>CM070068.1:7567500-8227500 GCA_036320875.1 Cotoneaster glaucophyllus
AAAATTTTGATGCAGGCAAAGGGTGTGGTAAAATATTAGTCAGGGGACATTTCTTTGTTCAGGAAATGATGTGAGTAAATGGTTGTGTTTTTTATTTTATTTTAAATATGTTGGTTTTTATTTGAGTTTTATGATTTTTGCTTGGAAATGAAAAACCTATTTTTGTCTATTTTTTATTATTTATTTTTAGAATAAAGTTGAAATGGTTGGGTTCTCTTCTGGCTGGAAAGCATATCAGAACAAAAGTCACGAGCACTGCAGTTTTGTTCTTCCAAAAGTTTAAACCTTTCACTTTCTTCTCCTTCATGTTTTTTAAGAGAAAAAATTGAAGGAAAATACTATAATTGGTCAGGAAAAGAATTTACTGCCTTTTTTAAATCCAGGCTTCGTGGTTAATAATAATAATAATATTATTATTATTATTACGTCTGCTGCTAATTGGAGAAACAAACGTTTCTTTTTGGTACTGATTTTCTTGGGTTCAATTCACCATCCTCATTTTCTGTTGAAAAGTTTCCTGCAACATGTCCTCATTTCAAATTTGAGGTTGATATTGTCGTGTTTTGTTGGTATAAATCGATGGCGGGGGCAATTTTTGGTGACTGAATACGGTGACTAACAGATATAGAAGTTGCTTATGGCTGACTTGAACCAGCTAGATTACCTTTTTATTGGTCTCACTTGATAAGAGGTTTCTTACCCGAAATAGCGTTTTGGAATGCTGCTTGGAGATTACATGAATCTACTCATAGACTCGGTTCTTTGTTTCACTAGATTTGCATCATTTTATGGCGTATGGTGACGAAGAAACCGAAACCTTCTTTCATCCATGCATGAATTATTTTTGGGGCTTATTTGGATTAATGACTAACATTTTCGGCCTTTTTAACAATGTGGACTTGTATTGTACTTGTCTTGTGCAGTGTTGCAATCTGAGATGGATTTTTCTGAGTCCACAAAAGTTGTGTACAATAGGATCCAGAAGATAGAGCCTGAAAATGTGTCCAAGATTATCGGTTATCTTCTGTTGCAAGACCATGGCGAGCGTGACATGATCCGACTTGCTTTCAGCCCTGATAATTTGATCCAGTCTCTGATTAACAAAGCGAAAGCTGAGCTCGGGTTATGCAAACTGGCAGTGTCTGCTCCAATCTCACCTCAGATGAACCAAGGTCCTGTTTCCGACCTGCCTTTACAATTCACCCCCTTCAGTCCACGACCGATTTCATCTCCCGCAACCATTGGGGCAGCAAATCCATATAGGGAACTGTCTGATGATCAGCAACCACTGCAAGCCGTAGAGTTTGCTTCATCAGGGTACTCAGATTCAGTGATTGAAAATTATCGACTCCAAAATCGAATGCAGTTTCTGCCCGAGTTTTCAAACAATTACTGTTATCATGAGCCTGCATTGAGTATGAGAACCACTCGAAGGTCTCCAAGCTTGCCTGAATTTCCTGTTAAGGTTTGCCATTACTTCAATAAGGGGTTCTGTAAGCATGGAAGCAACTGCCGGTACTTCCATGGCCATCCCATTTCAGAAAGCTTTTCTCAGCTTTTCAGCCAAAACTCGAATGAGCTTTCGAATGATGATCACGTTGTCTCCCCTGGCTCCCTTGAAAAGCTAGAGATGGAAATAATTGAGCTTTTGAAATCTAGGAGAGGGTTCCCGATATCAATTGCCTCTTTGCCGATGACGTACTATGAGAAATATGGAAGGACTCTTCAAGCCGAGGGATACCTCACAGAGAGCCAGAGACATGGTAAAGCTGGCTACAGCCTGACAAAGCTTCTTGCTCGATTGAAGAACAGCATTCGCCTTATTGACAGGTAACTATTTGTTAATTGCTAAAGTTTTTCTTTTACATCATTTTTTGCTTGCTAGAAGTGCTTGACTCGAATGGTTCTGCAGGCCTCACGGACAGCACTCAGTTATATTGGCCGAAGATATCCCAAAATATTTAGAGTATACTGGTGAGAAAACTGAACCTGGTGGGAGTATTGCTGGTTCTCGACAGATATATCTTACCTTTCCAGCCGAGAGTAATTTCACGGAGCAAGATGTTTCCAACTACTTCAAGTAAGGCGACCAAAGAAATTCTCCCTTTCACTTTCTTAAGGAACTGTTCATTTGAATTCACTTATACTTTGAATATTGGTGTACAAACATTTGATTGATTTTTAATTTTATCTGTGTTTTGTAGCAAATATGGGCTAGTTCAAGATGTACGCATCCCATGTCAACAAAAGAGGATGTTTGGTTTTGTCACCTTTGTTTATGCAGAGACGGTGAGGCAGATTTTGTCAAAAGGGAATCCTCATTTTGTATGCAGGGCTCGTGTGCTAGTGAAACCTTACAGGGAAAAGTCTAGGCTTGTTGACAGGTATAACATTTTTATTTGTTCAAATTATCGTCTGTACTTCCAAACCAATGAACATCTCTGACCTTTATATCTACTCATAGTAACAGTTATGTAAGTCTGTGGTCTCCATTGAACTTAGCCTCTGATTTTGTTCTTTTTTTGCGTTATAGCGTGACTGATGCATCGTATTGCATAAGACTCTTCTTCATATACATTTTTACAGCGGCAGGGTGCTAATTGGAGTTGGTTTCCATTAATGCAGCCTAGCTTCCTGCTCGCAAATATTTTGGAAGTGGTTATGTTAATATCTGAATTATCTGCTTATGTGTTCCATGTCATCTCCTCTATGGTGTTCTGCTAGTATTTAAACTTTTGAAATTTATGTCATCACACAGGAAGTTTTCGGATAAGATGCAGCATTCCATGTGCTACAATTCAGATTTAATGGATGGAGATTCGGAGCTTCAAGCAAGTAAGCAAATTCTACAGATAAATGCAATAACTATCTATTTTATGAAATAACCCATTAACTAATATAATCTAGTTGGCGTTTACAACAGTGCCCAGAGCTTGTGATAGCGCAAGATTTCTAAGGAAGCAGTTCATAGAGGAAAATGAGCAAGCACTCGAACTTGAGAGAAGGCGTCTCTCGGAGATGCATTCAGCAGTTAAGCCGTTGTCCCATCATTTCTATTGTGGCTACTCGATAGATGACTTCAAGCATCCAGAAGGTATATCAAATGCAACTTCGCAGAGCTTATTTCTTGTTTCCCTTTGCACATTTTCAAGCTAATATTTTTTTTTCCTGGTGGCACCGTAGCCCATGTAGAGCAAGCTGAGTTCCCATCCACCAAGGGATTTGATTATTTTCTGGATGTTTTGAATAATGGTTCCACCGGTGATGACAAAATCAGTCACATTAACAGTAATTACGATGATCAAGATAGGTACGCACACCGTTGCTCGTTCACATTGAACTCATAGTACTTTTACCAATTTCTTTTTCATCTCGATTATTTTCTGAACGTTCTCTTTCCCGTTTATACTTTGTTTCATATACCATGCAGCAGTCAAGGAATTAGCCTTCCAGAGAGCCCATTCGCGACTCAAATGGCGAGTGGCATATCAACAGTTACATAGGGGATTCAAACAAACAGTAAATTATAGAGAGGTAGAGGACTGGATTCATAGACTAAGTCTAATTGGTTTCGATACAGCAGGAGATCTTCTTCTATTTTCATTTCATTTTTACCTCAACTTCATCGGTCCGTCAGCTAAGTAGAGAGAGAGAGAGAGAGAGAGAGAGAGTTCATACCAACTGAAGAAGAAGAAGAGAGGGACACAGTAGACAAGTTATGTTCTTCCCCAATGTTACACTGGGCGAAGGAGATCGCAAAGAAGAAAAGACAGAAAAGCTATTTTGTGACAGGTTTTTTAAGCTTTTTCTTTCTTGTTTTAGTATAATCACAGAGGATGCAGCAAGGAAGAGGTGGGTTTTTAGAAGTGACTGAGATATAGTTTGGTTTACTTGAAGAAGAAGAAAGTAGTAGTAAAGATATGCATGTATGCAGAGTAAAGAAGAAAAGGTGTAGATATCTCTGCAGCATAAACAAATTCTAATAATTTATACAAAGTTTCTATTTACCTCACTACATATGTTTCAAAATTCCATGCACTGTATGGATGATGAGATTTATACATCTAGAATGTTTCTACAGTGCGGTTTAATCATACATTTTTAAAATGCAGATATGTTGTCAATGTTGATATTATTGATACTTTGACCTTACAAGAAGGTTAACCGCACTGTAGAAGTACGATATATATTAAAAAAATTGTTCATAATTTTAATTTTGTTTGGGGTGAAGGGTAGGCCATGTTTATACCCATAATTAGGGGAATCAAAAGGTGGCATAATTAATTATATATTATGGTATTTTTGAGCTTAACGGTTCTTGCATCATTTTGTTTTTCCTGCAATTAGTATAACCTTTTTCTTCAAAAGAAACATCTCTGTCTTGGTGTAGTTGTTGTAAAGCAATGGAGTTTATTGGGAAATTAAGCTTTTGTTAATGATCATTAAGCTTTTTTAATGAGAGATTAGGGTTTTAAATTGCATGACCTAAAAGTGAAGGAATGTGGTGCTTGATAAATGCAATTGCACCTTTCTCTTTCTTTCCGGCTTGAAGACAGAAATGGGACCCTGGTTTTGATTTGTTTGAGATTTGTAGGACCCTATAGTTATATGACCCTTCATTGTTGAGCTAGGGCGCCAAAAGATATTGAGCTGTAAATTTGATATTTTCATATAATATTCAGCTAATATTCATAAATCTCTAAACTCCAAAAGTGCTTATAAATCCCAAGTGAAACAAAATTTCAAGGATGTTAAAAGATGTGTAGTTGCAGCTTGCAAGTGATAGCATATCACCTCCTCTTCACAATGAAAATGAGGGGATTTTTTAAGGTGATTCAGAGTATAAGATATGTCGGACTTTTTAATCGTTAGATATTTGGTCAAAACACAAAAATCAATATCTAACAGTTCAAAACTCGGTGCATTTCATACACCGGAGCACTCTAGAACAGGTAACTTCCAAAATTGGCTTTTCTTCGACATGTCGCCTGTAACTCAAATAAAGTGTTCACCATTACACTTGATGTTATGTGCTCGAATCTCCCTTCTCACGACAACCAGGATGTTAGTGACTTGGCACATTAAATTCCAAAGGTGGTCCATAAGGTAAGCCAAGACAAATTAAGTATTTTGGGTGGCACTGATTATTTTGTCACATGATTGTGCCTGCTTATGGGGAAACAATGACATTGAAACTACCAGATTGGGGAAATCAGAGAATTTGTTAGTGAAAAAGAAAGCAGTCACGGCACTTCGTCTAACCCTCTACTTTCTGCTCTGCTTCTCATCTTCTACCTTGTTCTACCAAAGCTTTCAGTAAATTGGGAAAATGGAGCAGAAAATTGTGCACACCAATGGCCCAACGTTACAAAACATAAGGTGCTTTATCTTATTATTTTTGTTTTCCTCAACAGGCAGGATGATTCAAATTTAAGATATCTTTTAATATCGAAAAAAAAAATTTACGTGTTTGAGCATATACATGGATATAAAATTTGTCAATCTACGTGACAAAAACTAGAAAATAACCGTAGAGTAGAAACCATACAGTAAATGAAAGAAACTAGCAAGGGGTTTTCTTTTAGGTACTTTCATGCAACAGAGGTGCCACTGTTTGAAAATTATTATGCATGACAAAACGTGATTGACCTGAGATGTTGTCACGATACCATTTTGCATGGATTTTTTAAGCTTAAAACCTACGTATTATCTAATTTGTATATACCAATAAATGGAAAGAATTGTACACGTACATGCAAAAGAACATAAAATACCACCGAGTAGCACAATCAGTACATTGATACACATGATACATCATTAGGCAATTACTTAGTCCTAGCCTTCTAGGGCAACTTTGAAATTCAAGGAAGGTGCATTCGGATTTTTTGCAGGACCATCATAGATTGTGAATCCAACAACAAAAGTTGTACAGGGATCCATAGAAGTTGGAGTTCTTAAAATAGCAAGCTGCCCCAAGCAGCGATGAAAGCAAAGCCACCGAAAGGAGCCAACGTAGAGTACTTTCTATCCTCGAGTAATGCCACAGTATAACACCTGCAAAAATCACATTATTTCAATCAGCATTAACCTCTAAGAATGTGAATACAGTGTAAGAACTTCCATGAATATTGTTTCCTCAGAGAAAACAGCCAGAAAAAGGTCCCCCAGAATGATGCAAAGACTCCGTACTCAGGGCAATAGCCTCAATGTGTAGTTTGCCAAATGCCAAGCCTTGAGAACCTAGCAAACAAGGATTTGTGGAGTCCAGAAGCGAAATATCGACACCCTACAGATTGTTAGAATTGCAATATGCATGTACTGTAACTGTGCCAAAATTGGAATTCTACTACAATTAACAATAATTTTGACTCTCTCTCCCTTGAGTTACCTTAAGGTAGTAAAAATGTAAAAAATCAATAGTGAATTATTGAAAATGAGCTAATATGCATAAAATGAGTAGAGGTCTTGACTGTAATTCCACAATAGTAGTTACCAATATTCTAGATCAAAATTGCAAGTGACTCTTTATCACACTGGTAGAAAAGTGTTGAACTCTTGCATGATGACATAATTTTGAACACCGTCAATGACTAATAATCTAATAAAATCTTATCACTTGAAAAAAAAAATTAAAAAAAAAAGGATTATATCCTAAAGAAATTTTTTTTTTTTTTAAGAAAATAGCAAAATTTATTTATACTACGGATGGGACTACAACACACCACAGTTTGTCTGGTGCTTTTTTCTTTTTCCGTTTTTTGTCAATTGATATTTATTCTTCTTCTTTTGCCCCATAAATTTTGTCTGGTATTAAATTGAAATCTTTTAGGACATATACCCAACCTTGTAAAATGATATATTCTATCTTCTACCTACCCCCACCGGAACGGATCCCTTTCCACCAAGTCCATCAAGTTCACAAATCCGGGTCTTTGAAATTTGATCTAACGGTTACAAACAGGAGCCCACTTTAAAAGTGATAATAACTTTAGCCGTTAGATCAAATTTCAAAGGCTCCAATTTGTGACCTTGGTGGATTTGGTTGCAGGGATCCGGAGAGGATCTCTTCCTCCAAAGCCCACGGATCAAGTGATCCAGGCCCTTGAAAAATGATCCAACGGCCAAAAATTATTATAAATTTTAAAAGTTTTTACTAACCTCTCTGTTTTTTGCTGTTTGATCAAATTTCAAGGACCCGGATCACTTGATCCGTGGGCTTTGGAGGAAGAGATCCGAAGGGAACCTCTCCCCGTCCCCAACCCCACCCAAAAAAAGAGGTTTAATTTTTTTGGAATTTTACTTTCCATGGATGATCATTATATAGCTCATTAACCATACCAAAGGCCCTATTCTTTCATTAGATGGGTACAACATTACTAACACAACATTGAGATAAATTTGGTTTAGACCAAGTAGCTGGTTAGTCCAACTATTTAATATCGAAAAATATATCTAATATTGAGAAGCACATCAACAGTTTAATGATGTGCCATTCCTATAAGAGGTATTTTATGATATATTAATGGTAGATTAATCTCTTTTCTTATGCAGCTCCAGTCGCACATGCAGAGGTAGCATACTTTTGGCCATTCAGGTCAAATAGTACGCCAAAGCAAAATCAATATCTCCAAAAAATGCGTCCGTAGAAATTCAAACGCGAGTTGAGAATTCCATACTACTTTAAGATTATCATGTGATTACATGTTTATTAATTACTAGAAGTTTACATATAACCCAGATCTTATGGGGTTACAATGCTTATAACCCAAATCGAGTTCATGGCGGAGATGAAGTGTTATGGTCATAGTAATCAATTTGGTAAGTTTGTTTTCTATTTGCTAACGCCAAATACTGAATAAAACAATCATTATAGGGTTACAATGCATATAACCCAGATCTTAAGGGGTTACAATGCTTATAACCCAAATCGAGTTCATGGCGGAGATGAAGTGTTATGGCCATAGTAATCAATTTGGTAAGTTTGTTTTCTATTTGCTAACGCCAAATACTGAATAAAACAATCATAACCCTTCCACATTCCCAGATCAGATCTCAAATTCTCTATCCACTTCCACGTTCATTGATTCTGGTGGTGAGGATGATTGGTTTGGGATTCGGTCTTTGGGTTTCGGTTCAGGATCCTAACCCGAACCAGAGTCTCTGTCCCAAAACACAGTTGCTTTCAATTCTTTTCTTTCTTTTTTTTTTCTCTTTTCTTTTTCTTTTTTCTTTTGATAGTTGTGAGAAATTGGGATCAGGATCTTGTCCAAATTCTCTCCATGCGGACTATTCGGATCAAATAATCTCAATTGTTCATGTAAAATGATGCGGCTAAGATCACTCTTCCTCTTGTCTCTCCTTCATTACATCTGCATCTCTACCAGTTTTAACTTTTTGGCTATGGCGTCCGAGTCTGAGTAAATTTTATACAAGTTCAAGTTGGCTCTGCTTGTTATGGGGTTACAATGATTATAACCCAGATCTCTTATGGGGTTACAATGCTTATAACCCAGATCGAGTTCATGGCGGAGATGATAAGTTACAGGTAATCAATTTGGTAAGTTTGTTTTCTATTTGCTAACGCCAAATAGTGAATAAAACAATCATAATCCTTCCACGTTCCCATATGAGATCTCACATTATCTCTCCACTCCACCACCACTTAATGATTCCTAACCATTGAATCACCCACTGCAAATTTTGCAAACCACCGACTCATCCCATGGCGATCCTACAAAAATTCAAGCTCTTAGCCATCGCAAGACCTTATTTTCACCTGCATGGATCGTCGTCGTTTATCTCGCTAGACCAATTTCTCATAATCTCCCCCATCGACGACGACAATCGTGGCTGTGAAAATGGTGGAGTAGGGTGGACTCAGAGAAAATGGTGGAGATGAAGACGTGAAAATGAGAGAGAAGAAGAAGAGTGATTTCAGCCGCATGATTCTATGTGAACGATTGAGATTATTTGATCTCGGGCATCTAACCACTGAATCATGCACCGTTCGGCGGGTGAGGGGGTCTTGCGGCGGAGGAGGTGAATGACTAGGCTGGCCGACGGGCACTGTGTAGGATTCTGCGATAGAGCATTGAGTTGCAAGAGCTTGAATTTTTGCAAGATTGCCATGGGAAGCAATGAGTCGGTGGTGTGCAAAATTCGTGGTGGATGATTCAGTGGTTATAAATCATTAAATGGTGGTGAAATAGAGAAAGAAGGTGAGATCTCATCTGGGATTGCTTTATTTAGTGTTTGGAGTGAGCAAATGGAAAGCAAACTTACCCAATTGATGACCAAGACCTTAGGGCGTCTCTGCCATGAACTCGGCGTGGGTTGTAAGCATTGTAACTCCAGAAGAAGCAGAGCCAACTTGAACTTGTATATAATTCAAACTTAGACTCCATAGCTAAAAAGCTGAAAATGGTGGAGATGCAAACATAATGAAGACGAGAGAAGAGGAAGAGTGATCTCAGTTAACAAGGATTCAGATTAAAAGTAAAAACTGCCCAATTAAATAACTGTTGATTTCCCAATCTGTCCTGAATAAGGTGTTACAACTCCCCTGGACAAGTCACAAGACAACTATGAGCGTAATCATGTAAAACAAATCAGTCATTAGACTCTGAAACTGTTGTCACAAGTTTTTACCGGGTAAACATAGCACCCCCTAAAATCAAGAGGTTTATGTTGCTCTGGCCACTTGCCAAAGGGTGACATATTTGTACAGTTAAAACCTACATTTTGTCTGAAGAATGCTACAACTAACAACTCCCGAGTAACTCTTGCTTCCCTGGTTTTAGCATGTTTTGCTTAAGCTTCGGTTTCCACCGCAGCGTGAAGAAGCTCGTCGGGAGTTGCAGCTGGATCAAGATCCCAGCACTTACCGGGCAGGTTACTCTCTTCTCCCTTGAGTAACCACGATGGCACCTGGTGCGAGAAGCGTAGCATCTCTCTTTTTGGAATCCATTGGATGGCCGCTTTGTCCGTATTGCTTTGGTATACTGTCTTGAATCCAGCCAGTTTCACAAGGGGGGATACACAGACACCAAGATCTTCAGAGTAATCATCAAGAACCTCCACCATTATGTACTGGTGCCTCACTTCAGCTGGAGTTGATCTGTCCCAATTTTTTGACCAGTTTCGATACATAGCCCAAATGTCCCCACTTCTGGGGTATATCCGAATACAGCCTCCTCTGCCTGCTTTCTCCCGGCTCAAAACATGAGAGAAAATGTTAACATGCTCAATGACATCAAGATTCCGTGCCCTAAAATTTCCACAGGATTTGGTAAACCCACAATCTAGCCAGTTCACGGACCCGAATTCACTATCAGTTTTAGAGCCCAAGTAAGTAATGACTAGCTTGAATGGTTTTACCGAAACCACTTCACGAATCAGACAGTACAGGCGAGGCATACCATCTTCTTCATCATACAAAGCCCAAATTTGCTTTGGCTTGAAAGATTCCTCTGACCTATCTTTATCAAAATCATGGAAGTCGGGGTCAGGGACAGTTATGCAGAGAGGCTCAGTATTCTTTATCTCTAATTTATGTGCTTGTGCAACTTCTGGTTGACACACTTCAGCCTCTCTTTTTGTGTTCTTTACAGCAGCTGCTGCTTCTGATGCCAACTTAAACTCGGCCAATTTCTTCAAAATTTCGGTTCTTGCCTTTTCAAGCAACAACTTCTTTGTATCAAAAGCCGGTGCCATGGAGCAACGTCTAGTTGGAAGTTCCCCTGAACTAAGAATTTTCTGATCACTTCCAATACCCCCATTTCCATTGGCTAGTTTTGCTTCTAAAGCAGATTTTGATACTTTTTCGTCGAGCCCATTTCTAAAACTCGCTCCCACAGTAAGTTTCCTTCTCTTATCCCGTCCATTGCTCTTAGATTCAGGTGGCTGATTACAGCTAGCAGGCACGGTGAGATCCACTTTAGCCACAACATTTGTAACAGAACGTTTTCCATTCACTCTTGATTTCACCTTCTCTCTAGCTTTCTTAACATTTCCATTTGACTGATAAACAGCATTAGGGGATATAGCCGATGACCCATGAAGAGCTGCAACACCAGCTGAGGTTCCAGAATATGAGTTCCACTGAAAAGACATATTTGAAGTATATTCATACCCATGTCCAGAATGAAAACCTGAGACCCCGTTTCCAGGGAAAAAGGTACCGTTGCTTGGAACATATGTAACCCCATCAAATCCATGATTCCCATACCCATTACTAGGCACATACGACCAAGGACAAGGAGTATAAGGAAAAGAACCATTTGCTGGGGCTGCCCCAGATTCCACAGCAATGAAAATGCCTCGGCAGTTTTTACATGAAAGTCTTTTGTTCACATACTTACGGAGATACTCGTACTGAACCTTGCAAGAAGTGCAGACGGTCCAGAAAGTGTCAAGTCTACTATGAGACACTGATGAACTGGAACAATTGTTGAAACCTTGAACCCCACCAGCATGAACTGAAGACGAATTGGGCTGATTACCTGTAGCTGCCAATTGTTTGTTTCTCTGAAGATCGTACAACCTTCTCTTGGCAGTGTCGGACAACACAGTAACTGCTTCAGAAACAAGTTTGAAAGCCCCATCAGCTCCCACGCATTTGTTCTTAGCAGGGTGGAGCAACACAGCCATCTTTTTGTATTGCTTCTTCACTGCATCTTTACTTGCAGAAGGCTTCAGTCCAAGAATTTTATAATGATCCGTTTCACCATAATATTTTGCTTCAGAAGCAACATAAACGTCAAAAGTGGCTAGCATATGAGATATGCCCTCAAGTTCCGGGTACAGTGATTTAGCTTTTACTGCAAAAGTGAGAGCACCTGTAAAATCTTTCTCAAAAAATAGCTTCTCAGAGGTCTCTTTTGCTTTAAGAGCCTCCTCTATGTTAACTTCCATGGAGGAATTGAGATCACTTAAAAACCAAAAATCTCGAAACAGAATCTACGACCAACCCAATATGCTTAACTGTAGAAATAGCTGAATTCTCATATGTAACCACATTTTCATTCCTGCAAAGATAAAGTAAGAATCTTTATGAGGATCAAACTTCAATATTTTTCTCTATTAGCATTGTGACTGGCTAAGCCATTCAAATTTCTCTAATTAAGACTTATTAATAACCAAAAATGCAGAATCATTTAGGAAAAAATAAATGCAGAAATCATTTACCAAACTAAAACAAAATTCAAGTTCAAATCTCAACCAAGATTTGCATTCGAGTTAAGTTTTCTTCATCAATAAAGCTACCGTTTTCGTCTCAAATAAAAAATATCAACCAAGAAGCAATGCCAATCAATTCAACATTAACCCAATTACCAAAACGGCTTATAATTGTCAAGATTTGACCTTTTTTCACAAACAAAAAAATTACGATCCATGTAACATAAATGCAATAAAATCAAGATTAAATTTTCCTTCATTTTCCTCAGTTTTTTCTCGGCAGCCAAACACCCTTAAACCAGATACCAAAACAGAAGAATCTAGCACTTCAAACCCACTAACAAGAATGCACATCAGCTCAATTTTCCAAATCCAGCCCCTAATTCCACAAATTCCACTAAATTACACAGCTTTTCAAACATGCACAGCTATCGAAATCCAAAATCCAGTATATTATTAACCCAGATTAAAAATTCAGCACAAAATCAAAGTAAACAGTAAAAAAATTGACTCACTGAAATTTGAGCTGAATGAAGGTGAAGAAAACCCAGATCGCCACGTGTACTTGGGAGCACGAGCAAAATCAAGAAAGCTCAGCTAATTGCAAATCTCACCGTATCGAAAGCACAAATCACTAGAGAAACTCATTTTTAATAACCCCAAAGTGCAAAAAAAAAGTTTACCAAACAGTAAAGTTTCTATTTTTTAGGGTTTGTGATGCGAAATCGGGTGTTTGGGTAGGCGGATTTGGGGCTGGGATGGCCGAATGCGGCGATTGACGGCGGGGAATTGGCGATTCCGTCGATATAGTTGTCGGAGATTTGGACAGGATTTATTTTTGGTAATAAAATGGTATGAATTTTTTTTTATTTCGAGTGAGAGTAAACAGTTTGTAAATAGTATTTAATGGTGGGGGTTGCTATTTTGCGCTGCCGTGCGTTATGGGCGTTACTTTTTTCCGTTGGATTTGAGGAGTGTTTGGTAGTGGGCAGAAGAAGTGGACTTTGGATTAAGCTAATTGTTTAATCAACTTATTTGGCTGAGATTTGGTAATGGCCTCATTTGATTAAAATCCCTGATAAATGATTTTGCATGACAAGAATATTTTTTCCACACACGCAGTTTTATTTTCCGCAAACTCATCTCAATTTTCGGTTGTTGGATTATGATTGAAGAAAATCAACGGTTAAAAATTAGAGTAAATTGTAGTTATGGTCCCTGAATTTTAACTCAATTGGAGCAATGGTAACTAAAAATCCATTACCATTGGTCCCTCAACTCATCAAAACGTACAGCTATGGTCCCTCAACTAAAAATTCATTACCATTGGTCCCTTAACTTTAATTCAACTGGAGAAATGGTCCCTTAACTTTAATCCAATTGTACCAATGGCATGGTCTAAAATATCCATAATATCCCGATATTTCCATCGAAATTTCCGTGTTTTTGGACTACCGATATTTTTTTGGACTACCGATATTTCCGATATCATCGATATTTTAAACCTTGCTAAGTCATTCATGTATCTTACCATGCAATGTATAAAGTGTAAAATATTGCATGTATAAAGTGTAAAATATTGTACTAATTCATTATATATAAATGATTATGGTGTGTTTAAACTTCTTTCATTAATTACTACATATTTTCTACACTCATAATGTTTGCCAGCTCGCTATATAATCAACTTAAATTAGTTAAATCTATCATGCAATGCATTTCCTTCCAATTTTTTGTGATAAACTAATAGATAATTGACTAAATAAACATCCTGCAAAGTTTCAATAAAAATTTCTAAGTTTTTCTTACAATTTCCGTGGTTTTTATTCAATTTTTATCGATAACGATAATATCCCGATATTTCCATCGAAATTTTCGTGTTTTTGGACTACCGATATTTCCGATATCATCGATATTTTAGACCTTGACCAATGGTCCTTCCAACATAACTCGTTTTGACAAAAAAATTTACGTAGTTGACGAAAAGGATCATAATTACACATTTTGATGAGTTGAGGGACCCTAATTGTATAAATGGTTATTCCAATATAACTTATTTTGACAAAATTTTGACTAAATTGATGAAAATGACTATAGCTACACATTTTGATAAGTTGAGGGACCAATGGTAATAGATTTTTAGTTGAGGGACCATTGCTCCAATTTGATTAAAGTTGAGAGACCATTGCTACAATTTACTCTAAAAATTAATAAAGATGTGTAAGAAGTAAAAATAAGTGTGTGAATAACATTATTCCTATGAAAAATGTGTGAAGTTGTTGATATTTGTCATTGTATGCGTAGTACTAAATAACAAAAAAAATCTCAAAAATTTGAATTTTAATTACTATGTTAATCAATTGTTAGAACGTATATACACTTTACCGTAATGACAGAAAATAATAATGTCTATGCATCTTGGGGCAGGTTCGACTTCCATCTATCTACCTCCTAACCAAGGTTCTAAAAGGCGCTAGGCGCTAGTCGGGCGGCGGGATAGGGCCTAGCGCCTAGGCGGCTAGGCGGGTCTAGGCGGGCGACTAGGCGGACTAGGCGGATTTAAGTAAATCTATTCTATTTCGTGTAAACAAGTGTCTGTTTATACTTAAAATATACATAATTTCGTCATAAACTAGAAAATAGAATGACATTTATATTATGAAGTATTGGAACATAATGAAAACAGAGAGAGCAAACATATAATGTGTGTTTATTTAAGTATTCAATAAGTCTCTTACAATTTATTGGAAATAATAAAATGCAAAAGGAAAGTTATCTATTTTTTATCTAAGTGAGTTGCAACCTAGGCAGGTGTCTAGGCGGGTCTGGGCGGGCTAGGCGGGTGCCTAGGCGGTCTAGGCGGGCGCTTAGGCGGTCTAGACGGGCGCCTTAGCAGGTCTGGGTGGGCTAGGCGGATGCCTAGGCGGTCTAGGCATTAATCGGGGCGGTGACCAGCCGCCTAGCGCCTAGGCGAGGCCTAGGCGGTGCTAGGCGGAGATTTTTAGAACAGTGCTCCTAACAACTAACAATTTAACCCCATTCTCTAATAGTCTAATTGATGCTTCAATCCATAGTCAGTGGTGATATAGATCAAATATTCGGTTGGCGTAAGTTGTTTAGCTTCGCCTTGGTGGTTTTTGTCAGAATTACTTTCAACCTCAATCATAGAATACCAAGTATTGTTTATGTTACTAACAACATTGTTTACTTACATGGAATGAGATATTTGAATTATTCTGGTTCTTGACTTTCTTGCATTTTAAACAAATGTGTGTTACACAATAAAATCTGTTATCAAATACTTAAAATCAAGAATCTTATCAATTCTTAACCATTCATTTTCTCTCTTCCTGATTCATGACTTCCCTAATTCCACAAAAATTAAAAAAGCCATGAATATTTGTTGAGGACCTTTTGATCAAGCAGAACTTAGGCTTTTAAGACGCTTAACTCCCTTAGTTCGTCTCCGACATCAGGCCCTGAGATACTTTGAAAGAAAAGCGTGTCTTAGGAGATATTCTAGATAATTCAACAACTCTTATTAACAATAATTGAATAATTATAACAACAAATTATAATTTACTTGAGTGATGCGTGGTGTAGGAGCTGAAAGCCCACTAAATTGATGTGAGAGAGATACTGTTGATGGTTGCTGGTTTTGAAGTGGCTAATTAGGGTTTCTAATGGAGGATAATGTTAAAGGGTAAGGGAGGCTTATGACAAAGGTAAGAACGAAAGAAATGCTAAATCTCATGATTTAGGGTTTTCCAGCACTTTAAGATTGCTTGCTCTGCTTGGTTCATCCCCCCATTGAAGCGTGCTGAAGGCTTCAATTTATAAACGGGGGAATTCCTCGAAATCCTAATTGGACAATACCTTGGTTTTCTCTCTTCTTCTTGTTTAGTTAAAGTCTTTCCTTCTCTTACTACTCAGTACTACGGTATGGTGATATTCCTCTTTCACTTGTGAATGAGAGATCTTAGGTTCGAATCTCGTGGATAGCGAACTCAATACCAAATTAGGTTGCACATTGTGTGGCTTAGCCGAACTCCCCTCCACCTAGAAGTAGTCCATGAGTTTGTCCACCATCAATCATTTTTGTCATTTGTGAAAAATTGTGTTAAGTAAGGACTAAAATGGCAAAAATATCCTCAATTTAGTAAACAATGAGCCAAAATGATTTGACAAAAAGTTTCAGAATTTTTTGTCATTTTATCCTTCTTTAATTGAGATTTTTCATTGAGAACCAAAATGATTGATGGTGAACAAACTCAAAGACCACTTCTATCGATTTCAAATCCCAAAAACCAAAAAAGAGTTATGATAATCTCAAGGACAATTTTGGTTGATTTATTTTTTTTCATTCTACGCATGAAATTAGCTTCGTTTGCTGTAAATATATAATGATTGAGCTAATTGGGCTTCTAAGCGAAATTTCTTTTGAACCCTAACGACATTTAGTTTATTGTAATTACTTTTGGTGTATTGAAAAGGAGAAATGCCTACCCACATTCCATTGTTGGAGTTTCATTTGTTATTGTTATTGATAGCATCCACAGCTATCACATATCATGTTAGTTAGCATATCAAGTAGCTCTTTGTAACGTTGACGTAACAATTCATATATGATTCTTTCAATACTTGGCTCTTTGGTAAGATCAAATTTTTGCATCCAAAATTGGTGTGACATATTTGTAGGCACCAATTGATGTTTGATACATATTAAATTTATGATGATAAAATTAAAAAAAAAAAAAGTTTATAAATACGTATAAGTTATTAATTGAAACAACATAAAAACCACTCATTTTGAGTACAAAAAAATTGATCTCCTATTTGGTCAAGATTGTTTTAAAAAAATAATGTAACTAATTCATATTCGCTGAACCCTTTTGTGGATTTGACATATACTAATTCAACATCACCACCCTTACCTTACATGTTGCGTCAAAATTGGAATTCTACTACAAATAACAATAATTTTGACTCTCTCTCTCTCTCTCTCTCTCTCTCTCTCTCTCTCTCGAGTTACCTTAAGATAGTACAAATGTAAAAATTCAATAGTGAATTATTGAAAATGAGTTAATATGCATGAATTGAGTAGAGGTCTTGACTGTAATTCCACAATAGTAGTTACCAATATTCTAGATCAAAAATGCAAGTAACTCTTTATCATAAGGAGTAGCATTATCTGCCATCTTTTTTTCCTCCCCTTCTATTTGAACGGTCACGATTAAGTCACGTTAATATCTTATATTAATTTTTTATAGCTAGAGAAAAACAAAATAAGAAAATGTGAGAGGAGAGGATGAAAGGGGATGTAAAGAGGAGGGAAGAGAATCCTAATCCTTATTACAATAGTAAAAAGATGTTGAACCTTTACATGATGACGTAATTTCAAACACTGACTAATAATCTAATACCTAATCTAATAAAATCTTATCGTTTGAAGAAAAAGAAAAAGATTATATCCTAAAGCAAAATTTATTTATACTACGGATGGGACCACACCACACCACACCACAGTTTGTCTGGTGCTTTTTTCTTTTTCCTTTTTTTTTTCAATTGATATTTATTCTTCTTCTTTTGCCCCATAAATTTTGTCTGGTATTAAATTGAAATCTTTTAGGACAGATACCCAACCTTGTAAAATGATATATTCTATCTTCTACCTAGCCCCCACCGGAGGGATTTCTTTCCACCAAGGCTACAAATCCGAATCTTTGAAATTTGATTCAACGGCTATAAACTGGAGTCCACTTTTAAAAGTGATAATAACTTTAGCCGTTTGATCAAATTTTAAAGGTCCGGATTTGTGGCTTTGATGGACTTGGTGGAAGGGATCCGGAAAGCATTCATTTCCCCCACTGGAAAGAGATCCTCTCCGGATCTCTTCCTCCAAAGCCCACGGATCAAGTGATTTGGACCCTTGAAATTTGATCCAACGGCCAAAAATTATTTTAACTTTTAAAAGTTTTTACTAACTTCTCTATTTTTGACCGTTGGATCAAATTTCAAGGGTTCGGATCACTTGATCCATGAATTTTGAAGGAAGAGATCTCCCCCCCACCCAAAAAAAAAGAGGTTTAGTTTTTTTGGATTTTTACTTTCCATGGATGATCATTATATAGCTCATTAACCATACCAAAGGCCCTATTCTTTATTATATGGGTACAACATTAGTAACACAACATTGAGACAAATTTGGTTTAGACCAAGTAGCTGGCTAGTCCGATTATTTAATATCGAGAAGTATATCTAATATTGAGAAGCACATCAACAGTTTAATGATGTGCCATTCCTAACAGAGGTAGCATACTTTTGGCCATTCAGGTCAAATATTACGCCAAAGCAAAACCAATATCTCCAAAAAATGCGTTCATAGAAATTCAAATTCGAGTTGAGAATTCCAAACTACTTTGAGATTATCATGTGATTATATGTTTATTAATTACTAGAAGTTTACACAACAGAAAATTTAATATCATTTTACTAATTAACTTGTTGGTCATTCGATTTATAACCTACATCTTTCTCTACAAACATGACAGTGTTACGATCACACTACTACGAACCCCACATGACTCGCCCATGACTAGCATATTTAAATGCATTAAGCCATCTAGGGACTTGGAAATGAGGTAAAGGAGGGCTGGTCGTGTTAAAGTAAAGAAAATGAAACATCATGAGTCAATGATCACATATTTGTTGGACCACCCAGCAGATTAGGCTTGTTCGGTCTCAATCACCCGTTTTGTGGCCCATATCTCACTTTACAACAGACAGAGACTCTAAAACAATTGATCAACAATGCCCAATTGCTAATTTGCTATTGGGAGAAGAATTGGTTCTTTGTGGCCGACCATGCTAAACATAACGTTTTCTCATAAGCTTGTCTTTTCAAGTCAAAGGGACTTCAGCAATTTCTAGCATGCCGTTGCACAACTAGGGTTTTTGCGGTTTATATTGGATGGTTTCGAACTCTAAACATCTATTCTTACTTATCACTCTACTTACTCTTACTACTGTGCTGATTTCAGTGACAATATTTGATCAAGTACCATAAATAAAATAAAATAAAGAACAATCGTTTTCATTTGGAGTGCATTTGTTTGGGAATCTCCTTGCCAATAGAAACAAAAGGAAAAGAGGATCCACTAAATTTTGGCACTACCCACTTTTTTTGTCTAGGCGTGCTTAGCCTCCCAAAGATTCTGAGTCCCAATTTATTTAAAAATAAATCAGAAGCAAATATACCAATTTGTTATAATAAAATTACAAGAAACTTATTATTAAACATTGGAATTAGGTACTACCGATGCCAAAAATTAAGAAATTAAAAAATAAAATAAGTTGGTTCTACCTTCTTACCTTTTTCCCTTCCAAAATAATAAATCAAGTCACAATTATTTAGTAACCCTAGTAGTAAAAATATAAAAAAATCATCATTTTTTTATAAATAAAATCGATATGTATACTACTGTTACTCTCACCGGGACCCACTACAGTCAAAAGTGCCCTAAAGTCAACGAATCACACATTCACGGTGTTGCAGAGGAACCTGAGAGAAGATGCGGATGCATCCCCGCCACCACCGCCGCCGAGCCTCCCGCTTCTCTCGTAGTAATCAACGCAGAACAGAGACAGAGAGAGCTGAACCTCGTCCCGAGTCCAGACTCTTCTGACCATGTCCGAGTCGCTGAGTCGACTCAGAACAGGCCGCACGCAGACCCTGTAGAGCCTTTTGTAGCCGCCGAGGGCAACGACGACGGGTTTCACGGAGGAAGGAGGGGGAGATGAGACGTGGCGGAAGCATAGATGCTCCCAGAGGGAGTCGTTGCGGGCGACGGTGGACCAGAGGCGGCAGACGCAGGCGGCGACGCCAAGGGAGGGGCCATCGAGGCGTTTGAGGATTTCGACGAGGATGTCAATGTGGTCGTTGATGAAGAACTTGAATCTTTTCTCTTTACTTTCTCGTGATGATGTGTTTTGGTTTTGATCCATGGTGGTTTTTGGTGGTGTTATAACTAGCTAGGTGATGCAAACTACACTTGCACCAGAGACAGATAGAGAGAGAGGAGAATAAGTGATGAGAGACTAAAGGGTTTATATATTTATATAGGCCTGTGCATGAAATGGGTGTAGTTTGTAGCCGTTAAGGGGTTTTGACTTGTGCATGAGAGAGAGAGAGAGAGTTTTCTTTTGGTTTTCTTTAGGGTTGAGGTTGTTTGATCAACAAATCGTCAATACTAGTCAATATCCATGCATGAGATATTGTAAATTAATACTATCGATAGCATGTAAAAAAAATAATTTATTTAGCTAAGCAATAGTATTTTGAGTCGTCAAATTTATTCATTAAATAATGTATCAGTATACTTGTTGATAGTTTACTTACTCACAATACGCACATAAATTGGATGAATGTGTTTGGCTATATTTTTTGGTTGACGATAAACTTTAATTAATTAAATAAAATAAATTAAGTTTAATTAATTAAGAAAAGGAGTTGAAGCTTTGGGCTCGAGTGGGAAGGTTGGGGTACGTAGTGTAAATGTCTAGTGTGGGTATCGAGGGAAGAGAGAAGGGGCCAAAGGAAAAGTTCCAAGGCACAAATAGCTGGAAACAATGCTGAATATTGTTTTTTGGGGTTAAGTAGCTAGATTTGTTGTTTGTTGTTTTTGTTGATTTTATATTTGTTATTGTGTGTGCAGCAGTGAATGCTTCAAGACTTTGGTTTTAAGCCCGTTGTGTAAGTCTATGGTTATTGCTTCGCTGTGTGTGTTCGTCTACTTTAACCTAGCTTGTGGACCATAGAGTAAGCAGGGTAGTAGCTAGGGTTTTGTAGATGGTGTGTCTGTGAATAATTCTGAGGACTAATATAAGAACCCTAATTTTAATTTCGTAGCCTCTAACTGTTAAAAGCGAACCCTGCGAAGGGATCCATACATTCATCAATTATTGATATAGTTCTTCACTCGCTCACATAATCGTCTATGTCATTATCTGAAAAGATATGTACTTTGTAGTCTTCATCAAAATAAGCCCGGGCACATACAACTGATGGTAACATTATCTTAACAAGATGCATATGTTTCGTAGTTGTAAAAAAAAAATCCACTCTCACTAAATCGTGATTTACTTATTAAGTGGTGGAGGCCAATTGGAAAGGTAAATAGGAACTGCATGCTGCATCAGATTCAAAAGAGATTTTTCAGTGTGATCGTTACACGAAGTGGTCCATTACGTGTCCCTATATAAATGATGGGTTATGTGTGTTAAAAGGTTAATAATTTAAAAATTAAAATTTTCCACCACTTGCATAAAAGCACGTGGTATATCATTCGTATTCCGTCACAACTAAAAATTTGTCCACATTGAGATGATGGGTTTCTTCTTTCCGAGGAACACAGAAAGTGATATTATATCACATATGAGGATGTGTTTACAAGTTAATTTCCTCTGCAAGAAAATAATTGAGACGAGGGCATTGGATACCAACCACAGCAATAGAAGACTTTTTAGATGATGACGAGGTAGCAACTATCTGCTTGTCCTCATGAGCTTGGAATTTGGCTCAGAAAGGAAACACCCAAGTCCTCCTAGACAAAAAGCATATAACAAATTACAGAAAAAAATATCTATAAAATAAAAGGCTTTGAGATTTGACATTAGATTTTATAACCCCACACAATTTCCTGCAATTTAGAGAGCTGAGTGTGAGTGAGTGTGTGTCATGGGGAGTTGTTTTGTATTGTGTTGGACTTGTTTGCTGGACTCACTTGAAAGAGAGAACACTGTTTTCTGTTCTTTTGCACTGAAGAAAGAATTTGATACATAATTGCAAAACTACAAGCAGATCAAACCTATAAAGCACATGAAATTTTTTTCAGTTTTCAGTTTTCAGTCACTCCCCTGAACACTGTCATTTGTACTATGTTGTTTGTAAAGTATGTGCCACATAAATATGTCAACATGTATACTATTATTAGAATATAGGTTTCCCCCTACCATTTGATCAAATCATGCATTGGCACTCAGATCCACGAACCAAAAAGTTGATCATATCGTAGTTGGAAACTTATTGGAATGAAAAATGAAATCTACACCCCAAATTTTTTTTTCTTTTCACGTTTATGTTAGTTTTTGTTCTTTAATTCTCTTTAATTTATTCAATTCAACGACTAAAAATAAATGTAGATGTGTACGTAAAAAATTAAGGGTGTGAAAATCCAGGTGTGCACGTATAAAATTAAGGGTGTGAAAATCCTTCTCAACTAGAATATGCCCTCCCTTACATCTTCCATTTTTTGGGTGTTATTAACATAACAAATGCATGCATGTCACGTGATGATTATATTGAGATTATAAACCATACCATCTCCCATAGCAACGCTAAAAGATATTGCCCGCTTTGAGCCCCGGCTACGCCCTAACGGTTTTGTTTCTGAGAACTCACACGAGAACTTTGTATGTACCAAGCACATTCCATGTCTCGAATTGCGTAGTAATTTTTTTTGTACACTTTATGGCTGCATCTAACCTCTCGTTAGACTGCCTATGTACCTTCAATAGAGATCAAGTCATTCGTAGTTCGTCATTTTACTACACTTAAACATCCATCACATAAATCGCTATGTCTCAACAATATATCACAATGCATACCATGCGATATGTCAAAGAACCAATGACGAAGCACAATATTCTTCTCAAGCCACATTAATCAACTAAAATAATCATAATAATAACATCCATATCCAAAGTCATTCCACAATCCTGTCAATTAATCAATTCATGAATCAAAATGCATGGTCTTAGCATTTATTTACGTTAATCAATCAATGCAATAACTTATCATTTCACGAATTTAACTAAGGAACTCTATATAATTCCCTACTTGGATTATGAGTAATAAACATGGTAATTCTAATTTATATTCACAACGTCTATTAGGGATAATTCTCATTCACTCGAATCTAGGGTTCTAGACTAACCTTATGGAAATGAGCAAGAGCAAGGATTTCGGACCACTCAACGGAATCCAACAATCTTGGGTCCGGACCACTCAACGTAACTAAAATACCAAGATGCTTCTCGTAATCACCCCAGACCTGTCATATGTACAATCAGGCATACATCAAGGAGATGGCACACTGGGCAAATCAAACACTTGGATAAGCTGCGAAGCTCGGGTGAGTGACAATAATACAAGTATGTGATATCCAATAAAAACAGGCCATCGATCACAATCTATAAACATCAAATATAAAATCATGCTTTATGAAATCATAATCATGTCACTGAAAACTCTGAAGGAGTCACCTAGACATCCAACGACTTTTTTAATTCAAACCACAAGATTCCCAAAAACCATCATTCATATGTACATTAAAAACTAGGGCTAGAGGGATGCAGTTCAGTCGAAGTCTACATAAAGTAACCAAACAGGAAGTGGGCCCCCATAGCGGATTAACCAAGCAGAGCCACTCTGCCGTGTGGTGTAAGTGTGCCGACGAGGACGTTGGGCCCCTAAAGGGGGTGGATTGTAACATCCCACATCAACCAACGAAGAGGGGGTGATGTGCCTTATATGTACATGACCACCTCCATTTAGCACAAGGCCTTTTGGGAACTCATTGGCTTCGGGTTCCATTGGAACTCCGAAGTTAAGCGAGTTCGGGTGAAAGCAATCCTAGGATGGGTGACCTACTGACAAGTTCTCGTGTGAGTTCCTAGAAACAAAACCGTGAGGGCGTGGCTGAGGCCCAAAGCGGACAATATCGTGCTACGGTGAAATCGAGAGTGGGATGTGACATGTTATGTTTCAATGTTAAGGATTTAGGGTAAGTTTCTTTCTTATACAAGACAAAATGAGTTACTACATTAACCCTAGATTTTCGGTTTGGTATTTTTCGATTTGGTTTCGGGAATTTTTTGGTTTGGTTTGGATATTCGGTTGCCTGAATCGTGACTTCACCCACTGTCCATACCACCCGAATCTGGCTCCTGAATCGAGCTCTCGGTCTTAGTCCGCACTCCTCCTCACTGCACAAGGTAAGAAATTCCTGCAATAAACTCAACCAAAGTTCATACAGATTGTTTGATTCCAAATTCGATTAGGGATTTTGAATTTGGGTTTCTGAATTAGGAATTTCTGAAATTAGGATTTCTGAATTAAGACTTTTTGGAATTAGGGATTTTGAATAGGGTCTCTGAATTAGAAATTTTGAATCGACGGGGTGGTGAAAAATATTTATTTTTCTCATGCTAAAATGGCAAGCTGCTGTTCTGGGCTTCTTGGGCTTCGAAGCGTCTAGAGTTTTGGACCAATTAACGGCGGCAATCATCGTGAGCCGGTCCCGCTGAATCTCCGACACCGTTATCGAGCTAGGAAGCGCCGAACCGGGCTTGGCCTCGACTGGGTACTCGGTGACATGGTGGCGCTTGAAATCGTATGGCCCTGTTCCTTACACCTTCGTCATTGCCACTCGCTCATTGATCTGGTTGTATTGAGGTGGAATTGTTTATGGTTAATATGCTTACTCATGATGTCAAAATTTGAATTAGTCATAAAAATAGGTTGTGATGTTACATTGATTTGGATACTAGCCCTTTGCTTCGGTGCATCAAACTAATGCGATTTTGTGGATCAGGATTAACGCCAAAGGCAGAGTACCGAATGATTGGAGTGGTTGAAGTTCGTTCCATGCAGGAGTTGAGACCGTTGTTGGTTGTGCTCTGTAATTCTAGTAGTTGGATTGAAGTTTCGCGAGGATTGGATGGACCCTTTGCCTCCTCCTCGAGCTCTCTGTGAAATCGGGACTTGCAGCCAAGCACGGAGAGCCGATACAACATTATCATGCACTGGTCTCTCTGCAGGAACATGAGGTTCAGTAGCTAATGTTTTGTTGTTGAGTAGTTCAGTTGTTCTATCTTTTGGTTGAGTTGTTGGTTGCTCTGCTTTTCCAAGAATTATTTGGGAACTTTTCGTTCAAATTGGCCATATATATATAGTTAAATCTTTAACGTAAGCCTAAAATGCAGTGTCAGGTTGTATTGCGTATCTTATGCCATTCTCAGAGTGAAATCTTTAACTATGTAAGAATTGGAGTGTGTGACAATAAACTCAGATTATTCCATAAGGCTTCTGTCTTTGAAATCTATGTCCCTCATAAAGGTGACTCAAGATTCTTCCACTTGCTTATGGTTGCATTGAGAATTTGTCAATAAATTCATGTTTCGATCTTTCGAATGTTGAAGTTCAAAGTTGCAGCTTCAAAACTCTGGCAGTAATATTTGCTAAAGATTACGATTACAAAGGTAACTGATATTACAGTTAAAGTTGAAGCTTCCAATCTTGAATCTCCTAGATCAGTAAGGTCTAGTTATTCTTTTTTTATCTATAACAATATTGCTTCTTGTGGAGCACTTAGAAATCTCCTTTTCTTCACCCTGTAATATTAACAGTTTTCACTGACTATTGGCATTTCTTTTCGAAACAATTTGTCAATAGCGGCTGCATTGCGGGAGTCTTCCCTCCTTGTAATGTTCTAATTTTGTTCTCTTTTATAGAATTAAGTGCAAGTTGAATGGCGAATATGCTAAAGATAATCATAAATCTCGTTCTTGTAGGTTGTGAGTTTGAATGGGAAGAAGGTGAAACAGATTTATTAACTGAAAACAGGGATCCAAAGGTATTCTTTCGAACTTGATTTTAATTTTTTAAGTTTTTTTTCTTAATTTTGTTATGTATTATTTTTCGAAAACTTCAAGCATCTAATTTATTCGTGCACTGTTTTGGTAGAGAACCTACCTGAGGATCATTCAGTGGAGAACCTTAAGAGTATACTTGGTGAAGCTGGAAAGTATCTTCTTTTCCTTCTTTTTCTCCCCATGCTGTGACATTACTGTTCTCTTCAATTTTGGTTATAGCATGATTTTCAATCTTCCAGTTAAGAGTATACATATGAAGAAGTATTTCATGCGATAAAAGTGTAACGTCTGTGTCTTTCTATCTCAATCTCGCTCTCAATTGCTTTTAATTTTATTTTTCACATGTTAATCACATTTGCTATTCTTCTGCTATCCAAAATTCTGACTTCCATCTTTTGTTTTTCCCTTCCTTATATCTGTCACTATTACTGATAATCAAATGTTTTTGTTCAGGTTATTAGTTATGCAAGTCTGCACACTAAATAAAGTTTTCAAAACAATTAAGTTACGGTAAGCCATCATACTTTATAAAGAATTTATAACTTTTAAGTGATTGCAAACTTGGTTGACAATGGAAACTATGAAGATTTAATGGATCTTCGAGTCATCGATCCTACCAAAGTGGATATATGTATCATCTATTTCATAAATAGAATAAAAAAACTCATGTATATAGTTGACTGATATTTTGATTCCTATTATTGTTTAGATGGTGAAATGTTGGGTCAAGCATGCATACCTTGGACCTAAAACTTTTTTAATGTCAGACTGTAGTAGAAAACTTATGAAAATTTACAAGGATTTGAGCAAGGGCTGAGCTAGGGGTGGGCACGGGCCAGGCCGGGGGGATAGCACATTCTAATATAGGAACCGGACCTAATCCGGTCCGGTTGAAACGGGCCGGTTCGGGCCAGGTCCACAGGTCCTGGGGTTTTTTTTTTTTTTTTTTTTTTTTTGCGAAACTGCCACTGTCACCTTCAAATCTCCGTCTCCATCGCCTTCAAATCCGTTAGGGACTTACAGTCTGCCATGTAGCACTTCCTCATCTCCCAAACCACCAGCGCCGAGAAGCTCAAGATTCCGAGTCGGAGGACGAGTCGCAAGTCACAACCGAGTCGATCGACCACATCTCTTGGGTCGCGATCTCTGATTTGAAATCCCACCCACATCTTCAACGTCGATGGCATCTCCGGCCGCCCCAACGTCGACTGGTGCGAATCCCATAAGGCCGAGACCATCCGGACCAACGTGGAATGGGAAGATTTGACGGTGAGGTCGTCAAGCAGAACGAGAACGCGGCGGTCGGTGGGGTGGTCCGGCGAGAATGAGTGGGCTAGAAATAGGAGGGCTAGGGTTAGGAAGGCGAGGACGCCGACGAGCTTCGACATGGTTGGTTGGGTTTAGGGAGGGACTCCAGTTATAGAGTCGAGCTCGAGGAGACCTAGGATGGGAGGATGGGTGGTCGAGGGACGGACAACGAAGGAGAGACGACTGAGAGTTGGAGTTGAGGGACAGACGGCGTGGAGTGAGCTTCGAGAGAGACTCGATCTGAGATACTAGGGTAAAAACCAACGGTCATGATTGGAATGTATGTTTATTTTCAATTTGGGCCGTCCATTTCAATTACAAACGGGCCGATCCGGGGCCCCGTTTTTCTATACATTTGGAACCGGCCCGACCCTAAAATGTCATTGCCCCGGCCCGCCCTGCCCCGTTTCCCCTATTAAAAAACAGGACCCGCCCCGTACCCGCCTCGAACCGCCAATACCCGCCCCTACCTGCGGGCCCAGGGCCCGTTTGCCCACCCCTAGGCTGAGCCATAAGTAATGTTTATATGAATTTGAGCATTTATATTATATAATAACAGTCCAAATAGCTGGGGTTGCAACTCCAGCCCCACAATTAGCTTGAGTGAATTTCCTCTTCTTTAATTTTTGGGTAATACTTTTCAGTTAGAAGTTGATAGCTAGTTGGCTGACTTCTCTCATTGTTATTTTTCAGTTACAGGTTTATTATTTACCTTAATTACCTTGGCATCAAATTGAACTATACCGAACTAGAATTTGTGCACTATGAGCGTAGATTAATTGAGTTTGTTTGCTAATTGTTGCCTGTGGTATAGTGCTCATTTTTTTTCTCTTGTACCTCCGCAGGTTTATGTGAAATTTTTGTTGGCCAAGTTACTTGTGCTCTCTAACCAACAGTAGCAGCATAAGGGTCTTCATGGTCCTGTTTCGTACTTTGACGGTCAGTTTCATATTTTTTTAGTATAGCTAATTGGTTTTAGACCTGATTTTGTTGTAGTTTAGCAGACCCTTTTTTTTTTTTTTTAGTATAGCTCAAAGGTGTAACTATTCATTGTGCCACCATTATCTAATTGGTGGTGATTGTAACATTAGAGACTTCTATATAGGCCATGTACTTCTATTTAGTGGCTGTTTGGTGGCAATTGGGGTTTTGCCACCAATGTTAGTGACCATTCTTTATAATAGACACCAATAAAAAGGGTGTCCTTTAGCCAAAATGCTAGTAGTGGGTGTGAAAATCCTTCTCAACTAGAATATGTCCCTCCCTCACATCTTCCATTTTTTGTGGTGTTATTAACAATAACAAATGCATGCATGTCACGTGATGATTATATTGAGATTATAAACCATCTCTTTGAAGCCCATGGCAACGCTAAAAGAAGTGTCATAGTATAACTCCACTAAGATGTTATGTTTCAATGTTAAGGATTTAGGGTAAGTTCCTTTCTTATACAAGAAAAAATGAGTAACAACATTAACATATATGACATTTCCTATGAAGCCGCATATTAGTAAAAGGATGGTAAAAGAGAAAAAAATATCCGCATGACTATAAGTTTTATACAAAACCAATTATCCGAAGAATCCATCGGTGCCATCAAGCTCCTCCAAGTTTTCCCAATTTATTTTACCCCCCGACGTTTTGGGGCTCTGGGCGGTCGCCCTGGTTGCTGCGTCAATGTGATACAAAATATAAATTTTTCCTTCTCTAAATATAATATTTAAGCTTCAAATCCAAATTTGAGTCTTAACATATGTGCACATTTGGGAGAGAAAACATGAAAACCCAATAACTTATTGTTCCATATGTAAAAATATACGATGTGGAGTATGAGTTCTATTGGAAATGGCTTTACATTTGTACGTCATTAATTAATATATGAATTCTAGGATCAAATTCGTGGGAGTATGCATGTGTTTTTACAACAACAATCTCTCTTTTTATGTGATATTTAATTGCTTGGGGTTAAGAATAAAGTCAAGAAGAATAAACTAAAAGTTTCTTTGCCCAAACACATAGTGATAAGAACTTGGAAACAATGCGATCCAAACAACAACCAGCAGAGAAAAAGGTAAACAGAAAAAGTCTTGGAAAACAAACAATGAATTTGCAGCGAATGATGCCATGGTTCTAAAATCAGTGCAATAGATGACATACTTGGCTAACTGCTCTCTTGGCTAGAAGTGAACCATTATGGAATCCGTGGTCTGATTGTCGGTTTTCTCTGGTTTAGTTCTTGCCATGGGATTAAGGCCTTGAGGGTTTCTTTGCCATTCAACTTTTTGTTCTTGGGAAATTGCCATAATAATCATTTCTCAAATCTTAATTTTTGAAATGATTAGTTTCCAGTATACTTGTCACCTGATCGTTATGTTATCAATTTTCAATAGTTGTATCGTCAATATTTAATCGGAAAATCGTTAAAATTTAATGTTGGGTCATTTCAACAATTGAAATTTAATTTATGAGAATCTTTTTAATTTTTTATATTTCAGGCCTATGGTGGGATTAAAGGTACTTTTGGAAAGGAAACTTCCTCATTAAGGTTGCTAAAAACCTTATGGTGGTAAACTAAGGCAGCAGTGCAAGAGGATGCATGCAGTAAAATTTAGGGTACTCACTACTCAAAAATATAATACAACTCTCACAATTATATGTTTTACGCTAATCAACAGCAAGCATGCACGACAAGTTAGAATGACATTTTTTAAGGAAACCTTGAAAAAAGTTACACTGAAGGCTGAATGGACTTTGAACAACCAAACATTTCATGGAGAAAATAATGACTTAAGTCCCATGCCCTTCCTTCCCTTTGTGCCTCTTGGCTGCTTCTTCTTGCTAAATGTCTCCACAAACCATTCATGCTTGTTGTTTGCCAAAGTGTTCCCAGAAATCACTCCAACAATTAGTCCACTAATGACTCCGGGCAGAACCACGTACCAATCAAACTCAAATCGAAATCCCGAATCTTCTTCTTCTTCAAAGATTGATGATGGTGGTAGCTTTGTGCTCTTCGAATCCTTGCATTTCTTTGACAAAGGCTTTCCACACAAACCCAAGTTTTCTTGGTATGAGTCTTCTAGGAATGTACCAAATTGTTGGCCAAGTGGTATAGGCCCCCACAGCCGGTTGTGGGATACGTTGAAATATGCAAGAAAATTGAGTCGTACCAAATTGCTGGGGATCCTTCCTGAGAGCTGGTTTTTAGAGAGATCCAATGATTCAAGAGATGTCAAGTTCCCTAGAGATGAGGGAATGAGACCAGTGAGAATGTTGTTGGAGAGGTTCAGCAAAAGAAGCCCTGTTAGATTCCCAATGACACCAGGAATCTCACCTTCAAATCTATTACTTGAAAGATCTACGAGTCTCAAAAGATAAGGTATCTTCAAATATTTCAACTCAACACCTTTTGCATTAATCGTCATTGAGTACGGGAATACATAATCGATATCACTTGAGCCTCGGGGTGAAGAGACTTCAAAATAAGTTTGATTAGTCTCGCTAACAAGCTTCATGAAATTCCAGTTCTCTAAGTAGTTAGAGGGCAACATACCGGAAAAACCATTGTTTGATAGATCAATGATGCACAAGTTTGAGAACTCATGCTTTGTCGGAGGTGTCCCAATCTCTCCATGTAATCTATTAGACCGCAAAAGAAGAGCCCTTAATACTGGAAGTGACCCTAACCAGGATGGGAAGATGTCGTTAATGCGATTATTTCCAAGGTTGAGAAACTCTAACTGAATGCAATTGGCCATTGATCTTGGCAGCTTCCCTTGCAACTTGTTGTAACTTAAATCAACCTTTCTCAAACTATTTTTGTTTGCACATATTTGAGGAATATTGCCGTGAAAAGAATTGTTGGGCAGGTGCAATATTTCCAAAGCACTGGAGTTCCCCAGACATTGTGGAAGTATGCCTTTCAGGTTGTTGTTGGACAAACCAAGAACCCGAAGATAATTCAAGTTGCAGAACAATGGTGAAATTTCTCCAGAATAATTATTGTTTCCAGCAACAAAAGCTACGATTGATTGTGGTAGAACTGGCAGTGATCCTTGTAGCCTGTTATATCGAATATGAAAGTACACCATATTTTTCCATGGAAGAATATTGAGCGAGTTTTGGTCAAATCCTGTTAGGAAATTATAAGAGAGGTTGAGATTCACCAAATTTTCTCTAGTTGCATTCCAAAACCATTTTGGTATTTGGCCATGAATTTTGTTGGCAGAAAGATCTAGATCAAACAATTCGTGTTGATCATTTAAAAACTCAGGAAACTCTGTCAAGTTGCAGGAATCCAACCACAGAACTTTAAACTTTGGAAGAGTAGCATTCAAATCGGGTTTTATCTGCAGAGAAAACTGGTTGCCTGATAATTGAAGGGAAGCTAAGTTTCGAAGCTTAGAAAACTGATCAAACTCAACTATTCCCTGCAACTTGTTGGAGGAAAGGGCGAGATCAGTTAATTGGGTTAAGTTCATAATCCAAGATGGGATTTCACCACTTATATCATTAAAGCTCAAGTCTAGATATGCAAGTTGCGTCAGGTTAGCCACGAAGTAAGGAAAATTTCCCCATAAGTTGGTATAAGCAAGCCCCAAGAGATGAAATTTCGTTAGCTTTCCGATCCAAGACCAGGAATCCGGAACTAATTGCCTAGTTTTGTCAGAATAAGTACCTTCAATGTCATAGAATGAAGAAATGTCAAGGACAGTGAGATGGGTAAGGTTTCTGAGTGAAGATGGAACACGGGGATAAAAATTGCAAAATGAGATGCGCAAAGTGTTTAAGGAATGAAGATTTCCGATAGAAATAGGCAACTGACCATAGAAGCTCGTCTCGGTAACATCCAATACCTTGAAGGAATTGGTCTTGTTAAAGGCAGGAATATAACCGGCTAGGTTGAAGTTTTCATACAAATCAAGTACCTCTAAGTGTGGTAGCTGGAAAATGCCTATTGGGAATTCCCCGTACAACTGACATTCCCGAAGTGAGAGAACTACGAGAGAAGTTGCATTCCTCAGGATATTAGGAACGGTGGAGCGTATGTCCACGCCGTTGAGATCAAGATCCTTTATGCTGGTGAAGTTTTGGACTAGGCTTCTCAGGTTGGGCTTCCTAAGCTCCAAATCATGATTAGAAGACAGATCGAGGGTTGACAACTTTGATAGCTTTGAAATTTCTACTGGAATCTGGCCAGAAAAGATGGAATGTGAGAGGTTTAGGTACGTCAAACAAGTAAGATCATGACCTAAACGTGATGGTATTGGAGAGAAATTGAAGTCATTATCTGAGAGGTCAAGCCTCTGCAAGTGAACAAGTTGAAAGAGGCTGCTGTTGGAATTGATAGAACCATAAAGAAAGCTGCTCCTGAGGTCGAGGCCAATGACATGGCGAGACTCCTCATGGCACTCAACACCATCCCACAAACAACAGTTGCTCTGATTTTGATCTCCTTCTCGCATCCAAGATCCAGTCTTTGGATATGCAAGAGGCTCATCAGAAGCAGATTTTCTGATCGTAAAGCTATCCTTGAATTGCAGCAAGGCAGAGCACTCATCGTCGTGGCCTATGGTATGTGTCTGCACAAGTAAGAAACAGAAACAGTACTGGGTAATATTGAGGAACATAAAAATAAAAAATTGCAATGAGAAAACATTACACCGCCAAGACGATCGCATTGCCATCTCCTGAATATATAATTGTTATTTTATGGGTTTGTTGTATGTCGAATATGTCTCCCATAGCAAACTTAAATACTATTACAATGTGGTGTTTTTTTTGTTTTTTTTTTTGGACGATATAATTGATAATTAATGTGAACAAATAGAAAAAGAAAGAACAAAAACGTTTGACAATGACACTGCGGAAACAGATTAAGAATTGTCCTCCCGAGCAGCACTAAAACATCAACGTAGAAGACTTGGAAGACATGTGAGTGCTCTTCCTGATTAAATTTTGTCTGTCATGCTTTTCACGCTAAACGAAATGTCTAAAGTATCTTTTCTTTTAACAAAAGAGTAATTTTTGTTCATTGATATTTTTCAATTCACACGATTCGATAATCGAAAATTAAGAGAGTGAGTGAGAGATAAAAATAAGTGTAGATAACACTACCCTTTACAAACTCATCATTAACTTTGACAGAATTTGTTAAATTGAACACGATTCTATCATATTTGTGCAAATTTTGGTCTATTGAAGTTTTTTTTTTTGTTTTAAGAAACTGGGAACTAGCCTAGTGGAGAGCGGGGATGGGTTTTAAAAAACTGATATATAAAAAAAAAAAGAACCGAATTTGTTATAAATAGGCAAAAGTTAGAGAGATAACCTTTGCTAAGGACATGAGCGAAGCAGGTGCTAAATATCACACTGTAACTATAACACAAAAGTATTGAAGAGGAGGTGAGAGATACTGATATTATTTCTCTTCTTTCTTTCTTTCTTTTTGCAGTGTATCTCAATAGCACACATAGTGCTCTATTTATAGAGTCACTTCTGTGAAACCTTAGAAATGAGGAATGATTACATTTTGAAAGTTTCAAATTAACACTATTCCCAAGTCTCATTTCTTTGAGTGGGCATTCATTCATCCACTCACTCTACAACACTTCCCCTTGGATGCCCACATATCAACATCAGTTGCCTCGTTAAAACCTTGCTCAGGAAAAACCCAGTGGGAAAAAAACCATTAGCAAAGGAAAAAGAGTACAACTTTATTTGGATTGTTGATATAATGTTAAGTATGCTTATGTTGCCTCGTTAAAACCTTGATAGGAAAAACCCAGTGGGAAAAATCCTAGTCGAAGGAAAAAGAGTACAACAAGCATATATCATGGATGCTCCCCTTGATATGTATCTCCCCTTGATTCCGCATTCTCCAAATTTAGTTGATTGATAAGTCGACGTAATCCGATACTCTGCACTAACTTCTGAAATGTGCGCTTTGGTAGAGATTTGGTGAACAGATCTGCCAGATTTTCATTGGAACAGATTTGTCCGACTTCAATAACTTTAGCCTTCTGAAGCTCATGTGCACTGAAAAACTTTGGAGATATGTGTTTTGTCTTATCATCCTTGATGAATCATTCCTTCATTTAGGGCAACACAGACTGCATTATCTTCATGGATGACAGTTGGATTGTCTGTCTTCGAGGGTATACCACATGAACTCCAGATATGATGGATCATTGATCTTAACCAAGAACATTCACGACTTGCTTCATGTAAAGCAAGTATTTCTGAGTGATTGGAAGATGTAGCAACTAGTGTTTGCTTTGTTGAGCGCCATGAGATTGCTGTATCTCCATTAGTGAACACATATCCAGTTTGTGAACGGGCTTTATGCGGATAAGAGAGAAACCAGCATCTGCATATCCAGCAAGGATCTGGTCATTTGTGGATTTCTTTGAGTAGAAGAGACCCATGTCTGTTGTCCCACGAAGGTATCGCAAAGCATCTTTGACTCCTTTCCAATGACGAATTGTTGGAGCAGAGCTATAACTTGCTAACAAGTTAACTGAAAAAGCTATATCTGGTCTAGTACATTGTGCTAAATACAATAAAGCACCTATTGCACTCAAATATGGTACTTCTGGACCAAGGACCATTTCATCATCTTCTTTTGGACGGAAGGGGATCTTTCTTAATGTCCAAAGAACGAACGACCATTGGCATGCTGAGTGGATAAGCCTTGTCCATGCCAAATCGCTTCAAGATTTTTTCTATGTAAGCTGATTAGTGGATCAAAATTCCACTAGCACAATGCTCGATCTGTAGGCCGAGACAATATTTTGTTTTCCCAAGGTCTTTCATTTCAAATTCGCTTTTCAGATATTCAGCAGTTTTATTGAGCTCTTCAGGAGTTCCAACTAGGTTCATATCATCAACATATACTGCCACTATAGCAAATCCAGAGTTGGATTTCTTAATGAACACACAAGGGCAAATGACATTGTTGATATACCCTTCTTTGATCAAATACTCACTGAGACGATTATACCACATTTTCAGCCCATACAATGATCGCCTTAATTTGATTGAGAGCATACCTCGTGGTTTCTCAGTTGCTTCAGGCAACTTAAGTCCTTCTGGGACCTTCATGTATATGTCAGTATCTAATTCTCCATATAGATACGCAGTGATGACATCCATAAGTCGTATGTCAAGTTTTTTTGAAACCACTAAACTTATTAAATAACAGAACGTAATTGTGTCCATTACAGGAGAGTATGTCTCCTCATAATCAATTCCAGGTTTTTGTGAAAAGGCCTTGTGCAGCGAGTCTTGCTTTGTATCTTGCAATCTCATTTTTCTCATTGCGCTTTCTTGTGAATACCCATTTGTAACCCACGGGATTTACATCAGGCATAGCTTGGACTACTGGTCCAAAAACACTTCGCCTTTCCAAGGAATTTAATTATGCCTGGATTGCATCTTTCCACTTAGGCCAATCTTGTCTTTGTTTTCATTCATCAACAGAGCGGGGCTCAACATCATCACTTAATATGATTTCAGTGGCTACGACGAATGCGAACATATCGTCGATGATTATTTCATTGCGATCCCACAATTCATTGGTACATGCATAATTTATGGAGATTTCTTTGCTTTCATGTACTTCTGACTCTTCAGGGACATGTGTCTCATCAAGGACATTTTCTTTTTCTGGAAGTACAGAATCATGAATTGTGGATTTGTCATTCATTCTCTCTTCTTGAATGATTTCATTTGGATTTAGCTGTGCCCTCGTTTTTCTCTTTCGAGGGGCTGAATCTTTTGAACCTGGGGGTCTACCATGCTTCAGGCGTGCACCAGATGATTCATTCACTGCCATTTTATTTTGTCCAACAGGGACATCAATTCTTGCAGGTGCATTTGCAGTTGGTATATGTGATTTTGTCACTTTCATAGCATCATTAAATGTATCTGGCATTTGATTGGCAATACTTTGAAGATGAACGATCCTTTTCACTTCATTTTCACATTTAGTGCTACGTGGATCAAAATGAGACAAGGTGGGTACAACCCATGTTAGCTTTTGTCGTTCTTCTGGAACGGTCTTTTCTCCCCCTAATGACGGGAAGACTGTCTAATTAAAGTGACAATCAGCAAAACGAGTTGTAAACATATCACCTGTCAAGGGTTCCAAATATCTAATGATAGATGGTGAATCAAAACTCACATAAATTCCCAGTCTACGCTGAGGTCCCATTTTAGTGCGTTGCGGCGGTGCAATAGGCACATAAACAGCACAACCAAAAACTAGTAAATGTGAAATGTTTGGCTGATGCCCAAACACGAGTTGTACTGAGGAGTATTGGTGGTTGGCTATCGGTCTTAATCGAACCAATGATGCAACATGTAAGATAACATGTCCCCATGCAGAAACTGGCAATTTTGTTTTCATGAGCAGAGTGCGAGCTATTAACTGAATCCGCTTGATCAATGCTTCTGCTAAACCGTTTTGAGTACGGACATGAGGAACTAAGGTGTTCAACATCAATGCCCAGTGTCATGCAGTAACCATCAAAGGTTTGGGACGTAAATTCACCAGCGTTATCAAGTCGGATTGACTTAATGGGGTAATCTAGGAACTGTGCTCGCAACTTAATTATCTGAGCAAGAAGTCTCGCAAAAGCTACATTTCGAGTAGACAAGAGACAAACATGTGACCATCGGGTAGATGCATCAACCAAAACCATAAAATATCGAAATAGTCCACAAGATGGTTGAATAGGCCCACAAATATTCCCTTGAATTCTTTGCAAAAATGATGGGGATTCAGCATCAACCTTTAGTTGTGATGGTCTAATTACCAACTTCCCTTGAGAACAAGCTTTGCAAGGGTTATCATTTGAGATAGCAATGTGTCTGCTTAATAACGGATGTCCATTAGAGTTGTTAATGCTCCTACGCATCATGGTGGATCTTGGATGGCCCAGACGGTCATGCCAAAGCATGTAATATGGAGGTGACACGTGGACTCAAGCTTACTGGCAATATCCTTGAGACGAAACACTTCACCATTCATGAAGACAAGCTTTTCATCCTTGGCAAAATAAGTAGATCGTAGCTCCGAAATGACACGCTCAAGGTCCTTGACCACTGGTGCAACACGATTGACTTCCTTATCTGTAGCTTCTAACATCGCCCGAGTCGCACTAAGCTTAGCCTTCAAATAGATGACTTCCTGATGAGCGGTCTCCAGCTGCATAGAAATGGGGGCAAAGACATCAGACCGCTTCAAAACGACAAGTTTAGATTCGAGCTTCTCGATCTTTTCAGCAGCTGAGCAAAACAGGCCCAGACGCCACCTTAGCAGCATAATCCACCATTCTGCTCTTCATAGCAGTGAGCCTCTCAGAAGCCAAACAAGACTTAGGTCCCGATGTGCATTTCGACAAAAATTTAGACATCGGGGGCACCACTAAACCTTTCTGCTAGGCAATCCTCTCTGTAATGGTCGTGGCTACCTTTGAAGCAACAGGAACATGCTCTGACTCAGCGGTCTTTTTCGTCCCCTTGGGAGAAGTCAGATCGACGACAAGCTTCTCAGCAGCAGACGAGCCCCTACGAGCAGTAGAAGAAATCCTAGGCTTCTTCTCGGCCGAAGCCTGACAAATAGGTGATGAAGGTCTCTTCTTTCCACTTTCATTGGCAGCAAGCTCTACAGCAGCGATCAGATGAAAAAAAGCCTCATCATTCAAAGACAGCCCTCATTTCTCCTGACGAAGAGGATTGAGCAGCCAGCACCACTCACGGTACTCAGCAGGAATGCCCCAGGCAATGTGTACTTTCTTCATATCCGCCGAAGTTTTTGGAGTTGAGCCAAATTCTGATTCAACACAAAGTAAGAAGGAAGATCAATAAACTGAAGTCATGGAGCAGCTCAACAAAAATTCAAGTAAGGCAGGAATGAAGCAGTTCACTTACCACTGATAAAGACAGTCGGAACACTCAGCTGAGGAGAAGAGTCAGACTTCCACTCTTCACTTACCTCCAAGGTATCTCTTGCCCATTCATGATCAACCTATGACGAGACCTTAGCTGCCCCACGTCTTCCTTGTGCCTGATTTCAAAGAAGTACCATAACTTATTTATGGTCAAGCCAAGATTAAAGAACTTGCTCAAGTTCGAGAACCTCACCATCGCATGAACTGCATTCGGGAAGCACTGAACAGGCTTGCATTTCATGGAGCAGATCACCTCCTAAAAAAAGGCACGACATAGAAAAAGTAAACCCCAACACAAAGTAATTCAAATGGAATTTGATAGCGCTATTCATAGCAATGGCACCCTCGCCGCACAGTTCATGACCGCTATCAGCCTTCACCCTCTTGGTGCGAACCCCTGACGGAATCATATGCTTGTATGTCAAGAAAATCTCGAAACAGCTCATCAAAATTGATCTTGACATGTGCAGCCTTGAAGTAGCCCACATTGCCGGAAGAACCACCTTGACGATACAAAGGTGGAGGGTATTCGTCACTTTTGTGATCGGAGGAAGACATCTCAAAATTCCTGCAAAAGTATGAAGAAAACTAATTAGAAGGCAGCTCTCGAAAAGAGAGTAAAAAAAATTAAGGAGGACCGCAAAGCCTAACGCCTTAGCCCAGGCCCCACGACCCTAGTTTGCTAGCTAGACCTAGGCCACAAAGGCCAAGCCCTTTATCTCGCGCAACACGGCCCAAAGGCCCTTGGTCCCTCATGCATGCGGCCTTAGCCCAACATGGGAGGAGGCTCGCGCCTCTTTCCCATTTCTTCCCTCACGCCCAGCACGTTTCAAGCAAGCCTAGGCCTCTCGGCCCAGTCTATCAGCGAGGGGGGAAGCACCCTACACCTTTATTCCTCTCCTCCAAGCTCCAGTGGGCTCGAGCCCAGCTCTGCACCCCTACACCCTCGGCCTATGCCGAGCCATCACTTGGCCCATGCTAGCCGTGCGCCGAGCCTAGCTTGCACCGCCAGCACCTCGGCTCAAGCTGAGTTGACCCCCGTGTCTGGCCATCAGTAGCCTACGTTGCCCAATGCAGCACAGCAGTCTCGTGGCAACCTTGCCACGCATTTCACACGTCCTCGGCCCCTGCCAAGCCATTTTTCAAGTCTCAAGACTCCCAAAAAATCAAGAAATAGGAAAAATTCAAATTTTTCTTATCTTGGTGCGACATGGAGAAGAATAACAATAACGAGAGATGACTCATTGTATGGGCAATAGAAGAAGAAAGCTAGGGGTGGGTGAATAAATTTCCTCTAACTTATCTCTTTCTTGTTGGAATGATGATTATTCGCCAAATTTATTTAATCCTCTGCTTAAGGAATAATTAAATAGGTATTAAGGGCAATTGGCTTCCTTTTCCTAGAAGAAGTTTATCTCCAAATCAAGGAAGAAGATCAAGTTCAAATTGGGAAACAACTCTATAAGCCCATGCAGCTTAGGATTTCTACACCTACTGCCATTTTCCTACGTGCAGCCCAGCAGGTGTGGGGACATTTGTGGAGCCTAAAATAATCACAAAAATTTTAGAGGCGACACGTGGACTTTTGCTCAACAAAGACAAGATTGCCCTCATTAAATGGGCAGGCTCCTCAGATACTCCCACGCGCAGCTCATACCACTGAAGGTCCCAGCAGCTGAATATTCACCTGCCCTTGGCAAGGAAAAGTCAAAGCATTAAAGATACAAATTAATTACCCAAATCATATCTTTAATACATTCCCAATTAAAGATTGATTCCATTCAATTAAGTAATCCCTATTTAAATCAATTAGGGATAATTACTCCATTATCTTAAGATATTATTTCCTCTTTAATATGTTGAGAATATTTCTCCATAAAACCTTAGCCAATAGGCCTAACACCATGGCTGGCCACTCCCCTATATATACATCATATTCTACCAAATTTCGGTAAGCTTTAGCTACCCCTAAAGCCCGAAACACTTTATTCTTCTCAGAAAAACTAACTTAGGCATTGGAGATCCATTGGCCTAACACCCCCTTACCTCGTGGACGTGTGAGGCTTAGGTCCTTAATCAAAGGTGTTGATTGTTTTGCAGGTGCATTTTTGTCAAAGCTAAAGACGGCGGAAATTTGCATCGACAACGCTTATGAATGTTTATTAGGGTTGTTGGCATGTATTCAACTTGCAGGTTGAAATTCCTTTTTAGGTTTTGCAATTGTTGGTCTTTGTATCCTTATCTTGTTTGGTATTCTTTGACTGAATAGATAATGTTGCGAAAATTACATAACCAAAATTAACCTCATTATGTCTTGATTTTTAGTGCTCGCAAGTATATGAATCATATGACAGTATAACATATAAGCCCAATTGTCATGCAAAGCCTACATTCAAGCCCAAATACATGCCAAGGCACGGGATCGACGAGGAATATATTTACAAACATGCCATGCCACGGTGATTAAGCCGGATACTCACGCCATGCTCATACTTATCCATCACGTCATGCTTCCTCTTGCTAATCACTGCCATGCTAAGCCGAAGTCATATATTCGGGGCTTGTCAAGTGGATTGTGGTGCAGATGGTTACGAAAGGTTATCGGGCCTACGTGGAATTGGGGTTATGGAAGACTTTGGGCTGCTTGGGGCTCAAAGATCCAAGCCCATACCCTTTGCATTCCACATCAGGCATCATTGAGAGCTAATTAGCCTAGTTTGTCCCTTTCCCTAGCAAGCCAACTCCCTTAGTTAGAACTAAACTAGATTCTTGCATTAAATTCATGCTAAGACCAGCAAGTCAGGCATTTAATGCTAACTTTCCCGTCGCAGCTTGCACAGATAACCAACGCGCGAAAGCCGTGAGGCGCGCTACCAGATTAGCGCATGCGGAACGCCACTATGGGAAAGGCGTGTCTACGGAATAAGCAAACTGCAGGTCTCAACAATGCATCTATCCTACACCAAAAGGGGAATAATAGGAGGCCTAGGGGGAAAAAAGGGGAAGACCAAGCCACAAAGGGAGATTCCTTTGAAACCTAGAGAAGAGCCCTTCATTTACATAAGAAAGGAGAAACCATTACAGAAAAGAGGGGGAAAGCAGAAAGAACACAGAGAGAGTTAGAACACACAGGTAGAATACAGACAGAGATAGAGAAGAAATGCAGGAAGAGGGAACTACCCAGGAAATAAGCCTAGAGAGTTCCAGTTAGCCCATAAGCATACTCCAAGCCTCAAGCATCTCCATTCATGCAACATTAGCAATTTCCACAGCCTTCCATCAAACATCTCAACCATTAGAAGCTTTGTTATCACCCTAGGAAAACCTAAATCATGCAGCCTAGAATGCCATGTAACTATGCAAACCCTTTCTCTCTCGTGTAAATTAATAATCTTCCAGCTTCCACACCACACTTCACTTAAGCAATCATTATCTTGATCAATCATGTCATCTTCGAGCCGTTGATGTTACCGGGTTATTTCCTAAGACAAGCTAACTCTTTCGAGATATCCCGAGACTTGTTATGAATCCGTACCAAGGAAGACAAGAGGACGTTCTCAAAGTCCAAGTCCACCTCGACCTAAAAGTCCCCCAACACACGGATATCATCCCACAGAGATCGAATTGATTCTAAAAGTCTTACTAACTAAATTGAAACAAATTATAATTGAGAAGCTTTAACGAAAAAGAGATATGATTTGAATTTAACTAAAAACTAAATAAATCTGGAAAATAAAATGCATCACTAATAAAATTGAAAACATTAGAAAATAAGACCTAGGACATCTGAATGCACTAGAACCAATTCTACTTCATTCCCTCAATATGTAATTTAGCTTCAACCATTCAATTTATGGTTCCATGGCAGAAAGTTTACCGGTGACAATTTGAACCATTCAATTTATGGTGCCAGTCACTTTATGCTTGCAATTTGGGAGGGGCAAGCAGTTCTTTACAATGTCTTTGGTCAGGTATTTGGTCCTACGCCTTGTTCTTTTTTTTTTTTTTTTTGTAAACTAGGAAGAAAACTTCCAGGGCGCAGAGGCCAATGAGGACAAGGAGAGCCTACACAGAGGCAAACACGGAGGAACGAAACAAACAAGGTAGAGAAGGAGGATACAAACAAGACACCAAAGCTAAGCATAAGTGTCACCTCCACCACCACCACCGAGAGCCTAAGGAGGGCAGGGTAGTCCGTCATTACATAGGACATGAACTAACGAAGACGGGGGTCTTTCAACCCAGACAAAGTCGCACGTCTCCGTAATACCAGCCGAAGCCAAAGCATCCGCTGCACCGTTGGCTGATCTTGGCACCCAAGACCAGCGACAGTTCTGGAAGGAATCACCCAATAACTTGACCCGAGTTAAAATGGGAAAAGCCTCCCAACTGCCAGAAAGATTAGCCCTATTGAGACAATTAATCGCATCACGAGAGTCAGATTCCAATATCACAGAGCAGACGCCCAAGGAAACCCCCAACTCACAGCCTTTCAACAAAGCCAAGGCCTCCGCCAAGATAGGGGAGGTAGCCGATATTGCATGTCGTGCTGCCGCAAGGAAACACCCATCCGCATTTCTTGCAACTACCCCAACAAAGCCAGTTCTAGAAGCCGATGACCAACTAGCATCAACATTGAGTTTAACATAAGGAGCGGGGGGAGGGCCCCACCGAAGAACCTGCCCCGGCCCCGCCAACTCCCTTAGGCCACCACCATCCACTAACCACGCCACCTGATTGAAAGCATCCACCGCATTAGACATAGCCAGGAGGGTAGAGGTTGGGTTAATGGGAACCTGATTAAAGACAAAGTCACACCGAGCTTTCCAAATATACCAACAAGTGAAGACAATATAAGTTTGCACCCAAGTTCGGTTGTCAGAAGATCCCGGACCCATAAGCACCGACTGAAGCCACAGAACCCAAGAGTTAGTGCAAGCATGGTCGACCTTATAATTAAGCCCCCCACCAAACCAGACCAACCGAACCCACGGGCAGCCGAGAAATAAATGTTCAATGGACTCATCTTCAAGATTGCAAATGGGACAGATTGGTGACGGCACCAACCTCCGTTTGAAGAGGGCAACCTTAGAAGATAAACCATGATGCAGTGAGAGCCATAAAAAATGCCGCATCTTAGGAGGAGCCTTAATTTTCCAAATCATCTTCCACACAGCTTGCGGAATCAAGCGCACCCCAGCCAAACGGGAATCACGGCTCACAACCGACCTCTCCTGGAGCCACCGGTATCCCGACTTGACCGAGTAGATGCCATTGGTAGTAGCAGCCCACACAAGCCGATCCCTTCTGGAGGGATCACCAAAAGAAGTCTCAAGGATTGCCTGATGCTCCACAGGGGAAAGAAAAGGAAGCAGAAAATCAAGGTTCCAAGACCCACAAGAATGGTTGATTAAGGAAGCAACGCGAAGATGATTAGTGAAAGTCACCGGCCCACTCGGCATGGGGTGTCCAGAAGGCAAAGATGGCAGCCATCTATCCACCCAAACCCGCACATTCTCACCCCCTAAAATCTGCCAGTGAGTCCCCTTGCCGAGAAGTTCCCTTCCAGTCAGAAGACTTGCCCACCCCCAGGAAGCTCTACCCCTTTTATTAGCCTCCCAAAATGAACAGTGCGGGAAGTAACGGGCCTTGATTACTCTAGCCCACAAGGAGTTCGGATCAGAAACAAGCCTCCAACATTGTTTAGCCAAAAGTGCATCATTAAATTCATTAAAGTTCCGAAAGCCTAGACCACCCATGTCTTTGGGTAGGCCCAAAACTTCCCTAGAAACCCAATGCGTTTTCCTTTTTTCACTCGAACCTCCCCACCAAAAATTAGCAACCAGAGCATCTAACTCCTGACAAACAATAGAAGGAAATTTAAAGATGTTCATGGGGTAAGCCGGGATAGCCTGAACCACCGCCTTGATTAGGACTTCTCGACCCGCTCTGGACAAAGTACCTTGTTTCCAACCTTGAAGCTTACCAAGAATTTTTCCTTTCACATAAGCTAGGCCAAGCTTCTTAGAGCGTCCCCAAATGGCAGGGACCCCTAAGTAAGTGCCCGGATTATCTATAACCTGCATACCGAGAGTGCCCCCCAATCTAGCCGCAACCCCCTGAGGAACGTTACTACCAAAGAATACACTTGATTTTTGCATATTAACCTTTTGCCCCGACGCCTCACAATAAGTGTGTAGAAGTGAGATTAAGTTCCTACAGTTGACATCATCGGCTTTCAAGAACAAGAGAGTATCATCAGCGAAGAGGATATGAGAGACCACCGGTCCTGACGAACCGATCCTAATTCCCGCTAACCTCCCATCATCAACCGCACACTGTAGCATTCTCGAGAACACTTCCCCAACCAAAAGGAACAGATAGGGAGAAATCGGGTCGCCCTGTCTGAGACCCCTGGAAGGAACAAATTTGCCCCCGGGTTGACCGTTCAAAATAACCGCGTAATTGACAGAAGAAATGCACCCCATTATGAGTTTTCTCCATTCAGGACTAAAACCCAATTTTTCCATAATAGCATCGAGGAAATCCCATTCCACCCTGTCATACGCCTTCTGCATATCAAGTTTTACTCCCATTTCGAAATTACATTTAGCTTTTCTTCCTTTGAGAAGATGAAACATTTCGTGAGCAACACCAATATTATCTTGGATCTGTCTTCCTGCCACGAAGGCATTCTGAGCAGGAGAGATAATGTTAGGCAAGAACACCTTTAGTCTATTCGCCAACACTTTAGAGAGAATCTTATAAGAGTAGTTACATAGGCTAATAGGTCTAAAATGCGAAACAGATTCAGGATTAGGGACTTTAGGGATTAACACAATATGCGTGGCATTGAGGGAGCAAGGACTGACAGAATCCTGCACAAAAGAGCTCACCAATCTATTGACATCCTCCTGAACCACATCCCAAAAAGATTGGTAAAAAATCCCTTGGAAACCATCAGGCCCCGGGGCTTTGAGCCCCCCATCTTACAAGCCGCCAACTTAACTTCCTCTGCCGTGATTGGCCTCATTAAATCCCGGTTCATTTCCACAGAGATACACCGGTCGACACAATCAAGAATAGAACCCCACTCCCTAGGCCCCTCGGAAGTGAAAGTGCTGATGAAATGCTCCTCCATCAGATTACGGACCCTGTCCGGCCGCTCCTCCCACATTCCCTCATCATCTTTAAGTTTTATTACCTTATTCCTCCTTCTTCGCTGCAAAGTTGATTGGTGAAAGAACCTTGTGTTCGCATCCCCGGCTCTGAGCCAATTGACTCGAGAACGTTGAAGCCAAAAGGATTCCTCTTGCGCCCTTAGCTCGTCAATAGCCCCGGATTTCTCCTTAATTTCTGGGATATTAGAGACCCAATCCGATTGAAGCCCATCTAACTCAAGGATAAGCTCTTGGATTTGTTGCCCTCTCAGATGAAATTTGTTGCGACTCCAACTAATAAGGCTTGATTTACAATGATTTATTTTCTTCCTCCATCTCGAAGAGATCCCCCCAGCTGCCCTCCTCTCCCAGCAGGACCGCACCACATCTTTGCATTCGGCTTCCACCGCCCAAAAAGCCTCGAATTTAAACATCCTTTTAATACGCGGGCCTTCCACTTCAGATTGGATAACAATTGGACAGTGATCAGATCCAAGAACAGTTTCATGCAAAACCAAAGAATTGGGTCGCACCTCCTGCCACAAATCATTAACCAGGGCTCTATCCAACCTCTCCTCAACCAGTTGACCACATCTCGTACCTCTCCAAGTAAAAGCCGGACCGTTAAATCCCAGGTTCGATAACTTAGAGGCAAGCATGAATTCCTCCAGGTACCGTCTTCTGTTATACAGAACCTCAGCCCCGCCAGATTTTTCGTGATCCCATAGCAGCTCATTAAAGTCCCCTGCACAGAGCCACGGAATGTCGGAAGGGGAGAAGAAGGAGTTCATCCACCCCCAAAGCTCCGCTTTCTCCTCCCTATAGGAAGTGCCGTAGACCCCAGTTACCCGACTCCAATTCAGCTCCCCAGACTTTCTCATAATAGCGTCAATAACATGTCTTGACGAAAAAAGAACCTGCACTTCAAGAGAACTGTCCCACCATAAGCTGAGCCCTCCGGCTCTTCCAACAGGAGATACGTTGAAACCATTCAAGAAGCCCATCCGCCTCCTAACCCCATCAAGCCTATGATCTTTCATTTTAGTTTCAGAAAGAAAGATCATAGCAGGTCGCTTATTTCGAATCAGCCCATGAAGGGCCCGAACTGCCGTGTCCGACCCTAAACCACGGCAGTTCCAAAACAGATAACTCATGGCGACCGTGCGGCTGAATAGGGCCAGCCGCCACCACCCCGAGCCTGATTGCCCGTTTTTTTCACCACTAGCTTCCTTCTCACCGCTTTCTTTACCTCTTCCCCGACATCCTCCTTCACCTGAGAACCTTCATTGCCCTTTGGAACCTTATCGTTAATTAGGGGGATTTGAACACCGCTCCTGTATTTCTTATTAGGGGAGCACAAAGGATCCAAACACTGCACTTCCAAACCCCTCTTTAACCCGGGGGCCTCCATTATGAGTAAATTAGACCCACTCCCATTCCTTGGGGTAGTAGCTTCTGCACTCCCTTCCACTATGTTGACACAAAAAGAAAGGGTCCGCCCCTCATTAAGACTTGGGGGTCGAAAGAAACCTCCATCGCCGAAGCTCCAGCTCTGTCGTGACTCTTCAAGTTGTCTTACCCACTGGAATTGACTTTGCTGCAGGTTCAAACTTTGTGTGCTCCTCCAGGTCATCGAAGTACACGGAATAGACTCAGGAGCCCTTACATCGATATCGTTCCCAATAGTATGTTCCTCCTCCAGCTCAGATCGCTGCATCGATTGAAAACCAACAGGCACGGGAGTGTTGCAGTTTCTAACTCGAGCAACTCCTGCCATTCTTCTATTTCCACTTCCCGTCGCCCGCGTTTGTGCATAATCCACCACATCTCTCACAGGAGGTGCTTTTAACCAGTCACCATAGCCTGCCTCCCCTTGGTTTCCATCAGCCTTACACTCAGTAATAGCATGGCCAATGCGTCCACAGCGGTAACAGAAATCTTGAAGTCTCTCGTAGTGAAGCTCGACCCACGATTCATAATCCGTTTCCCTCCTCAGCCAACAGCCAGTGACAAGTGGGTTACCAGCGTTGACAAGAACTCTTGCTCGTAAAAAACCCCGGGCTTTGGCCGGGTCTTCGAACTCCAGGAGGGTCCCAATATCCTTCATTATACGGGTAACATTTTCTTTGGTCGAGAAGCAAAGAGGAACGCCTTTGACTTGGATCCAAAAGGGGACCAGATCCATCTCTACTTCCTCCAGAGCGAGTTCAGATGGCCATTTCTTAACTACAAAATTTTTTTTCATCACTGCCCAGGGTACATGTTCAAGAATCATTTCTGCCATATTCTCATCCTGCACTGAGATAACGAACAGGTTGTCACGTACCCACTGCACATCCAGGTCACCATATTTCTTCCACGCCGCACGAAGAATGTTCTTTACGCCCCACTTATTGAGCATTTTGTCCTCCAGTGCCTTGCCAACCAACTTAACTCCCTGTTCCATAGCTGACAGGTCCAAGGAGCGTTCCAGGTTGACCACCAGTTCTTCCACACCTTGACTAGCCATTGTACACCTTTGGAGACTCTTTCTTTGACCCTTTTGCTCACTACGCAACTCCTTGTTTGAAAAGTTTCTCGTAATGACCAATATAAGGATAATAGCCAGAGGGGGCACACAACTTTTCTTTATAGAGAGTACAACTCGAAGGAACCATCTCAGAAGAGGCAGTGGGATCAAAGAATCATTTAAACCTCCAACTAACACCAACCAATAGCAGTATCTGTCATTTCTCAACTCCAAACCATTACTACCTTTTGCATCCATTAAGAAAGGGACAAAGTGGCTGCAGGAAAACCCCCAGACAAAGACAGCTGTCCACAGTCCCGCAGTTCAACAAAACCTCACCAATGGAGTAAAGAGAGCAATAGGAACTCAGGAGTAAAAACGCTTCACCAACCAAATCGTCTAACACCTCTCTCCCTGACTACGATTGACATATTGCCAATAGCATAGCACAGAGCGACCTACAACACCCTGCACAACCAAAATCAGAGGGTCCGAGAATAGAGAGGAACCCAGTCTACATCAGCACATAAAGCCGTGGTCCTATAACCCCCTCTTCCACGACCCACCGAGGGAAATTAATGGAATTTCAGAAGACCCCCCGGAATCAATTCTTCCACCAACCAGGCAGTACTAACTCCAAATAGACAGGCTGCCGCAACTCTGCATTCACTCAGCGCCCAGCGCCACTGCGCACTAGACCCCCAAATCAACGCTGACAACCCAAGCTAACACTGACAGCCCCCAAAATCAACCCTAGGCAAGCCTCACCCACTGACAGTCCCAACCCAGTCACACTCAGGCGAAGTAAAAGAAATGAAGGAACCCAATCTACCAGACAGCACAACTAAGTCAAATCAAAGACAGATCTACAACCGCATGCAGCAGAACTTACCTCGCAGCAGGGGCGTTCCCAAGGAAACGGAGCAAGAGGATGGGAGAAAATGGCTTGGGACACCAGCGACAGCCAGGATCAAGGCGCTCACGCCACACGCACGACGGCGGATCTCACGAAGGAGCAAGGACTCTCACCAGGGAGAGAAAAAATCCTGTATATATTTTTTGTACTTTGGTTATTAACAAGTACTTTGACAAAGTATACGCCTTGTTTTTTTAACAATGAAGTAGTGCACTTCTTGCCTCTCAACCATTAAGTCATTCATTGTTTTCTGATGCATAGCTAGTGTCTTCCACTACCCTTATTCTCAGGAAGTTGTGTTTTGCATTGATCTTATTATCATTGTCACTAACATCTCATACTACTACATTGGCAAGACCATAATCACCGTTTCAAATAAATGAGAATTTAAAAATAGCAACCAACCGCCAAGGCTGTTTCTATGTCTTCGTATTGTGGAGTCAATTTCAGAGCCACCGGAAGCCATTAATGAAGCCATGTTCTGTTATGGCTTTTGGTAGTGTGGTTGAAAATATTGAAATTTCGATATTTAGTTTTTGGAAAGAAAAATGCCTAAGACACTCTCTCAGATATTCTATGTCACCTCATATTTTCATCAAATATTTTATAATATTGATATGATAATTGATGCTTTGAAATTATTGTGATTGACTTGGAAAAATGGTAAGGGAATTCTCTTAGAAAATAAGTCTCTCTATAGATTCTTTGCCTTTTAATATTAATTTTGGTGCCAACATTATATATTAGAGTAAATTGTAGCAATAGTCTCTCAACTAAAAATTCATTACCATTGGTCCCTGAACTCATCAAAATGTGTAGATATGGTCCTTTTCGTTAAGATCATCAGAATTTTTTCAAAATAAGTTATGTTGAAAGGACCATTGCTACAATTGGGGTCCCTTAACTCATCAAAACGTGTAGCTATGGTCAATTTCGTCAACTTTGTTAGAATTTTGTCAAAATGAGTTATGTTGGAATGACCATTGCTACAATTAGTTAAAGTTGAGGGACTATTGCTCCAATTGAGTTAAAGTTGAGAGACCATTTCTTTAGTTGGATTAAAGTTGATGGACCAATGGGTAATTGATGTTTAGTTGACAGACCATAGCGGCACATTTTGATGAGTTGAGGGACCAATGGTTATAAATTTTTAGTTGAGAGACCATTGCTCCAATTATGTTAAAGTTAAGGGACCATTGCTACATTTTACTCTATATAATATTATGAAAAATATGAGATGTCAGACAATCCATATTGAGAAAAGCTAAGGAGACTCCACCTCATATTTTTAACATGATATTTTATAATATTTTGCACAAAAATTAACATTAAACTGTGAGGCAACAGAAAGTCCATAAAAATCAAACTTCGAGAGTATTCTTCGTATTTCTCTTTCTCTAATTACTAGTTCGTCTTTGTACATTGGGATTGTGTTTGGATTAGAGAGGATCACATCACATTTTTATTAAACAGACCATCATCTTTTTCTTTTTAGCACATCTTTGCCTTTGATTTTTCTTTACTCTTTCCATATGGAGTTGTTTTCACCTTTAGCCTCATGTCACATACTTCCACAAAATATTTGGCCAGAATGATAGTGATATCTTGTTTCTTTGTTCCAAATTCAATTAAGATAAGCTCAGATAAGTTATTTTCTTTTGGAAAAGTTTAATTAATGTCTCTTTCTTGTGAATTTGAACGAATAATTCAAGTTTGAAACTTCTTTTAATATTGTAAATAAAATGTCGGTATTACCAATATGATATAGTACTTTACGAATTTCACCGAAGAACGAGATATGACATTATGTTGACCTTGAATATTTTTTTAATCTTTATTTGTTTAAGGATGATCTTTGTGTTTTGCTTGAGTTACTCATGCACGTTTTTCATTAAAATAATAATAATACTAATAATAAATGTAAGTTCATCTAATTAACAACCAGATAAAATTACATATGTTTTTTCGGAAACAAAAAGTTTGAGGAGAGATTGACTTCTCTCCGCACATTCACAATCTCAAACTGAGTGGATTTACGTAAAAGTACATATGTTGCTAATTATTTACTCACGTAATTAGATAAGAATTTGGTCAAGTATCAAGATATTATCCCCAATTAAAAGTGCCTAATTATTAGTTAATTAGTGAGAGACCAAGGCTTTTTTAACACCTACACTTTGAATAATTCTTGATTGGTCCTCAACTTGAACCAAAGTATAGTTAAATGATTATCTGACTGTTATGTGCTTTTGAAGATTATTCATGTAAAGAAAAATGCTAATGCAGGGACTTTGTTCACAATGAGACTCTTCATAACATCTATGTCAGCTCATGTTTTTACCACATGTTTTATAATGTTGGCACGAGAATTGACGCTGAACTGTGAGATAATAGATAGTCTATGAAGAATCCCTGAAAGACGAGACTAATTAATGTGGAGCCAAAAATAAATTGAGAAAAATATGGAGGCGACACGTGGATTCTAGGGTGAAAAAGACAAAATTACCCTTGAGGCACACCGAAACTGCTACACGCAAACAGCGGGCAATCATGGCTCAATCAAGGTCAAAAGTGATCAAAATAGGTATTTATTCAAAACCTATTTCATCCATCCTCATCAAATCTCCCTGACAAGGTAACTCCCAAATTATTTCTCCTAAATTATATTAATTAGCTAATTAATTTATTTATCACTCAATTAATTTATTAATTAGCTAATTAATTGTAAATTACACCAGATCATGACCTAAATGTGATGGTATAGGAGAGAAATTGAAGTCATTATCCGAGTGGTCAAGCCTCTACAAGTGAACGAGTTGAAAGAGGCTGCTGTTGGAATTGATAGAACCAGGCCCGGCCCAAGCCCAGTGCGGGCAGGGCAACCGTCCGGGGCTCAAAAAAATTGGGGGCACCAAAATTATTAGGGTGGGATATTTATATATGTTTTAAAAAAGTATAAATGTATAACTTTGGCTTAGTGACAAAGAAATTTAACTAGAACTGGTGGTTTTGTTATTTAAAATGAATGAGGAGGTCTTAGGTTCAAAACACCATGTGTGCTTATTTACATTCCAATTTTTACAAATTTCTTTTCATAACAGTATAAATTTATAAAATTTGGCTAAATAATCAAGAAGTTTAATTAGAATAAATGATCTTTGTTGTTTAAAATTAACGAGAGATCCTAAGTTCGAAATGTTATGTGCATGTTTATTTGTTTCAATTTTTACAAATTTTTGTTTGGTTGTTAATTTATTTACTAGCTAGTAGCTATATGAGTTGCTATTTTTAAATATCCATTCCAATTCAAATCTAATCTTCAGCAAAGAGTAATTGTAGACATCGAAAATTCGGTAAAATAAATGTTAACCGAAAAATTAAAATTTCAACGCCCACGTATCACATGAATTTTACATGTAGTGCGTGACTCAAAGAAAAATCGAAAGAAATCAGAAAAGTCACCGAATAAGACACGTGTCAACAACTGGCAGAAATGATTTATTTCATCTGAATATTATATTCAAAGTTAGGCCTTGAAAAATTCTATAAATACAAGGCCATTTCATCCATTTGAAGGGACCAATTCACATACAAATTTTCTCTACTCCCAAATTGGAAGAGAACTCCCTCAAATCCTTGAAAGCTTTGAAACACTAAAAGCTTTCAAGCACCAAGCCTCCCAAACTCCCAAGAATTCCGAAGGATCGAGAAAGCTCTCTTCGTTCTTCGTAAAATCCACCTTCAAGATCAAGCCCCAACGGCCCTTGAAGAACTTCCATCAATTCAAGATCAAGCCCCGACGGCCCTTGAAGAAAGTGTTCATCGTTCATCACGCGTTCATCCTAAGATCAAGCCCCGACGGCCCTTTGATCAACAACATCAACAGATCCACACCACTGTTCATCCTTAGATCAAGCCCCAACGGCCCTTTGGATCAACAGCCCATCCACAAATCTATACCATACGAAGATAGAATCAGAGGATCAAATTGTAAAAGAGATTGTAACCCCAAAATTAATACAAAATATTATTTTGTACACGCGTTCTTGTCTCGTTCGTTTCAGGAATTTTCCGTGTTTACAAATTTGGCACGCCCGGTGGGATTATCTCTACCTCTCATCTCTATCTTCAAATCCGCAAAAGCACAAACGGCATCAGGAAATGATCAAGCTGTTCCCGCAACCAAAGCGAAGAACAAGAGCATCCTCGCTGCAAGTGGCGACATTTCGGGCTTCACAACCCGAAGCAAGGCAAGAGCTCTCTTTGCCGCAGCTTCTACCGCCGCATCAACTCTGCCGGAGGAACAAGAGCACCTGAGGCACGAGCTCGTGATCACCCTAGCCTCGCTAAGAGTGCCAAGGGAGGAAAGCCCGAGGAAGTACTCCGAGTCCCTGCTTTCCGATACTGACTCAAGCAGCAGCACAGCCATGCAAGTCATGACTACTGGAGCGACTTCAATCGAAGAGCAACTGGCTCAAATGAATGAAGCGATTGTAAAACTCACACGGTCCGTGGAGGAGAAAGACTCACAAATCGCCGCACTCGCCAACCAATTAGAGGTGCAGCACGGCGTGAAAGTTGACCTAAAAGTTGACCCAGTAAAGAAAGAGGCCGATGAAGAAGAGGAGCCTCCAGCGGAGAAAGTCAAAGAGAAAAAGGAGCCAGACCAAGCAACGACGCTCATGGGATCCCTCTCTATCCAGCAGTTGTAGGAGATGATCGCCAATACCATCAAGGTGCAGTACGAAGGAAGCTCTCATACCTCCATGTTGTACTCGAAGCCTTATTCCAAGAAGATCGACGCCCTGAAGATGCCAAGAGGTTACCAGCCGCCAAAGTTCATGCAGTTCGATGGAAAGGGCAACCCGAAGCAGCACGTCGCCCATTTCGTGGAAACTTGCAACAATGCAGGGAAGGAAGGAGACTACCTCGCCAAGCAGTTTGTGCGCTCATTGAAAGGAAACGCATTTGAATGGTACACAGACTTGGAGCCCGAGTCCATCAATAGCTGGGAGCAACTGGAAAAGGAATTCCTTAACCGCTTTTACAGCACCCGCCGCACCGTGAGCATGCTAGAGCTGACGAGCACAAAGCAGTGGAAGGACGAGCCGGTGATGGACTACATCAACCGATGGCGCAACCTTAGCCTCGACTGCAAAGACAGGCTCTCGGAGATTTCGGCAATCGAGATGTGCGTCCAGGGCATGCATTGGAGTTTGCACTACATCCTCCAAGGCATCAAACCACGTTCTTTCGAAGAGCTGGCCACCCGCGCCCATGACATGGAGCTAAGCATCGCTCACCATGGAAAGAAGGAGCCGATCGCCGACTTCAAGAAGGACAAGGCGTTCACTCCAAAAGTGGACAATCACGGGAAGAAGCCTGCAAAGGAAGCTTTTACTATTAACACTTCCCCCGTCAAAACCCCCTCTGCTCCCGTCAAGATTTCCTCCAAAACCAAAGTGAAGGAGATAAAGAGAAATGAGCCTCCTCGTACCCAAGACAGGTTCAAAAACACTTTGAGGGAGCTGGAGAAAAAGACATACCCTTTTCTTGACTCAGATATGGTAGCAATGTTAGACGACTTGCTAGAAAAGAAGGTGATCGAGTTACCGGAATGTAAGCGCCCCGAAGAAATGAATCGCGTCAACGATCCCAAGTACTGCAAGTACCATCGTATCGTGAGTCATCCCGTTAGTAAGTGCTTCATCCTTAAGGAACTCATCATGAAGCTGGCACAACAAGGGCATATTGAACTCGACCTAGAAGACACGGCTGCAACGCACACTACTACGATCGTGTTCGGATCCTTCGATCCCGTTCCCCTCCAAAGGATTCGTGACCATTCCCGCCAATGCTCGAGTCACATGGCACCTTCTGCACGACCACCGCTGGGGGCAAGCAACCAAGATGCACCTAATGACGGTGAAGAAGGGTGGACATTAATGACCTACAAAAAGACGGGGAAGCCAAGACCGCAAGCCACAAAGCCAAAGGTGGAGCAAGGGAGAAAACACCGTCGCCGTAACAATAGAAAGCCCAAAGAAAGTGTAAGAGCTGCTGAGCCAACGTACAATGGGGAACTTATGGAGCAAGAGCCACGTATTCCTGTATCCTTGCACGAGTATTTCCCGAAGGACTTTTTCCAACAGTGCACTATCGCCGCCTGCCACATGGTCGAAGTAGAGATAGAAGGGCCCTCAAAAGGCAAAGCTATCTCCACTGAGGAAGAAAAGGCCATCACGTCCAAAGAAGGTTTGCCAACACAATGTAGCATCGAGGAAGCGCTACAATTGCCAAAGAAGATGCGAATAGCACTAGCAACGGTCTTAGCAAGTCCCGACGATCACGAAGTGCAAGAAAGCAATGACGAAGGTTCGAAGCTCAGGCCACATGAATGTGCCACGTGTTATGCCGCCCAGGACGCAATCAACTTCACGGACGAGGACTTACTGTTGGGGTCAAAGCCCCACAACCGTCCTCTCTTCATCTCAGGGTATGTAAATGAGCACAAAGTCAACCGCATGCTTGTGGACGGTGGGTCAGCCATAAACATCATGCCAAAGTCAACAATGACCACAATCGGCATCAAAGTGGATGAACTATCCCTAAGCCGTCTGCTGATCCAGGGTTTTAACCAAGGAGGACAAAGAGCGATGGGCATGATCCGAGTGGAGATGACCATTGGTGAACTTAAATCAAGCACGATATTCCATGTGATTGATGCAAGAACTTCCTATAGCTTGCTCTTAGGAAGGCCTTGGATCCACGGGAATGGAGTAGTACCATCCACCCTCCACCAATGCTTAAAATTCTACCGAGACGGAGTGAAGGTAATCCAAGGCGATACTAAACCATTCACCGAAGCTGAATCACACTTCGCAGATGCCAAGTTCTACATGGACGAAGACACGGTGCTTGAAGCTCTTCCAAAAGAGATTAAATCCACAGGCAAAGCAGCACCTAAAAAGCAAGAATGGCAAGCCATGCCCAAGAAGCAAGAAGGGGAAGCCATGTCATCTTAAAGCAAAAACAATGATGAGCTTGCTAAACCTGCAACAACCAAAGGGAGTAAGACACCTTCAAAAGGACCGAACACACCTATCTTCCGGTATATCCCGATGTCAAGAAGAAAGAATGGTCAATCCCCGTTTGAAACAGGAGCAAGCAAGGCCGACACACAGCGACACAAAGATAATGTGAAGTTGCTCAAGACAAACGCAGTTTTGCCTCTGACACAGCTAGGCGACGCTAAGGTTGCAAGACTACCGCAAGGCTTCATAAAAGCCCTGCCGGATGGGGTGGAACCAAACTTTCTTCCAACCAAGAGGACTGCAGAAGGTTTTGATCCAAATGCCTACAAACTCATGTCGAAGGCTGGGTACGACTTCGCTTCCTCTTCGAATCCTGGAAAGAAGGTTTCAAACATCATCAACGATAAAGAACGTGACCTCACCAAGACTCAAAAGAAGTTGAAGGAGCATGGTTACGGAGTTGACAACAACAAAGCTGGACTTGGCTTCACACCAAATGCACCTGTGAAGATTTCAAGCGAAGCGAAAAATACTAGCACCCAACACATCAGCGTAAGCATTGAACAAGATCAAGAGGAGCCTAAACCTGCCCCTCGAATATCAGTCTTCAATAGGATGAGTCATTCAAGGCCTAGAATTTCGGCACTTAATCGCATTGGTGGTCAAGACCGAACCTCCGTCTTCAAGAGGCTTAACGAGCCAACACCCCAAAGCTCTGTTTTCGGAAGGTTGTCGAAACCTAAGAGACAAAGCAACAAGAAGTCTTCTAGAAAGAGGGAGACAACGCCAGAGGAAGAAAAGTTCGACATGCTAGCAGAAAAAGGCGACGTTTGAAGCTCGATTCCTTCAAGGATGAGGCACCAAGTAATCTTGGAGGTTGACACAGATGGACCGCTGAAAGTAAGAAAGCACACCATCATCCACACTGGACAATTTTCATGCCAAACAAATCGAGAAGTCAACACTAAAGAGGAGGTCCAAGATGTCTTCCACATTACGATCCAAGAAGGCAAAGAAGACGAAATCCCGGAGGAAGAGGTCACTGCTGCGCCACCACAGCTCGAAGATGGAGGGCAAGCCACAGTTGATGACCTCAAGAAACTCAACTTAGGCACGAGCAAGGAACCAAAGCCTATCTTCGTGAGTGCACTACTAAGTGCGGATGAGATAGAGGAATATTACCGGCTACTGTTAGAGTACAAAGACGTCTTCGCTTGGACATACAAAGAAATGCCTGGCCTTGACCCTGTCATCGCTGTGCATCATCTTGCAGTCAAGCCTGGAACACGACCAATAAAGCAGACTCAAAGACGCTACCGATCCGAACTCATCCCACAAATAGAGGCCGAGGTAGACAAGCTAATCGAAGCAGGCTTCATTCGGGAGGTACAATACCCCAAGTGGATTTCCAACATTGTCATTGTCCTTAAGAAATCTAGACAAATACGTGTGTGCGTAGACTTCCGGGACCTCAACGATGCTTGCCCAAAGGATGACTTCCCCTTGCCAATCATCGAAATCATGGTGGACGCAACCACCGGCCACGAGGCACTGTCATTCATGGACGGCTCTTCTGGATACAATCAAATTCGCATGGCTCTTGAAGACGAGGAACTAACAGCCTTCCGCACTCCAAAAGGTATCTACTGCTACAAGGTGATGCCCTTTGGTCTGAAGAATGCCGGAGCTACATATCAACGCGCAATGCAGAAAATCTTCAATGACATGCTACACAAAAACGTAGAATGTTACGTAGACGATGTGGTAGTCAAGACACGGAAGAGATCAGATCACTTGCAGGATTTACGAACAGTGTTTGAAAGGCTGCGAAAATACAACCTCAAGATGAACCCGTTAAAATGCGTATTCGGCGTCACCTCCGGAAAGTTCCTCGGCTTCATTGTCAAGCACCGTGGCATTGAAGTGGACCAGTCAAAGATCAAGGCCATTCAAAACATGCCAGAGCCAAGAAACTTGCGCGAGCTAAAAAGTCTACAAGGACGGTTAGCCTTCATCAGACGCTTCATCTCTAACCTTGCAGGGCGTTGTCAACCGTTCAGTCGGCTCCTAAAGAAAGATGTTCCGTTTGTATGGGACGAAGCATGCCACAACGCTTTCGAAAGCATAAAAAAGTATTTATCGAGTCCACCTGTCCTGGGGGCACCTGTGCCCGGGAGGCCGCTCATATTATACATCGCCGCTCAGGAAAGTTCAGTTGGAGCGCTCTTGGCACAAGAGAACGAATCCCAGAAAGAAGGAGCGCTTTACTACCTCAGTCGAACTCTCACTGGTGCTGAGTTGAACTACTCCCCGATAGAAAAGATGTGCCTCGCCTTGGTGTTTGCCATCCAGAAGCTTAGACACTACATGCACGCTTACACCATCCACTTGGTTGCTAAAGCTGACCCGGTCAAATACGTCATGTCCAAACCAGTCTTAACAGGGCGACTAGCTAAATGGGCGTTGCTTCTCAATCAATACGAGATCATCTACATCCCAGCTAAAGCCGTCAAAGGACAAGCGCTAGCAGACTTCCTTGCCGATCATCCAATCCCAGCCGATTAGAAAATCTCAGACGACTTGCCCGACGAGGAGGTGTTCTATATCGACATTTTCCCAACATGGCGAATTGTGTTCCAACAACGTCGCTGAATACCAAGCACTGATCATCGGGCTCCAAATGGCGATCAACATGGAAATCACAGCCCTTGAGGTATATGGTGACTCCAAGCTCATAATCAATCAACTACTAACTGAATATGAGGTGAGGAAAGATGATCTCGTCCCATACTTTCGGTTAGCAACTCAACTACTACAAAAATTCGAGGCCGTGACACTAGAACATGTGCCAAGAAAAGAAAATCAAATGGCAGACGCTCTCGCCAACCTAGCCTCGAGTATGACGCTAGGAGAAGATGAAGCTACAGATGTGCCAGTTTGCCAAAGATGGGTGATCCCGCTGGTTACTGAAATACCACTGGATGATACAAATGTCATCTTAGTACTTTTGGTCGATGCTGAAGAGTGGAGACAGTCGTTGATCAACTACTTGGAGCATGGAAAGCTTCCAGATGATCCCAGTCACCGCTCTGAAATACGTCGACGAGCACATCGCTTCTTCTACTACAAAGGAACACTCTACCGACGCTCTTTTGAAGGAGTACTTCTGAGATGCCTAGGTGAAGAAGAATCCAATCAAGCCATGGAAGAAGCACATTCAGGTGTATGTGGGGCGCACCAATCTGGACCAAAGCTACATTTCCAGCTCAAAAGGATGGGTTACTACTGGCCAAGCATGGTGAAGGATTGCATGGAACACGCCAAAAGGTGCCAAGCCTGTCAGTTCCACGCCAACTTCATACATCAACCGCCCGAGCCGTTGCACCCTACAGTTGCGTCATAGCCGTTCGATGCATGGGGATTGGACGTTGTAGGACCAATTGCGCCGAAGTCATCTGCAGGAGAAGCTTACATCTTAGCTGCAACAGCTTCCTTCTCCAAGAGAAAACCTTTAAATCGTGATGCTTCGGTTCCCAATCGCTCTTGCTCTTGCATCAACGCTTCTAGACGCGCCTGAATGGAAGCCAAAGAGGTCGTTGCGACCTGATAATCTCTTGAAGCGGCTTGTTGAGAAGACCGGATATGGCCAATCGATGAGTCTATTGTCGCGAGTTGTTGAGCTCTAGCATCTGGACTCAACATTTTCGAGGAAGTGGCGCACAAGGAAGCATATTCAGTTGAGGCAGTCATAAGTTCGGCAATCTCAACCCTCAAGGGAGAGGAATCAACGTTAAGGCTGTCGATCATAGAAACAAGCTTCAACAAATCCTCCTTGAGCAACACAAGGTCTTCCAAGGGACACTTTGAAATCCTCTTCTCAATATGGCTCTTAACATCCATGGCCGTGCGAAGTTGGATGTGGTGGATAAAATGCTCAGTACCGCTAGCGTTTGGCCCTCTCAAAGAGACCCCAGAACTAGCTGGCAAAAATGTCGGACGTGCGACAGGTTCTTGTACACCTTCACTTTCACACGGTAAACTCGGCAAGTTTGGCGGATGTGGAACAAGCTCTACACCAGGTGGGTCCCCGATATCCTCATCTGTAGGTAAAGTGCCCCCAAGTAGCATGTTCATATAGGAATGAACTCCCGTGTCCTCCAGATCAAAAGAACGAGAAGGCCCAACCTAAAGGAGACAAAAGAAATGTGTTAGAAACAAAAGCTAAAACAACGAAAGTAGAAGAAGACACAAGAAAGAAGGAAATACATACATCTTTCTCAAATGACACGCGACCATCAAATTGAGGAGGCCTAGACGCTTCTTGCTTCTTGTGACGAAAATTGACATCGCTGTCAACCTGAGCACCTTCAAGTGGTCGCTTGTTTAAAGCTTGTCGACGTCGCTGCAAAACGAGTCCATCTTCGTGCGAATCAACTTCATCTCCCGCCTCTTCAGAAGCACCCAGATGTTGAGAAGACAAGCACGGGCGTTGAGGAGCTAAACCCACGGGTCTATCTTGCAAAGGGGCTACACTCGCGCAATCGAAAGGTACCAGCTGCGCAGGAACTACAGAACGACCCTCTTTCGACGCATCATGGCGTGAACGAGAAGAATTAGTGCCACTTGCCACCCCAAAGTTTTTATAATATACCCTTGACCACCAACTTCCGTAAGCACGAGTCACTGGATAACCCTTGAACTCGTTCTTGGCCGGTAGGGTGATAGAAGCATTTGTACATGCACGGGGACAAGACTCCCAATACATGTACACGGCTTGCAACGATTCCGATTGGGCTTTTTCCTTCAACTTGCCCGGTACATTTTGGACAAAACCAAATTGTCTGCTAAAACGGTGGGGACTGTACGGCTGAATGATGCATCGGTCTTCTTGCCGTAAGGAAACATACCCCGAGCGAAGACTTATAAGATAAGATGAGTCTGGGAAGCGAAGATGCGAATCATCCACGATGCTTCGCCGCACAGAGCCAACTCTCGCCAGGCGATCCATCCTCAAGCCTTCACAACTTCTAAACAGCGCTTGCGCTTGCAAATCGTCAAAGCTCTTCGCAGAAAACACACCAGAATACTTCGTCATCAAGGGCTCCAGCTTGACTGAAGTTGATGAAGAAGGCCCCGACCCATCTAAAGTTGATGAAGAAAAATGAGTGCCAAAATACTCACCCAGCCAACCATACACATAGTGGTAAGGAAGTACCGCAGCACGATCTTCAGTGCTTGCCAAGTTCGAGACAACGCTCAAGCCGTTGTAAATATTGGCTAAGACCGGAATAGCAAGGCTGAAAGACTCACCTGCAGCCATCTTGCTAGCAACTTTGAAGACTTCGGGACGGATGTAGTTAACGTCGTCTTTGGGAAAAACAAACTTACAAAGCCAACACGCTAAGAAAGCGGCTAGGTAAGATTCTTCCAAGTGCTCCGACGCCACGCCAAGATCCTCAAATGTCTTCAACTCGGTAAGAGCACGACGTCTAACTGGGCCAATGACACCCGATGGATCCGAGTCTCCCTTAGGCCTGATTGTCTTGTTACGACCACTTTTCTTCGAAGGCCTCTTGTACTTCACGACATCCCAATACCAAAATCGGATCCATGAAGAAATCTTCACGCCTGACTTACCCGGAACCTCTTGGGAAAGCTTATGGTACGCCCAAAACAAATAACGGCAACTCGCAGGCAATCCTCGACCGTTACGACAAGAAAACTCTTCCACACTAGGGACAACCTCGTCATAAAATTTTCCTTGGATCGGCAAGCCCCCTATCTTGTAGAGATCCCTAAGTGAAATCGACATCTCCCCTTGAGCCGTGTGGAGGGTGTTGGTCGCTGAACACCAATGCTCAAAGAATGCGCGAATGACGGAAGGATGACGATCATAACTGAACAAAGATGCGTACACTGCATGATAAAGGCCCATGTTGGTAAGCACGTCTTTGGAGCGGCTCAAGACATCTTTAAGCCATTCCCAATAAGACTCAACGAATGCAGCTCCTCCATTAGTCAACAAGGCGCCGCTCCAAGCCACAGGTCCGTTACGAATACGATTACCAAGAAGTTCAGACGAAGCCGGATGATTGTCACGAACATGGTGCGAATGGTTCAAGATAAGAATCCTCTTCATGCGCGCTTTCTCCTTTGTAGTGGGGCGAACGGAGTCTACCACCTCCCAAGACACTTCAGAAGACCACGACTTAATATGCATGGAGTTGTCTTTTGCAGGAAAAGCGAGCGCCTTAGGGCCAGTCAATGGCGCATGAAGCCTCAACGTCGTTCCTCTATCTTGCGTATCTCCTTCCTTTGCAAGAATGGTGATGGTGTTGCCCTTAAAGCACTTAAAAAATACCATGACTGCAACGAAAAAAATCAGCCACAAAACTTGAGCAGTACGGTGAAGAGGGCAGCTACAAAACAATCCTTCAAGGCACGTTACAGTGGCAAGGAAAACCAAAATGCCACAATCGGGCTACGCAACCCTGCAACAAAATCCCGCTGCAGTCTCTTGCACAGCACCACACGGTAGCACACCACCGAGGGAACACTGTGGTCAAAAGGCACTACACAGCGAAACCCCGTTGCAGTCTCTTGCACAAGCCCTAGGCAGCAGAAAAGCACAAGTACACCCACTCCCTGTTCACTCCGCCACCAACTACCACGTCTCTAAAAGCCTCGTGAGGGTCCAAACATCATGCTCTGCCTTCTCAAAATTAAAAATTCCTAGCAGTGCAAAAAAAAAAAAAAAAAAAAAAAAAATCCATCAGTGGGGGTACACATATTATACACAAATAAACACATTATATTATATATATATATATATATATATGTGTAAGTCCACGGTAGCAGGACCACTCCTGCCATACATATATATATATATATAAATAGTCACGGTGCCGGACAACTATCTATTATATAATATATAATATATAATATATATATATATATATATATATATATATATATATATATATATATATATCCATATACCGAAAGAGCAGCAGCTCTTCGCAGAAAGCACGGGGCACCCAGCTGCAAACTCCAGTACAGGCTTTCATTTACCTGATTAGAGTGTGCTCCTTGCTGCTATCTTCTTGGCTGCAGAAACCAGCAGCAGGCATGAAGCAGCAACGCAGCAGCAGGCATGAAGCAGCAGTGCAGCGACGGCAGTGGTTGATGCAAGCTCGGCTTGCTGTTCAAACATGCAGCAGCAGGCGGAGGGCGCGGGGAACGCAAGGCAGACAGCAGACTTTGCAGCAACAAGGCTTCGCAAGGCAGACGCGGGGCTGGCGAAACGACTGAAGGGGAAGTGAGGAACCAGTAAATAATGATGCATCACAAGGAAAAGCTGAAAATTTTGGTGAACTAGAGAAAAGGGCCGAGAAGTCTTCGAAAAAGAAAAGCAAGAAGCAGGGCCGGCCCTAGCCCAGTGCCACAAGGGCTACTGTCCAGGGCCCAAAAATAGAAGGGGCACCAAAATAAAAAAATCCAAATAACTAGATATAAAAAAAAAAAAAAAAAAATTACTAGAGCCCAATTTCCAAATAAGGGATGGCCCAAGATTGACAACAAATTAAAGAGCCCAGGTTTTATGCATTAAAAAAAATTAAAAAAAAAAAAAAAAAAGTCATACTGTACATACACTCGGCAGCAGGGACCACTTGATCCCATAAACCCTAATTTCTAATTGTTTATCTGATTCCCCCAATCCCCATTCCCCACTTTCGGTCCCCCCCCCCCCAAATCCCCACTCACTAACTTCCAAAATCCCCCATCTTTTTTGTTCCCAATCTCTCGATGGGAAAGTCACATTGAAAGTGTTAAAGCAATTAAATCTCAAGTAGCCCAGGTTAGAAATGCTTTGTTTACGTTGGTGGAAATTACTAAGAATCCCCAATTGAGTAGGGATGCAGGCTGTTTAGCATCAGGAGAACTTTCCAGTTTTGATTTTGTATTAAGTTTGGTTATTTGGTATGACATTTTGTTGAAGATTAACATGGTGAGCAAAAAATTACAATCTGAAGACATGCGTCTTGATGTTGCTGTAAAGGCACTGGAAGCACTTGTTATCTTTTTTGAAAACTACAGAGAAACTGGTTTTGCTTCTGCCATGCGTGATGCTAAAGAAATTGCACTTGATTCGGAAATTGAACCTGTTTTTCAAACTAAACGTCATAGACCTAGAAAAAGACATCATGATGAAGTTGATGGTAATGAGAGGGAACAACAGTTTGCTGAAGAATCATTTAGAACAGATTATTTTCTTGTTATAGTGGATATTGCTCTTTCTCAACTGAAAAGCAGATTTGAACAGTTAAAGTCTTTTGAATCTATTTTTGGCTTCTTGTTTGATGCACCGAAGTTAATTTCATTGGATGATCAACAGCTAAAAGAAAATTGTATGAATCTTGAAGCACATTTGAAACATGGAAATAACATGGATGTAGATGGAGCCGACTTATGTTCCGAATTACAGGTGTTGCAAATGATGTTACCTGAAGAAGCATTTCTCTCTAATAACCCTTGGACATCCATGGAAATAGCAAACTTTGTAAAAGAAACTGACATGTGTCCTAATGTCATGATTGCTTATCGTGTACTGTTGACTGTACCTGTGACCGTGGCATCTGCAGAAAGAAGTTTTTCAAAATTGAAATTATTAAAATCTTACTTGCGGACCACTATGACTCAAGATAGGCTAAATGGATTAGCAATCTTATGCATTGAAAAGGATGAGATTGAAGACTTGGAGTATGATGATATAATTGATGATTTTGCTTCAAAAAATGCTAGAAGACAATTTCTTAAAGGTTGAAATTTCAAGGAGCTTTGCTAGGAATGGTTGTATATGATTGTATTTTTTATTGTCGGGGTTTAGGTACTATGTCCCCCCCGTTGTATATTTTCTCAAGTAATATAATTTGGGCGTGAGGGCCTAGCCCCCCAGCTTCGACTGGGTTCCAGCCCTCGTTAAATATTATTTTTTTTAAACATATATTTTCGTAATAAAAAAGGGCACATTTTGAACTTTCGCACCGGGCACCCAAAAACTCAGGACCGGCCCTGGCAAGAAGCAACTCAATGGTTCAGCTGAGCCAATGACCGTTAATGCATTTCAAAGGGTAAAAGCTGATGAGGTGGAATTTGTTGGTGAGAAGCTTCGAGATAATTCTTACTGGGCAAAGGATGGTGCAGCGACGGTGCAAGGCAGTCGCAGTGCAATGGCTGCGCAGTGATGAGAGAAAGGCTGTGCAGTGGCTGCCCAATGGTTGTGCAGTCACGGTGCAATCTCATATATGTATATACATATATATATATATAAAAGAATCCAAAGCAGAGTGCAGTGCGAAGGCTGTGCTAACAGCGACCCGCGTGCAGCGAGGAAGGCTGTGCGGTGACTGTGCTAACAGTGGTCCGCGTGAAGAGAGGAAGACTGTGCTAATAGGACCCGCGTGGCATGGCTCGTCTTTGTCCTTCTCTGCAAGTTGGACGACAAGACCAAACGTTAACAAAGACATCGAGCTCTCTGTAGCTCCCTCATCCGTTGCAACTCCTCCTCTTCTGATCTGGCAGCAAGGTGGCTGATTTCTCGCTCACTTGGCACATCTGCCCCAAAGCAATCTTGTACCCTTGCGCATGATTTCTTCTGACATCTCTCTCCTGTCCTGAGCTGCAGACACAAGGGACATCCCTTCCATTCAATCTCTGACGCAGATGTGTTGCATTACTGTGAGTAAAAAAAAAAAAAAAAAAAAAAAAAAAAAGAGTACGCATGCAGAGAAAAGTGCAGTGGAGTGAGGAAGCCCATCGAGGAGGCCCAGCCTTGTCAGTTTGCCATACTCGTCATCAAAACATACACCCACGCAAGAATGAAAGGCAGGTTATTGTTAGCAAGTAAAAAAGTACCATACGAATGAAATAAGATTTCATTTATTGATATCTTTAAGAAGTTACAAGCACGTACCCAAAAAAAAAATAATAAAAAATAAAAAATAAAAAATAAAAAAAAAAAAAAAATAAAAAAAAAAAAAAAAAATAATAATAATAATAATAATAAAATAAAATAAAATAAAATAAAATAAAAAAAATAAAAAAATAAAAAAAAATAAAAAAATGGAGCCTTCACAAATGTCACTTGTGTGAAGCCTCAATACTTGAAGCCTCAGTACTCGGCGGGACACTAGCCGAGGGAGGCACGGAAGGCACTGAAGATGGATTATTCGGGGCCTCAATACTTGGTCGAACCCCAGATGATGAAGGCAAAAAGTGCCTCCAGAATACATCCGCAAACTTCTGACGGTCATGTTGAACTCGACCTTTGGAGTCCAGCAGCTGATCAAGCTTCCTCTTCATGCCCGCCGAATAATTATTTGCAAGCACATGCAACTCTCTATTCTCACGCTTGAGCTGCCTAATCTCGTGACTAAGGGTTGCCACCTCGGCCATCAATGATTCAACTTGGCGAGATCGAGCGAGTAAGCGTTGGCCCATGTTGGACATAGAGCTCGCACACTGAATGCTGAGAGCCAAGGAGTCTTGGACAGCCAACTCATCGGACCGTCCTGAAAGCAGTCTATTATCTTTAGGGGTAAAGAGGTTCCTAGCTACTACCGTAGCTATTGTCGCATCCATCATCACTGAGTCTTCAACCGTAAGAGGGCCATTAGAGGATAGGAAGGATGGAGGCGCCATATATCACCCTGACGCGGCGCGCCTATATCATTCCCAAGACTCAAATCTAAGCAAATGTCAGACGGGTAAGCCATTTGCAGAAATAATGAAGGAGAAGGGTGGATAGAGTAAAATTTTGGAAATGAAGCAGAGATAATTTTCACAGGCGGGAAATCTTCGAAGTATGCTTTTTGGAATGCAATCAATACCTCTATAAAAGGAGAAGCAACATGGCCACCTGTTCAGGGGTCAAAGAGACACCACTCCCCAAATTTCAAAAGCCGGGTTTTCCTGCGTAAAATTCGTTAACTCATTTCAGACGCAATCTCAGCTTTTCAGATATCACGTGCAACTTTGTCAAAAGTATCTGACGAAGTTAAAAACGCGTGAATCCTACTATTCCCACTACAGCACTATCGCCGACAAGCGTGGGTGACAAGGTCACGTCCACACCACTACTTGTAAGTGGGAAATCCCTATATATGATAACCTTCATCCTCGAAGACAAAGTACACACCCAAAACGCCTGATTCTTCTTCCTTGCCAAGAATGCGTCTGCAGCCAAACCCCTCAACATACTCAGTTCTCTTCTTCCCGGAAAACACCTCTTCAACCAGGTCGCACCAGAGCAAAAGTATTTCATATCATCAGGGATGAGAGCAAGAGTATCTCATAGCACACTTTTTCCCCATCCTTTTCTTTGTCCTCCCTCTTCACCGCAAGACAAGGAGAAAGAGAGCAATCAGCCGGCACTTGGAATCGACCTTCCGGGTTGGAACCGATTGCCTAGAAACTCCTTCCCTGATTGCTTGCCTAGCCTCGCTCTCGAGTACTCATCTTCAGCTGCTGATGTGCTTCCAGAGAAGATACCACACCTGCCTGAAGAACAGCTGAAGCAGATGAAGATGATACATCAAAGCATGTGGACACAGGCACAACGTGCTGGTTCATCCGCTGCTTCCGCCAAAGCAAACGTATCTCATATCATCGGGGTCGAAAGCAAAGGTATCTCATATCATGCTTTTCCCCTGTCCTTTCCTTTGCCCTTGCTCTTACCTCCAAGACAAGGGGAAAGAAAGCAATCAGTCCGAACCTGAAATTAAACGTCCGATCTAGGACTGATTGCTCGGAACCTTTGCCTTGCATTGCTCTCGAGTGGTCATCTTCAACTGTTGGTGGAGCTGGGTCTCAAGTCACCACCATCGCAGAATATTTGGCATTCTGTTTGCTCTTTGCACTGAAGCTGCCAAGCATGGACGAGTCGCTGAGAAGTGATGCCCTGATGGACCATTCAAATGCAAGGTTTGCGTTCAACTCCTGCATTGGAGGGCAAATACTGCAGGAGCAGATGTCAAACCTGCATGAAAAAACTAGGGAGAATACCACTTCTGCAAGGAAAACAGATGAAGCAGGTGAAATCGGTACACCGAAGCATGTGGAGACAAGCACAACCAATATATGTGTTGGTTCATCCGCTACTTCTCCAAAAGCGAACGTATCTCATATCATCAGGGACGAAAGCCAGCCACACTCATATCATGCAATCTCCCTGTCCTTTCCTTTGTCCTCACTCTTACCCGCAAGACAAGGATAAAGAAAAGCAATATGTCGGAACCTCCACTCAAACTTCCGGGAAGACAACACACCTGCCTGAAGAACAGCTGAGGCAGATGAAATTGATACATCGAAGCATGTGGAGACAAACGCAACCAATATATGTGCTGATTCATCCGCTACTTCTTCAAAAGCAAACGTATCTCATATCATCAGGGTCGAAAGCAAAGGTATCTCATATCATGCTTTTCCCTTTTCTTTCCTTTACCCTGGCTCTTACCTGCAAGACAGGGAGGAAGAGAGCGATCAGTCAGAACCGGAAATCAAACGTCCAATCAGAGACTGATTGCTCAGAACCGTTTGCCTGATTGCTTACCTTGCATTGCTCTCGAGTGGTCATCTTCAACTGTTGTTGGAGCTGGGTCTCAAGTCACCGCCATCGCAGAATATTTGGCATTCTGTCGACTCTTTGCACTGAAGCTGCCAAGCATGGATGAGTCGCTGAGAAGTGATACTCTGAAGGACCAGTCAAACGCAAAAGGTTGCGCACCACTTCTGCTATGCAGAAGAAACAAGCAGAGAAGAATGCAGCGTGACAAGTTGTAACAAGTCACTATAGCATGATGCCCTTCCCTGCAGAACTGCACAAGTTGGATGGAGGAATCTAAGTCAAAACCAAGCTCGGAGTCATTGCTCTAATTGAAGAGCTCGAGAAGCCTGGACGGCCTATCGTTAGCACCATCGCCGAAGAGCAAAGCCTCGCCGTGCAACGCCATCAAATCACCAAAAGCAAAAGCAAAAGCATCTCATATCATCAGGGTCTAAAGCGAAAATACCTCATATCATGCTTTTTCCCTGTCTTTTCTTTGTCCTTGTTCTTACCTGCAGGATAATGAGAAGAAGAGCAATCGGGGGACACTTAGAATCAAGCTTCCAGTCAGGAACCAACTGCCTGGAACCCCTTCCCTGATTGCCTACCTAGCATTGCTCTCGGGTACTCATCCACGCCTGCCTGGAGAACAGACAAGACGAGAGACAATGAAGCATCAATCTTGAAGATTCATCTTCTGACCCTCTTTAATATGAATTGGAAAGATTGAACAAGGAAATAGACCATCACCTTCATCTCTGTCTGCTTGCCGGATGTTCAAATCCTGAAGCCGCTCGTGGTCCCGTTTCCATTCATCAAGATCAAGCCCCCGTCGGCCCTTGAAGAAATCACAAATCCAATTAAAGATCAAGCGTCAGCCATCCTTGAAACAAATTCAGCTCCAGATGAAAGGAGTAAGTTCAGACCTTTGGAGGAAACCAGAAAACCCTCCAGCCCAGTTCAAGATTAAGCCTGTGGAAAATCAACAATCGGAGGAAACCAGAAAATCTTCCAGCCGAATTCAAGAACAAGCCTCAAACGGCACTTGAAGGAATTTGCAGCACAAAATTCAAGATTCAAGCCTCTACGGCCCTTGAGGAAGTTTCCAGTCCAATTCAAGATCAAGCCTCAACGGCCCTTGGATCGACATCTGCATTAAGGGACTTCAAAACGCATCTTCTACACGTGACAAGCATATGTATACGACGCGCCTTGAAGTGGGGGCATTTGTAGACATCGAAATTTCGGTAAAATAAATGTTAACCGATAAATTAAAATTTCAACGCCCACGTATCACATGAATTTTACATGTAGTGCGTGACTCAAAGAAAAATCGAAAGAAATCAGAAAAGTCACCGAATAAGACACGTGTCAACAACTGGCAGAAATGATTTATTTCATCTGAATATTATATTCAAAGTTAGGCCTTGAAAAATTCTATAAATACAAGGCCATTTCATCCATTTGAAGGGACCAATTCACATACAAATTTTCTCTACTCCCAAATTGGAAGAGAACTCCCTCAAATCCTTGAAAGCTTTGAAACACTAAAAGCTTTCAAGCACCAAGCCTCCCAAACTCCCAAGAATTCCGAAGGATCGAGAAAGCTCTCTTCGTTCTTTGTAAAATCCACCTTCAAGATCAAGCCCCAACGGCCCTTGAAGAACTTCCATCAATTCAAGATCAAGCCCCGACGGCCCTTGAAGAAAGTGTTCATCGTTCATCACGCGTTCATCCTAAGATCAAGCCCCGACGGCCCTTTGATCAACAACATCAACAGATCCACACCACTGTTCATCCCTAGATCAAGCCCCAACGGCCCTTTGGATCAACAGCCCATCCACAAATCTATACCATACGAAGATAGAATCAGAGGATCAAATTGTAAAAGAGATTGTAACCCCAAAATTAATACAAAATATTATTTTGTACACGCGTTCTTGTCTCGTTCGTTTCAGGAATTTTCCGTGTTTACAGTAATGCGTAAACTAAATTTTTAGACCAAATTTGCAAATAATATTACGCGTCATCAAAATGTTTAATTTAGTGTTCATTCATTACTTATACATATCCTTAAAGACTCAAAAACATTAATATTTTTTAGTCTTATATTGATGAGGTTAGTAAATAAGAAAAAATAACTAACGATTTATACAAAAACACTTTAAAAAGTTCAGATGGAAAACAAAACTCATAATCTATCTACTTGTAAGCCTGAAGTTTTTTAGTTTTCTTCTCTTAATACAAAATAAATTAATTATTCCGTGTTTCTAAATTATTGAGTTTGAAGTGTTTTTCTAAATATAATTTTATTGATGTTTTACGTGTGAAAACAAATATTTTTTTTATATGAAATGAGGGCACATTTTTTTATGTCGTCCCGGGCCTAAAAAATCTGTGGACCGGCCCTGGATAGAACCATAAAGAAAGCTGCTCCTGAGGTCAAGGCCAATGACATGGCGAGACTCCTCATGGCACTCGACACCATCCCACAAACAACAGTTGCTCCGATTTTGATCTCCTTCTCCCATCCAAGATCCAGTCTTTGGATATGCAAAGCGCTCATCAGAAGCAGATTTTCTGATCGTAAAGCTATCCTTGAATTGCAGCAAGGCATAGCACTCATCATCATGGGGTATGGTTTGTGTCTGCACAAGTAAGAAACAGAAACAGTACTGGGTTATATTGAGGAACATAAAAATAAAACATTGAAATGAGAAAACATTAAACCGCCAAGACGATCGCAGTCCCATCTCCTGACTGTAATTGTTATTTTCTGAGTTTATTGTATGTCAAATATGCGTCTCCCATAGCAAACTTAAATACACAAATTACAATGTGGTGTCTTTTTGCTTCTTTTTTCAACGATATAATTAATAACTAATGTGAACAAATAGAAAAAGAAAGAACAAAAACGGCCAGGATTAGTGCATCTGATAATGACACTACGGAAACACATTTAGAATGGTCGTCCCGAGCAGCAGTAAAACATCAACGTAGAAGACCTGAAGTCAAGTGAGTGCTCTTCCTGATTAAGTTTTGTCCCATCTGTCATGCTTATCACGCTAAACGAAAAGTCTAAAGTCTCTTTAATTTCTTTTTGTTTTTACAAAATCATCATTAACTTGGCAGATTTTGTTATATTGAACACGTCTTCGATGTCGATTTGTACTCTATGCAAAGAGTATAGATGTCATTTTTCAGTTTAGGTTTTAATCTTTGGTTGTTATGTATGCAGGTCCTCAGTTCTCTAATTCATCTACAACTTGAGTCGTGGCTAGGTTGCAGCAAAATTTTGTCTTCTGTGGCTGGGGTTTCAACAGAACAGAAGAACAGGGTGATCGTGGGCATAGAACGAGAGGCAAGAAAGTTTGAAGCATGCCCTGTTGTTATGTATTATTTGATTATTTGAATGAAATCCACACCATCTCAATTTATTTGGGTTATAGTTGGATTTGCAATGCACTTGCAAACGCTACAATTTGAAAATTACTTTTTAAGTTTTACATAATTCTTTTTTCAAGTCTTATAAAAATGAAAAAATAAAAAACCGAACTAAACCCCAACTGAAAAACCGAATCAAACTCAAACTAAACAAAAAAAACCTAAGAAAACCGAACCGAAGAGTAATTTCCGTTCAGTTTTGGTAAAAAACTTAACGAATGAAACCTAACCCACCATAGCTTTGGGTCCACTCCCAATCATGATTTTCCTACCTCTAAAGGGAATGGTTTTTCCCTTTTTGGCCGGTTGTGGGTAAGGAGGGATTCGAACCCTTAGCCTCGTTAGGGGAAGCCCAGATTCTCAAATAACCGCCGCTCAGTCAGAATAAAGAGGGATCACAAAGTGGCATAATACACGGCCAATCAAGTGGTGTGGGTGTGTGGAGGGAGATGAGTAAGAGTATGCTAACTCTCCAATGTAACAAGCACTTGAAAAAGCACTAATTATGTGCTTCTCTCAAGAAACACTTTAGGTGCTTTTGAAACCTAAAAACATTTTCTTTAAAAGTGCTTTCAGACATTTTAAAAGCACTTTTAAACGATCCCTTCATATAAATGAAACACAAACAAAGACATGCAAAATGAATGAGTGTGGATTCCATAATATATTCTTTTCTCCCACTTGAGCAAACACTAACTAATTTAAGTCGAAGTTTCAATCAAAATTCCATCAAAATATTCATGAACTTGAAAAATACAAGGATCGATATTATGTCCAACTGATATCAAAATTACAAGTTGAACTAAACAAAAAACTGGTAGCATAGATTGAACTAAAAAAAAAACTGGTAGCATAGACTTATGTACCTGCACATGTAAATACAATTCATGTCCATTAAACATAAAACTTCGCAGTATATAACAAGACACATATATGTTCAACATATAGATCATTTGGAGATTAATACATAAGTTACTTTAACAAGTAGTTGTCATGAAATATAATTTGGTCAGTAATGTTTCAATACATTTGTGTCAATTGTATAACTTCACCAATATTTTATTTCTCAACACATTTCGTGAAATTAACAACAAGCATAACTTTTAGGGACATTGAAAGAAATGACCCATTTTCTTAATCTTGGGACCAAAATAGGACAAACCGAGATATGCACACGATATGCATAACTAGGGTTGGCTCGGGTCGGGATCCCAAATTGAAACCCAAAGTCCGAATCCCAAACCGATCCCTTTTAGGATGGGATTCTAGAACCCGAAATCGAACTGAAATTTCGTTCTTCCTGAATTTCGAGATTTCGGCACGGTTCGGGATTTCAATTCAACTCCTATTTGCCTTCTTGTAAATGGAGGACCTTGATTAATTCAATTGAAACCTGCATCAAAATCCCAAACCAAGAAAATCAAACCAATTCCACCCCTGAATCCCTAAATCTAGAGGTTCAAATTCAAATTTGTTATATCCATTATTCAAATAAAAAAAAAAAAAAGCAAAAGTAAGAACCTTGGTAGTGGCGGTGGTGGTGGCCTTGATTCCCTGTAAGGATGACAAGGATTAGGCTTTGAGAAAGGGTCAAGATGCTGCCATGTGTCAATAGATTAGGCAGTGTAGTTTCTAAAGTTAGTTAAATTTGTTATGAAACGGGTTGCTTGTAGAGCAAGTAATGTAACTAGTATAAAAAGGAGATGTTACACTTGTAATCTGAAAGTGTGAAGAAAATATCAAAGAATTATTTCTTTCTCTCTTTCTCTCTTTCTCATCTTTTCTTCTTCTTCCTTAATCGCACAGTCACCATTGATGACCTTGAAGCTTTGCTCACTGCATGTCTACATGGTATCCTCGCCGGCGATAGGGAATTCTCTTCGATCTTGACTTCTAACACTTCCGCAATCATATTTGCTTTTGTTTGTGGTATGAAATTTTCCTCGCTCCTCCTCCATTGAGCTACATCTTGCTGTGGTTGAACTCTCGAATCTTGCATATATGGTGTTTGATGAAATGTATGTAAAGATCTTGTCATTCTCTCTTTGTTGTCTGCATTAATTTGTCCTCTAAATTGTTGTTTCTCTGTCGAATTAATCAAGAACAAGTCCCTCTGAAACCCTAATTTCTTCAAGAATTCAAGAAAATATGATTACTACTGCACAATTATAACTAGTACAGTCTCCAATTACAAATCTTGTACCAAATGTATCCACTTCTGTTACTGTGAAATTAGAAGATACGGATTACTTGGTTTGGCATTATCAATTACGATTGTTGCTTGAGAGCCATGATATTCTTGGCTTTGTGGATGGTTCCAAACCTTGTCCTTGTTGGTTTGTTGAAGATTCAAATAAAGAAGGTGTAGAAACTGAAAATTATCAGATACGGAAAATGCATGATTGAGCTTTGATGCAACTTGTCATTGCTACTCTTTCTTCTACTCCTATGTCTTGTATAATTGGCTGCACTAGTGCATATGAGGTATGGATGAGTTTGCGAGATACGTTCTCTACAGTCACAAAAGCTAGTATCTTTCAGTTGAAGCTTGAGTTGCAAAACATTCAAAAAGGCTCATACTCTATTTCTAAGTATTTACAAAGAATTAAGGATGTTTGTGATCACTTGTCTGATGACATAGTAATTCTTGCCTTAAAAGGTTTACCCTCTGAGTATAACACCTTCACGATAGTGATTTGAGGACGTGAAAATATGATTTCACTTAAAGACTTTAGAGCCCAATTACTTGCTGAAAAGGCTACAATTGAGAATAATTAGCTTTTTGGTTCTCTTGCCACTGCAATGCTTGCCAAGGGTAATGAGTCAAAGGGCAAAGGTCTTATGCTTGAAGAAGGCTCCTCTCATAGTAATGGCTCATCTCAGACTTCCTTAGGTCCATATAATGGAAGTTCTTCTAATCAAGGGTCTTCTTCTGGCACTTACAATACCAATGGTCCTCATTACAGTTTTTGAGGTTTCAGGAGTTTCAACAACTATAGAGGACGATCGGGGAAGAAATAATTATGGTCCTAATTCTCGATTTTCTGGAAACAATTGTCCTGGTATTCTTGGACTTGCTAGGCCTCATTTATCTACTTGCTCAGAACATAGAAATGATGTTTCTACCTGCCAAATATGCAATAAAAGGGATCACATTGCTTCTGATTGCTTCCAAAGGCATTCTTCTACAGCTGTGGCATCTTCTCCCATGCAATATCAAATTTGTTGGACATTTGGTCATTCTGCATTTCAATGCTATCACAGGGCAAACTTCTCCTATCAAGAAAGATCACCACAATCCACATTGACTGTCATGCATGCCACTTATCAACCTTTAGCACCTCAGGAACAATTTTGGGTGGCTCACAATGGTGCTACCTTTCATATGACTTCTTATTCGAGCAATCTCACCATGGTTACTCCATTCACTGGTGCTGATACTATAACCACTGCTAGTGGTTCAGGTTTGCCAATATCTCATACTGGCAGTTCAACCTTACATGTTCCTAAATATGCATTCCAGTTAAAAGACATATTGCATGTTCCTCACATTTCTCAGCATTTGTTGTTAGTTTATAAGTTGTGCAAAGATAACAAATGTAGATTTATCTGTGATGAATTTTGTTTCTGTAATCAGGACAAGATCACAGGGAAAATACTCCTCAAATGACTGTGTAGAGATGGCTTGTACCCGATTCCATTTCATATACCTCAGCATACACTTACTCAAGCATATAAAGCATCTCACTCACTCAAACAGCACCAAAACTGCTTTCTTGGTCATCAAGTCAACACAAGTCTTCGGCACAACGGATTGGGGCATCCTTCCAATGCTATGGTTTCAACAATGTTGTACTAGTCACAAATACCATTCTCTGTTGATCAATCTAAGCATGTGTGTGTTTCTTGTTTAGAGGAAAAATTTACTAAGCTTTCCTTTCCTTTTCCTGCAAATAAGTCTGTCAAGCCCCTTGAGGTTTTGCATAGTGATGTGTGGGGACCACCACCAACTGTATCAATTGAGGGTTACAAGTTTTATCTTACTTTCATTGATGAATGTACCAGGTTTACCTGGATATTTCCTTTAAGAAATAAGAGCGAGGTGTTTCAAATATTTGTGCATTTTCATGCTTTTTTGTCAACCCAATTTTCTACAACTGTTAAAAATTTTCAAAGTGATGGTGGTGGTGAATATTATAGTACTAGATTTCAATAGTTCTTGCTAGACAAAGGCATTATTCATCAAAGATCATTCCCTCATACACCTGAACAGAATGGCCTTGCTAAAAGAAAGCACAGACACATTGTTGAAACTGCATTAACCCTATTGAGCACTGCACAATTACCTTCTCAATTCTGGTTTCATGCATGTGCAACTGCTGTCTATTTGATTAACAGAATGACTTGTTCCACATTGTCTATGAGACAAGATTCTAAAAAACGCTAGGCGCTAGTCGGGCGGCGAGTTGGGGCCTAGCGCCTAGGTGGCTAGGCGGGCGGCGAGTTGGAATGAAAAATGAAATCCCAATTTGTTTTTTCTTTTCACGTTTATGTTAGTTTATGTTCTTTAATTCTCTTTAATTTATTCAATTCAAAGACTAAAAATAGATATAGGTGTGTATGTAAAAAATTAAGGGTCACTACTAGAAAATGTGCTATAGGGCATCGATTTGAAAGCACTATTCTATATCAGTGGCTTTGTAAAGTATGTGTCACTATTGTTTGAATTTAGTGCCTTAAACCTTTTCAACACCATTCATTGGTGTCAATTGTAAAAATTTTGACACCAAAGTCATATTGTTTTGTTTTTTAACTTAGGATTCAGTTTTGCTCCCTTTTTTTTTCGTCAAAATAGTTTTATATTCATTTAATAGTATTATTCCACATATATTTTCACATCCATATAAAATACAAAGTTATCAAACCCTAAAAGATATTTTCAACATCCGCTGCTATTCATATTTCTAGTAGTGGAAAAAAAAAAACCGAATATCCAAACCAAACCAAAAAATTCCCAAAACCAAATCGAAAAAAGACCAAACAGAAAATCCCCAAAATTTCCATACCAAATACCGAACCGATCCTGAAATTTTGATACAGGAATTGGTCTCAAGTTTTTGTTCGTTCAGTAATCCCGAACCAAACCGAAATAAAATATATATTATTTTATTTTTAAATATATATTTGAAATTGTAACAGCCGTTCGGTTGAGATCAAACCTCAAAATCTCAACCGTTGAATATAAATCAAACCTACTCAGAAGTTTCTGTCTCTCTCTCTCTCTCAGTCTGTCGACACTCACTCTCACTCTCTTTCCCCTCGGACTCAAGCCTCACCTCAGTACCTGAACCTCACCACCCTCCTCGCCTATTTCTCTCTCCTCCCACATAAGTGACATCACCCAAATTCGTCGCCTGAATTCCGAATCTACCCACAACAGTCCTCATTCGTCTCGTGAATCCATTGCCTGAATCGCGACATCACCCACTATCCATACCGCCCGAATCCGGCTCCTGAATCGAGCTCTCGGTTTCAGTCCGCACTCCTCCTGACTGCACAAGGTAAGAAATTCCTGCAATAAACTCAACCAAAGTTCATACAGATTGTTTGATTCCAAATTCGTTTAGGGATTTTGAATTTGGGTTTCTGAATTAGGAATTTCTGAAATTAGGGTTTCTGAATTAGGGCTTTTGGAATTAGGGATTTTGAATAGGGTCTCTGAATTAGGGATTTTGAATCGACGGGGTGGTGAAAAATATTTATTTCTCTCATGCTAAAATGGCAAGCTGCTGTTCTGGGCTTCTTGGGCTTCGAAGCGTCTAGAGTTTTGGACCAATTATCGGCGGCAATCATCGTGAGCCGGTCCCGCTGAATCTCCGACAGCGTTATCGAGCTAGGAAGTGCCGAACCGGGCTTGGCCTCGACCGGGTACTCGGTGACATGGTGGCGCTTGAAATCGTATGGCCCTGTTCCGTACACCTTCGTCATTGCCACTCGCTCACTGATCTGGTTGTATTGAGGTGGAATTGTTTATGGTTAATATGCTTACTCATGATGTCAAAATTTGAATTAGTCATAAAAATAGGTTGTGATGTTACATTGATTTGGATACTAGCCCTTTGCTTCGGTGCATCAAACTAATGCGATTTTGTGGATCAGGATTAACGCCAAAGGCAGAGTACCGAATGATTGGAGTGGTTGAAGTTCGTTCCATGGCAGGAGTTGAGACCGTTGTTGGTTGTGCTCCGTAATTCTAGTAGTTGGATCGAAGTTTATCGAAGATTGGATGGACCCTTCGCCTCCTCCTCGAGCTCTCTGTGAAATCGGGACTTGCAGCCAAGCACGGAGAGCCGATACAACATTATCTTGCACTGGTCTCTCTGCAGGAACATGAGGTTAAGTAGCTAATGTTTTATTGTTGAGTAGTTCGGTTGTTCTATCTTTTGGTTGAGTTGTTGGTTGCTCTGCTTTTCCAAGAATTATTTGGGAACCTTTCGTTCAAATTGGCCATATATATATATAGTTAAAGAGTTATACGTAAGCCTAAAATGCAGTGTCAGGTTGTATTGCGTATCTTATGCCATTCTCAGAGTGCAATCGTTAACTATGTAAGAATTGGAGTGCGTGACAATAAACTCAGATTATTCCATGAATTTATTGACAAATTTTGGCCCCAATTTGACTCAAGATTCTTCCACTTGCTTATGGTTGCATTGAGAATTTGTCAATAAATTCATGTTTTGCTCTTTCGAATGTTGAAGTTCAAAGTTGCAGCTTCAAAACTCTGGCAGTAATATTTGCTAAAGATTACGATTACAAAGGTAACTGATATTACAGTTAAAGTTGAAGCTTCCAATCTTGAATCTCCTAGATCAGTAAGTTCTAGTTATTCTTTTTTTATCTATAACAATATTGCTTCTTGTGGAGCACTTAGAAATCTCCTTTTCTTCACCCTGTAATATTAACAGTTTTCACTAACTATTGGCATTTCTTTTTGCAGTTCCAATTTCAGTTGTTGCTTCTTTTAGAAAAATGAAGCTCGTCCGAAACAATTTGTCACTAGCGGCTGCATTGCGGGAGTCTTCCCTCCTTGTAATGTTCTAATTTTGTTCTCTTTTATAGAATTAAGTGCAAGTTGAATGGCGAATATGCTAAAGATAAGCATAAATCTCTTTCTTGTTGGTTGTGAGTTTGAATGGGAAGAAGGTGATACAGATTCATTAACTGAAAACAGGGATCCAAAGGTATTCTTTCGAACTTGATTTTAATTTTTGAAGTTTTTTTTCTTAATTTTGTTATGTATTATTTTTCGAAAACTTCAAGCATCTAATTTATGCATTATAGTGCACTGTTTTGGTAGAGAACCTACCTGAGGATCATTCAGTGGAGAACCTTAAGAGTATACTTGGTGAAGCTGGAAAGTATGTTCTTTTCCTTCTTTTTCTCCCCATGCTGTGACATTACTGTTCTCTTCAATTTTGGTTATAGCATGATTTTCAATCTTCCAGTTAAGAGTATACATATGAAGAAGTATTTCATGCGATAAAAGTGTAACATCTGTGTCTTTCTATCTCAATCTCGCTCTCAATTGCTTTTAATTTTATTTTTCACATGTTAATCACATTTGCTATTCTTCTGCTATCCAAAATTCTGACTTCCATCTTTTGTTTTTCCCTTCCTTATATCTGTCACTATTACTGATAATCAAATGTTTTTGTTCAGGTTATTAGTTATGCAAGTCTGCACACTAAATAAAGTTTTCAAGACAATTAAGTTACGGTAAGCCATCATACTTTATAAAGAATTTATAACTTTTAAGTGATTGCAAACTTGGTTGACAGTGGAAACTATGAAGATTTAATGGATCTTCGAATCATCGATCCAACCAAAGTGGATAATATGTATCATCTATTTCATAAATAGAATAAAAAAACTCATGTATACTGTTGACTGATATTTTGATTCCTTTTATTGTTTAGATGGTGAAATGTTGGGTCAAGCATGCATACCTTGGACCTAAAACTTTTTTAATGTCAGACTGTAGTCGAAAAGTTATGAAAATTTACAAGGATTTGAGCAAGGGCTGAGCCATAAGTAATGTTTATATGAATTTGAGCACTTATATAATATAATAACAGTCCAAATAGCTGGGGTTGCAACTCCAGCCCCACAATTAGCTTGAGTGAATTTCATCTTCTTTAATTTTTGGGTAATACTTTTCAGTTACAAGTTGATAGCTGGTTCGTTGACTTCTCTCCCTGTTATTTTTCAGTTACAGGTTTATTATTTACCTTAATTACTTTGGCATCAAATTGAACTGTACCGAACTAGAATTTTGGCACTATGAGCGTAGATTAATTGAGTTTGTTTGCTAATTGTTGCATGTGGTATAGTGCTCAATTTTTTTCTCTTGTACCTCCGCAGGTTTGTGTGAAATTTTTGCTGGCCAAGTTACTTGTGCTCTCTAACCAACAGTAGCAGCAGCATAAGGGTCTTCATGGTCCTGTTTCGTACTTTGGCGGTCAGTTTCATATTTTTTTAGTATAGCTCATTGGTTTTAGACCTGATTTTGTTGTAGTTTAGCGTACCTTTTTAGTTTTTTTTTTTAGTATAGCTCAAAGGTGTAACTATTCATTGTGCCACCATTATCTAATTGGTGGTGATTGTAACATTAGAGACTTCTATATAGGCCATGTACTTCTATTTAGTGGCTGTTTGGTGGCAATTGGGTTTTTGCCACCAAATGTTAGTGACCATTCTTTATAATAGACACCAATAAAAAGGGTGTCCTTTAGCCAAAATGCTAGTAGTGGGTGTGAAAATCCTTCTCAACTAGAATATGTCCCTCCCTCACATCTTCCATTTTTTGGGTGTTATTAACAATAACAAATGCATGCATGTCACGTGATGATTATATTGAGATTATAAACCATCTCTTTGAAGCCCATGGCAACGCTAAAAGAAGTGTCATAGTATAACTCCACTAAGATGTTATGTTTCAATGTTAAGGATTTAGGGTAAGTTCCTTTCTTATACAAGAAAAAATGAGTAACAACATTAACATATATGACATTTCCTATGAAGCCGCATATTAGTAAAAGGACAGTAAAAGAGAAAAAAATATCCGCATGACTATAAGTTTTATACAAAACCAATTATCCGAAGCATCCATCGGTGCCATCAAGGTCCTCCAAGTTTTCCCAATTTATTTTTGTACCCCCAACGTTTTGGGGCTCTGGGCGGTCGCCCTGGTTGCTGCGTCAATGTGATACAAAATATAAATTTTTCCTTCTCTAAATATAATATTTAAGCTTCAAATCCAAATTTGAGTCTTAACATATGTGCACATTTGGGAGAGAAAACATGAAAACCCAATAACTTATTGTTCCATATGTAAAAATATACGGTGTGGAGTATGAGTTCTATTGGAAATGGCTTTACATTTGTACGTCATTAATTAATATATGAATTCTAGGATCAAATTCGTGGGAGTATGCATGTGTTTTTATAACAACAATCTCTCTTTTTATGTGATATTTAATTGCTTGGGGTTAAGAATAAAGTCAAGAAGAATAAACTAAAAGTTTCTTTGCCCAAACACATAGTGATAAGAACTTGGAAACAATGCGATCCAAACAACAACCATCAGAGAAAAAGGTAAACAGAAAAAGTCTTGGAAAACAAACAATGAATTTGCGGCGAATGATGCCATGGTTCTAAAATCAGTGCAATAGATGACATACTTGGCTAACTGCTCTCTTAGCTAGAAGTGAACCATTATGGAATCTGTGGTCTGATTGTCGGTTTTCTCTGGTCTTGTTCTTGCCATGGGAATAAGGCCTTGAGGGTTTTCTTTGCCATTCAATTTTTTGTTTTGGGAAATTGCCATAATAATCATTTCTCAAATCTTAATTTTTGAAATGATTAGTTTCCAGTACACTTGTCACCTGATCGTTATGTTATCAATTTTCAATCGTTGTATCATCAATATTTAATCGGAAAGTCGTTAAAATTTAATGTTTGGTCATTTCAACAATTGAAATTTAATTTATGAGAATCTTTTTAATTTTTTATATTTCAGGCCTATGGTGGGATTAAAGGTACTTTTGGAAAGGAAACTTCCTCATTAAGGTTTCTAAAAACCTTATGGTGGTAAACTAAGGCAGCAGTGCAAGAGGATGCATGCAGTAAAATTTAGGGTACTCACTACTAAAAATTATAATACAACTCTCACAAATATATGTTTTACGCTAATCAACAGCAAGCATGCATGACAAATTAGAATGACATTTTTTAAGGAAACCTTGAAAAAAGTTACACTGAAGGCTGAATGGATTTTGAACAACCAAACATTTCATGGAGAAAATAATGACTTAAGTCCCGCGCCCTTCCTTCCCTTTGTGCCTCTTGGCTGCCTCTTCTTGCTAAATGTCTCCACAAACCATTCATGCTTGTTGTTTGCCAAAGTGTTCCCAGAATTCACTCCAACAATTAGTCCACTAATGACTCCGGGCAGAACCACGTACCAATCAAACTCAAATCGAAATCCCGAATCTTCTTCTTCTTCAAAGATTGATGATGGTGGTAGCTTTGTGCTCTTCGAATCCTTGCATTTCTTTGACAAAGGCTTTCCACACAAACCCAAGTTTTCTTGGTATGAGTCTTCTAGGAATGTACCAAATTGTTGGCCAAGTGGTATAGGCCCCCACAGCCGGTTGTGGGATACGTTGAAATATGCAAGAAAATTGAGTCGTAGGTTCAGCAAAAGAAGCCCTGTTAGATTTCCAATGACACCAGGAATCTCACCTTCAAATCTATTACTTGAAAGATCTATGAGTCTCAAAAGATAAGGTGTCTCCAAATAGTACAACTCAACACCTTTTGCATTAATCGTCATTGAGTAATGGAATGCATAACCGATATAACTTGAGCCTCGGGTTGAAAAGACTTCAAAATAAGTTTGATTGGTCTCGTTAACAAGCTTCATGAAATTCCAGTTCTCTAAGTAGTTAGAGGGCAACATCGGAAAAACCATTGTTTGATAGATCAATGATGCACAAGTTTGGGAACTCATGGTTTGTCGGAGGTTTCCCAATCTCTCCATGTAATCTATTAGACCGCAAAAGAAGAGCCCTTAATACTGGAAGTGACCCTAACCAAGATGGGAAGATGTCGTTAATGCGATTATTTCCAAGGTTGAGAAACTCTAACTGAATGCAATTGGCCATTGATCTTGGCAGCTTCCCTTGCAACTTGTTGTAACTTAAATCAACCTTTCTCAAACTATTTTTGTTTGCACATATTTGAGGAATATTGCCGTGAAAAGAATTGTTGGGCAGGTGCAATATTTCCAAAGCACTGGAGTTCCCCAGACATTGTGGAAGTATGCCTTTCAGGTTGTTGTTGGACAAACCAAGAACCCGAAGGTAATTCAAGTTGCAGAACAATGGTGAAATTTCTCCAGAATAATTATTGTTTCCAGCAACAAAAGCTACGATTGATTGTGGTAGAACTGGCAGTGATCCTGGTAGCCTGTTATATCGAATTTGAAAGTACACCATATTTTTCCATGGAAGAATATTGAGCGAGTTTTGGTCAAATCCTGTTAGGAAATTATAAGAGAGGTTGAGATTCACCAAATTTTCTCTAGTTGCATTCCAAAACCATTTTGGTATTTGGCCATGAATTTTGTTGGCAGAAAGATCTAGATCAAACAATTCGTGTTGATCATTTAAAAACTCTGGAAACTCTGTCAAGTTGCAGGAATTCAACCACAGAACTTTAAACTTTGGAAGAGTAGCATTCAACTCGGGTTTTATCTGCAGAGAAAACTGGTTGCCTGATAATTGAAGGGAAGCTAAGTTTCGAAGCTTAGAAAACTGATCAAACTCAACTACTCCCTGCAACTTGTTGGAGGAAAGGGCGAGATCAGTTAATTGGGTTAAGTTCATAATCCAAGATGGGATTTCACCACTTATATCATTAAAGCTCAAGTCTAGATATGCAAGTTGCGTCAGGTTAGCCACGAAGTATGGAAATTTTCCACATAAGTTGGTATAAGCAAGCCCCAAGAGATGAAATTTCGTTAGCTTTCCGATCCAAGACCAGGAATCCGGAACTAATTGCCTTGTTTTGTCAGAATAAGTACGTTCAATGTCATAGAATGAAGAAATGTCAAGGACAGTGAGCTGGGTAAGGTTTCTGAGTGAAGATGGAACACGGGGATAAAAATTGCAAAATGAGATGCGCAAAGTGTTTAAGGAATGAAGATTTCCGATAGAAATAGGCAACTGACCATAGAAGCTCGTCTCGGTAACATCCAATACCTTGAAGGAATTGGTCTTGTTAAAGGCTGGAATATAACCGGCTAGGTTGAAGTTTTCATACAAATCAAGTACCTCTAAGTTTGGTAGCTGGAAAATGCCTATTGGGAATTCCCCGTACAACTGACATTCCCGAAGTGAGAGAACTACGAGAGAAGTTGCATTCCTCAGGATATTAGGAACGGTGGAGCGTATGTCCACGCCGTTGAGATTAAGATCCTTTATGCTGGTGAAGTTTTGGACTAGGCTTCTCAGGTTGGGGTTCCTAAACTCCAAATCATGATTAGAAGACAGATCAAGGGTTGACAACTTTGATAGCTTTGAAATTTCTATTGGAATCTGGCCAGAAAAGATGAAATGTGAGAGGTTTAGGTACGTCAAACAAGTAAGATCATTACCTAAACGTGATGGTATTGGAGAGAAATTGAAGTCATTATCTGAGAGGTCAAGCCTCAGCAAGTGAACAAGTTGAAAGAGGCTGCTGTTGGAATTGATAGAACCATAAAGAAAGCTGCTCCTGAGGTCGAGGCCAATGACATGGCGAGACTCCTCATGGCACTCAACACCATCCCACAAACAACAGTTGCTCTGATTTTGAACTCCTTCTCGCATCCAAGATCCAGTCTTTGGATATGCAAAAGGTTCATGCGAAGCAGATTTTCTGATCGTAAAGCTATCCTTGAATTGCAGCAAGGCAGAGCACTCATCATGATGGGCTATGGTTTGTGTCTGCCCAAGTAAGAAACAGAAACAGTACTGGGTAATATTGAGGAACACAAAAATGAAAAATTGCAGTGAGAAAACATTACACCGCCAAAACGATAGCATTCCCATCTCCTGACTATGTAACTGTTATTTTATGGGTTTGTTGTATGTCGAAGATGTCTCCCATAACAAACTTAAATACACAATTACAATGTGGTGTTCCGTGTTTTTTTATTTTTTTTTTATTTTTTATTTATTTTTTTTTTTGTGGACGATAGAATTGATAATTAATGTAAACAAATAGAAAAAGAAAGAACAAAAACGGCCGGGATCAGTGTTTTTGATAACGACACTGTAGAAACACATTAAGGGTGCGTTTACTAATCCGTAATCAAATTGAAAAGAATTAAATTGGTGAGTAATTGAATTGATGTGGAATCAGAATCAGATTCGTTTGAAGTTGTTTACTAAAACTGTCTGTAATCGGAGTAGAAATGACATTGATCTATATAAATTGTTTACTAATTCACATGAATCGGAATGAAAACTATTATGATTACTAAAATACCCCTAGTTTAATTAATCTATTTTATATGCTAATTATTTTTAGTAAATCTTTTTTTTTTTTTTTTTTTTGGAAGAGAGAACAATTATTATTTTTAATTATTTAGTAAAACTTTTATTATTTTATTTTTGGATTTTTCAGTGGAATTCTAGTGCTTATCTACTAACCCAGAACCCACTGTCCTCATCCAAATTGGCATTATCCAAAACCAACGGCTCATAGCCTCATCCCGACGGAGAGATCACCGTTCCTACCGCTTCTTCTTCGACGACGTGCGGGCGTCGGAGCCTGCACCTTAGCGTGGGACTCTGCAAACCCGAGCTCCAATTCGGGTCTTTCTCGGGTCTCTCTCACCTGAACCCGCTCCTCACCCTCGGCCTCTCTGGTACCACTCTCTTCTCCGTCACTTCCGTTTCCTTTTGTTGCTGAATTTTCTGTTATTATCAATGGTGGCAACTTGGTTCATATTTTCTGAAGATCTGATTTTTGCTTTGGGTATGCTTGCCATTTTTGGGTTGATTCAAATACTACCTTCGTCCCCGGAATTCAAATACTACCTTCGTCCAAGTAATCCAATTCCGGCAATATCAGGAATTGAAATCCTGATTTTACATGGGGCCCGCAGAACTGTGCATTCCACTTAAGTTGGTAAATGGAGGAATAATCATAAATGGGGAATGACTCCCATTCCGCCATATCTTTTCCCCATGTGTAAACACGTCCTAAGAATTGTCGTCCCGAGCAACAATTAAACATCAACGTAGAAGACTTGAAGTCAAGTGAGTGCTCTTTCTGATTAAATTTTGTCTGTCATGCTTTTCACGCTAAACGAAAAGTCTGCTATTCACATATTTTATTGATATTTTTTTATTTTTTTTTATCTATTAATCATTTTCAATTCACACGATTCGACGATCGGAAATTGAAAAGGTGAGTAAGAGGTAAAAATAAGTGTAGATAGCACTACCCTTTACAAAGTCACCATTAACTTTGGCAGAATTTATTAAATTGAACACGATTCTATCATATTTGTGCAAATTTTGGTCTATTAAAGTTTTTTTTGTTTTAAGAAACTGGGAATTAGCCTAGTGAGGGGAGGGGGTGGGTTTTAAAAAAAGGAAAACTAATGAAAATGGCTTGAAAAATTTTAGTTTTAATAAAAAAAAACCATGTTATAAGTTTTGTTTAATAATTAGTACAAGGCCCATATTAAAGTAGTCCAACTAAAAATGGCCCAACTATAATAAATTATGACTTGTAGATTTTACCCCTAACTTTTTTAGGTTGAGTTCCAGATTTTCGTTGTTAATGGAGTTAATTGTTGTTTTGTAGACATTCTTCTTTTTCTTTGAAACAAAAATATAGATCCACATGCTATATTTTGTATTATTTCGTTGAAATGTGATCGTCGTTATTATTCATAGTGTATTTGATATACTGTTTTTCAATTTTTCTTCATTAGTGGAGTTCATTGTTTGTTTCTCCAGAAAATAAATTTGAGATCTGCATGCTAGTCAATAATAACGACGAGTCACTGTTTCTGAACTGTAAAAATAAACTGTCTCTGGATTTCTGGAATCTAAGTCACTGTTTCTGGAACCTAAGTTACTTTACTGCTTGAATCTAAGTCACTGTTTCTGAATCCAAATGAAATAGGCACACTGTTTCTTAAATGTAAGCTAGAAAATAAATAGTGAAATTCACTGTATTTGTATTCAAAGCAAATTAAGCACCTTGTTTCTTAAATATAATCAACTGATGTATGAAAGAAAAGAAACAGTCAAAGGTTAAAACATAGACTGTTTATGGAATCTAAGTCACTGTTTCTGAAATTTAAGTCACTGTTTCCGGAATTTAAGTCACTGTTTCTGGATACAGTGTTTATTTGTGCCAGACAAAACAAACACTGTATCTGATTTTTTTTTTTTTTTTTTTTTCCAGAAGCATTGTTATGTTTTAGGTTCTCCAGAAACAGTTTTATGTTTTTGGTTCTTCTTTTTTGACACTTTTTCACCAGTTTCTGCCATTAAACTTCTTTGAACTTGTGTTCGGCGGCTTTGTTCCGATGAATGCTTCCTTTTTCAACTTTGATTTGGTTGTTTTTGAAATGGAGGAATTCGATTTGGCTGGTTTTGCCATGCCGGCATGAGCCATGGTCACGTTAATTCTCGAGCCCATAAAATCAATCCACACTTGATAGTAATTCCATTGCTGAGCTTCAACTTGTTGAAATCTTGATCAAGTCTGCCACTCCAATACCCAGTGGTGCTCGAAGCATTAGACGTAAGGGAGTTGATGTTCAAACCAACATGGTTGTCATCAGGATCCTGAAACTCTTGGTTTTCGAAGACATCAAACTCGACACCGAAGATGTTGTTGTTGGGGTCGCCGTTGTTGGGGTCGCCGTTGTTGGAGAAGTTGAAAAAACCCAAGTGTTGTGCAGAGCTTGCACCGCTTAAGCCAGAGAAGGGTGAGAAGATGATGGTTTTTTTATTAAACTTTGAGCCCTTTTGGTTAAATAACATTTTAGGATGGTTTTTGGTTAAATATTTGTTGGTCCAAACCCTTTTCATTAAAACTCCCTTTAAAAAACCGATAAAAAAAAAAAGAACCAATTTAAAGTTGAAAAAAATTAAATGGGCGTGTGGATAGCAAGATGAATGGCCTTTACCCTGCTTGGCCAAATCCGTCCACCTCTGCGACTCTCCGCAACCATCACCTCAGCGACTCTCCATGGCCACCACCTCAGCTCCACCTCTATCACCCTCCCGAGATACCCCTAATAAACAGTCCTTTGCGTGAATTTTTTTTTTTTTTTGTCGAAATTTGTGTAAATTTCTATCATTTATTGTCCCTTGTTTGTTTTAAAAATATTTGGTTTTGTGTTTTTTTTGTGTGTGTAAATTGTCATTTGATCCCTTGAATTATAACTTCAGTTGAAATTGACTTATTAAACTATTTTTTTGATAAATTAACCCCCTGAACTATTTGAAATCAGTCAATTGTCCCCCTGTCGGTAGATTCTATCTTTTATTTTCCCCAGTTTGTTTTAAAAATAATTGGTTTTGTGTTTTTTTTTTTTTGTGTGTAAACTATCATTTGATCCCTTGAATTATAACTCCAGTTGAAATTGACTCATTGAACTATTTTTTTGATAAATTAACCCCCTGAACTATTTGAAATCAGTCATCTGTCCCCCTATCGCTAGATTTCACTATTTTGTCAAATTCAAAGGAAAATTAGTCTTTCCTTCATCAATTCTTACTTGTCAACCATAAGCACCAATGAAATTATGACATGTGGATACAAAATAATATGTAATGACAATGTGAGATGGTCTGTTATGTAAAAGTTTTATGTTTTATGTTTTGTCGTTGTGCTATATGTTTTTGAATTATGAAGTGTCCATGTGTCATATTTTTATTGGTGATTATAATTTACAAGTAACAATTGATGATGAAATAACTAATTTTCCCTTGAATTTGACGAAATTGATTCCACCATCTAACGACAAGGGATTAATTGGCTGATTTTAAATAGTTTAGATGGTTAATTTACCAAATAAATAGTTCACAATTTTAACTGGAGTGAAAGTTCAAATAGTTGAACCGCAATTTACCTTTTTTATTTTGTTCCTAACTCAGGTTTCACATCCACCTATACGTGACCATCATCTTTGCAAAATGGTAAGTCGTTTAGATCTCTTATTATTTGGTATTTGGGATCTGAGTCATCTAACCACTGAAGTGAAGCTCATGAATGTTTTTTAGGGTCGTTGGCTTGTTTTCAACTTGTTTGGGTAAAATGGCAATTGTTGGTCATTGTATCCTTATCTTGTTTGGTATTCTTTGACTGAATAGATGGAATTATTTATTAACACTTTGCCAATCATTTTGACAAGGAAAATAGTAAGAAGATTAAATTTGTAAATAAAATTTATAAACTAAATTATATGAAAATGGATAACTGGATTATCACTTAAGCATTGATACAAATGATCATTTTCTATTGATGATACATCATTTAGTTTACAAATTTTATATAAAAATATAGTGTCCTTTTGATATATTGGTAGTGTGTTATAGTTTAATTGGGTAATGCTAAGAAGACTAAATATATAGACAAAATTTGCAAACTAAATGATGTGTTACCAATAGAAATGAGCACGCTTAAGTAATAACCTATCATCAATTTTCATATCATTTAATTTATGAAATTTGTATATAAATTTAGTCTCTTTAATATTATCCTTAAATTAGGGGGGATGCTTTTGAAATATTATTTAATTAGTGTTGCGTTTTTGTCAAAAGCAATTACTTCACTACTAGACGAATTTTAAATCAACTTATCTGTACCGAAAATCTAAATTAATCATGCGTGTGAAAGCCTAGAAAACTAATCGTGTATTAAGGAGGATGCCAAATCATTACTACAAATAGTTTTTTTTTTATAACTCTATGTGGTTAGTAGTGGAACTGTATGTAATTAGATGTACTAAATTAATCATATTCAATAAAAAAAAGCTTTTACACGGAACACTCTACTCTAGTTTCTTTTATTCTGTGGAAAAGTCTCCTCTTTAATAAAGTTGATGGGAGGAGACAATAATTAAGTGAGATAATCAAGCTTCCACACTAGACCTGGCAGTTTCTGACACGACATGGTGACACGACACGAAAATAACGGGTTTCGGATCAACACGATAACTTCTCGGGTCATTATAGGGTGACCCGTTAAGAACTTGTTAATAACGGGTTCTTAACGGGTATACACGCGGGTAACACGTAGGTAACCTGTTTCGACCCGTTAAGAACAAAAATTATTTTGATAATTCTAAAGTTTAATTACTAAAATATTTATTATAAAATACAATAGCAATATTAATATATACAATATATTTTATATTAAATATATAGTTTTGCATTATTATTCTATATAAGTTTTTAAAAAAAAAATTAATCATTATTTATTTTTATTATGAGAGTTCCTTATTATCATTACTAGGATAAATTTTACTTAATATGTTGTTGTCCAAAATTAAAATAAACTAGTATAGTATTTGTATAGGCAATAACTAAGAAGACATACATACAAGTATGAAAAATGTGAAAGAATATATAAACATTCGTAATTCATCATTATTCCTCCACGAGTAGATAATGGTACACTTATATTATCGTTTAGATTTTTAAAATCCTCCAAACCCTCATGAACAATGTTTTTTATTTGAGGGCAAAATTAATAATAATTATTGTAGAAGTGTAAAAAATGTAAGAAAAATATACAATCACTCATAGTGACAAGCTTTACAACTTTCATGAATGGGTCAACTTCGAAATCCAACACTATAATTCATAAACCTTAAATTTATATTTAACTGTCGATTATCATTTACGCTTTATTCTTCTTACTGAATTTCATTTTAAAATTTTTTTTTTTTTGAAAAAGTGATCATCTGGCGGATGTAAGAAGATGAACGGTTCAGATCTTTGATATCACGTTTCGATATTTACGGTTAACTAAAATATGAGTCGATATCATATCGTTTGTAGAAACTTTATAAACATCAAGCAATATTTTCACTAACCGTAAAACTCTGAATATAATATCAACGATCCAAACCGTTCATCTTCCTACATCCTCTAATAGATCATGTTTTCAAACAAGAAAATCTTAAAAAAAAAAAACAAATTTGATGAGAATAATGAAGCGTAAATGTAAACAACAATCAACGGTTAATTTTGATCTATGATTTATATGATTATAGTGGCGAATTTTGAAGCTAAGCTCTTCATGAAAGTTATAAAGCTTGTCATTACGAGCGTTTATATATTTTTCTATATTTTTTTACACTTATACATTAATTAAAAAACTATTAAAGACTTTAGGTAAGCGAAAATATACTTAAAAGAAAATTACGTTTTTATGTTTTGGATGTGACAATATAGTATGTATATACTTATTTAGTATTATGTTTTTCATTTGATTATGTATTGGTTTAAAATATATTTTTCTTAACGGGTAACGGGTCGGGTCATATTACCTGTTAATATTATTGGGTCAATTTCGGGTCAGGTCATTTTACCCGTTTATTTTAATGGATGTTACACAACACAACCTGTTAAGATATCGGGTATGACACGAACACGAAAAACACGACACGAATGCCAGGTTTATTCCACACCACACAAAGAAGTCGAGTAGTAAGAGAAGACAATAATTGTGTGAGATAGTTTCCTTTATCGTGTGTATGAGTTGGAACAGTCTCCCCTTAATAAAGTTGATAGTTGCCCTTTAATAAAGTTGATGGGAGAAGACAACAATGAGTAATCATATCATATTTCTATACCATTTTAAATGACATCTGATGTGGACAGACGCATCATTTAAAAAATTTGCAAAATCCAAGGAAATGAAGGAGAAAGACTTCTTGTATACCACAATCATCATTTAATTAACTAGTTTTTTTAATTATTAGTTTATTAAATAATAAACTAAATTTAAAAATCTGATTAATTCAAATGATGTGGTTGTTCACATCAAATATCACCTAAGATGATATGAAAATGTGGTACAAAAACATAATATAAATAGCATTACTCTTTCTATTTCTATAAAAACTCATAGCGTGTTTACTAATCCGTAATCAGAATGAGAATAAGGAATCCCATTTCGATTACGGATTATACATGTGTTTACTAAAATTGGGAGGAATCAAATGTGCATGGGGCTCACACAAAAAATGGAATCCAATTCCAAGGTTTGGCTGATTTGGATTCCCAACATAAAGAAGGTATTTGGATTCCAGATTGCCCAAGCAGTCAGAATGATAATTTTTTTCCCTTTATACTCTCACTTACTTTCATTATTTTCAAGATTATCCTTAACCCTAGACTCACATTATGCACAACTCTATACATATGCCGAATAGAAGAAACTACAACTTGAGCGAGAAAATTTAGATATTAAAGTAAATACTTAAATTTATAAAAAATAAAAAAAAACAAAATCATTTTATTGTGTCTATGAAATAAAAAAAGCAATTTAATATTTTCTTACTATTATATACTATATCAAATTTTATTAAAAAATTATATAAAATATTTGATTTGGGACAAGAGTATTTTAGTAATCATATTGGTTTATATTCCGATTCTGCTGAATTAGTAAATAGCTTTATGAAATTCTATTCCATTCCAGACAGATTTAGTAAACAACTTCAACATGAATCTGATTCTGATTCTGATTCTGATTCTGTCTCATTTCAATTCATCCTTAATTCAATTCCTCTCAATTTGATTACGGATTAGTAAACATGCTCTCAAAGATTGGCTTCCTCATCGGAAGATCCTAACCTTTTTTTTTCGACATGTTTGTGGGATAACTCTAAAATAGCTCTTGGCTTGCACACCTTTCCTTTTCAGCTCACAGTCTCATGTATCTAGAGAGCATATGGTCGAAAATATCTCTAACCACTCAACTTCTTTGTGTGATGTGGAAGCTTGACTATCTCACAGAATTAGGCCTCGTTTGGCACACCGTATTAAGCATCGGATAGGACTATTAATACGGAAGCGGGTGTTTGGCGCTCCCTCGTATTAAATTGGACCGGACTAATTTAATCCGATCCGCTAATTTTACACGGTGTACACCCGCTTAGCAAACCTGTCCAAAATGGTCGTATTATTTAGTCGGGTCCTTTCCCTTTCTCTAGCACGAACTGGGCTCTCGCCCTCGACCTTCCCTCGTCACCCTTCCCTCGCCGTCGGCCTTCCCTCGCCGTCTCCTTCCCTCGCCGTGGGCCTTCCCTCGCCGGCTCTGCTTCTCTCTCTCGAATTCCCTCGCCGTCGCCCTTTCCTCGCCGGCTCTGCTCTCTATCTCGAATTCCCTCGCCGTCGCCCTTCCCTCGCGCACCTTCATCGACTCGGGAACCACGCTGTCGAGCCCAGCCAATCCGACACCCGGCTTCGATCTTTACGTAAACGTGTCAGGGGCGTCGAGGCCAAGGCTGCCCAGGATGAGTTTTAAACTCGCTGGGAACAGACGAAGAAGACGAAGAAGAAGAATGGTGGAGCAGACGAAGAAGAAGAATGGAGAGAGGGAGGGATTTGGGGGTTGCGGCGGAGAGATCCTGATTTCTGTTTTTTTTTTTTTTAATTTTTTTTTAAGTTTGATTATCCTATCCGGTATAATACCAAGCACAGTATAAATAATACGATCAATAGTCCGATACTGCACCAAACGCCAGACTAATTTAATCAGTACTATCCGGTGACTATTTATCCTATCCGACAGAAATAGTCAGTACAGTCCGACCTGCCAAACGAGGCCTTATTGTCTTCTCTAACCACTCAACTTCTTTGTGTGATGTGGAAGCTTGACTATCTCACACAATTATTGTCTTCTCTAACCACTCAACTTCTTTGTGTGGTCTGGAAGCTTGACTATCTCACACAATTGTTCTCTTCTCCCATCAACTTTATTAAAGGGCAGACTTTTCCAACTCATACACACGATAACTCTAACCACTCGACTTCTTTGTGCGATGTGGAAGCTTGACTATCTCACACAATTATTGTCTTCTCTAACCACTCAACTTCTTTGTGTGGTCTGGAAGCTTGATTATCTCACACAATTATTGTCTAGTAATGCAATTCATACCATATTTTTGTATCTGTTTGGGTCCAAAATAATATTGGGTCGAGCTCGGGATCACCATCGGCCCAGTGCCTTCTCAGAGGCGTTGTGGGCTAATACCATAGGCCGCAGGGTCGGGTCAGCCGAATTTTATTAGGAGTGGGAATGATACAGATAAACATAGGAGAATGTGATAAAGATTAGATGGTCAAGACCTGTTGGGAAAAAGAGTCTCAGGTGAGCCATGATACGGAAGTGAATTTAGTCCATTGGTGGGGTAGATTCAAAGTCCTAATTGAAATAGGGTTGGCCCAATCCTGATTGGATTAGTGGAAGAAATCCTAGTCCGAGTAGGGTTCTAACTCGGCTACGAGCGATATTGTTGCTCTATAAATACAGAAGCAATGAGCGACGAGAAAGCTCCCGAATTCAACACACAAACTGCCCTGCGCAAATTCTCGCTCTACGCGAAACCTCTCAATAACCTTGAGATTTTTATTTTCTTTTGTTCGCCGACACACCTTCAGTTTGGATAAACAACACTGTGAAGGCAACCGGTGACATCTTCAGTTTTGATAAACAGCACTGTTGCCGTAGAATCAGCCGACTGCGGAGTATCTTCAGTTTGGGTAAACAACACTGCGTCGAGGCCGACTGGTTACCTATCCAAGTCTCGGTCGAGAAGGATTTCCGAATCCTTATCGGCGGATGTCATCTCATTAGTCTTCCCGACGAAGTGAGGTGTTACGAATTACTGGGCTCGGCACATCGAACGCCGAGCTGTTTTATGATAGGATACTCACGAGTTAGTTTCAGAGTTCGGCATTCCGACGGCCAAACCACTTTCACCATCAAGACGTATATCTGTTTTGAGTATATGTGCCCCTACACTCTGGTGTCAATTCGGCGTGCTTATACCCTTACAAATATAATCACTGTGTCTGAGTCCGGCACCGACGATTCGTGAACTTCGCAGAACTAGCAACCTTGTCTTCAGACTATAGAACCCAAAGGCCGAGGCGTGTTCCTTCCTCGGCCGCAGTCGCAAGATTCAGAAGTTAGCAGCGCGCACAACGCAACATCAACAAATTTTACTCACCGGTCGAGCTCGGTCGTCGAGTTGGCACGCCCCATACATATGGTTGCCAAACTGGGAAAAAAAAATCTCAATATTTAGCATCAGTGAATTTATCTGCATTTAACAAAATCATAACCATTTATTTGATCTAATGGATTCAACTATCCAACGTCAACATATGGATGTTAGAGTAAGACTACCACATCTTTCCCCAACTTTAATGATTATTTTATTTTTACTTCAATTTTGATTACTCCCTCATCCTCACGTCTTCTAATCACAAACCTTCTCCCAAGAGTCCTAGTCATGGTTGCCTACCTCCACAGTTCAAACTTGACCCCCCTCCACTCCTGACTCGCAGTCGGTTCTGGAAGATAAAATTGTTGCAAAAAAATTAGGATTTAACTTTGTCCAAAAAAAAAAAATTAGGATTTAATTGGATTAGGAAGTGATTATGTAAATTCTAGTGTATCTAGGAGTATCTTGTATATTCCCTTGAGTAGTTTAATTCGTATTAGAGATGTAATCCTATTAGGGTAAGGATTCTACCTATCCTACCACTATAAATAAAGGCATAAGGGGATGATACAACACACGCCTCAGTCTCTCTCTGTTGTCGCCGGCCCCTCTCCCTCTTTGTCCTTTATACAGTTCAGTCAAATAGTCTTACAACACGTTATCAGCACGCTCTTCCCAGAAGCTAAGAAACTGAAGGATCGTAGGAGAAGGTTATCTTCTACAAATTCAAAGATTTTCAATTGTTTTCTTCCAATCAGGTTCTTCTAAAATAAATTAAGATATATGAAAAAACATTGAAGCATAAAAACATTCCCCATAATGCATGAACCTCCTATATTTATATTTTCCTTCCAATTATATATATCGTATATATGTTCATATATTTTTTCAATATATATACTTGTTCATGCATTAAGCATTTATGCTATGTGGAATTGTGAGTCAAATCATCGAAATTAAATTAGAAGCAATTAGGGTTTTTAACCCTAGAATTTGAAAAAAAAAAAGAACAAAAATCTGGGATTTTTGCGGCACCACTGCCGCACCACCGTGATGGCCTGAAGCCCAGCCGCGTGGCTACAAACCTTGGGACGGCGTCGTTCCGACACCCTAGACCATGCACACAGCCCTTCTATGCTTGTTATCTTTCAAACCCAACTAGGCTTCAGCCTGGGTTGCCTACCACACGGGCCTGAAGCCCCTGGTCTAACCCGAGCCCAAACCCGCATGCCTAAAGCCATGCTGGGCTTGTCCCTGACAAAGCCTGAAGTCCCAGCCCACGCCAGCATGCCAAAAGCTTGCTGGGCTTTTGTTTTTGCCACGGCCCGCGACTCCTGAAGCCAGCTCAGATGGTTGGGCTTGTCCCTGCGGGACAAAACTAAACCCAGATTCGGCTGGGGTTTCCTCCCGTGCACCAGACCCGGCCTAAAAATGCCAGCAGCTTACTGCTAGGCTACCCAGTACCTTGGCCTGTGGCCTGCAGCCACATATGGGCTGCTTAGCAGCCAAACCCGAGGCCCAAAAGCTTATAGGGCCTTGCCCTACTCACGGCACCCATGCCCATCGTGTTTGGGCTACGATTTTTCGAATCCAATGCTAATTTTTGGCATTTTAAATAATTTTAACCCGAATGTTATAATTATTTTTGCTTCTACGATCGACCCCGAATGGTTTCAATATATTGAATTAATTAAAGTGGCCATCAGTCTATTAATCTGACAATTAATCCAAAATTATTGGCCTAAAGCTCACTTTTTGGCATTAACGATTTATAAATTATTTTGTTTCTTTGAACCATTGACTATCTTTCTTAGTCCCGAAGCACTCACACTTGGGTTCTTGAAGTAATCCACAAATTCGCTACACTTTATTGTATATTGTATTCTGTGTTTTTGCAGGTACCCTTATATATGAACTAAACGTTCACAACTAAATCGAACATGTAGTTTCGAATTTAGTGCCTTTGAAACCCGAAGTTTTCATTCAAAACTTACCACATGAAACATGTAGCTTTTATGCATAATGTAAACCAATACATGTCTATAGAACCCGAATGTTCTACGATATATGTCTATGGCTTTCCATATGACTAACCACGTTTTGGTGTACCCTATGTTTAGGGACATGTCGAGCTTGAACAAGCTCGATTTCACCGTTTTGGAAGTCTTTGGAAGTATTTGGAAGAGACTACCTGAAGTGGGTTCAAGACGTGAAGCTCAACCTTACTGCAAAGAGTCTTAGAGCTACCATCGAGGAACCAACCGACGATGCATCTGTCGACGAAGATCAGAAAGCTACTGATATGATCTTCATCCGAATACACATCTATGATGCACTGCAGACCGAGTACCGCGCAAAGGAGGATCCCCGTACCCTTTGGCTTGCCCTGGTAGATCGCTTTGATCACCAGAGAGACATTTTCTTGCCTGAAGCAAGACACAACTAGCAACATTTATGCTTTCAAGACTTTAAGTCTGTTAATGAATACAACTCTGAAGTTTGTAGAATCCGATCACTGCTTAAGTTCTATAACGAGGACTTAACCGAACAGAATCTCTTGGAGAAGACCTATTCGACCTTCAATACCACCAATATTGTCCTGCAGCAACAATATAGGGCACATAAGTTTACCAAATTTTTGGATTTGATATCTATTCTACTTCTCGCTGAAAAGTAGAACCAGCTTTTGATGAAGAACCATCAAGTTCGACCTACTGGCTCGAACGCAGCGGTTGAAGCGCATGCGACCAATTCTAGCAGCCACAACTTACGGAAACCCCGTCATGACTGTGGAAAAAAAAGGCGACAAGACCCACTATGGGCCCAAGGTCCACTAAACATAGGCCCATCCAAGGAAGAAAATTTATCCCATAAGCGCCAACGCCTTACCCTGAAAGCCCCAAACTTCAAGAACAAAGGAAAAGCTACTGTTTAATCGGATTCCACTGAACTGGAAATGTGCTACCTCTATGGACCAAATGATCATTGGTCACGCGTATGCCGAGCTACCCCCGAGGCTATTGCCAAGTATCATTCCCGTCGTGAGTCTAAATTTGCTCATGTAGAACTTCCCGAAGATGCTACTACAACCATGGAGGTTCCAGATTTTCAGGAGGCATCCGCTCATATGGAAGAATAAATTTTAGACATGTTTTATGGTGTTTTACCCCTAGTGGCCAAACCCACAAGGATTGAGCAATCCTTGCCACAACCTCCTAATGATCCTACATTGTCCAATACAGGTAAGTTAAGTCTAAATTCTGTTAATTCTAACCCCTATTCCGCCCCATGCACCCTTCCCTCGCAGATTCATGCAATCAAAGAAGGAGGAAAGTGAAAAGGACATTCTGGACACATTTAGAAAGGTGCAAGTCAACATCCCGCTCCTTGATGCAATCAAACAAGTTCCAAAGTATGCCAAATTCTTGAAGGAACTTTGGACAACAAAGAGGAGATTTTCGAACAAAGAGGTAGTAAGGGTAAGTAAGAATGTTTCAGCCGTTTTGCAACGAAAACTACCTTCTAAATGCAAGGACCCAGGTAGCTTTACTATCCCTTGTGTTATTGGCAATACCAAGTTCGAACATGCCATGTTAGACTTAGGTGCATCCATCAATGTCATGTCCTATTCAATTTATGCATCGATGAACCTAGGTGAGTTGAAAAACGATGGAGTGATTATTCAATTAGCCGATCGTCCTAATGCTTATCCAAAGGGAGTTTTGGAGGATGTTTTGGTGCAGGTTAATCACTTAATCTTCCCGGCTAATTTCTATGTGCTTGAGATGGACGATTCGGCTCATTATCCCCCATTTTCGATTCTACTTGGAAGACCATTCATGAAAACAGCCCGCACCAAGATCGATGTGTTCAAAGAGACGTTGACAATGGAGTTTGATGGCAACATTATTGATTTCAAAATTTCAGAAGCCATGAGGTATCCTACTGATGATCATTCTTGTTTTTCTATTGATATTATCGATTCATTGGCGCAGGAACATGTTGAACAATTGCATGAGGATGCGCTTGAAACGGTCCTTACAAATAGAATTGGACTCAAAAACCAAGGGGCAGAAGTCAACCAAACCCACGACACCATTGAAGAACTCCATGCCGTGTCCCCTTGTGAAGAAGTGACTGAGATGGTGGCTGCCCTATAATCATTGCCACAACAATATGGTAGGCTTCCAATCCCAATTTCAGATTCCGTTTCTATTAATAAGTTGCTTCCCTCAGTGATACAGCCACCTTCCTTGAACTTAAACTGTTACCAAGTCATTTAAAGTATGTTTTCTTGGGAAACAACGAGACGTTGCCGGTCATAATCTCTTCTACACTCACGGCACAAGAGGAGGAAAAATTGGTACGAGTTTTGAGGGAGCACAAAACAGCCATTAGATAGACCTTGGCCGACATCAAGGGTATAAGCCCTACCACTTGCATGGATCAAATACTTTTGGAGGAGGGGCTAAACTATCTCGAGAGGCTCAACGCCGACTCAACTCTCCAATGATGGAAGTTGTGAAGAAGGAGATTATCAAGCTACTTGATTATGGAGTGATTTATCCAATTTCGGATAGACGTTGGGTTTCGCTGGTCCAAGTTGTTCTAAAGAAATCTGGAGTCACTGTGGTGAAAAATGAAGAGAACGAGCTTGTGCCCACCCGTATCCAAACCGATTGGAGAGTTTGCATCGATTATAGGAAGCTCAACGCCACCACAAGGAAGGATCACTTCCCTCTGCCATTCATTGATCAAATGCTTGAAAGGTTAGCCGGTCATTCTTTTTATTGCTTTCTTGATGGTTATTCAGGATATAATCAGATTGTTATAGCTCCGGATGACCAAGAAAATACCACATTCACGTGCCATTTTGGTACCTTTGCCTATCGTCGAATGCCATTTGGTTTATGCAATGCTTCAGCCACATTTCAAAGGTGCATGGTAAGTATATTCTCAGATTTTGTGGAAAAGATCATTGAGGTATTTATGGATGATTTTAGTGTTTTTGGTGATTCGTTTGATGATTGCTTATCTAATCTCACTTTAATCTTAAAACGATGCATGGATACTAACCTTGTTTTAAATTGGGAGAAATGCCACTTTATGGTAAAACAAGGCATAGTTTTGGGTCACATAATCTCAGAAAGGGGAATTGAGGTTGATAAATCGAAAATAGATCTTGTACGCTACTTACCCTCTCCCACTTCGGTGAGAGAGGTTCGTTCTTTTCTTGGACATGTAGGATTCTATAGGCGATTCATCAAGGATTTTTCAAAGATTTCACAGCCCCTCTGCCGTCTCCTTCAAAAAGAAGTGTCATTCGAGTTCAACGAGGAATGTGAGAAGGCCTTCAAACACCTCAAGGAGATGCTTACTTCAGCCCCTATCATAATTCCACCAGATTGGAGCCTTCCTTTTGAGCTCATGTGTGATGCCTCAGATTATGCAATTGGAGCCGTTTTAGGCCAAAGGAAAAACAAGCAGCCCCACGTCATCTATTATGCATCCCGCACCTTGAATGATGCTCAATTGAACTACTCCACCACTGAAAAAAAACATATTGTTGTTGTGTTTGCTTTAGATAAGTTTCGTTCTTATTTACTTGGCACTAAAGTTATTGTTTACTCTGACCATGTAGCATTGAAGTACCTACTCACCAAGAAAGAGGCCAAATCGCGGCTGATTCGTTTGATGCTTCTTCTCCAAGAGTTCGATATCGAAATCCGGGACAAGAAAATAAGTGAAAACGTGGTGGCTGACCACCTGAGCCATTTGGTGCACAATGAGGAGTCCTTACCCATTCCAGAAACGTTTCCAAATGAGCAATTGCTGTCCATTGAGGTAAGTGAGCCATGGTATGCTGATTTGGTGAATTATTTGGTCATAGAACAAGTTCCCAGCACCCTAGATAAGTACCAACGTGATAAACTCAAATAGGATGCACGATTTTATGTGTGGGACGACCCATACTTGTGGAAATATTGCCCTGATCAGATTATTCGAAGATGTGTGCACAATTCTGAGTTTAATTCAATTATAGCTTTCTGTCACACTTATGCATGTGGGGGTCATTTTGGCACCCAAATGATAGCACTTAAGGTTCTAGAATGTGGATTTTATTGGCCTACTTTGTTTAAGGATGCTAGAACGTTTTGCATAACGTGTGATCGTTGTCAAAGAACAGGAAACATAGATGCAAAAGACCAAATGCCGCAGACCCTTATCTTCAATGTCGAAATTTTTTATGTTTGGGGCATTGATTTTGTGGGTCCTTTTCCTTCTTCGTATGGTTTCACTTATATTTTTCTTGCGGTTGATTATGTCTCGAAATGGGTGGAAGCAAAAGCCACCCGTACGAATGATTCTAGAGTGGTTGCAGATTTCATCAAAACTAACATCTTCTCCAGATTTGGGATGCCGAGGGTGTTCATAAGTGATGGAGGTTCCCATTTTTGCAATCGGACCATTGAGGCGCTGTTTAAGAAGTACAATGTGAAGCATAAGGTTTCGACACCTTATCACCCTCAAACAAGTGGCCAAGCCGAGGTTTCGAATAGAGAAATCAAGCAGATTTTGGAGAAGACCGTTGGGCCAACTCGGAAAGATTGGAGCTTGCGTTTGGATGATGCCTTGTGGGCGTATCGTACAACCTACAAAACACCACTTGGGATGTCTCAATTTCAGTTAATCTATGGGAAACCATGCCATCTCCCTTGGAATTGGAGCACAAGGCACATTTGGGCTGTCAAGACATTCAATTTGGACATAGATGCAGCTGGAATTCATAGAAGGAACGAGGCGTATGAGAATGCTCGTATTTACAAGGAGAAAACAAAGGCATTCCAAGACAAGATGATTTGTGGCAAGACATTCTCAAAAGGGCAGAAAGTGTTGCTTTTCGACTCCCACCTACGTTTGTTTCCCGGTAAGTTACGTTCTAAATGGATTGGCCCTTTTGTTGTTACTAATGTTTTTCCTTATGGTGCAGTCCAAATTCAAAGCTTAAGGAACGGCCAAGAATTCAAGGTGAACGGGCACCGTTTAAAGCCATACTATGAGAACGTCGAGGGGCAGGATGTGGAGGAAATACCCTCCATGTCGTGGGCTCCAATTGAGTTTGAAGGGAGGTATTCGTCCGGCTGGAAGATGTTAAAGCAAGCGCTTCTTGGGAGGCAACCCATGCGTTCAAATAAAGAAAACCTAGGAAGCTCCGGTACTACAACCAGATTTGCGTTCCTAAACCCTACTCTTTATTGCATTTACTTTGCCATTAGTGTCATGTCTGCTAGTTGTTTGTTTGCTTGCTTTTGTGTGAGTCTATGTTTGAAACATTGAGGACAATGTTTGGTTTAAGTGTGGGGGGGGGGGGGGGTAAACAAGCTGTTTTTGCATGATTTTCGTGGGATTTATTCACCTATCACTTCTGAAGTTGTTTCTCACTGTTTTTAAGTGTTTTTAGTATGTTTTGAAGTGTTTTAATGTGTTTTGAAGGAAAAATCCGAAAATTTGATAAAAATGAGAAAAAATTGTTTTGAAAAACCCAAAAAGAGTTGTTTTTGTGTGTTTGTTTGTGTATTAGGGTACCTTCCAACACAATGATGGGGATTTGGTTTTTAATTGCATGACTATTAAAGAAAGTTACAAACATGGATGGAAGTTTGATATGCTCTTTGGTTTATGCTTGGTTGCAATTGTAATTCACGAATTCATGTTTAATCACAAAGGAAAAAAAAATCAGTTTTTGTAACATGCTTGAAGGAAGGAACTCAAACTAACGCTACATCCCTGAGAGACTTGAGCCTAAACGTTATTTGGAGAGTTATTAATCTGTGATTTCTTGTTTTCTAAAGCTGTTGCATGATCTCATTATTCTTTGCTTGGTTGCTACTTAGAATGAGTTTCATCACTATAGATCCATACCCGTTTCATTCAAGGCATGAAATTGAGTGCATAACACATATAACAAGATGAAGTTGTGTAGTAAACCAATGCCAAATAGCCAAACCCTTTGCATTATTTATTGTAGGATTAACCCCGTTGAGCCTTGTTTAGCCTATTTTTGTTGTTAGCCTATGTTTTTCCTACCTAGCCTAGAATAGGACCATCCTTACCCTTGTTCTTGAAGCATAGTGGAGCAGAACTTAGAGGGAATTCCTTTTGTTCAACGTTAGGCAGCAAATCAAGTGTGGGGGAAGGGTTTTCAAAGTGTGTGTTTATGTGCCAAGGAAAGAAAAAGGGCACGGGTAGAAAAAAGAAAAAGAAAAAAGAAAGAAAAGAAAAAAGAAAAAAAAATTGTAGGAAAAGAAAAGTTGTGAAAAGAAAGAAAAAGAGTTTGAAAATAAGTGAGAATGAACTCACAAGCATGGGTTGTTGAAGAAAGGGTCCAAAAGGTTGAATCCGGCCCTAAGTGTGTGTGATTCTTCCCCTTGTATGTCAAAGTTAGTGGCTGCATTAAAAGGGAATTCTAAGTGTCAAATTCATTACTTTGTTTGCTGTTGCTTTAAGAACGTTTGTTTTTCCTAACCTTTCTTTGTTAGCCAATACCCTTAGCCCCGTTACAACCCTTAGACTTCAATCTTGATTGTTGTATGTTCAATAATGTGGAGTTTGGGATTGGTATGAGCATATGGTATCCCTGGTTCTTGCGTCTAAGTAGTGGCATTCCATTCATGAGATCGTATACATGTTAGATTAATAATTCCAGAAATTGCCTTCTTTGCTATAAACATATGTGAGTGCTAGTCTACATGTTTACATCAATCTTCTCACATATACCTAGTGTAGGGTGTGTGGTCAGAAAATCTGTGTGAAAATAGAGAGTATCCGGTGAGGAATTGAGGGAATTCATTAAGGCATGTTACTATACTCAACACATTGTTTTAATTGATTGAATGTGAGCGAGTAAGTGGCGAATGTGGTTAAGTATGTGCTCGAGGGTAAGGATAACTAAAATCTATGGGAGTGGTGATCTTTAATATGTTATGTACCATTGGAAATCCCTGAGGTGAACGTTGGAAGGTTTAGGTTTTGTTTTGTTTGTTTTGTTTTGCTCGAGGACTAGCAAAAGCTAAGTGTGGGGGAATTTGATAGGAGCATATTTATGCGACTTAGTTAGCTTGTTTTCTTGCATTTTCGTAGTTAGTTATTACTTATTAGAGTGTTTTAAGTCATTTTCGTGTGTTTTCAGGTCTAAATGGCAAAGATGGCAAAAGGAGGCAATTTGGAGCATTTTAGAGCAATTTTGGGCTTGGAATTGATAGCTTATGAAGAAAGCAAGGTGGATTGACGAAATTGAAGACCAAGAGAGGCTAGGAATGTGCAAAAGAGATGGAGAAGATAAAATGAAGATAAGAAGAGAAGAAGTCAGCAAGAAAGGAGGAGCATTATCCTTAACATTATCCAAAACCTTATCTTATCTTATCCAAACTACCTTATCTTATCCTAACCTTATCCTAATCTACCTTAAATCCAGCTGAAAAGAGGATCCTTAGAGGCATTAGGACACCTAAAAATATGGTTCTAGAAGCCCTTATCCATCCCTAAAAGGGTGCCGCACCCTTCTTCTAGAAACCTAAGAATCTGGCGCCTTATCTCCTTGTTCTAGAAGCCATATCTCCTGATTTAAAGACTAAACCTTTTCCTACCTGGAATCTGCCCTAAAGTGTCCTTTTCCTTAGTGGTTTAGGCTGCCAAATCCTTCTCCAAATCACCCTAGGTCGTGCCTTGCAGCCCTATAAATACATTGTGTCGCAGGTTCATTCATTCACCACCTCATTCATACATTCGTACCTGCCATCACACACATCACCACAGCCTGTGCCGCAACTGCAAGGAAAGAAGGAGAAGAAGTCTAGGAGTCGTGCTTGCCATTCATCTTGGATTGCTGGAGCGTTTTCTAGGTGTTTTCTGTCTTTAGATTTCAATGTTTAATTTAAGTTTTCTTTGTTTAATAGTGAACTTGAGAGGCTAAACTCGTTTGAGCTAGGGGCGATTTCAAAGCCATGATTATATATGTGATATGAGTTGATTAATTCCAGTTATTATTTCATAAATCGTGAATGCAATTTGCTTAACTGTTTGATTCATAACTTATTCTTGTATGTTGATTAAGGTGGCCAACTTAGTTTGCATGCATGAATTTGATGCTAGAATATAAGGGAATTTCACATAATCGTTACGAACTTATATTCACAAGTAGTGAAGGTCGCTGGTCACGATCGCGTTAAATTAAATTCCTGGCATGAGTATCATGATGTCATAGTTACAAATGCCTTGTCAATGCTTATGATTTTCATAGAACTTAATGATCTCTGATTGTATCTTTATTATGATGTTCATGTAGGGGACTTGATGAGAATAATTTGGTTGCCAATGCGTTGTCCGTCTAATTCAATGAATTTAGGAAAATCTGAGGGTTAATTTGTGATGACACGGTTAATCTGGGGCATTGTCATTCATGGTTCAATGAAAGAGTAACTGGAAATCAATTCATATGCATATATATCATGTGTGGAGAAGGACCCTCTAGCTAGCCCATTCACCCATTAATTCACCCAAATTCGTGCAATCTGTTTTAGAGTCTCTTAAGTTACTTCTTTTCTCTTTAAATTCGTCAAAACCCAATCCCTTTTACTTTATTGTGTCAATTAGGTTAGAATCTGTCCAAACTTGTGTTTTTAAGTGTTTTGAGTCAAGTTAAAATCAATTTTCATCCAAAGTCATACTTAGTGTCTAGTTTGAGTCAATTTGATTGTTTTGTGCTGTTTTGTTTCTTTTTAGTTTGTTTTGAGTCTTTTGAGTCTAGTTAAGTGTTTTTAAGTTTGTTTTTGTGTTTTTGAGTCAGTTTTAAGTAAATTAGCAATCCCTCCTAATCCCAGGCCTAGAACGATCCCTACTTATTCATACTACAACTACATAAAAGAGGGTTTAATTTGTGTGTTACTTTCTTTCACATCAATGAGGTTATTCTAGATTACAGTGATGTTTTAGATGAGACATACCGGCCTCTTGAGAATCGTGAGATTTCGGTCCATTACGCGGTTCACGTATATCGTTGCTTTCGACATCATGCTTAGCAATGACATTGAACAACGTTCTGTTGATGAGTGTCGACGTAGAACGAATTGGCCAAACTGGAAACAATTAATCCAGGTCGAACTCGATTCACTCGTTAAACAAAAGGTGTTTGAGCATGTAGCTCCTACTTCACCACATGTGAAGCTCGTGGGCTATAAGTGGGTTTTCGTGAGGAATCATAATTAGAAGAATAAAATAGTGCGATACAAAGCACCCTTGTAGCGCACGGCTTCTCTCAATGCCCTGGGATTGATTATGAGGAGACGTATTCCCTCATAATGGATGTAATAAGGTTCCGCTACTTTATCAATTTGGTAGTTTTCGAAAAAATTGAATATGCAGCTTATAAACATGGTAATCGCGTATCTCTATAGGTATTTAGATACGGAAATGTACATGAAAGTTCCAGAAAGACTTCCATTGATTGGTTTAAATAGTTCTAGACCACGGAACATTATCTCGATTAGATTGAGGAGATCACTCTACGGATTGAAACAATCTGGGCAGATGTGGTATAACCGTCTGATTGAATATTTGACAAGTCAGGGTTCTGTGAACAATGAACCATGTCTATGTGTGTTTATTAAGAAGTCACATTCCAATCACATTCCAGATTTGCAAAGAAATATGTCCAAAATCTTCATTAACTTAGAACTTCCCAATTTCACTTACTTTTGGACAAAGCTAAGTTTCTGGCAACGGCATTGGAAGAATTAGATCAACACCTATGATTGCACTATCGTATATTATCTCGGTTGTGCAAACGTAATTACTAAGCATCGTAGTAAAAGTTGTTTCTACCCTAAACATTTTCAGCCTTCATCATCCCATTCTAGTTGGAATTTTTGAGTATCGATGTGACATTACCTCTGATCCATCAAAAAATCATTTGAATGAGTTATAATCACTTCCCATATCCAAATGAAAATGGGAAATATCACCATGAGTTTCTGGTACGAGGTATTTGGTGCATGCGAAGATTGTGATGATGTCTTGATGTTTATAGATCGACTTGACAGTCAACCCATTTTCCATTGGTCTTGAGGGATTACAGTTAGATCACTTGGTAAAATCAATCATTTTTGAATTTATTGGATTTTCTAATATGTTGATCAGCATCTGTTCTGACCGTGACTCCATATTCACTCATTTGTGCTAAAAAGACATTTTGGTCAACTTTGGGTACGTGTCTATCCTACTGCAGTTCGCATTATTCCGAGGACAGGTAGACTATTTAGAAAATTACTTGGATATTGAAACCTAGTTGTGATCGTTAATTCTTCAATCATCCGTCAAATACTTTGTCAAATAGATCGTTACTGTTGGTGACTGAATATTCTGGAAGTTGTTTTTGGTAGGGTAATGGCAAACAATCAATCTTGATATCTTGAACTTTGAATTTGATGACCTTGTTTTGACTCTCAGATTCTTGAGTGTTCTTTTAGTCTTACCGACATGGTTTCTCGCTCAATCAATGAGTAATTCACGAAAGGTTAACTTGGCGGATGCGTTGTGACATCCCGACCCGGGCCACCACCACATCCCGGGCTCGACTCCACCGTAGCACGATATTGTCCGCTTTGGGCCCCTGGCCACGCCCTCACGGTTTTGTTTCTAGGAACTCACACGAGAACTTCCCAGTGGGTCACCCATCATGGGATTGCTCTCACGCGAACTCACTTAACTTCAGAGTTCCTACGGAACCCGAAGCCAATGAGCTTCCAAAAGGCCTCATGCTAGGTAGAGATGGGAATATACATATAAGGTTTACATGATCCACACCCCTGGGCGATGTGGGATCTTACAATCCACCCCCCTTAGGGGCCCGACGTCCTCGTTGGCACACATATGGCCAGGGATTGGCTCTGATACCAAATTGTGACATCCCGACCCGGGCCACCACCACATCCTGGGCTCGACTCCACCGTAGCACGATATTGTCCGCTTTGGGCCCCGGCCATGCCCTCACGGTTTTGTTTCTGGGAATTCACACGAGAACTTCCCAGTGGGTCACCATCATGGGATTGCTCTCGCGCGAACTCGCTTAACTTCAGAGTTCCTACGGAACCTGAAGCCAATGAGCTTCCAAAAGGCCTCATGCGAGGTAGAGATGGGAATATACATATAAGGCTTACAAGATCTTACATACGTGCGTCAGTTTTATATCGATGCTAGCAAGAACTATTAGAGTACCATCTTCTCGTGAGTTTACTAGATTTACCAAAAAGAAATTTCATGTGGTTTTGAGGATTGAATAGTTTTCAGCATAGTATTAGTGAAGGTATAAAGCTTGGTAATTTTGGCGTCGCTCTCCATATATGATTTGAGACCACAATTGTCGTTCGAATGATGTCGATGAAGATATAGATTCTCTAATTCTGGATTTCAGAGGTTATATCCTTGATTTAGTGAATAACGCTAGTGAATAGTCATGAAAGAAATATTTTATGATATGTTCGTCTCTACGCATTTTTTTATTACGTCATTCTAGGACTTGATGATTTGGGGAGTACACAGATATAAAGGCACTTCTAGCAGCTGGATTGGTGCATTCTGGGATTTTACGGAGTTGCAATCGAGGCACAAATCAGACGATCTAGATATATGTTCGCATATGAGGAGTAAGACGATATTTCGACATCCTCGGGAACTTCTCACTAGCTTATTGAGACAACGATAAGTTATCGGCATTACAGGCTGCAGACTATAATATCGATGGCTTAATTGTTGGGGTTCACTAAGCTAGTGAGCAAGGCCGCTCATCTATGACAACACTTACTAGTTAACTATGGTTCTGACTTATTCTCGAAGCTCGTGACACGATATATGTTTGGCGAGGTCCATTTTCATTTTGAGTTTTGATTGTTCGTGCAAGCATTTTTCTATGAGGTTATTCTATTTATATGAGTATTTCTGCTACTGTAAATGTTGGGTGAGTTATTTTCACTCTTGGTTTTAAACTTGACACAAGTGTTAAATGGTAAATTTTTATGTATATATATCTATTTTCGATATTTTATATATGTATATTTTTCTTATGTTAGTATGTAGTAATTGGTGTTTTCGACTTTACAGTTTTTACGGGTGTTATACTACTATCTTATCGAGGAAGGAAGAAGGTATGAGCTTGGAGGCATGAAAGAGGAATAATTGCAATCTGATCGCGACAGAATGATACTCTCTTTTATGCAGCTGCTCTAACTCGATTTCTTCCTTGTGTAAGTATTTATATAGATATGCTTTTCCTATTTTCAAGTATTTTTACATTTAACAAGTTATTCAAAATTTCGGGGACGAAATTTTCTTAAGGGGGGAAGATTGTGACGACCCGTCTCTAAAAATTATGATTTTTATCATTTTTAGTAAGTGAATTTACGAAAATGCCCTTCGAGGCCTTATGCATTGACCATTGTTGACCATAGTGTCGTGTCACGTAAGGTTCGCTTTCTTGATGTATCCTCGTAGTACTCATCGCTACGAACGCGTGGGCACAGACGGAATGTGATTTGGAGTTATAACGAAAGAGATATTAACGTTTAAAGTCAAGGGTAAAATTGTAAATTAATAAATTCTAGAATGCTTCAGACTTTTTGGAGCATAATCTAATGGAGCCACGTGTGTGGCTTAGATTGAAGAGAATGGTGATGGGTGGCGGAGATAGGAAGAAAATGAGAGAAAATGAGGGAGTGTGTGACTAATGAGAGGAAGAGAGAGGTGAGGGTGACCAATGGGAGGAGAGAATTGGGAGGAGAAAAGATACACGGGGGATTGGGACCCAGGACTTGATGACCTGACCCGATCGGCGTCCATGAACGTTTTCGACGAGTTTTCACCCCTTTTTCCGGTGAATTGCTTCAAGAAACCACTTGGAAACTCTTCCACGACCTTCCCTCTCCCTGTTACACCCCAAAAATCATGAAATTTGGCCTTGCAATTGGGAAGAAACACACCCGTGGGTGCCGCGACCCTCCTTGCTCTAAATCTACCAAATCTGAAATGATTTGGTTCAATTACCACCACCACGAGACTACCTTTGAGGTCTGGAACAAAGCCCAAACAATTGTAAAGGCGGCGGAGCACCAGAGATGACGAATCAAGGACACCCAAAAACAAGGGTTCCGTACAGGTTCGAGCTAAATTGGGGCTTTTCTCGACCAAATTGGCCTTAGTCACAGGTATGAAAGTTGTTCCTTTCATTGAGATCTTCATTCCTGTAAATTTTGGTAATTTTTAGAAATAGTTGAATTTTCTGGCGAGTCGGGGCGGCTGACCGCCACCCACGGCAGCGCGTGGCTAGTGGGTCATTAATGCTATTTTTAGGCTATGTTAGATGTCCTAAATTCAGTTTTGATATTCCAATGACATAGGTTGATCGTTTGAACCTAATTTCATTACGATACGTGGTTGGGTCAATATATGAATCGACGATCCGACCGTTGGATCGTCATCAAACTTTGATACATTATAATCCGTAATACTTGAGGATCATAGGAACTTACGGATCGGGAATCCGATGTACGGATCTTCCCGAATTAGATTTGTAATTTCATAAAATAAAACATTAACCGGCACTTGGTTTTGGCAATTGACGGAGATCCAACCGTTGGATCGTAATGAAACTTTAGTATGTTGTTTCTAGAAGCATAATGTGTGTCTTTGGAAGTTGCAGATCAGAAATCTAATCTGCGGATCTTCCGGATCGAGTTATATAGGGTTGTGGACCCTACCGTCGATCAAAGATCGACGGTTGACTTTTGGTCAATGGGTCTCAAATTATTCTAGAATGTCCTTAAGGATGTGTTTTATATGAGTTACGTATTCTATTGATAAGAGTTCTGAGATGTGATTCGATAATTGTTCTAGGTGCCGACCGTTCGGGACCCTCGATGTTTATGTTTGGGAGTTGTAGCGCGGACTCCAGGTGATTGGGCTTTTGTTTTCTATATATATACGTATGTATGCTTTATGTTTTCCCAGAAATGGTTTAAATGATTTTTACGTTGTGAAATGCCATGTCATAGTTGATTTATATCTTAGCATAAGATTTAGTATAACTTTGCATAATGTTGCACGCTATTGCAGAGACTAAGGTAAGTTCAGGTGAGTACATATTGTTAGTATGGTTGCTTAGTAGTTAGTTATGAATCGATGTGTGTAGAATTTATTGTCCTGCACCTTGGTGTTAGTGCTCCGCCCGAGGCTAAGGCCTAGCCTTCACGTGATCGTTCACCTCTCACACCACACGCTCACCTTGGATCCAAGGCAGGTGCCAGCCTGTCGTACAGACCACATTAGGTGGTTCCAACTCATAGGTAACTTGCGATACTTCACACAGCTTTCATGTGATCGTAGCACTTGAGCATATTTATTTACACCTAGCATGTCGTACAGACCACCTTAGGTGGTTCCGACTCGTGTGCAAGAATTGATTTGTGAGATATAGGCTCAGCCGTACAGGTCACATTAGGTTACTCTAGCTGGCACATCATTTTATATTGATTTATTCTATTTGGCTTACCTATTGCATTTCTAATATACTTGACATGGCATATACTTGGTTTTCACTACTCTCGAGTAAGATTTATATATATACGTACGTATTACTATTTTCTGGGAAATTATACAGGTTTTACGGTGAGGGGTTACTATTTTTGGAAAGAAAAATGGTTTTTGAAAAGCTTTGTTTTTGCCCACTCACATTTTCTTGTTTTGCGCCACTCCTGGTTTTAACTGCTAAAGGTTCGTATCGACGAGGACTCTTGGCGAATCTCAGTATAGGTGGCTGCCTCTGAGGGTATGATCCTTACCCACACTACTGTACTTTACTTATGCTCTAACATCGCGTGTGAAATGGGTCCATTCCCGCTCACCGTACATTTATATTTTTAGGCACTTTTAGGTTTAAATTTACTCACATTTTACACATCATCACACTTTATGGCTTTGTCTCCGTCCAAGTGTCAGCCAGTACATCTCGATTCGGAGTCCTAGTAGACATTCCAGGACGGGGTGTGTCAATAATAATAATTGTAACGACCCGTCCCTCAAAATTATAATTTTAATAAGTGAATTTACGAAAATGCCATTTCGAGGCAAATGCATTGACCTTTGTTAACTGTTGTGTCGTGTCACGTAAGGCTTGTTCTCTTGGTGTATCCTCGTAGTACTCGTCGTTATGGACGCATGGGCGCAAACGGATAGCGATTTGAAGTTATAACGAATGAGATATTAATGTTTAAAGTTAAGGACATTTTGGTCATTTTCTTCAATTTGGAAGGCTCTAGATTTCTGGAGCAAAGGTTTGTGGAGCCACGTGTGTGGCTGGGATCAAAAAGGAAAAATAGAAGGGATAAAGATGTACGGCTGTAATGCAAAGAAAAGAAAAGAAAAATGAAAGAAATAAGGGAAACAGACCAATAGGAGGGGAGAGCAAGGAAGGGAAATGAGGAAGAAAAGAAAGAGAGAACCGGACCCTCCCTCGGCCCGCCAACCTGACCCGGCCAAAATTTCCGTTTCCGACCACCTTTAATGACGACAATGGTGCCAACATGACCCAAACTCCAAGATCAATCGATCCCTTTTCCATTTTTACACTTAAAACGACGAGGGGAAATTCCCACGGTGGGTGCGTCGGCCTTAGGTGGAGATCCACCAAATCTGAAACGTTTTTGCTCAACCACCACCACCAATAGGCTCTCCTCAACCCCAGGAACAAAGCCTAAGCAATGTTTGAGGAGTTGGAGTGAGTTTGGAGTCGGATCGAAGACACCTATTCTAGCATTTTATCAAAATTGGAGCTCTTCTCGGCTTAATTGGCCTCGGTCACAGGTATGAAAGTTACTCTACTAATTAAGATCTTCATTCCTGTTGGTAATTTTTAGAAATAGTTGCATTTTCTGGCTAGTCGAGGCGATCGACCGCCACCCACGGCGGTGCGTGGCCAATGGGCCACTAATGCGATTCTTAGGCTAAATTAAATGCCTTGAATTTAATTTTGATATTCGAATAGCGTAGGTTGATCGTTTGAACTTAATTTCATTACGATACGTGGTTTGGGTAATATATGAAACAACGATCCGACCGTTGGATCGTCACCAAATTTTGACACATTATAATACGTAATATTTAAGGATCATAGGAACTTACGGATCGGGATTCGACGTACGGATCTTCATTCCTGTTGGTAATTTTTAGAAATAGTTGGACCCCCACCCACGGCAGCGCGTGGCCAGTGGGCAGCCAATGCTATTCTTAGGCTAAATTAAATGCCTTGAATTCAGTTTTGATATTCCAATGGCGTAGGTTGATCGTTTGAACTTAATTTCATTACGATACGTGGTTTGGTTAATATATGAAACGATGATCCGACCATTGGATCGTCACCAAATTTTGATACATTATAATACGTAATATTTAAGGATCATAGGAACTTACGGATCGGGAATCCGATGTACGGATCTTCCCAAATTGGATTTGTAAGTTCATAAAACAAAACTTTAATCGCCACTTGGTTTTGGCAATTGCTGGAGATCCAACCTTTGGATCGTAACGAAACTTAGTATGTTATTATAGAAGTATAATGTGTATCTTTGAAAGTTATAGATCGGAACTTTGATCGACAGTTGACTTTTGGTCAATGGGTCTCAAATCATTCTAGAATGTCCTGGAAGAATGTTTTATGTGAGTTACGTATGCTATCGATAAAAATTCTGAGATGTGATTTGATAATTGTTTTAGGCGCCGATCTTTCGGGACACCTCGATGTTTATGCTAGGGAATCGTAGCGCGGACTCCAGGTGAGTGGGCTTTTGGTTTTCTATATATATATATATATATATATATATACGTATATATGTTTTACGTTTTCCCAGAAATTATTTTAAATGGTTTTACGATTTAAATGCTATGTCAATTGCATTACATTTTAGATTATGCGTTAGTATAGTTATGCATATTGTTGTTTGACGTTGCGGACGTTCAGGTAAGTTTCAGGTGAGTATATATTGATGGTAGTGATTGTAGTGTGTATGATTATGTTGGTTCCGACTAGTGTGCAGGAATTGGGTTATGAGTTACAAGCTCAGCAGTACAGGCCACGTTAGGTGACTCCAGCTGACGTATCATTTTTCATTGATTTATTTCACCTGGCTTACTTATTTCATTTCTAAGATATTTGACATGGAATATACTTGGTTTTCCCTACTCTCGGGTATGATTTCTATATACGTATGGATTACTATTTTCTGGGAAATTATACGGGTTTTATGGTGAGGGGTTACTATTTTTGGTGAGGGGTTACTATTTTTGGAAAGAGAAATGGTTTTTGAAAAGCTTTGTTTTTGCCCACTCACATTTTCTTGTTTTGAGCCCCTCCAAGTTTTAATTGCTAAAGGTTCGTATCGACAAGGATTCTTGGCGAATCTCAGTATCAGTGGCTACCTCTGAGGGTATGATTCTTACCCACACTACTGTACTTTACTTATGCTCTAACATCGCGTGTGAAATGGGTCCATTCCCGCTGACCGCGCACTTATATTTTTTGGCACCTTTAGGTTTAAATTGATTCACATTTTCCACATCACCACACTTTATGGCTTCGTCACCTTCCAGGTGTCGGCTAGCACAACTCGATTTGGAGTCCTAGTGGACAATCCAGGTCGGGGTGTGTCAGTTTGGTATCAGAGCATAAGTTGGGCAGTATTGCGTTCATCATACTCGTGATGTAAGCATTTTTGGTTCTTGAGCCTAATGCTCGAATCTTGCCACCTCATCGAATATGAAAAATGTGTTAGTTTTTCCTGAGTTTTGAGTAGTTTTGTCGACTTGTTGACATTTTAGAAGGTCACTTTGGCGAACATTTATATACTTAAAGCGAAGAACTTTCCTGCCAAGGAAAGATGTAGATTTAAGACAAGCTGTTGGCCCTAAAGCAGGGCTAATGTATTGATAACGGTGTATCACTAGGGAATTATAAATGAATCTCGTCATTATTTTCATGCCATCATTTTCGATCTTTTCGAGTTAGGAAACCAGAATTGATTTCGATTCCTAGGCAGTACTCGTTAGCATACCATTTATTCGGAAATTGTCTTGAGAGACAACCTGGTGCTAAAGTGGTAGCACTCGACGAAAGAAACATTTGGGGGACAGTCACTTATGGTTTCGATAGTATTAGCCTTCTTGACCACACTAGTTATCATTTCAGCTTTTCAAGAGAAAGATCGACTTCCATTTAAGCCGTTCTAAAGTAAATTATTAGTAAATTCCTTTTTTTGGCTTTGGGACATCTTAACCATTAATAGTTTCCAAATTTCTTTTCGTGATGTACTCGTCATTTTGATGAGTATATGCACCGAAGTATGAGTTGTTATAGTTATGATTAGTACAAAATCTTCGAAGTAGTGAGTATTTCCCAAGGATTATGAAACCCTTCTCACATGACCAGTTCCTTCTTAGTCATTTAAAACCATCTACCTGAGTGGATTCTAGTCTGTAATCGGCCTATGGTGGCGCTACTAATTGATGATATTGTCCGATATCCAGGAACTATCAACCAATATTCATGCGGTATGATTTCTTATACCGGACACAGGTGCTAGTATCTGGGAGTGATACCTTATACGGAATGTCGGTTCACAGTTTCAGGGTAACGAATAATATTAAAATATCATGAATTTGTTAATTAGAGCGCGACCAATAGACTGACTAACAGTGGCTGTTGGAGTTGAAGAAACTAAATCTCGGAAAGTTAGAAGCAAGCCTTGTATTAGGATAGTAAATTCATAGTTGTTTTACCTTATTACCTATCTAGGTAAGCATAACCTCTCCGACTAGCCACCTTTTTTATCACCTTCACTAGTAGACAGTAGAATCGAAGTACGAGTTAATTTCTCACAGTTACAGTGAATGGAATATCGAGGAAGCTGTGAAGACCCTTTAGCCCGTGGCGTGGTGAAAAGAAATATTATGGTACGTTTTGAGGACGTACATTCAGGCGTCACATTCCAAAGTCTTATATGAGATATTATCATTGACCTACTTTCTCAAACTAAACTAGTTTCCTTACATTTTTCAAGTGACTCACACCATTTGGAAGACCATCAAATATCTCTCTATAAAAATAATCATATTATCATTTATTCAATGATATCCCATTCGATTTCTCAATTAATTCTTCTTAATTTTCATAGCTAAAAATGCTCTTTCAACGGCGACAGTAGCAATTGGAAGAGTTAGTGTTAATGTCACAAGTAAATAACTAGCGGTTACACCTTGTCTTTTTTGGTACTGAACCATTTTTTTTTTTTGCAAGATATCCAATCCCTTTTAAACCGGAAAACTCAATGCTAAACCGCATATCCACAATGTTAAGTCTGAAATTGAATCTTAAGTATCTCCTACTCATTTATAGAGAAATCCTTAGAATAAAACTGAGCAAAACATAGTTAATTAATTATTAATTTAATTTTCATCACGTGGGCCTTTGGGGGATGCAAATGGTAAAATTATTTTAATTGTCTGCCCATTTTTTCAATTGCAGTTTAATTAGGGTGGTCATTGGGAAGCAAAACTGTATAATTATTTTTAAAAAAAATTGAGTGGGGGTATTCGCCCCTCCTAGGCATGAGTGGCTTCGCCCATGACCAAAGCTTCAAAATAGTTATTTTGTGTTCACATATTTTGTGGTTTTTTTTTTCCGATGAAGATGAGTGGAGGATGACTATTTTTGGGATTCCAACAACTCCTTATAGTGATAAGAGAATGAGAGATTATATTCACACATCTCCAAATTACTTCCTCCGTACTTTTTATTTTTTTTAATATTTTTTTTGTTCTACATGTGAAATCTCGTTCCTGGATTTCACCGTTACAATCTATGTATTTGTATTATTGAGATTTTACATTATTTTCGAGAATTTATATTAATTTATATGAATTTAGATTTTAATTAAACTAGTTTACGAAGTTTGAAGTTTGGAAATTAATTATTTAAAATCTGTAGACCTATCGAGGTCACAATTCATATTTTGAATAGAGCTCAATCTCACGAATGCGTAGGCACAAATCGTTCGTGAAACGGAATTATAACGAAGAAGTTATTAACGTTTGAAGTTAGGGACATTTTTGTAATTTGGTTTTCATTTAGAAGGCTCCAGATTTTCTGGAGCAAACGAATGGCCACGTGTGTGACTAAGATGCAAAGAAAAAGAGAGAGGAAGGGGGAAGAGGGCCAATCAGAAATAAGAGAAAGGAGGAGGACGAATGGAAGGGGAGATCAAGAAGGGGAAAGGAGAGAGGTGAGTGGCACCCATGATAATCTCATTTCATCATTCACATGTACCACAACATATTCTCATTGAATAGCATTTCACTGATACTTCCATAACTAGTAACAAGTAAACACCATGATATACATTTATTCAATGAGAAACAGATCACATTAACCAACCAATAAGATCTATAATGATAATATCACACTTCATGAAATTTAACAAATCCAATCTCAGTAAAGGTCTGCCGTATTTCCCCTACCTGAATTCCAAAGCATTGCTCCAACTCTCTTATTACAAAAGCTCACCACCTTGATAAAAATCATATTCACAAGTATAAGCAAATCACTAAATGCACAACTACAACTCTAATCCTATTTGAATAATTACTTGTGACTACTAATTCAACACAAATAGATTCAAATACTTTTAAGAAATAAATAAGATGTGTTTGAATAGTTGATAAAGGATCAGTACATCAAAATACTGCTTTATCCGAATTAAATATATGTAGCTAATATAATCATTCCAACTCTTAACATAAGGTGGTTTATTCATATGGTAGACATGTACGCAAATAGCTTGAAAACGTGAATCATAAGTTTGGTTCTAACTCCAACACATACATACATATATAGTCTTTGTGATGAAACTATGGATAGTGGAATGTATATATTACCAATTACAACTTCAACCAGATGCTTTACTTGAAAGATGCATAGATAGTGTAGATATAAAACCAGTTGCATATATCATCCCTTAAAATCAAAACATGCTTTCTTTGAAATTAATCAATTCATAAACTGATGAGCTGATGCCAGATTTGCACAACTGTTTGCACAACAGCTCTTCTAATAAAATATGCAGTGGAAAAATATATCCATATAAGCATATCAATCTTTTGCATTCGACCAACAACTTTTATATATAGCAGATCAAAGAAAGCATATGCATAAAACTAGCCCTAAATATTAGTGGCTATATATATTGGATAAATTTACTCCACCGCAACAATCCATCATATCATACAAAACACACAATGAATCACAACATAAGAAGAGACCAACTACGACTTTGGTAAATTGGTAGTTAATCGAATTCGAATTGAACATCATACCTATTTCAGACACCGAATACTCCTTCGGTAAACTAGCAGACGAGAACAAGCGGTGGCTTACTAATTATACAACACCTCCCTCTCTTGCATTTTCATCTGTTTCTTGAAGAGTCGCCTTCTCAATACCACAGCCTCCTAAACAACTTAGCACTTTGTATTTTCCAGCAAAATAATCTCTCCCTCTGTGCCTCCACATCTTTCTCTGTAAACATTCCCTCTTTTATCTAGTTATCATCTTCTCTCTCGCTCTCGCAGACTGCACCGCTCTACAGCCCTGGGTTTCTACTTATTGTCATACAAAGTCGGCAAATTCTTAGATAGGAATGAACTAAAAGCCCTTTAATTGGCTATGATTTTTGGTCCAATTAGAATAGAAACAAAGGGAAAAATTTGAAATAGGTCCAATTTTCTAGCCCATCATTTGAAATAGGTCCAATTTTTAGTGACTTTTGACTTTTAAAGTAGGTCCAATTTTTAGTTACTTTGGACCCATATCAAAATACCTCTAAAACAAAACTTGCAGCTTAATAAGATAATGTTAAAGAAAAGAAAATTAATAATATGAATATATAGTTCAAATACTACAGTAATGGTGTACTGGACTTCTTTGGTTCAAAATAATAGTAAATTAGAGTATAGAAAAATGAAATAAAGGAATTAACGATTAAATAAGAAGTAATACAAAAGTTTCTGAAATTAATAAGTATATACAACACATAATTACTATATAATTATTTTTGAAAATACAGATCCTCACAATATTATTTATGGATCGTGCTTGGTTAATCTGCGATAGGCGATCCTTATAGCCATACATACTTAGGAGTGAACATGCTTGGTTAATCCACAATAGGTGATCACTGCCTAACAGTTCCGTAGGTGTGACTCTGCTTGGTTAATCCGCGATAGGGGGTCACTACCTACTTAGTTATCTTGGTCCTGATTGGTTAATCCGCGATAGGGGACCATGGTCCTGCTTGGTTAATCCGCGATAGGGGACCATATTTTCTATGGATCGTGATTGGTTAATCCGCGATAGGCAATCCTTATATATTTGGTATGGCCATACACACACACACACATACTTAGGGGTGATCATGCTTGGTTAATCCGCGATAGGTGATCATTGCCTAACATATGCGTAGGAGTGACTCTGCTTGGTTAATCTGCAAAAGGGGGTCACTACCTACTTGGTTACTATAAGGGTGGTTCTGCTTGGTTAATCCACGATATGGGGCCACTTCCTGTTTGGTTACTTATGTAGGCTTCGGCCGAACTGCATCCTTCTAGCCCTAGTTTTTAATGTACATATGAACAATGGTTTTTAAGAATCTTGTGGTTTGAATTAGAAAACCGTTGGATGTCTGAGTGACTTCTACGGAGTTTTCAACGACTTGATTATGATTCCATAAAGCATGATTCTATACTTGATGTTTATATATTGTGATCGATGGTCTATTTTAATTGAATATCACATACTTGTAATATTGTCACTCACCCGAGCTTCGCAACTTACCCGAGTGTCTGATTTGCCTCGTGTGCCATCTCCTTGATGTAGGCATGATTGTACATATGACAGGTCTGGGTAGATTACTAGAAGCAGCTTGGTATTTTAGTTTCGTTGAGTGGTCCATAATCCTTGCTCTTGTTCATTTCCATAAGATTAGTAAGAACCCTAAATGAGAATAAATGAGAATTACCCACAATAGACCTTGTGAATATAAATTGGATTTACCATGTTATTGATTGCTTAACATAGTTAAAAGTTAAAATTGTGCATCTTTGATTCATGAATTGATTAATTGACCGGATTGTGGAATGATGTTGGATATGATTGTTGTTTTTATGATTAGATTAGTTGTTCAATGTGGCTTGAGAATAATATTGTGCTTCGTTGGTTCTTTGATATGTTGCATGCTATGGATTAAGGTATCATGTTGAACCATAGTGATTTATATGATTGATGAAATGGAAATCTTGAATATCGTGTGGTTTGTTATGTAGCCCTGAAATCTAATGATTCACGCATGTTGAATTCCATGAAGTGTTTATGCAACTTTGTGTTTTCTTGTTAGATAGCCATGAGAGGATTGAAAACTTAAAAAGTGTAGACTTCGGTTGAACAATGCCATCATAGTCTTATAATTTTATATTAAGTGGTTTTGAGTTCTTGTGATTGATGGCATGATATTAGATTGAATAACAAAATTTAAAGTAGATATATTCTTGTACTGGTAGGATGAAAGAATTTAATAAGAGTTGCAGGGATTGAATAAAGGTGAGATTCATTGATGGGCTTGCAACGGTTTTGGGGTAATGTAATGTGTAACTCTGACGGGACACTACTAAACCGTTTGATTTTGTTGGTTTGAAGCCTTGTGTTGCTTATGTGACATTGCTCTTGGTTGGTATCGATATGTTGAGCTCACCTATTATGCTAACTTATTCCAAAGCAGAGTTTATGTCAATGAATGTTGATAGTACATTGAATAAGTGGTTCGGTTAATTTCTATTTAATCTTAGAAAATGTGGTGAGAAGTTCACATGCATCATTGTTACTTCAAATAGTAGTCAGAATGCTTTTCATTTAAATCTTGGATGTGGATGATTGTGAATAGTTGTGTTCGTATGATTGAATTATTATTAGAAGTAACACTCCGCTTGTACAAAGATTAGTGATATTGTCAAATTTGGATGACGATGTTGTGCTTGTAAGCATATTAGCAATGTTTTTGCCTTGATTACAGCGGTTGTACTTGGGAAATGGTACTCGGAATTGTTGAACTTGTTGGTAACTAATTGTGTGAATGGTTGGAAGGATTAGTATTGAAAATTTCGAGGACAAAATTTTATAAGGGGGAATTATGTGAAATCCCATTCCTGGATTTCACTATTACAATCTATGTATTTGTATTATTGAGTTTTTATATTATTTTTCGAGAATTTATATTAACTTATTTGAATTTAGATTTTAATTAAACTAGTTTACGAAGTTTGAAGTTTGAAGTTTGAAAATTAATTATTTAAAATTCGTAGACCTATCGAGGTCACAATTTATATTTTGAATAGAGCTCAATCTCACGAACACGTAGGCACAAACCGTTCGTGAAACGGAATTGTAACGAAGAAGTTATTAACGTTTGAAGTTAGAGACATTTTTGTAATTTGGTTCTCATTTAGAAGGCTCCAGATTTTCTAAAGCAAGGGAATGGCCACGTGTGTGGTTGAGATGCAAAGAAAATGAGAAATGAAGGGGGAAGAGGGGCCAATCATAAATAAAAGAAAGGAGGAGGACAGATGGAAGGGAGGATCAAGGAGGGGCAAGGAGAGAGGTAAGTGGCACCCAACCAAGAAACTGGTCTCCTTGACTCGTTTTCAAACCCGACCCGATTTCTTGACCCGGTTGTATCTCTTCCGTCTGACATCTGATTGAGGTGATTTTGGTCTCTATGGAAAGCTCTCGGTGAGCCTAGCAACTCTATGGTATTATATCCCCAATTTCTAACCCAATTTTACAAACGGAAGCCACAAAGTCCACGGTCCTTTGCGGTTTTCTCATTTTTTTCGGTAATTTTGACAACGATTACCGTCGATCCCCACCACCAATAGACTCCCCTCAACCCCAGGAACAAAGCCCAAGCATTGGTTGAGGCGTCAAAGTTTGTTTTGGCGTTGGATCAAGAACACCCATTTCTAGGGTTTCCTGATGGTTTGGATGAAATTGGGACACTTCCCAGTCAAATTGGACTTGGCCACAGGTATGAACATTGCTTCCCTTATTGAAATCTAATTGCCTGTAAAATTTGAGAATTTTAAAAAATAGTGAAATTTTTCGGCGAGTCGGGGCGGCCGACCGCCACCTGCGGCGGCGAGTACAGCGGCGCATGGCAGTGGGCCAACGCTGCCTTTTTCATACAAATTTTGATCTTTTGAATCCATAGTTGATAACCATTTGATTTGATTCGATTGTGGAAGGTAAAATGGAATTTGGCTGATACTAGAATATAATGGAAAATGGAGAATAGAATGATGTGAACTACGAATGGCTTGATCCCTATAGAGGGTACGTAGGCAGTCTAATGAGGAGGTTAGATGCAGCCATAAAGTATATGAAAATTTATTACGTAGCTGGTTCTTGAATTATGCTTTGTACGTATCCCTGAGGCGGGATCTGTTAGATATACGGAGACTTGATGTTGTCACGTGTCGATCCTGGACGTATATCGGGATCGGAGCGTGACACTACACACCAAAAGCACTTGATAGAAAAATATTAAAAAATTAAAAAGAGTGTGGGGAAAGTAATTGAAGGGTGTGAATATAACATCTCTCAGAGAAAATATTGTTTCGCACATGTTGGTGTTCATTATTGAGTGATTGCTCCCTATTTGGCTAGAAGATGCGGTCTCGAGGCTTCCTTTGTCCAAGCTAGCAAGACAAGATCACCACTTTCCTCAGTTACTAATAATGCATTTTCATGTGTATAACTTTGTCACATCACAAGGGATTATTGATATGAAATATTTGCCACAACAAAGACACAAGTGTAAGTCAATCTCAAAACATATAGCATATTATACAATCAAAAGTAATCCTTTTATTAAAATCGATCAAATATTTACACCATATCAAACATGGTATATCTTCAATATCAAACACTGTAAATTAATATATACTACCAACCAATCACAACTCCTAGCAAATATTGTCAACAAAGATAAATTATATACCAATAATCGCCATCGTCCTTTGTGAGTTTGTCAAGCAAGATTCGGAAAGGTTGCTAAGTTCATAATTTAACCTTTCAATTATATAATCATATAACGAAAAAATAGACAGTGGTAAACAAAAGTGGTGACATGTAATACAAAATCTTAGGCCCAAATCCAAATGCCACGTGTCACTCTTCCATTGATACATCCACCGCTGACGTTCACTTGTTTAAATACTCGTAATTAACACTAATATGCAGCTCTCCATTGACGTCCACCGTTGACGTCCACGGGTCCCGAAATGTCATCAAATCTAAGCTCTAGTCCCAAACACTTCACTGTCTCCTTCTGCAACTCTCTGAAAATTTTTGTTACACGGCGTCGTGTTCAATGGCAGCGACCGTGCTCACGTCGCGATTGTAGGTGTTGCCGAACTCGAAAGCAGACCCAGACCATCAGCCGCCTGTCCTTCAGCGGCTCTTATCTCTCCGGGACCAAAATCCCCGCTCCCAGCACCTGTTTGAGGAAATGCCCCAATCATAGAGTCCCGCCACCGGTTGTCTCTCCGAAGGCTGTTGTTTCCGATTCCAAGAACTCTCAGACGTGTCTTGATCCCGATGCGAGCCGGGTAAGTGATTCGTTTCTCTCCCTCTCTATCGCATTTGGTGCTTTTGTTTCTATGCATTCGCATAATGTGTTCTTGTTTGGATTGAAGTTTTGGGAATTGTGTTTGTGTTAATGTGTAGAGTGTGTTGGGGATTATCCTGGGTGGGGACCTGGGACGAGGCTTTACCCATTGACCAAGAAGCGTGCGAAGCCTGCTGTTCCCTTGGGTGAAAACTACAGGCTGATCGATATCCCAGTCAGTAATCGCCTCAACAGCAACCTGTCCAAGATCTATGTGCTGACCCAGTTCAATTCCGCTTCACTCAATCGCCATCTTTCTCGTGCTTATGCTAGTAACATGGGTGGCTACAAAAATGAAGGCTTTGTTGAGGTTCTTGCTGCCCAGCAAAGTCCAGAGAATCCCAATTGGTTTCAGGTGATTAAAAGTGATAGGGATTTTACCACACACAAACGGGTTAAAAAACTCTTGTAATACTTGCAAGAATGACAAGGATATTATAGTATAAATGGTTCTGATAAGATCGTTCTCCATAAGAACTATTAAACAATTCAAAGAAAACCAATTCCAATTAATTATTGCAAAACAGAAAATTGAGATGATTGACTTTTATGACCTAATTTAATAAAATGAATTTAGTTAATGAAAATAAAACAATATGCAATCTTAAAGTCGAAAGAAAAAGAAATAATTTTTTTAAAATACCGCCAATTTATAAAAGCACTAGAGTTCCACCATCACCTAACAATCCTATGCATTTTTACCAATTTCTTATGATCTACACATGTCATCTTGAAGGTTAGGTTTTCCTAATATATATCCTACTTGGAACCTCCAACATAAAACGTATATATAACATGCAATCCACCCGGACGTTCGGATCAAATATGAACATGAGAGACTCATTAAGTTTTATGAAAACCTTTTGAAAAACCATGTAACTCTTAAGACGTGGTGTTCATCTTAAGTGAAATTACAATTATTAATCAAAAGAAGCCAGTGCCAATTTCAGGGAACATTCCGACCAAAATTGCATCAAATTACTTTTCTAAAGATCCCAATGGTGATCAGGCATTAAGACAATTAGATAGTTTAAAACAGTGATCAATAATTCAAAGTGTGCATGCAATCAATCACAAGCAATTAAATAAAAATCACATATTCATGCTAAGGCTCAAGGCTTCGCCCTAACATAAGGAATTAGTTACGCATATTCATAATTAAAATCATAGAAAATATCATTAAGAATAAATGGAATGAAAACACCTTAAAGTAGAAAATCTCCAAGAACCCTAGCAATTACTCTCTATCTCCAAAGTTGCAAAAAGAAAGCGTACGCAAAAACTGTGGATAGCAAAGCAATATATGTTGCTATGCCATCACACAAACCCTAAGAACCAGGTCCTTTATTCCAACTCGGAAACTAAGATAACTAAAATAAAATAAGAAACATAACCCTAAATTAAATGGTAAAATTCGGCTAAAATCTGAACAGCCACGTTTTGGACCCTTAAGCTACTCCAAAACTGGCCCAATATAGCTGGATTTGAGGTTTGAAATATTATGAACACTTATCTAGAAGGCCACAAACCCAAAAGACATCATCTTACACTCCAAAAACGCAATTTAAGCCCAGAAACGTCATTTTCCAGCATTGCGCACTGCTCCTTTATTTTATTGTCAGAAAATAACCGCTCGGTAGAAAAATCCCAAATTTTGATACGAACACGCAAACAGACACACTAACGTCTTTCAATTTGAATCACTCCAAAATTCGTCTATTTGACCATGTTTTGTTCCAGAGAAAGTCGGGTGTCATATATTGAAAATATAAATCAAAGTATCAAAATTCTACCAAAATAATTACCAAAACATACTAAGAATACGGTAAAATATATAATATGAAATTAACTCATCAAAAACCTTGTTTACAAATTGTGGGGTTGTGTTGGAAATCGGGTTTCGATTTGTTTTTTAGTTTGGATATTGGGTTTTGATTGATTTTTGAGTTGGGATATTTGGTTTTGGTGGTTTACAGGGTACAGTTGATGCCGTGAGGCAGTACTTGTGGTTGTTTGAGAAGCACAATGTGTGGAGTTTTTCGTTCTTGCTGGGGACCACTTGTATAGGATGGACTATGAGAGGTTTATTCAGGCGCATGCAGACATCACTGTGGCTGCTCTGCCCATGGATGAGAAGCGTGCTACCGCCTTCGGTTTGATGAAGATTGATGAAGAAGGAAGGATGAATGAGTTTGCTGAGAAACCTAAAGGGGAGCAACTCAAAACTATGAAGGTGAACGATCCACCTACAAATTGTTTTTCATTATTTAGTGCATTACATATTCGTTCATTGTGAACTTCAATCGCTTGTGGATTTAGGTGTGTGATTGATTAGTGATGCAAAATGTTGTTGTTTCTGTTTTTGTTATATAGGTTGAAATGTTGTTTCTATTTTTGTTATATAGGTTGATACTACTATCCTGGGTCTTGATGATAAGAGAGCTAAATAGATGCCTTATATTGCCAGCATGGGTATATATGTTGTGAGCAAAAATGTCATGTTAGATCTACTTCAAGACAAGTTTCCTGGTGCAAATGATTTATGGAGTGAAATTATTCCAGGCGCAACTTCCATTGGTTTGAGGGTAAGTTTTCATGTTGAATTATAAGTCTATAGCTGATTAGTATTAGTGAAATAAGATGAGTTTATTTGTGTATTCACTTGAGCATATCTGACAAGTGTGAGGTCAAAAAATGTAAGGCATATAATGTCATGTGTAATGATCTTAGTAAATAGCTCAATGTATGGCTGAGATCATTTCTTTGTGATGTAAGGATTCCAGCTACTTATTGCACGATGTAAGTATGTTTTGAAGAGAGAGAAATATAATCCTCTGTTACATTTTGTAGCAGAGAAGAGAATATTCACAAAAACATTCCTTCTTCTTCTCCATTTTTCGGAAACAACCTTAGAAGAAGAATACAGAAAGCTAGAAACACTAACATGGCCTCAGAGCCAGGTTCGATCATCTGAGCCTGGGCGTAAATCTGTGATCTCATTGAGCTGAATTGAAGCTCGGTGAAAGTCGTCGGAGACCCATTTCATCTGAGAAGAGAAGTCAACCCATTCAGACCAAAGATGTCTGGATCTGGAGGCTCGAAAGTGAGAACTCCAATTTTCTCCAGTGAGAACTATGAGTTATGGAGAATCAAGATGGTGACAATCTTCAAATCACATGGGTTGTGGAATCTGGTGGAGAAGGGAGTTAAAACCTCTGATTCGAAGAAGAAGAAAGCTGAAGAATCATCGGAGGATGATGTAGATGAAGGAATGGCCATTATGTTGATGCAAGACGCAAAGGCTCTGGGAAACATTCAGAATGCAGTCTCGGATCAAATCTTCCCTCGAATCGCCAATGCCGAATCAGCAAAGATGGCATGGGATTTTTTGTATGGAGAGTATCACAGTGGTGATCAGGTACGATATGTGAAATTGCAAAATCTGAGACGTGAATTTGAGTATGCTAGAATGCGTGATGATGAAACTCTGTCTAGGTATCTTACTAGGCTAAATGATTTGATAAATCAGATGAAAACGTTTGGTGAAATTCTTTCTAATGAGAGATTAGTACAAAAGGTCTTAATTAGCCTTAGTAAACCATATGATCCCATATGCCTAGTTATTGAGAATACAAAGCGTTTAGAGACTGTAGAATTGCAAGAGGTTGTAGCAATTTTGAAAAGCCAAGAACAACAGTTTGATTTGCATACTATTGATACAACAGAGAGAGCTTTCTCCTCACTCTTTGTGAGTCAAAAGGAGCAAAATAGAAGTAGCACCCACTCAGGGAAACCTCAGAGAAATTGGAATTCTAAGGGAAAGAAATGGGAGTCAAAATCCAAGTTTCAACAGAGACCTTTATAAACTCATCTCAAAATGTGAATCCCCCTCAAGCAATGAACTAAGAAGTCATAAAACCTCAGTGTAAGGTGTGCTCTAAGTTTCATTTTGGTGAGTGTAGACACAAGGACAAACCAAAATGTTATAACTGTGACAAGTTTGGGCACTGGGCTAGAGAGTGTACTGCAGGAAAAATAATGCAGAAAGCCAATAATGTGAATCAAGCAGAAATGTCAAGAAATCTGTTTTATGCCAACAATGCAATTACTGAGGCTAAAGTGAATGGAGAATGGTACATTGACAGTGGATGTAGCAATCATATGACAGGAAATGTGAATCTTCTTGTTGATTGAGAACCAACATTGCAGGAAAAGTTCAAATGCCTACTGGAGACCTTGTAACTGTTGAAGGAATGGGTTCCTTGGTTATTGACACTAATAAGGGTAGAAAATATGTCAGAAAAGTCATGTATCTCCCTGGATTAAAAGAGAATTTACTCAGTGTTGGTCAAATGGATGAACATGGATACTTGTTGTTATTTGGTGGAGAAATGTGTAGTGTGTTTGATGGTCCTTCACTGGATTGCTTAGTCATTAAAGTGAAGAAGAAATGAAACAGATGTTATCCTTTGTCATTTCTATCTGAAAATCAAATTGCACTGAGAGCTAGTGTGAATCATTCTGCTTGGGTTTGGCATAGAAGATTTGGACGCCTACATTTTGGTGGTCTTAAGCAATTGAGGGATAAGGATATGGTGCATGGTTTACCACAGCTTGAAAGTCATAGTGGTGTATGTGAAGGCTGTCAATATGGAAAGCAACACAGAGATGAATTCTCAAAGAATCAAGCACTGAGAGGAAATGCCCCACTAGAAGTTGTCCATGTTGATCTATGTGGTCGTATGAAAGTTGAGTCACTTGCTGGAAATAAATATTTCATGCTGTTGATAGATGATTGTACCAGAATGATTTGGGTATATTTTCTAAAGTACAAGTCTGAATCATTCAGTTGTTTTAGAAAATTCAAGGCTATGACTGAACTACAATGTGGGTTTAAAGAAAAGTGTTTGAGAAGTGATCGAGGGGGAGAGTTCATGTCAATTGAGTTTGTGCAATTCTGTGAGAATGAAGGAATACAGAGGCAACTTACTCTAGCTTACACTCCACAGCATAATGGAATTGTAGAGAGGAAAAATAGGACAATGGTTGAAATGGAAAAGTCTATGCTACTTGAGAAGGGAATGCCATATTATCTCTGGGCTGAGGCAGTGCATACGGCTGTGTACTTATTAAATAGATGTCCCACAAATAGATGTCCCACAAAGGCATTGGACAACATCACACTTTTTGAAGCCTATTCTGGAAGGAAACCAGGTATTGCTCATCTGAGAATATTTAGTGCTCTATGCTATGTACATGCTCCAAAAGAGCTTAGACATAAATTTGAATCCAAAAGTGTCAAAGGCATATTTGTTGGCTATGCAACCTGTGAAAAAGGTTATAGAGTGTTTGATCCAGTTACCAAGAAGCTTATTTTGTCTAGAGACATTGTTTTTTTATAAGGAAACAACTTGGTATTGGAAAAGAAGTTCTGAGCAACATGTGATGCCTCTCACTGAGGGAAAATTTGTATATAACAGTCTCAGTTCTGAAAATAATGAAAGTTCTCTGCTACCACAAATTACTCCTGTATCACAGTATCGTGGAAGGAATATCAATGCTGAAAATTCAAACTCTCAAATCACCCTGTCTCCCTCAGGTGAATCTTCCAGCAACATAAGTCAAGATGAAAGAAACACCCAAGCATTTGATCACACTCCACTGAAATTGAGAAAACTGGATGAAGTATTGGCTCAATGCAATCTCTGCATCATGGATCCAGAGAAGTATGAAGAAGCAATGCAAGATGAATCTTGGTTAAAAGCAATGAAAGATGAGTTAGCTATGATTGAAAAGAATGGCACCTGGAAGCTTGTGGACAGACCAACAGAAAAACCTGTTATTGGAGTTAAGTGGGTCTGCAAAACCAAGTTAAATCTTGATGGTTCAGTCTTAAAAAACAAAGCTAGGCTAGTTGCAAAGGGCTATGCTCAAAAGCCAGGACTAGACTACAATGAAACTTATGCTCCAGTGGCTAGATTGGACACTATCAGGACTCTTGTAGCTTTGGCAGCACAGAAGAGCTGGAAATTGTATCAGCTTGATGTAAAATCAGCATTTCTGAATGGTGTATTGGAAAAAGAAGTTTATGTAGGAAAGGAAGATAAAGTCTACAGATTGTACAAAGCTCTTTATGGGTTAAAACAGGCACCAAAAGCCTGGTATGGAGAAATTGACACATATTTCTCTCAGTGTGGTTTTGAGAAAAGCTTGAGTGAACCAACATTGTACACCAAAGCAAGGGGGAAGGACATCTTGATTGTTTCTATCTATGTGGATGATATAGTTTATACTGGAAGTGATAGACTGATGCTGAAAGAGTTCAAGGAAGATATGAAAAGGAAATATGAAATGAAAGACTTGGGTCTTCTCCATCATTTTCTTGGAATGAGGATAATTCAGACCAATTCTAGCATTTTCATTCATCAGAAGAAGTATGCAAGTTCTTTGTTGAACAAATTCGGTCTAAATGAATGCAAGTCTGTGATCACACCCCTTGTGGCAACTGAGAAGTTAACCAAAGATGATGGAAGTGGAGCCGTAAGTGAAGAATTATACAGAAGCATTGTAGGAAGTCTTCTATATCTCACAGTCGCTAGGCCGGACATTATGTATGCATCTAGTTTACTTGCTAGATTTATGCATTGCCCTACTAGCAAGCATTTTGGAACTGCCAAACGTATGCTCAGATACATTAAAGGAACTCTAGACTATGGATTGCAATATACAAAAGGCAAGAAGGAAATGTTGATTGGTTATTGTGACAGTGACTGGGGTGGATCACTAGATGATAGCAAAAGTACATCTGGATATGCATTTTCTTTTGGAAGTGGAGTTTTTTCTTGGGCTTCAGTCAAGCAAAACTGCATGGCATTATCTACTGCAGAAACAGAGTACATAAGTGCATATGATGCTACTGCACAAGCAATCTGGCTCAGGTTTGTATTGGAAGACTTCGGAGAACTTCAAACTGAAGCAACTCCATTGCAATGTGATAACACCTCTGCAATTGCAATCACCAAGAATTCTGTGTTTCATCAGAAGACTAAACACATAGATAGAAGGTATCATTTTATTAAGGATGCACTACATAAAGGAATCATTGATTTGGTGTACTGTCCCACTAAAGAGCAGCTAGCAAATATTTTCACAAACCTTTGGCTAAGGACCGTTTCAACTATCAGGAATATGCTTGGAGTGAAATGAGCTCAAGACTTAGAGGGGAGTGTTGAATTATAAGTCTATAGCTTATTAGTATTAGTGAAATAAGATGAGTTTATTTGTGTATTCACTTGAGCATATCTGCCAAGTGTGAGGTCAAAAAATTTAAGGCATATAATGCCATGTGTAATGATCTTAGTAAATAGCTCAATGTATGGCTGAGATCATTTCTTTGTGATGTAAGGATTCCAGCTAATTATTGCACGATGTAAGTATGTTTTGAAGAGAGAAATATAATCCTCTGTTACATTTTGTAGTAGAGAAGAGAATATTCACAAAAACATTCCTTCTTCTTCTCCATTTTTCGGAAACAACCTTAGAAGAAGACTACAGAAAGCTAGAAACACTAACATTTCATTCATATAGTTTATTCTGTAACTTCTATGAAAGATCAATAAAAAAAGGTGGAAAAGATTGGAATAATTGTTGGTATTACATAATTGCAAATATCTTTCGTTCGAAACTGAACAAATCCCTTTGTACTGAAAAAGATAGTGTCCTAAATTGATTTTATATGATCTGCTAAATATTTCCCAGTTCCATACTTTCTGTCCCCCGCTACCCTTCATCCAGATATTCAGCCTCCGGAATACTAATCATTACTGCCTACAGGTTCAAGCTTATTTGTATGACGGCTACTGGGAAGATATTGGTACCATTGAGGCTTTCTACAATGCAAACTTGGGGATAACAAAAAAACCAGTTCCAGATTTCAGGTCCCTTTTATTCTATAACTTGTTTGTACTCCTGTTTTGTTAGGCCAATTCATATGTTATGCTATCAGTTTGATCTGGATTTAGTATTCCGGCCTAATTTTGAACTTCATACTGTAGCTTTTATGATCGTTCATCCCCAATCTATACCCAACCTCGGTATTTACCTCCATCCAAAATTCTTGATGCTGATGTCGCAGAGAGTGTTATTGGCGAGGGATGTGTAATAAAGGTAAGTTTTTTGTAGAAAAATTCAGAAAAACTTGCATCTATGTGCTATCCTTGCGAGAAACAGGGATCAGTATAACCTACTGCGGTCCTGCTCATTTAACCCAGCCCTATCTTTTACATAAATGCAGAACTGTAAAATTCACCATTCAGTCGTTGGGCTTCGGTCTTGCATAGCAGAGGGTGCTGTCATTGAAGCAGGGCCGGTCCTGAGTTTTTGGGTGCCCGGTGCGAAAGTTCAAAATGTGCCCTTTTTTATTACGAAAATATATGTTTAAAAAAAATAATATTTAACGAGGGCTGGAACCCAGTCGAAGCTGGGGGGCTAGGCCCTCACGCCCAAATTATATTACTTGAGAAAATATACAACGGGGGGGACATAGTACCTAAACCCCGACAATAAAAAATACAATCATATACAACCATTCCTAGCAAAGCTCCTTGAAATTTCAACCTTTAAGAAATTGTCTTCTAGCATTTTTTGAAGCAAAATCATCAATTATATCATCATACTCCAAGTCTTCAATCTCATCCTTTTCAATGCATAAGATTGCTAATCCATTTAGCCTATCTTGAGTCATAGTGGTCCGCAAGTAAGATTTTAATAATTTCAATTTTGAAAAACTTCTTTCTGCAGATGCCACGGTCACAGGTACAGTCAACAGTACACGATAAGCAATCATGACATTAGGATACATGTCAGTTTCTTTTACAAAGTTTGCTATTTCCATGGATGTCCAAGGGTTATTAGAGAGAAATGCTTCTTCAGGTAACATCATTTGCAACACCTGTAATTCGGAACATAAGTCGGCTCCATCTACATCCATGTTATTTCCATGTTTCAAATGTGCTTCAAGATTCATACAATTTTCTTTTAGCTGTTGATCATCCAATGAAATTAACTTCGGTGCATCAAACAAGAAGCCAAAAATAGATTCAAAAGACTTTAACTGTTCAAATCTGCTTTTCAGTTGAGAAAGAGCAATATCCACTATAACAAGAAAATAATCTGTTCTAAATGATTCTTCAGCAAACTGTTGTTCCCTCTCATTACCATCAACTTCATCATGATGTCTTTTTCTAGGTCTATGACGTTTAGTTTGAAAAACAGGTTCAATTTCCGAATCAAGTGCAATTTCTTTAGCATCACGCATGGCAGAAGCAAAACCAGTTTCTCTGTAGTTTTCAAAAAAGATAACAAGTGCTTCCAGTGCCTTTACAGCAACATCAAGACGCATGTCTTCAGATTGTAATTTTTTGCTCACCATGTTAATCTTCAACAAAATGTCATACCAAATAACCAAACTTAATACAAAATCAAAACTGGAAAGTTCTCCTGATGCTAAACAGCCTGCATCCCTACTCAATTGGGGATTCTTAGTAATTTCCACCAACGTAAACAAAGCATTTCTAACCTGGGCTACTTGAGATTTAATTGCTTTAACACTTTCAATGTGACTTTCCCATCGAGAGATTGGGAACAAAAAAGATGGGGGATTTTGGAAGTTAGTGAGTGGGGATTTGGGGGGGGGGGGGGGGGGGGGGGGACCGAAAGTGGGGAATGGGGATTGGGGGAATCAGATAAACAATTAGAAATTAGGGTTTATGGGATCAAGTGGTCCCTGCTGCCGAGTGTATGTACAGTATGACTTTTTTTTTTTTTTTTAATTTTTTTTAATGCATAAAACCTGGGCTCTTTAATTTGTTGTCAATCTTGGGCCATCCCTTATTTGGAAATTGGGCTCTAGTAATTTTTTTTTTTTTTTTTTTATATCTAGTTATTTGGATTTTTTTATTTTGGTGCCCCTTCTATTTTTGGGCCCTGGACAGTAGCCCTTGTGGCACTGGGCTAGGGCCGGCCCTGCATTGAAGACACATTACTCACGGGAGCTAACTACTATGAGTTAAAACCTGCTGTAGATTGAGCACTTGCTGCTTTTTATTTGAAGTCAAGACATGACCGTCTAAACAACCTTTTGTTTTATAGAGATGAATGGACTTTCCATTTGACGTTTCTATGGATTGGATAGATGCTCTAGCAACTTAGCAACTTAGCAAGTACTTTGAGATGCAGCTCTAGCAACTTAGCAAGTACTTTGAGCCGTTCTGTCTTCTGTTCATGTAATGTACATTTCACGGTACTACGAAGTAGTTAATGAGGAAGAGACCTCAGGAATTTGCTTGTAGATGCTCTACTACTCTCTCAAATAAAGTTTTTTTGCAAATTGTTCACCTCACATCTTACCATGTTCACAGAGTTGATATCCGAAACGCTAACATGCTTCAAGACTATGACATTGATACATCCTTTTCACAAAACTACACTAGCAGCCCTGAGAATTTGGGGACCCTAGACGAGTTTTCGAAGTGGGGCTTTAGAGTTTTCTGATCCTCGATCCTTTGTACATTGATATATATTAAAAAAATTTGCTAAATACATGAAGAAAAAAAATCTATTTCTACATCAAATATCATTAAAATTAATATAAAAAAAATACAAACGTTACTTCAATATTATACATGTCGATTATTAGACACAAATGTACTAATTAAGTTTACATAATCTAATTTACCAATCATTTCTATTTCAACTGTCTATGATTTTATTTTTTGATATTTTTATTGAGTTTGAATTGTAAGAAATTATACATATATATATACACATATTAAAAAAAAAATTAAGGGCCCTCCCCCTAAGCGGGTGCCTACTTCAGCTATCCTTATGGTCCGCCTTGTACACAAGAAGTGAAAAGGTCCTAATGTGATGTACGAAAGGAAATCCTTGATGGTTGAAGCTCCTTGGCTGACAAGAATAAGGGACAGTTTCCCCGAACCTTAATCCTGCACAATCTACTTCCGTTTAATGGAAGAGATGATTGGTTATGCACTTATTCGTGCCTCTACCAAGGTTGTTGAGTTGTACCATTCCCATAGTCCATATGTGGGACTAATTTTACTTCACCTAACACATTTGAAAGAGCATATTGAAAATTGAAACCACTGCAGAAAATGAAGTAGAATTCCTTTCTGTAACTTACTACGAATATAACCAGAAGCATATTCAAGAGATGATGGAATGCCTCCCAAATGGATTGTTCATTACAACCATTTGCATCTTAAGGGCCTCTAGTGTGATTCCAAATTAGTCTCAACCTTTTAAAATATTTCAAATAACTATCTAATATTTGTAAATATAGACACTCATTAGGTCACCAGCATAAAGTGATGACATCACTACGGTTAAGTGACAATGTCATCAATGTTAAGTATATCAACAAATATTGAAGGTAATTAATTGTTCACATTTTAGAGTTCCTAATCCTCAATTTGAGCCCTTTTAGCCAAATTTAACGCTCACTTTGTCTAGTTTAAAGGAATCAATTTGGGGAGTTAGAGCTTTATAAATGACATCAAGGTAAAATCTCGCTCTAATACTTGTCAAGTTTCTCACTTAGCGCTGTGACCTAATATATGTTCAATTTTTTTAAATGTTAGATAATTATTTGGAATATTTTAAATGATTAACACCATTTTAAAAATTTTCCCTAAACTGGGTAATTATATTAACTTCACCCTAAAAAAAACATATTGTTTTTGGAGGCACTGAAAAAAATGAAACATTGGATTGTTTGAAAGATGTTTAAGTAAATTTTTTGAATGATGTGATATTTGATTGTTATTTGATTGTTTAAGTAAGAACTCGAATGCATGGTTAAATTGTAAGATCCCACATCGTCCAGGGGTATGGATCATGTAAGCCTTATATGTATATTCTCATCTCTACCTAGCACAAGGCCTTTTGGGAGCTCATTGGCTTCGGGTTCCGTAGGAACTCCGAAGTTAAGCGAGTTCGCACGAGAGCATTCCCATGATGGGTGACCCACTAGGAAGTTCTTGTGTGAGTTCCCAGAAACAAAACCATGAGGGCGTGGTTGGGGCCCAAAGCGGACAATATCGTGCTACGGTGAAGTCGAGCCCGGGATGTGGTGGTGGCCCGGGCCGGGATGTGACATAAATGTTCTTAAGCACTTGAGTCAGAATTTTGAGACAAATATTTGAGTACGTTTTTACTCACCTCCGAAACGCAATGTTGACCAATGTTTTAAAAGACGAAGGTGTAGACGAGGCGTTTCATGAATAGTCCAGCTCAGGCAAAAGCCTTTAGGTAAAACTTCATGGGACCTAATTTTTTAATATATATTATATACAAAAAAGATATAATACTTTGTAAATAAATATCCATTGTCATTCAAAACTGCACAAGGGACAAACAAGTTTAACTCACATATATAGAAAGAAAAAAATGAAATCATTCATCAAATATCGTCCATATACACTGAAAAACAACAACAAAAAAGATAGTAGCAAATAATCTCTTTCCCTTGTTAATATCCACTCATTTACAACATTAATATGGTCTACATACATTATCCATCCACTCTCTTTCCCTCAGTATACTTGCCCTCACTCTCACTTGCCCTCCTCTCTCTCATTAATATCCACTCATTTTACAACATTAATATGGTCCACATACATCCCCACGCACTCTCTTTCCATCGGTACACTCTCCCCCACTCTCACTTCCCTCTTCTTTCTCCTTTCGTTAATATCCATCAATTTTACGACATTAATATGGTTCACATACATTCTCCACCCACTCTTTCTCTTAGTACACTCGCCCTCACTCTCACTTTCCCTCCTCTCTCTCTATTTCATTAATATTGGCTCATTTTACAATATTAATATGGTCCACATACACCCCTACCCACTCTTTCCCTCAATACACTCTCCCTCACTCTCGCTTACCCTCTTATATCTCTCTCTTTCGTTAATATCCACTCATTTTACAACATTTATATGGTCTGCCTATATCCCCAACCCACTTTCTTTCCCTCAGTACACTCTCCATGACTTTCACTTTCCCTCTTCGTTGGGTGGTGGCGGTGCTGCTCGGTTGGTGGTGTGGCACGAAGAAGAGAAGGGACGCCCTAAGATGCGCCTTGACCACATCTAGGTGAGTTTTCACCTACTCGCACTAGGTTGAGGCGTTTTCACCTCTACTCTGCCTCTAAAGCTGCCTAGACACACTTCGGGCGCATTTTTTAAAACATTGTTGCTGACCCTCCCAAAATCATGCCTTGTGTCTATTTAACTGACCATTGTGATTTATGCATTTAATTAAATCTTTTATAAAAGACAGGTTAAACCTTTTCCCGGTAAGACTCTATATAACGGGGCTTTTTTTTTTTTTTTTAATTTTTTTTATATCAAGAACCAATATGATTAAGATCTAACAACTAAAAATCCGATGTACCCGTTCAAATCTTCAATTCAAATTTTCAATTTGTAACCTACGTACTTTTTTTGCTCTGGAGTTGGAGCTTGCATATATTTTAGGCCATAGTACTAGCTGGTGACAATGGATACTCAATTACGAAGCACATAAACTTTTCTTGAAAAATGAAAAGTTAAAATTGTTGTCAATAGTATTACATTTTAGTAGTATTTCTCTACATCTGTGAGTTAAATGTATGTGTTCAACTTTTAAGAATAACGGAGATGATCGATACAAAATTATTATGGCTGCTTAGTTATGTGGCTCTGCCAAAAATTTTAGCTGTTAATGTAAGATATCGTTGTATATTGATAGAAAATATGAAATAAAACTGCTTAATATGGAATTTGAGAGTGGCGGGATTGGTCGGTGTCAGTGCAACGTTTTTTCTGCTATGAAAACGGAATAAATTAAAGTGATTGAATTGAAAGAAAAAGAAAAAGAAATGAAGAAAGAAATCATTGCATTTGCATGTCTGAAAATAGGAAAGGAGAGATACTGATATTTGCTGGGGAGAAAATGGCGGGTTTGTAAGTTTGTGAATGACAATGAGTGAAGTATTAGATCATGTTGCTGCGAACTACTTGTGCAACAAGTTGTTGACAGCCAATCCGGTTTAATAACCCTAACTTTATAAGGACTGTGGAGTCTTACTACTTACAATAACTTACAAGATATCTGATAAGATATTATCTTTTATGATATAGAGTCATAGCAGGACTTAATCTATGAAGAGATAGGGTTGGAGTTCACGTCCAATAATAGGACGGATGTGAAGCAAACCCTAGCAGTATATAAGTTGCGATTAGTACCTACTTCCGCTGCGCGTTTTCTCTCGATTACACCAAACCCTATTCACGGTAGAGAGATAGTTTGAGTCGTTGGAAGTAAAAGACATTCGACATCCTTCATGGCATCTTCTTCCTCTAGTAAGTTTACGTAGAAGTTCTGCAGCATGCAATGCATATCATACATAACTGCTGCATACAACATGGTCTGTGTAATCCTGATTCCTTATTGCACTGTCATAGATTGCACGCTAGTATAAGCATATTGTCTGCGTGTTTCTTTAGACTCACCTTACATGTGGTATCAGAGCCTACCAATAAGGCCAGGGTTCATATTAGACCTAGTGTTCGAGCTAAACAATTTAATGCTTCCGCTAATAACAGATGTATAAAAGGTATATTATGCATTGTATATGTACTGCTGATGTGTGTTCAAATACTTCAGGAAGGAATACACGACAAGAAAGCTAAAGATTGACAAGAAGAAATTATGGGTTTATGTGTTATTATAACACTAAATCAAGTTACATATAGCGTGAATTTTAAACAAATCTGGAATGACTAATCTGCTCAAAAGTGATTATCTCATTATTCTGGTTTACTATTCAAACAACTTGAATGTGATTTGCTTGAAGTTAGTGAATAATAATCTGCTCAAAGGTGTTTATTATTCAAGTTATTCAAACAAGTCAATGTATAGTGATACATGAAATTGACAAGATTGCATTATTCATCTGCTTAAAAGTGTTGAAGACATGTAAATTGACCTTGTGTTTTATGCATCAGCTATGCAAATCCAATATAAGCGGTATCTGTCCAAAGATGATACTGTGTTTATATGAAACTAGCCTCTCTGCACGCACTAACGTGCGTGCGAGAGGCATTTTTGCATCACGGGCGCTACGCGCCCCTAAAAGGTATATTGCGTTAGTTTTTTTTCATTGTAATTGCCAAGATATATTTTTGATGTATTGTGCAAAGATGAACTTTTTCTTTATCATGCACATCCTAAAAAGTTTGTCATGTTTTTCGTTTTCACTTTACGTAAAGTAATGATTTAAATGTTATTCATGTAATTGTCAAACAACATGGGATTTTGGATGCAAGTTCCTACCTAAAGTCCATGAACAATAGTAAGTAGATGTAAATAAAAAAAAGAGTAGATAAAAACATTAAGTACTCGCCCAGACTACTATAAAAAACAGTAAGTAGACATGCCAACGGAAGAGCTGACACCTATACAAAGGTATCCGTACCATAAAAAGGTAGGATTTTGTACGTTCCTACCCTTTTATGCAAGAGGTATTTTTTTATCACGGGTGCTACCCGTCCATTGAGATGTGTTGTGCTATCTCATATTGCATCTTAAAATAAAATATATCATACATTGAAAATAAAAGGAAATAAAACATAATTAATTCGCATGTAAAATGCATGAGAAAAAAAAGACTCTTTGCACGTACGAAAGCATGTTAGAAGAGGCTAGTAATAAATAAATGAAGAAATACAGCAAGGAACCAAGATATTTCATATATATCATCTTTTCCTTGCCGTTTATCTTATTAAAATTTGCTAAAAATGAGTTGATAACTTTGTGGCTTTATAGTATAATATATACTATATTTTCTTGACATATATGTTACACTTTCCCATTCCACCTGCAAACTGCTTTGTCAATTCAATAGCGCCACAACACTAATGCTTGTTTCCATAACTGCAAACGGAGTTTTTGAATGAGAATATGAGTTGAGGTGTAAATTGCATTATAGTATGTAGTAATTAAAATGTACATACATTGACAAAAAATAAGAAAGAAAAAAAGGTCATATCCAAAGGGAAATGCATCATTTGTAGCTTTCTTCACAATTTTTTCTTATGGGATTGCTTTGAATTTTCTTGTATTGTCTTTACTACAAGCATGGAACTGACACCATTGTATACGTGTTATTATTCCCAATAGAATGCAAATTTCATTCAACTTGGAGAAATACTATTTGAGCACCCAAGCTTAATTCCTGCTTCACTACACTCATTTATGTATGACCAAATCACATTGTCATAGATATTGCATTGCATTTTAAACATTTGTACATAATATTTTAATTGGTATTGACAATGAAATAAAAACATTAGAGATGACCACCTCAATTATTCTAAAATCTTGAATTAACAAAAAGCAATGATACAATTAGATTACCGATTGTTAGGCAGTTAGAAGAAAAATACATAAAAATGAATCATTCCAAACACCAACAAAACGGAAAAGAGAACCGAAAAAAGGTCTTGAATCTTCAAGTTCCTCAGCCAAGCAATCCTTATGCAGTATCGCAAGCCAAAAGTCTTTTACGCCTACACAGAATTTTGTCCACATACCATGTAATTCATATTGCATTCAGAAAAGGCTTTTTCATATAAGAAAAAAAGTACATAGTGAATCATATACAAATTTATAGCTAGAAAAATAGTGTGCACACTTACTATGAAGAACGTCTAAAATTGAACTAAGAGAAATTAAACTATCCAATTATTATTGCAAATAGGTTGGCAATCAGTATTAAGAAAAAACTGCTTGACGGAAGACAATGATCTTTGCTCTTCAATCCAACAATAAAATGACTAAATTTTTAGACATAGCTTACCAAAGGAAAAAATGCAAAACAAAGAGTCATTTACTCGTCAACTTGTCATAAATTTGTGCAGTTTTTTATTGTCTCCAAGTATATTTTGGCTCTCCCTCTAAATCGTTTTCTCCATTCCCATGTAGTTTATATTTAATTTAATTCCTAATCACATTTGGTATATGTAGTTTATCAGTAATACAAATTGGAATTTATAAAGACTGACAATGCCAAGTTGTCGACATATATACTTGAGCAGCTCTGATCTTCATCCCAATTGTCGCCGTCTCGGAGTCCTAGTAATTTGCACGCCACGGTCACCTCAAACCTTATTCGAAGACTGCGTCGAAAAAGAAGGGGCCGTGTTCCATCGTTAAGGGCCAGGGGAAAACAATTTTTGGTTACAAAGAAACCAATCAAACTTCATATCAACCGCATAAAACCCCGTATAATATGCAATTTTTTTTTATCAAAATAATACATGGATTATGCAGACAAAAAAAAAAATAATAGAGAGATAAAAAAGAATAATACAAATAGATAAAAAGTACCAATTAACAGAACGAAGAAAGCTAATGAGATAACTCAAAACATTAAGTATATGAAGTTTAAAATTTAAAAACAAAAAGACAACAAAAGAAAGCTGAGCAAATGGGGAGTAAGAGATCAAACAAACAGTGCGTTGTTGAATTACCTTCTTGGTTATCTTCTAGGGAACACCATCTTGGTTCCCTTCTGGGGAAAATTATGATAGTCTTACCTCTTTTGCCGACGCCTTGAAAATTTTGCTTTCTTGTTTGTGCCTGTCCACCACTTTTAAAATCCCCAAATCGACTCCGAACTGCAAACCCATATTGTAATTCAATAAAACCTGAACAAAGTGAATTAGGATTAAACAATTCGATGTTGAAGAAGCACCAAATGAAATAAGGTGGACCGGTACCTATAAATTACATTAAAGAAGCATAGATGAAGAAACACCAACTTGTAAGGTGGACGAAGAAGCACCAACAAAAAAAGAGGGGTACGTGAAGTTGAGTGGGTTTCTCCTAAATAGTAACGTGTGGTAGGTTGCGGTTTTAATTGTGCAACTCTGCAACCGCTACAACTGCTTGTGGTGAGTTTGCTGGGTTTAGGGTGGTTTCAGTCTGGAACTCTGCAACTGCACAACTGCTTCTCTATATTTATTTATTTTTTGGTTTTTTTAGAGAGAAAGAATGCGATGAGTAATCAAATGGTCAGAATTAATCTAAAAGTATGGGTGGCTTTCATATTTTGTTTATTACGATTTTAACCTTATTTTATTTGTATTTTACGATTATTACCCTTTTATGTTGGGATGGTTTTGTGTTGTTTTATTGAAAAGTGAGGACATTTTTGGCATTTTGGAATGCTTCACCATTTTGGGGCTCTCCCTTTATATATATAGATATAGGCAAAGTAATCAAGATTATTTCGAGTGAGAAATCCCAACCTTGTACCATTGTAGTTCACGCTGCATTTGCAATGCTGCCCCTGGAATACGATTAAGTTGTGCTTGTGCAGATGGGGACAACAACCCAACCATATGTAGCTTGTTATTACTATTCCTATCGAAACAATTTTTCGCCAAGTATTTCTCAGAGATCTTATATATAAGGCTATAAATTTTTTCTTGACGATATTCGATCGCAAAGTCAAATATGTCCCTTAACTTGTCATCTGTTGACCACAGAAGTTCAGGATTTGCTTTACATATTTGAGTAATAAACTCCACATTCCCCTTCCTAACAGCTTGGAAGATTGCCGAACGCACAGTGGGATAACTCATTTGTTGCATATCCATTTCTTTATGTATCTCTTCGCACATGAGCTTTAAAAATGCAAGTAAGCAGACATGGACAATCTTCATTTCATATATGCATTTGATTCCTGAGTTGACATTTAAAATCCAAATGTTTAGGCAATAAACTACTTTGGATAATTGATTTGAATTCAAATCTACAACAAATGAAGTTGTTACTGGCATACCAAGTATCTCAATGACTTTCGAAACCAGCCCTTCGTTTTGTTTTTCAGAATGGGAAACAAGCCGTTCCACTAAACCTCCCACTGTAATGGAAAAAATGTTGGTGAAACTTATGGAGCATGTTGTTAGATGTACGACCGACCTAATGGAACTTGCATAATGGAAATCCAATGTTTGTAGACTAAGAAGGGTTTTATAACCCTAGAGGTGCCCCTTTGACCAACATTGACTTTTCAACCAACATGGCTTGAGTCCTATCCTAGGAAACCATTGGACCTCACACATTTAAGTTCTCATTTCTTGATGGTACATTATCTTGACCATGGGAACTGTGAGAAGTGAGACATGTATACTTTGGCGGATCCTCGGATCCTTTTCCTAGGGATTCGGGGATCCCATAATCATATCCGTTCATCGTACGTCGTGCAGTCAGTTTTCGTTAAGTACTATTTATATTTAATTTTTAATTTTTAATGATTTCTAACCTCACGATGTACGATGAACTGACATGATTATCTTCCCCTTTACAAAAGCTACCAAACATGGCCCTAGCGTTTAGTATATTTAAATAATATGTAAATTTTGTATAAAAAAATTAGTGCCCGTTGTGTAAAATGCATTTTTTTTTTAAAAAAAAATTATGAGAAAAAAGTTATTAATCCTCTCACGCCTCTCTCCCTCTTCTCTTTCAGAGCAGCTCCATCATATTCAATAGCCCGGTGGACCAGCCGTTGCTCCAACCCAATTGCCCCAGCTAGCAACTCTAGCCCATGCGGGCAATGGGGCTCGGGGGAGGCCCGAGCGAGAGGCCAGGTGGGAATTAACAGCCCGAGAGCCTGCGGGCTGTGTGACGTGTGGCTGATGTGCAGCATCAGTGCATGCGCCCACCTTGACATCTCCTCGTCCTCCTTCAACATGTTGTTGTTGAAGCTGAGGCTTCCAACAGAGTTCTGCACCACTAGCTACTGCTGCTACAGCTGAGCTGCCAACTGAGACTGCTCCGTCTAAATCATCTTCTCTTCAACCTCCTTTACTTCCTCTTCACAAAAACAAAAACCAGCCCTTTTCGTGAAATTCTCCATATTTTCTTATCTCTTTCTCTTTTGCTTTTGCTTTTGTTTTGGAATGATGGGGTTTTGAAATTCGTGGTGGAAGTACTCTATTTATTTATTTATTTTTTTTTTTTTTTTTTTTTTTTTTTGCAGAGGTTATGAATGGCTGAGGTTGGGAGCTGAGAGGCTGGCGTTAAAGGGTTTTAAAGCGTCAAGCCAACAGCTAATTGTGTTCTTTAGTTCCACCGATGCCACATGCAAGGCCATGGTTGGGTTCCTTGAGTTCCAGGGATTCCAAAAATATTATTTTTGAGCTTGATTTATTGAAGGTTTGAAGAGGAAGGAGGAAGAGAGCTCACGAGAGTGAACTGAAAAAGAGAGAGAGAAAGAAAAAAAAAGGAAGAGAGAGATAGAAAGAAAAAGGAAGAGAGAGAGAGAGAGAGAAAGAGAGAGAGGGAGAGAGAGAATGAGAGAGAGGAAGAACCGGTCAAATGAGGGGAAAAGGAAAAGGGTGATGGGATGTCTGATAGATTGGGTGAGGAAAAAATACTAATATTTTATTATCTATTGCCATGACTCTTTAGTTTAAGGGGTGGAGATGCAAAAGGTAGTTACTGTTCATTAAAGGCAGTTATTGTTCACTGGGTGGATTCAATAGTGAGTTGCCCTATGGGCCTTTGCAACGCTGGAGTTGCTCTCAAGCAACGGCGCTGTCGTCCACCGATCACCAACGACCGTCAAATTATACCTCCATAATCCTCTACCCGTCCTCTTTCCAAACTCCATGTTTGTTTCTACAAATTCGTAACCGAATTTCCTCAATTTCAGATCTAAGAAACGTCAAGATTTTGATCGGCTTTTGTGTGTTTTGTTGGAATGGGAGCGGCAAGACGGCGAAGAGCGGAGTTGGTTTGGCGTCGATGTGTGTGATGAGGCCGGAGCTGGCGGTGAAGTCGAGCCGGTGGTTATAGCGTGAGTTTTGGGTATTTTCGCATTTTCAATCTTGATTTTGCACTGCTTCAATTTGATTTAGGATTATTTTTTGTTGTTTTACTATTTTAATCTGTGACTGGTTGTATAGATTGCAATACAACATCAATTGGATTGTTGAAGAGTCAAGTTTTCTTGGTGTAATTATTGTTCTAACTAGACTAAGAGTGTGAACATTGATTTGGTGATATGTATGTATGTATGTATGTTTGTATGTGTGTGTGTATATATATATATATGTTTATATGCAGGTGGAGCGAAGGTGAAAGCTGACAAAGATGTTCCACAGAGACGTAAGTTGTGTATCTATTTTCAATACATTGTTCTTAGCTCGTCGCGTTTTCTTTCGACTTTGAATTAAAAGTTATAGGCAACGCCTGCGAGTAAAGCATTGAGTTTTCTTGGTAGTAATGCAATATTTTTTTTTGTTTTGGCCCTTGAACATCACTGGAATATGTGGTAGTTGATATCATATCTATTCGAAGGGATTTGACGGTGTTGATATCATATCTTTTCAACTGTTTCTTAATTTAAGTTTTTATTTTGTTAATGGGTTAAACAGCAAACGATGAGAATTGAATTTTTAAGTAGACTACTTATTTATAGGAAGCAGGGTCTTAGAGAAAATTGTAGTAAATTCAAATTCATTACTGCTATTTTCCTTTTTTCACAGGTTCCTAAAGCTTATGATCGGCCTCTCCTCTCAGTTATTGATATAACTTCATTTTAATTCAGTGTGATGCTATAAGTTTAGAGATTGTTTTGGCCGAACAATAAACAATTTCTCCCGGTTGCCTACTAGGGTTCATGTCTATCAAACAGGGAAAACGGTAATCGTCACTTACGTCTTAGAACTCTCTCAAGTTTATAGTTTCTCTCAAATGACTTTTTTGACTTAGGCATCGGAGGCCCTTTGATGGATACATTCCTTTCTATTTTGGGTGTTTGTCAATTAGATTAACGATGTACCTTGATTTGTAGGTGGAATTTCGTTAATTCAATTGTACAAAATTTGCATCCATAGTGGCGAAGATGATTGTAACATGGGTGAAGGTGTGGTTAACAATAATGGTGGTGGAAATGGTAATTATGAGGTAGTAGGATTGATGATGGCGGAGATGGTGGAGGTGGTTGTGGTCGTGGTGGCCCTGTGATGGGGTGGTGATGGGAGATCCTATTGATGATAGGTGTAGGAACTGGTGGCAATGATGCCTAGTAGTGGGGATATGGCGGTATGGATGCTATTTGCGATGACCGTTGTAAGGTGGTAGTAGGGGAGTACAAGATTTTTTCTTTTTTTTTTCTTAAAACTCTAACCTTGTTTTATATTTAGTTTGTGGCTTTTATTTTTTATTTTTTTATTACGTTATTAAACTACACTGGAAAAATAACATTAATGTTTTACATAATCTAGGCTAATATTGTATTTTATGTTATTCATTTTATGGGTATATTCTTTAAAAACAACATGTCAAACGTATTTTATACTCGTTTTTGTATCCGTAAAATGAAAAATTATTTTGCAACATTACCAAACATACACTTATCCTCCCAATAATCTCCACAAATGAAGAAAACTCTCCTAATAATCTCTCCAAATTTAGCAAGGTAGGGAGGAATTAGTCATAGTAATTAAGTGTCGAACTTGTCATCTATGCGAGTTATAATTGAGACCTCTTATGTATTAGTGAAGAGAAATATCATATACTCCATCAATTAAAGTTAAGCTGGAATTCGAAGTGGATAACCCAAATTAGATCGTACCATTTATACAACATTTTTAACTTGTTAATGATGGGAGAGGAAGGGGATAACGAACCTGAGCGAATTAAACTCCTTCCGTTATTAGCTTGGGGATTTTCTTCATTTTGAACAGTTACACAGATATGATTGACGCGAGGAGGAGGTTGTATGTGTAGACCTATCAAGACAAGAAAATATGTCATATAAAAGTGAAAGCAAATAATTAATAGAAAGAGAAGGGAGCATGTGGTACACTGACAGTTATAAACCCATTGTTGCTAGAAATTGAGTTTTGCTCCGCTCGGGAATGAAGAAGTCTCAGAAGCCAAAGCTTCTAAAGGGGTCTACGTCTGCCCCATGCGGTTTCGAGTAACGGCCAATTTTGGGCAACACTGAATTAAATCCCATGAGATATCTGTTTATTTTTAACGTTACAAGTTTTCCAAAAATGATTAGTTTGCTATTGTAATTTGTAGCTATGGGAAAAAAGAGTAAACTGTAGCTAGAATAAACTATTTATTTTTCAAGTTGCAAATTGATAACCACTTCGTTTTCAGTTTTTGTAATCACGTTTTTAATTTGAATACCAAAAACTCATTTGATAACTACATTTAGTTTTCAAGTTTCAAAAAAAATAATAATAATTGAAGGCTACTTTTTTTTTTTTTTTTTTTTTGAAATTTGACAGTAGTTTACCAAACAACTAAAATGATTAGCAAACGAATCCTTAATTTTCATTTTTGTAGTCCTCAACAGAAAGTTATTACTCATATTTAAAAACTTTTACCAAATTCTTTGGATGCAAAACAATTGGAGATTATTGCAGCGCCATGAGGTCCTTTGTCTGGCATTAAATCTTCAAGTGGAGTGACGGAGTAGAGATATCGAGCCATATGCCAATTACCAGACAAATAAGCTTCCACAATTGGAAGCTCGTTGTTTGAATCGGGAATGCTGAGTAATTTTTTGTTTTTTGTTACCATGCATTCAGCCATTTCGGTAATCCCTTTAATTGCAGCAACAGCAAGAGCTGTCTGACCAATTATTTCCAAGTCATCCTCTTCCATCAACGACACCAATTCTTTGACAATATCCACATGCCCAGCATCAACTGCAATGTGAAGACCTGTCTTCCCAGAAAATGGATGTCTTACTCTTACTGCCTCCGGATGTTGGATGTAAAAGTCCTTTGCAGTTTCCCAACGACCAGCGTGCACAGCCTCAAAGAAAGGTTTACAATGACTATATTCAAATCCTGTCAAATTAATCTTGTTTTGTTATTGTTAATTTCCCCACACTTCTTTAGATTGATGCATGAACTATTCTGTAGTTAAACTTCAACCATAGAAACGATGGAAGATAATGTTATGGGTTCCTTGTTATTTAACTTTTTAATGAATTTATATGAAATTATGTGACAACTAGAAAAATTATATGGGACCATTGTGATTAACACTCCAAGGTGTTAGGAAAATAGAGCACTGAAATTTAATCACAAAGAAAATCAAGAAATCATTCATGCTATTAATTAAATACACAGTTTAAATATGTTCAAACAAGATTTTTTTTTTTTAGCCAAAATGATAATCGATATCGATATTTTCATAAATTTGTATTCGATATTTCCAAGGACGGAGCTACAAATTTCTTTTAGTGGGGCATCCCGAAAATCAACTAAGAAAACCTACCTACATTACATCAAACTTCAATGATCCGAATTATTTATTTTTTAAGTTGCACCTCATAGATCATTCTTACAAAATATTAGTCAAATTAGAAATATTTGAGACATCTAATTGAATTTAAAGAAATTGACGAACACTTTCTATTAAAAACAACGAGATTTCATTGTGACAATTAAATAGGCAAATAGTTTTGGAGTGATTTGAATTTTTGCAAGGATGATCTATGATCGAGACTTATAAAATAGACGGTTCAGGTCAAGGACGGAGCTACAAATTTCTTTTAGTGGTGCATCCCTAAAATTAACTAAGAAAACCTTATTATAGTATGGCTTATACTCAATATGATAATAAGGATGCTTTCAAATGATGATGTATCACAGTTCCATGTTACAAAAATTTCAGTATAGTAGTGGAAAGTGGAAAAGTGATGAGAAAAATATTAATACATGATAGGCGGGATAGGAGTTTTTAAGTTTGAAAGACAGAGTAAGAGCACTTTTGCTCATATTTGATATAGAGTATAAGTAGTATGAAGGTATGTTGAATATTAGATACATATATTTTCTTTAAAGATAACGTGTGTATATTATATAACTCTAGTCTGCAACTTAACAAACGAATTACTCAAGTGGGGGCATCTGCCCCCAGTGAGCCTTCATTGGCTCCGCCCATGGATATTTCTACCTATATCGATATTTTAAATAATAGATGACACACAAATATGGCATGAAAACATACTATCTTAGCATTTTCTTAAGGAAAAAGTACAGACGATTATTTAATTAGATAATGAAATAGGAAAGGATTTTATTTTCCCTCTTCTTTGGCAAGGAGACGCACCTGATGGATGTGACATGCGTGACGTGGCCGCCGAAACGCCTTGTGCCATGGTCTCCGAATCACCTTGTGCCTAGTTCGACCTGTGATTAGGATTCGGTGGAGCATATCATATATTATTATCTAAACAAACAAAAAATTAGCAATGAAATTGATGTAGTCTAATTACTACTTACAGATTGAAAGGAAAGGAAGCCAACAAACTGCAGCTAGCTGGTTATTAAGCTCTAGTAAGTATGCAAATAAAACAAAGGATTTAATAAGAATAAAATGGAGGAAAGTGGGAAGCTTACTTAGAAATGAGGGAAAGTGGGAAGCTAATAAGAAAAAATACTTACAAGAGTACAAGAATGTTGTAGTATAGATGTTTATTAAAGATCGTTCTCCACAAAAATTATTTAAATAACTTATGTAAAAATGATTCTTAATTAACTACTTAAAACTAAAAATTGAGAAAAGAGATTTTGAATTTGGATAATATTAAAAATGAATTTTAATTAAAAACCAAGTAATAAATTCAGCCAAAATTAATACGACAAAAGAAAAGATTTTTTAAATACCAATTTATAAAAGCATCATCACCTAGTAGTTCTATGTATTTTTACCAATCCTATGTATTCTTATTGGCAAACTAATAAGAAGAAAATGGGGGAAAGTCGGAAGCTACTTAGAAATGAAGAGGTGCATGGGCTGCTTTTCCTGGAATAATATTAAGGATCAACTGGACAGGCAACCTCCGCTTGAATATTGGTATCATATTCCTAACATAAATGCAAAGTTGGGCAAAGCCTTGTTATTAACTGAAGAGGATTTAATAAGCAAACCTACCTATAACCATTACAAAAGGATAAAAAGAAAAAGGGGGCAATAGCCACGCTCAGAAAGCCAGGAAAGAAAGAAAAGGGAGGTGACTTGAGTCCAGAGCCCTCACGATTGTTCCGTTAGTATTCTTGGGGTTCCTGGCAATCTATTTGTGTGTTTGTTTAAAAATATTATCTCGGTAACCAATGATCAAAGAACGCATGGTTACTTATTTTTAGATTTGATATTAAGATTGAAGAATAAATAGATATGCTTTTAGTGTTTTAACCTCTACTCTTAGTATCACATAGGAGAGTGACGAAGACATTGAGACTCTAGTATTTTTACTTATGTTATATATTCTTAGTTGAAAGTTGACCCATAGAGTTAATCTTATGTAACGACTTATTTAAACGAAGATCAGTAAAGGATTTAGTACAAAACATGTCATCCACAAGAGTCAATTGAAGACGAATACCACTAAATTGTATCTCCATTCTAAAACTTAAAGGTTAAAAGTTATGAAGTTATATTTGACTCTAAATGTGGTGGTGCAAGTTATTTTATATACAATGCATATGAAATCAAATTTGACTTTTAACTTTTAACTCTTGTAAATTGGAAGGAGTCTAGTCAAATTTAGAGACAAATATAATTTTGTAGGTGAGGATCACACATTTAGAGCTATGTCAAATGTCAAATATGACTTTGCACTTGAATCATGTATGAGTATAACTTTTCTAGTATATTGGAGATATCTTATAGTTTTATTAATATATATATATATATATATATAGTAATATATATTCTCCATACCTGTAATGGTCCCGATTCATGTTAGGGAACGATGAAGCAACCCACCTTTTACGAATGGTGTAAATATGCTCATTGTTCAAGGTTTAATTTACAACTCTGATTTGAGGCATTTCGGCCACGATTTGGAGTTTTTTGCTCATACTCCCCCACAACTTTGAATCAATCCTCCAACCTCGCACGCCTATGAATGCATTTCCCTCTAGATTTGGCGAATCTCATCTCAACACTGATTCGCTGCATTACCTGAGCTTCTCTATGATTGAAGACTATTAGCCATACATTATCATGTGTCATTTCAAATTGTGTTTAATTAGTGAATGAGTGATTAGCTTAAGAGTTAATCTTGTTGTACAAGAGTACTCTTGGACTATTCATTAAGTTGAAAACAAAGCGGTTACTAAGAAATACGAGCGATTTATTCTAATCTTAAGTTTTCATTTCTTTCTTCTTCTTTTGTGATTCTTCTTCTTCTCTGTTACTACCATGATGCTATCAACGAGCTAGTCTTGCTTGCGCATTTGATTCTGAAGATTTTGCAGTTGCGCTCCAAGTAAAATGTGAGATAAAAGCTAATCTTCATCCTAAGAGTCTTGTTCTTCAAACTCCCAAACCTATTGTCACACACGTTAATGATAAAAACTTGTTTTTTTTTTTTTTTTTACTTTTATGAATTGAACATGAAATTGAAGTTTGGAGGCACCAAACGAGAAATGGCATATTATACAGCTAGTCAGACCATGAGACAATTTTCAGTCGGTTTTGATTTATCTAAAAAATATATTTAAAGTTTGATCTACATTCTGCATTGTACTGGCCAGAGCATATGTGTCAAACGAACGGCCTACCAAAATAAAACCCTGCCTGGCCTGTAGGTTTGGGTTGGCTATTTCAGCCCAACAACGTTTAATTTAGTGGAAGTCAAATGTTGCTTAATTTTGTGGCTTATGATGCCTGGAGCCCTAGTGGCACAAATCATCCTCACTATATCTTGTCAATGTGAATGTTCTTTCACATTTGTTGGTAACAATAATGGGCTGGTCGACCGTGGACTCGTCAGTTCATCATAACTTCATATGCATTGACCAGTTTTAACTCAAACGTAACAGAATTTAGGGTTTGGCTGTTGAGCTACAGTCTGCTGATTTGGCGTGGGATCTGGTTGACCTCCTGCCCCTGTCCTTATTTCTCTGGGAGAATATACGTTATCTGACTATTTGTGCTGAAATTCGGTTTAAATCGTTTGTAGAAAATAACAAAACCATGCACAGGGAATGTTGGATGAAATTTTATAATTTTTATCATATTATCCTTTGCTGGAGGCTGTTTAGTTTGAACTTGTGAAGCTTTGAGAGCATCTAAAGTGGAGTGCTTAAATAGGGACAATCACCATATAAAACGAGTATAAAACAAATATAGAAACAAAATAAATCTCCAATAGATCGAAGAATGAGTCTCTAAAGTATAGTGACTCACTGAATATTTGATATATGTACTCACATATACTGACTGTATAGGAACTGAAATGGTAAACCCATTTTCGCAATTTGAGTGGAAAAGTTGGTAATGAAAGAACATCTACGTTTAGATGTCGGTAAAATGGCTGGGAAGTAAATATGTCCACTGCAAAGCAACAACTTGCATTTTGTAAAACAATATTTATACATTACTCAAGTCTATACAAATTGTGGGTGTCATAACAATTTGGAATTTAGCCAATGGTTGTATGTCATTTTTGGAGATGGATTATCTGCCCTCCTCATCTCATACCCTTTCTATCTTCTTATATTTTTATGGTCACGATTAAGCCACGACAACATTTTATATTCCTATTGTTTTTTTATCTTATTATTTTTTATAAAAAATTCAATATAAAATATTGACGTGGCTTAACCGTGACCATAAAAATATAAGAAGAAGAGAAGGAGATGAGATAGGGGAGGACAGACAATCCAGGTCCGTTATTTTTTCCCCCAACTTGTCAATCCCCAGTCACCCTCCCTGGCCATCGAATAGATCCGCCCCTTTCCCCACTCGTTGGTTTGGTGTAGAATATTCTCCACATATTTCTTTTCCTTTGTTAGTAATAATAAATTTCTTTCATTATAGAGTTAAGGACAAAGTCAAGAGATTTATATGAATAAGGTATCCTCAAACAACAAAGTTACATTTCAAACTCAAGAACTTATTGAACACTTATATATTAATTTATACAGTTTTTTATACAACATATTGCAATATCTTGACGCGTTTCCAAGTTTTGAAACCGTTGCATGACAACATTATTACCAATACCATCAAATCTCTCTCTATAAAAATAATCATATTATCATTCATTTATTGATCTCCCATTCTATTTCACAATTAATTCTTCAGAAATTTCATGACTGGAAATGCTCTTTCAACGGCATCAGTAGCAATTGAAAGAGTTAGTACTAATGTCACAAGCAAATAAACTAACGGATACACCTTGTCTCTTTTGCACTGAACCATTTATTTTACAAGATATTAAAAAGGTGTGGGGAAAGTAATTTGAAATGTGTGAATATAACATCTCTAACAGAAAATATTGTTTCGCACATCTTAGTGTTCATTATTGAGTGATCGCTCCCTATTTGGCTAGAAGATGCAGTCTCGAGGCTTCCTCTCTCCAAGCTAGCAAGACGAGATTACCACTTTCCTTAGCTACGAATAACGTATTTTCATATGTATAAGTTTGTCACATCACAAGGGATTATTAATATGAAATATTTGCCACAACAAAGACACCAAGAGTAAGTCAATCTCAAAACATATAGCATATTATACAGTCAAAAGTAATCCTATTTAGTTAACATCGATAAAATATTTCACCATGTCAAACACGGTCTATCTTCAATATTCAACATTGTAAATTAATATATGCTACCAACCAATCACAACTCCTCGCAAATATTGTCAACAAAGATAAATTAGATACCAATATTTGCCATCGTCCTTTGTAGACCCGGCAATTTCTAACACGACACAGTGACACGACACGAAAATAACGGGTTTCGGGTCAACACGATAACTTATCGGGTGACCCGTTAAGAACCCGTTAATAACTGGTTCTTAACAAGTATACACGCGGGTAACACGTGGGTAACCTGTTTCGACCCGTTAAGAAAAATAATATTTTGATAATTTTAAAGTTTAATTACTAAAAGATTTATTATAAAATACAATAGCCATATTAATATATACAATATATTCTATATTAAATATATAGTTTTGTATTATTATTCTATATAAGTTAAAAAAAAAAAAGTTTTTGTCATTATTTATTTTTATTATGAGAGTTCCTTATTATCATTACTAGGATAAATTTTACTTAATATGTTGTTGTCCACAATTAAAATAAACTAGTATAGTATTTATATAGGCAAGAACTAATAAGACATACATACAAGTATGAAAAATGTGAAAGAATATATAAACACTTGTGATTCATCATTATTCCTCCACGAGTAGATAATGGTTACACTTACATTATCGTTTAGATTTTTAAAATCCTCCAAACCCTATGAATAATGTTTTTTATTGAGAAAAAATTAATAAAATTAATAATAATTATTGTAGAAGTGTAAAAAATGTAAAATAAATATACAATCACTCATAGTGACAAGCTTTACAACTTTCATGAAGTGGTCAGTTTCGAAATCCAACACTATAATCCATAAACCTTAAATTTATATTTAACTGTCGATTGTCATTTACGTTTTATTCTTCTTATTGAGTTTCATTTTGTAAATTTTCTTTTTTGAAAACATGATCAACTGGCGGATGTAAGAAGATGAACGGTTCAGATCTTTGATATCACGTTTCGATATTTACGGTTAACTGAAATATGAGTCGATGTCATATAGTTTGTAGAAACTTTATAAACATCAAGCAATATTTTCACTAACAGTAAAACTCTAAATATAATATCGACGATCCAAACCGTTCATCTTCCTGCATCCTCTAATAGATCATGTTTTCAAAAAAGAAAATCTGAAGAAAAAAAAAACAAAATTTGATGAGAAAAATTAAGCGTAAATGTAAACAACAATCAACGGTTAAAGTTTGATCTATGATTTATATGATTATAGTGGCGAATTTCGAAGTTAAGCTCTTCATGAAAGTTGTAAAGCTTGTCATTACGAGCGTTTATATATTTTTTCTATATTTTTTTTGCACTTCTACATTAATTAAAAAACTATTCAAGACTTTACGTAAGCGAAAATATACTTAAAAAGAAAATTACGTTTTTATGTTTTGAATGTGACAATATGGTATGTATATACTTATTTAGTATTATGTTTTTCATTTGATTATTTATTGGTTTAAAATATATTTTCCTTAACGGGTAACGGGTCGGGTCATATTACCTGTTAATATTATCGAGTCAATTTCGGGTCGGGTCATTTTACCCGTTTATTTTAACGGATGTTACACGACACGACCCGTTAAGATATCGGGTATGACACGAAAACGACACGAACACGAGAAACACGACACGAATGCCAGATTTAGTCCTTTGTGAGTTTGTCAAGCAAGATTCGAAAAGATTGCTAAGTTCATAATTTAACATCTCAATTTTATAACCATATAACGAAAAAATAGACGGTGTAAACAAAAGTGGTGACATGTGACACAAAATCTTAGGCCAAAACCCAAATGCCACGTGTCACTCTTCCATTGATGCATCCACCGTTACCTGACGTTTAATGACGTCCACTTGTTTAAATACTCGCGATTTCTGCAAATTCTTTTGGTGCTCCTTTCCTTCCGTCAGATAACTACTAATATTAACATGCAAAAAGTCCACAATACCCTTTCTGCCATCCTATTAGATTTTTTTTTTTTTTTTTTTTTTTGGAAAACGACAATATGTATTACCAGGGCCGGAGCCAGGAAAGGGAGGACCTACAAAGAGGCAACAACCAAAGAGCAACCACCAAAAAACAGTGGAGAGGGGAACAAAGAAAGACGCTGAACCTGCAGTCACGCGTCACCCCTCAACACTGCAAAAAAAAACTACAGAGGGTCAGGAAGACCATCCTTGTTTAAAATATGCACTAATGAAAATGGTGGACTGTCTAACCAAGTAGCGCCGCACATCTCCATGTTACTACTCGATGCCAAACGGTCCGCCGCCTTGTTGGCTGATCTTGGAACCCAAGACCAGCGACACCTCTGAAAAGAATCTCGAAGTCCAAAGACCCTAGACAACGTAGGATAAGCTTCCCAGCCGCCAGAGGATAAATTCCCATTCAAAGCCGAGATATTCTCTTTGGAATCAGATTCAATAATAATACTATGCAAGCCAAGCGAAGTAGCAAATTTACACCCAAAAAGAATGGCAAAAGCTTCGGCCCCCACTGCACAAGAAGCATGAACCCGAAGCTTCCTAGCCCCAACAAAAGAGCCATCAGCGATTTGGTGACAATACCCACACAACCCGAGGCCGAAGAGGCATTCCAACTCGCATCGACATTGAGCTTGGTAAAAGGAGGACAGGGCGGGGACCACCCAACCGAGCCATCCTATTAGATTTGGGTTGCGTAATTATCTATTCTAAAATTAAGGAAGGATTTGACTGTAGCTTAGCTACAGTCAAGTTTTTGCCCTTTGATTTTGCTTTGTTTAAGCCACTGCCATCATATATGTGGCTGAGTTGGAGGGTAATTATATAAAACTAGGAGGGTAATATTGTCTCTGAACATATTTCGAAATATTTACAGTTTTGCCAGCTTTGTTGTGAGATGGGCCCTTGATTTTGCATTATTTACATATCTGCCATTTTTGAAAGGCATGGGCTGCAGAGACAGAGAGGGAGGTGGGCGTGGGATAGCAGGGAGGGAAAGGGACAGGGAGGAGTGAGGCTGCCAAAAAAGGTGGTTAGGGTTGATTTTTTCTCCTCAAATCAAGGGTTGGTGTCGGTGATTGAGAGATTGAGAGGGATGGGAGAGAGACAGAAACACACCCATTTGGCCTTCATTTCCCTTTCTCAAACCCTAGCAGCAACAACACCAATTCTAGCCGATCTCTGCAATAGCGTCGGCTCCTGCTTCTGAAAACCAAAACCGCACAAACCTGGCCTCCATTTCTGTAACTCGGAGCTTCGTCTCTCTAACTCTAACTCCGAATATCAACAAGGTCTCTCTCTCGTGTATAATTTTGAATTTTTGGAATTTATCTTGGAATTTTGTCTTTGATTCTTCTTTCTGTTTGTGCTTTTCCATTTTTGCAAGTCGGCGAGAAGCTGAGCATAGTTCTTTCTATAGCCTTCGTTCTCTCCCATGGCCAGGTATGCCCTCTCTCTCTCATGCACTCACAAGCTCACGTTTTGAAACCCTAGCTCCAAACCTCTAAAGCTCCAAGTTAAGGACTTTTTGAATGCTAATAAAATATAGGAGGCAGCAAAGAAGCTGGAATTTCAATATTTTTGTTTTTTTTTTTGGTTGGATGAGCATTTAGATGGAGTGAACTCAGCTAGAAATGAGAACTGGGCTTACCCTAATTTTTATTTTTCAGTTAAAGAACATGGTGATTAATTTCCGTTCTTTTGTTCGGGCATGAAATTGGAGGGTGAATTATTAGGATGATTTGGTTTTAGTGGCATAGAGGTGCTTAATTCTTCCATAAAGTAGAGAACTTTTACTTCTAATTTCTAAGGAGGGTTTTAGATGCTTAGCTTCGATGTCAGTTATAGGATCCGTTTACAGAAATAGAGGGTACGTGAGTGTCTATTCTATTTGTTTTGGATGGCAATTTAGCTTAAAAGATAAACAGTCGGGGGAGGGCAAGATGGTTGCTCCTTATGTTGACTCCTTTACCTGCATTTATACTATTGTGCTAACATTTTTTTTCATTTTCTGTTATGTAGCTGAAGCAGCTAAAGTTGAGTGTTTTAATCGGTTGTATATATCACCCAGTTTACCCGTTCCTACTGTTGCTCAACAGGGACAAGTTTAACAGCAGGTGAGTGGAAATATTGGGTTATTCTTAATTTTCTATTTTCTGATTGAAATTTGATGATAGATCTGGTTCAATCGGAAGACTAAGCTAAAAGTACAAGTGGTATTTTTTGGTTAATTGGTTGGGGTTTTGGATGGCTCTTCTGGGTTGTTGTTAATTGTATGTTTTCTCATTGAATTTTGCATCAATTTATCCAACGGATTAGTGAGCTAAAACTACAAGTGGGGTTGTTTTGATTTTTGGGTTGTTTAATTTTCTATTATTTTATTGAATTGGATTTGATTCAATGGGGTTAGTGAACTAAAAGTGCAATTGGGTTTGTTTTGGTTTTGAAGCTCAGAGTCTTACATATTTGAAAGTTGAATCTAAGCCTTTCAAAACCTTTGTAAACATGCTGTCAATTGTAAGGTACTCTGTACAACAGAGCTTGACATCAATTTTGGCGTGAGTCTTGATTGAATGGGATCTCTGTGTGTAATTGTAATGATGGAGGGAAGTGGGGGTGAGAGATAATAGAGAGAGAGAGAGAGAGAGAGAGAGAGAGAGAGAGAGAGAGAGAGAGAGAGAGAGAGAGAGAGAGAGAGAGAGAGAGAGAGAGATGGGAAATGGGTTATGGGAAGGACGAGCTGCAAAAGCTGGCAACAGAGAGAGAGAGAGAGAGAGAGAGAGAGAGAGAGAAGAAGAAGAAGAAGAAGATAGTTGGAAAGGAAAGTGAATTATTGCTGAGGGTGTGCACTTCTTTCCCTAACTTTTTTGTGAAGCCTTTTGAGATTTGTAATTTGAGAAAGAGAGAGGGAATTAATGGAAATATATAAGAATTTATGGGTGATGAAATTTTGGAAGCCCAAATGATTCAAAATTTAAATTTGTGTAAATTGATAAGTGTGGGTGTGAATGTTTTTCATTTGCCTACTCTTTTTAAGTTGGTGTTTTCAGTTTTTTTTCAGTTTTTGGCCAAATAAAAAAATTAGTACTAGAGTGACATAGTTGTATTAAAAAGTTTTTTTGTTTTTTTTAAAGAAGTTTTTGTTCTGTGATTTGAATTGGTAATTGGTGTGTAAAACCCTTTGACCAATTTGAATGCGATGTTTTTATTTCGATTGTTTGAGAACAATAAAACTAATTGTTCTCTTTTTTATGGATTGCAGGAAACATACCGCCAACTCGGGATTTTGCATTACAGGTTTCATTCACTAACCCTAAATTTTTAGTGTTGTGCGACTATAACTGTTTGTGGCTTACTTATTTGTGTTGTCCAAAATATTTTTGTGTTGTTTGTGCAAAACTTTTTTCATTTGGTGTTTATTATTGGACAACGATGTGATTAATTAGGATTCTTTCAAAAACCTTTAAAAAACGTTGCTCCTTTAACTGTTTGCAGATTAATCTAGGTTTCATTTTCTGTATGTGTTTATCTTTTGCCTATGAATTTTATAAATGTATGTGTTTATCTTTTGCCAATGAATTGTAGAGTGTTGTTAGTTGTTGTTAAGTTGCTGCCATTTTTTGGTGATTAGCATTAAAAACTTTTTTTTTTTAAAAGAAGTTTTTGTTTTGTGATTTGAATTGGAACCCTTTAACTAAACATGTTTTTAGAGTGTGTACATCTATATGTATGTCTGTGTACATGTAAAAAACTCTTTAACTAACTACACATATTTTTACAATTGTGAAACACTCCCATTTGCGGAAAAGTGCAGTTTATATGTGTGCATGTGTATAAATGTATGTGCAAGTATCAATATATACCTAATTATTTGTCTAGCTATATGTATAGGCATGTGTATAACTATATGTATATCTGTGTGCATGTATATATGTATGTATGCATCTGTGTGTGTATGTACATGTATGTGTATGTATATATGCATCTGTGTGTGTATGTGCATGCATACATCTGTTTATGTACATATGTTTATGTACATACATGCGTATGTATGTTACATACATGCGCATGCACACATACAGTATGTATGCACACACACACACACATACATACATGCATATGTATGCATCTGTTTATATGCATACATCTGTTTATATGCATCTGTTTCTATACATATGTATGCATGCATCTGTGTGTGTGTGTGTGTACATGTATATGTATGTGTGCATGCATCTGTGTGTGTGTGTACATGTATATGTATGTATGCATGCATATGTATGTATGCATGTACATGTATATGTATGTATGCATGCATCTGTGTGCGTGTGTGTGTATATTTAAGGGTTAGGGTTTAGATAGTTTGTCTGGAGTGTGTGGTCCTTAATGTTTAGGGAAAATTTTGAAGTTAGTTACTATTACAGGATTAGTGGTGATGGATTTGCAATGTTTGTGAATTTCAGAAAATTAGATACTCGAAGGGAACACTTGGGGCTTTGGCTTTTTGAGGTATATTCATTCATAGTAGTTTTGTAACTATAGAATGTCATTTCTTTAAAGGTTTAAAGGTGTAACTATAGAATGTCATTGCAACTTTTGTCAACGTAAGCTTTCCTTCAAGTAATTTCGATTGTATATTGGCTCTCGATGTCGACTTAATAGAGTAGCAATGTAAATTGAATTGCTTATTTTATGTATCAATTCACCCCATCTCTTGCTTTTTCTTTCATTTGGAGATGATTGTCTAAATGTGTGGTTTTGTGAGCGTTACTTATGTAAAACGCGTGTTATCTGAATTGATACATTTAAGAATGCGATTGTATTGCTGTAACATTTTTAGTTAATCTTTCTATGAATATTATATATGGATTGAATACGCAAAGCGCGGGCATTCCTGCTAGTTAACCCTAAAATGAAAAGGGCAAACGCGTTCCGAAATATCATCAAATCTCAGCTGTCAGTCCCATACAGTCCACTGTATCCCTCTGCACCTCCCCGAAACAGTCTCTCAAAAATTCTTGTTACATTACATGGCGTCCTCTTCAATGGCAGCGAGCGGAGTGCTCACGTCGCGATCGTCGGTGTCGCCGAACTCGAAGGAGACCCAGAACATCAGCCGCCTCTCCTTCACCGGCTCTCATCTCTCCGGAACCAAAGTCTGTTATGAACCTGTAAACAATGCGATTTTTACTAATCACCTTTTTATAAGTGAATTAGTATTAAGCATGAGATTAGTACTTTTGGTTATGTTTTGTTGTTTTGTGCTAAGTTTGCCAGCTGGCTTAGTGATATAGTCGAATGGTTGTAGTCTTTTGGAGGAGATTTGGAAAATATAAAAAATACATTATCCCAAAAACAGGAGCTCAGCTCCCTTCTTCTCCATTCTGTCCATACTCCATTGTACAGCTTGCTGCAACAGGTCAAGGTCGAATTGGGTCCTAACATTGGTATCAGCCATCACCGGTCCTGGTTTCCCTTCCGTGCATGCCCAGACACACCACCACCACTCGTTTTACGGCCATGGATGAGCGAATGGCTGCTCTCGAAGCTTCTTTTGCTTCCTTGCAGTCGTCCTTCTCGGATACTCTGGACGCCAAACTTGCGATCTGCTTTGAACAGTTTCGCCGGGAACTCTCTTATGGGGGTAGGCATGGCGGTGACCCACCAGATCCTGAGAATCGCCCGCCTCCGTTTCTGGCGCCTCTCCCAGATCCGCCTGATGGGGAGCTCCCTCGCCGTCCGCACCTCGAGATCTACGACGGCGCCCACCCACAACGGCTCCCCCTGCAACATCGTATTGATTTTCCCCGTTTCACTACTGGTGATGACCCGATTGCCTGGATTTATCGAGCTGAGCAATTTTTTGCTTATTACGGCACTCCTGAGCATTAAAAAGTGGTTACGGTCTCTTTCCATTTGGAGGGCGAGGCGTTACAATGGTTCCGATGGATGGACTGTTTGGTCAGTACACTTCGCTGGGATGCATTCACCACCGCGTTTTGCCGTGAATTCGGGCCTTCCGAATTCGAAGATTGCTCTGAATCTCTCTTCAAGCTCCGTCAAACAGGTATTCTGAAGGATTATATTGCTGAGTTTCGTCGGCTTGCTACTCGCACCTCTGATGTTGGTCCGACTCTTCTTAAGAGTTGTTTCCTCGGTGGTTTGAAGAAAGAATTGCGGTTTGATGTGAAATTGTTACGTCCGGCCACGGTTCATGAGGCTATCTCTCTGGCTCTTCAATTGGATCTTAAGTCGGCTGAACTTAAGTCGGGCTACCCCAAATCTTTCCCTCCGTACAAACCTCCCTCCCAGCCCCTTCCTCCTCACACTGTCGCCAATCCTCGGCTCCCCAACTTACCACTCAAGAAACTTTCTCCTGACGAAATCCAACGCAAGCGCGAGAAGGGGGACTGTTGGTTCTGCGATGAGAAATGGGTTCGTGGGCACAGGTGTGGTCAGAAACAATTGTTGATGCTCGATTTTCTCGGTGATGATGAAGAAGTTTTTAAACCACCTGATGATGTCTTGGCCGAGATCCAGTATATGGAGCTGAGTGAATGTGCCTATTTTGGCACCCTCTCCAAACCGACGCCTCAAACTATGAAAGTGGTCGGCTGCATTGGCAGTCACACCGTGACATTCTTACTCGACTCTGGTAGCTCTCATAGTTTTGTGGATTCGCGGATGGTGAAACAACTGGGTTGGAAATTACAGGGCACAAAACCTTTTGAAGTTGTCGTGGCTAATGGAGGCAAAGTGAAGAGTCAGGGCTGTTACAAGGAGGCTCTCATATCTCTCGGGGGATATACATGTACCCATACTCTTTTTGCTCTTCCCCTTGGTGGCTGTGACGTTGTTTTAGGTGTGGATTGGTTATCTACCATCAGTCCTATCCTCTGGGACTTCCAGCTTTTAACTATGGAGTTTACAGTTAAGGACCAACCCTATAAACTCATTCATAGCACCTCTCGACCCGTGCCTGCTTTACATGCCATCTCGCCGACCCATGTGGAAAAAGAGTTGCTGACTTCGCCTTTGGGATTGGTTCTTTATTCACTGGAGGACTCTAAAATGGAGGCCTCTGAGTTATCTCCATTTCAACTGCATGATTTGCAATCCTTGTTACAAGAATTCGACCTTGTTTTCGGTATTCCTACTTCTCTACCACCTTCCCGAGTCCATGATCACACCATTCCTCTCATACCAGGTGCCAAGCCACCCAACCTCCGTCCCTACCATTATGGTCCTCTCCAAAAATCTGAAATCGAGAAAGCAGTGACTGAGTTGCTTCAGGCTGGCTTTATCCGTCCCAGTCGCAGCCCTTTTGCTTGTCCTGTGTTACTAGTGTTGAAAAAGGAAGGCGTTTGGAGACTTTGCATGGACTACAGAGAATTAAACTCTGTGACTATCAAAAACAAATATCTCATCCCCTTGATCGATGACCTGCTTGATGAATTATATGGCGCTCAGTTTTTTACCAAGCTGGATTTGCGTTCGGGTTACCACCAGATTCGCATGTGTGATGCAGATATTGAAAAAACTGCTTTTCGTACTCATGAGGGACACTATGAGTTCTTAGTGATGCCGTTTGGGCTCACAAATGCTCCAGCCTCATTTCAAAATTTAATGAATGATGTATTCAGGCCCTACTTACGGAAATTTGTGCTTGTGTTCTTTGATGATATTCTCATCTACAGCAAGTCATGGGAGGATCACATTTCCCATTTAAGAATGATTTTCCAGGTTCTTGCAGATCATCAGCTTTTTGTGAAGAAATCGAAATGCTCCTTTGGTCAGTCCAAAGTAGCATATTTGGGGCATGTGGTTTCTCGTGAAGGGGTTGCTGTTGATCCCTCTAAACTGCAAGCCATCGTTGATTGGCCTATACCCGTGCATGTGAAAGGGTTGAGAGGATTCCTCGGCCTCACTGGCTACTATAGAAAGTTCATTCCAGGATATGGAAAAATCTGCCAACCCCTCTATGAGTTGACAAAAAAGGATGGGTTTCATTGGAATTTTAGTGCTCATGAGGCTTTCCTCACACTCAAGCAAGTTATGGTCTCTCCTCAGGTACTTACCTTACCTGATTTTTCCATACCCTTTGTCCTTGAGTGTGATGCATCGGGGAATGGAATCGGGGCAGTCCTGCAACAACGGGGCAAACCTATTGCTTTTTCCAGTCAAGCACTAGGTCCCAGGAACCAAGCACTCTCCACTTATGAGAGAGAACTGATCGCAATCGTGCACGCGGTCAAGAAATGGCAGCATTATTTGCAAGGGAGGCATTTTATCATCAAAACTGACCACCACAGTCTGCGTTATTTCCTCAGTAACCGCGCTCATACTTCCTTCCAACAGAAGTGGGTCTCTAAGTTGCTTGGATTTGACTATGAGATACAATACAAGAGTGGCTCTGAAAATGTGGTGGCCGATGCTTTGTCTCGGGTATTTGATACTTCTCACCCTCCAGCCGAGACCACTGCCCATCCTGGGAATGTTGTTACTTGTCAGGCTCTTTCTTATCCCTATATGGGGTGGCTTGATGATTTACGACGGTTCAATGAGCATGATGACTGGATCCTCCAAAAGGTGCAAGACTTATCTAAAAGCACATCACCTGCTTCTCACTACCATGTTGACAATGGGCTGCTCAAGTATAAGTCTCGCATCGTGCTCAGTCCCACTTCCAATTGGCGCGCTAAGGTCCTAACAGAGCACCATTCCACACCCACTTCAGGGCATGAGGGGGTTCTTAAGACATATCAGCGGGTTAAGCGGGGGTTTTACTGGCCGGGCATGAAACCTGATGTGAAGCAGTTTGTGTCTGAGTGCACTGTTTGCCAACAACATAAATATGAAACCATTGCTCCCCCAGGGTTGTTGCAACCGCTACCTATCCCTCAAGGTATTTGGCAAGACATTAGTATGGATTTCATTGGGGGTCTTCCTGTTTGTTCGGGCAAATCAGTGATAATGGTAATTGTTGACCGGCTGTCCAAGTATGCTCACTTTGTGGCATTAGCACACCCCTACACTGCTTCCATTGTGGCTCATGCTTTTGTGAACCATGTCTTCAAACTACATGGTATGCCTGCATCCATAGTTAGTGACCGTGACCCCATTTTTCTGAGCTCTTTCTGGAAAGAGTTTTTCAAACTCCAAGGTTCCACCCTCTGTTTTAGCTCCGGCTACCACCCCCAAACTGATGGACAAACTGAGGTTCTCAATCGGTGCTTGGAGACTTATCTGCGATGTTTCACCAGTGCGCAACCTAAGAAGTGGTTACAGTGGTTACCATGGGCCGAGTGGAGCTACAATACTTCATTCCATACTTCTGCCAAGTTTACTCCATTTGAACTGGTTTATGGATACCCCCTCCTCACATTGCAGCTTATGAGAGTGGCACAGCACGGGTGGAAATGGTGGAGCACAGCTTGATCGCTAGAGATAGGCTTCTGTCTTTACTTAAAACAAACTTGGAAAAGGCTCGGAACCGAATGAAGGTGCAAAGTGACAAGCACCGAACTGAAAGAGAGTTTACTGCGGGGCAATTGGTTTATCTCAAGCTTATCCCTTACCAATTGAACTCCTTAGCTTCTCACTCTTATCATAAACTCCAGCCTCGATTCTATGGTCCTTTTGAAGTTTTGGAGAAGATCGGCTCAGTAGCTTACAGGCTCAAACTCCCTGAGGGCTGCAAGTTACATCCCGTTTTCCATGTTAGCTGTCTCAAGCCACATTTGGGTCCTACCATTATGCCTACCACTACTCTGCCTTCTGTCCATGATGATGGTCTTCATCAACAAGTGCCAATGGCAGTATTGCAGAGACGGATGTACCAACAAGGCAATGCAGCTGGCGTTCAACTTCTTGTGCAGTGGGAAGGAGGTACCCGTGAAGATGCAACCTGGGAAGATTACGATGCCTTCACTGCCAACCACCCAGCATTCCAATTTTAGTGCCACCTTGTGGACAAGGTTTCTTTTGAAGGGGAGGGAAATGTTATGAACCTGTAAACAATGCGATTTTTACTAATCACCTTTTTATAAGTGAATTAGTATTAAGCATGAGATTAGTACTTTTGGTTATGTTTTGTTGTTTTGTGCTAAGTTTGCCAGCTGGCTTAGTGATATAGTCGAATGGTTGTAGTCTTTTGGAGGAGATTTGGAAAATATAAAAAATACATTATCCCAAAAACAGGAGCTCAGCTCCCTTCTTCTCCATTCTGTCCATACTCCATTGTACAGCTTGCTGCAACAGGTCAAGGTCGAATTGGGTCCTAACAAAGTCCCCGCCCCCAGCACCTGTATGAGGAAGTGCCCCACTCACAGAGTCCCGCCGCTGGTTGTCTCTCCGAAGGCTGTTTCCGATTCCAAGAACTCCCAGACGTGTCTTGATCCCGATGCGAGCCGGGTAAGTGATTCATTTCTCTCCCTCTCTATCGCATTTGGTGCTTTTGTTTCTATGCATTCGCATAATGTGTTCTTGTTTGGATTGAAATTTTGGGAATTTTGTTTGTGTTAATGTGTAGAGTGTGTTGGGGATTATCCTGGGTGGGGGAGCTGGGACGAGGCTTTACCCATTGACCAAGAAGCGTGCGAAGCCTGCTGTTCCATTGGGAGCAAACTACAGGCTGATCGATATCCCAGTCAGCAATTGCCTCAACAGCAACGTGTCCAAGATCTATGTGCTGACCCAGTTCAATTCCGCTTCGCTCAATCGCCATTTTTCTTGAGCTTATGCTAGTAACATGGGTGGCTACAAAAATGAAGGCTTTGTTGAGGTTCTTGCTGCCCAGCAGAGCCCTGAGAATCCCAATTGGTTTCAGGTGATTAAAAGCTTGTTTACAAATTGTGGGGTTGTGTTGGAAATCGGGTTTTGATTGGTTTTTGAGTTTGGATATTGGGTTTTGAGTTGGGATATTTGGTTTTGCTGGTTTACAGCGTACCGCTGATGCCGTGAGGCAGTATTTGTGGTTGTTTGAGGAGCACAATGTGTTGGAGTTTTTGGTTCTTTCTGGGGACCACTTGTATAGGATGGACTATGAGAGGTTTATTCAGGCGCATTGAGAAACTGATGCAGACATCACTGTGGCTGGTTTGCCCATGGATGAGAAGCGTGCTACCGCCTTCGGTTTGATGAAGATTGATGAAGAAGGAAGGATTATTGAGTTTGCTGAGAAACCTAAAGGGGAGCAACTCAAAGCTATGAAGGTGAACGATCCACCTGCAGATTGTTTTTCATTATTTAGTGCATTACATATTCGTTTCCTTGTGAACTTCGATCGCTTGTAGGTTTAGGGGTGTGATTGATTAGTGATGCAAAATGTTGTTCTTTCTGTTTTTGTTATATAGATTGATACTACTATCCTGGGTCTTGATGATGAGAGAGCTAAAGAGATGCCTTATATTGCTAGCATGGGTATATATGTTGTGAGCAACAATGTCATGTTAGATCTACTTCGAGACAAGTTTCCTGGTGCAAATGATTTCGGGAGTGAAGTTATTCCAGGCGCAACTTCCATTGGTTTGAGGGTAAGTTTTCATTCATGTAGTTTATTCTGTAATTTCTATGAAAGATCAATCAAAAGAGGTGGAAAAGATTGGAATAATTGTTGGTATTACATAATTGCAAATATCTTTCGTTCAAAACTGAACAAATCCCTTTGTACTGAAAAAGATAGTGTCCTAAATTGATTTTATATGATCTGCTAAATATTTCCCAGTTCCATACTTTCTGTCCCCCGCTACCCTTCATCCAGATATTTAGCTCCCGGAATACTAATTATTAATGCCTACAGGTTCAAGCTTATTTGTATGATGGCTACTGGGAAGATATTGGTAATTTGGTACCATTGAGGCTTTCAGCTTTCTACAACGCCAAACTTGGGGATGACAAAAAAACCAGTTCCAAATTTCAGGTACCTTTTATTCTAAGGAAAACTAATGAAAAGTCCAAAAAAAACTTCCCTTTTAACGAAAAGCCCTTTTTAAAGGTATAGTGAATAGCGTTAGGTAAAGGTAAAAAAGTGGTTTTTCGTTAAAAGTGAACAGTACCGGAAGCTTTTCGTTAAAACTCCCTTTATTCTGTAACTTGTTTATATTCCTGTTTTGTTTGGCCAATTCATATGTTATGCTATCAGTTTGATCTGGATTTAGTATTCCGGCCTAATTTTGAACTTTATACTGTAGCCTTTATGATCGTTCATCCCCATTTTAGTATTCCTGTTCGTATATTGATGCGTGATATTTTTTTATTCGGGTTGTTAAATTCATGTTCTTGACAAAAAAATCATATGGGATTTATTTAGATTCAAGGGTTATTTTAATCTAGAGTAAAGAACGGGGAGGGTATTCGAAGTCGAATTTGGGTGCAGAAGGGGAGCACGCTGCACTAACGAACTTGCTTACGCCCAGGTCTGCCACATGGTCTTTATCAAAAACAGGTAGAGAGTATATGTATAGATGTTATGTGTATTATGTATGTGTATAGGCATAAATTTTTTAGATCTCATGTTGATTTGTATTATTGTATGTATGTGTGTCGATTGTGGAGAATGTGATGAAGCAGTGATGCGCGTGTTTGGAGATGGAATTCTTGTTGATTTCTTGGCATAGAGTTTTTACTTCCACCTCATGCATTCTGATAACCATTACAACAGCAACAACAATAGCAGGAGCAACGATTCAGCCACAATAAAAATAAATTCCCATGCTGAGGTCAGCTTTAAATTCTTTAGCTGTATATGGTATCAAAGGCATTTTTTTTTTTGGGTAGCAGTGATAATCTTTGGTAACAAAGATTTCGGCTCCACAGGTGGGATCAACACTGCCCAAATCAGTGTTTGAGTTCGAGGATCTGAGCCTAGTTGGGGGCGAGAAACATTCATTGGACGAGGCTCCCCTCAGGGCTCTATATTCTGGTGGTGCAAATGACTGTTGTCCCCATGTCATGAAGAATAGTGTCGTCGATAGCATCAGGATTGTAGTTTTCTCTGCCAAAATTAATTTGCTCATGCCTTTTGGCCCTTTAGCAATCGTGGTTGATAAGTTAACCGGTCATCATGTGAGTTTTCACTATCTTTTTCCACGTGCGAATCTCTCGGATCATCACACGATTGTATGCCTAGTTTATTTGATTTTTTTAACGCGTTTCAGGGTTGGGTCTTTCTTTTAGGCTTGTTGGGAATCATACATTTGGCTGAGCAATTAGGATATGCAACAGAGTAAGATTTCTTGCATTCTCTTTTTATTCTTTGTTTACAAAAGGAAATGTTTACAAGTGGAATCCAACAGCCTTGTTTGAACAAACTATCCAGTTAACTTGATGTATTAGAAAACAACATTTGTTAGTGTTTTAGCATGTTAGGGTTTAATCCGCTTGCACATGATGCGCATTCTTTGCTGGTGGACTTGTGCATTCACAGAGGGAGCAAGTGTTCAACAAGGTACATTCGTCTGTGAAAAAGAGCACTTTGTTTATGTGGTTTTATTTTTTGTAACTAAAGTTCAAAGTTTCTATATTCTCAGGCAACTTCTGGAGTGAACTCTGGATTGCTATTGATGGCAGTCATGGGTCTGCTCTTTCCAGCCGTACAGCACTCTACTCAGACAGAGTTGCACCATATATTTTTCTCGCAACTAAAGTTCAAAGTTTCTATATTCTCAGGCATCTTCCTCGTCTCTCTCTTCACCAACCCCTCTCTCTCTCTCTTCTCTCTTTCAAACCAGTTTCTCATCAATCCCCATCCATGTCATTAGGCCATATCCAAAGGCACCAAGAATCCCAAAGATCCCAAGAGGAAGTTGTAAGTTCCAATTATCCAATCCCCTTTCATTCTCATTAGCATTAGATTTCAAGATCCACAATTGATAAAATAAATAAATAAATGTGAAACTTTTCACCTATTCAATGATTGCTAACCCAACAGTTTTACATATTTGTTGGTGTAGCACATGAAATTGGAGGTGGCAAGAAATATTTGATTATTAAATTGCTACCGATCAAACCTTAAACATTACACATCTCTTTCTCATCCTCAATCCGCATGCTTATTCAATCCGCGATATTAGTATATTTTTTCCCATCATCAACTCCTATCGGAAGTATACATCGGCTTTGGTGAACAAATTTCACGACTCTAGCATTATTGTTTTGAGAAAGCATCTACATTTGCAAAGATGCAGTCTTTGAGTCGATCAATACGAGGTCAATCGTTACATGAGCCTCCACCATTTGCAGAGAAGATCACAGAAGACCCTGTGACAACGCGTCTACCTTGCAAATATTGCGACATTTCGGCGGAAGGTGACGATCATATGGTGTAAGAACCTCATGAACCATTCCCTCAGCATTCGGATTGATAGCTTAGACGGCGGTTTTCATTATACGTGCAAAATCGACCTAAAGCCATGGCATTTTTGGAGCAAAAAAGGGTACAAGTCATTCGAGGTCGAAGGGAATCAAGTGGAGGTTTATTGGGATCTTCGTTCTGCAAAATTTGGCGGAGGCCCAGAACCTTGTTCTGACTTTTATGTTGCTCTTGTTTGCGATGAGGAGATTGTGTTGTTATTGGGAGACATGAAGAAGAAGGCATACAAGAGAACAAAATCCAGACCAGCCCCTGTGGAGCCACTTTTATACTACAAAAAAGAAAACGTGTTTGCCAAGAAAAGTTTTGCCACAAGAGTGAAGTTTGATGAGAACAGAAAATAGCATGACATTGTCGTGGAGAGCTCAACATCGGGCTCGAAAGACCCCGAAATGTGGATTAGCATACACGGGATTGTGTTGATTCATGTCAAGAATTTGCAGTGGAAATTCAGAGGGAATCAGACCGTGCAGGTGAACATGCAACCGGTGCAAGTTTTCTGGGACGTGCACGATTGGCTTTTCAGCAGCCCCGGGATTGGGCACGGGCTGTTTATTTTCAAGCCAGGGCCGCCGGAATCAGAAAGCGATCATGACAGAGATGGCAACGGCGGCATAAACAGTGATCATAGCAGTCCTTATTATTCAACTCAGACTAGTAACTCAACATCTTCTGACTTCTGCCTGTTTCTTCATGCATATAAGATCGAGTGAGGGAAACTAGCTTATAGAAAAAAGAAAAAAAAAAGCAGAAAATGGTTGTAAAATTGTAAATTATGGCCGTAGCATTACTTCATGTATAAGGGTACTCTAATATTCATTTGATAATTTGTAAATTGAACTTTTTTAATTGTTGGTGTCACCCGTTTAGTGCTGTTATAGGATACTGGGTAGCCTTTGGTAGGGAAGGTATTTGGAGGATGATGAATGGTGGGAGGCATATATAATAATGTAAAATTGTATTCGTATTATATATGCAGGAAATTAAGAAAATTAAGGTCTAGAAATGCTATTCCATGATCTCCTACTTATTCTTGCAATTTTTCATGTGGATTGATTATTATATTCTTGCCATTTTTATTTTCAGTGTGGAAATTTGGAGGGGTGTTGGTATAATGTGGATATGGCTAGGGTTTAAGGACCAATGTTGTTGTTAATTTTTCAGGATAAGAAAGTGAAAAGAAAATGCTTCGAGTTAATATTCAAGTATCAAACAATATGATACTGAACTAACATGTTCCACAGTTTAATTGTAGCTCAAACCACGAAAAAGGGGTGGATGAATTGATTCATTTTACACTTGTTTCGATTGATTAATCCATGGCAAGTCATGTAAAATTACTTTTGATTTTCTTATTCACTGGTGTTAAATTGGCTGAAGTGGAAAAAGTTCAACACGACATGGTCAAGAGATTCTAGCAAATTAGGGTTGCATATATGAAATTTTAGCAAAAAGTTCATCCAAATTTTGAAACCACCTGGGATTCAGACTAGCTAAGCTGCTTCCAATTTTAACAAAACCTCATCTATCTTAACTTTTAAGAGATGTATGTCAAAACATCGGCCATTATATTAAATTTGAATATTTCCCAATCTAACTTATTTTCATTTTATCACTGAATAATATGTGACACTTTGAAATAATAATAATAATAATAATAATAATAATAATAATAATAATAATAATAATATGTGACGTTTTGTATGTTGCATTGAAAAAGTGTACATTACTTTCACTTTTTGGGGAAAAAAAACGCATAATTTAACTACTTATTGAGATTGTATTAAAAAAATATTTATGTATGATCGTAAAACGCGTATTGAATCGCATTGTTGTTAGATTTCACATCGTCCAAGGATGTGGATCATGTAAGCCTTATATCTATATTCTTATCTCTACCTAGCATGAGGCTTTTTGGGAGCTCACTGGTTTCGGGTTCTGTAGGAACTTAGAAGTTAAGTGAGTTCGCGAGAGCAATCTCATGATGGGTGACCCACTGGGAAGTTCTCGTGTGAGTTCCCAAAAACAAAATCTTGAGGGCGTAAATTCCATGAGATATCTGTTTATTTTTAATGTTACGAATTTTCAAAAAATAATTAGTTTGCTATGGTAATTTGTAGCTATGGGAAAAAAGAGTAAATTGTAGCTAGAATAAACTATTTATTTTTCAAATTGCAAATTGATAACCATTTCGTTGTTAGTTTTTGTATTCACGTTTTTAATTTGAAAACCAAAGAATCGTTTGATAACTACATTTAGTTTTCAAGTTTCAAAAAAATAAAAATTGAAGGCTACTTTTTTTTTTTTTTTTTATAGTTTTCAAACATTTAATTTCAGTTTTTTTTTTTTTATTTTTTATTTTTTTTAATTTGAAAGTAGTTTACCAAACAACTGAAATGATTATCAAACGAACCCTGAATTTTCATTTTTGTAGTCCTCAAAAGCATGTTATTACTCATATTTAAGAACTTTTACCAAATTCTTTGGATGTAAAACAAGTGGAGATGATTGCAGCGCCATTAGGTCCTTTGTCTGGCATTAAATCTTCACGTGGAGTGACGGAGTAGAGATATTGAGCCATATGCCAATGACCATGGAAATGAGCTTGCACAACTGGAAGCGTATTCCAAGCATCGGGAATGCTGAGTAATTTTTTGTTCTTTGTTACCATGCATTGAGCCATTTCGGTAATCCCTTTAATTGCAGCAATAGCAAGAGCTGTCAGACCACCCCGTGTTGCTTTTATTTCCAAGTCGTCTTCTTCCATCAAGGACACCAATTCTTTGACAATATCCACTTGCCCAGCATCAACTGCAATGTGAAGAGCTGTCGTATTATAAAATGGATGTCTTACTCTTACTGCCTCCGGATGTTGGATGTAAAAGTCCTTTGCAGTTTCCCAACGACCAGCTTGCACAGCCTCAAAGAAAGGTTTGTACTGACTGTATCCAAGTCCTGTCAAAATTTATCTTTAGTTTGATGCATGAACTATTCTGTAGTTAAACTTCAATCATAGAAACGATGGAAGATAATGTTATGGGTTCCTTGTTATTTAACTTTTTAATCAAGTTATATGAAATTACATGAGAACTAGAAAAATTATATGGGATCATTGTGATTAACACTCCAAAGTGCTAGGAAAATAGAGCACTGAAATTTAATCACAAAGAAAGCCAAGAAATCATTCATGCCATTAACAAGGCCTTTTGGCCAAAATGGTAACAGATATCGATTTTCATAAATTTGTATTCGATAGTTCTACCTATGTCGATATTTTAAATACTAGATGACACAAATGTGGCATGAAAACATAGTATCTTAGCATTTTCTTAAGAAATAAGTATAGATGATTATTTAATTAGATAATGAAATAGGAAAGGATATTTTTTTCCTGTTCTTTTGGCAAGGAGAGACAGACACACCTGATGGATGTAACCCTTGTGCCGTGGCCGCCGAAACACCTTGTGCCATGTTCGACCTGTGATTCGGAGGAGCATATCATATATATTATCTAAACAAACAGAAAATTAGCAATGAAATTAATGTAGTCTAATTACTACTTACGGATTGAAAGGAATGGAAGCCAACAAACTGCAGCTAGCTAGTTATTAAACTCTAGTAAGTGTGCAAATGAAACAAAGGCTTGCATTGGCAAACTAATAAGAAGAAAATGGGGGAAAGTGGGAAGCTACTTAGAAATGAAGAGGTGCATGGGCTGCTTTTCCTGGAATAATATAACAGAATCGTTATTTCCAGCGGGCGAAGGAGATGCATTTCTGGTACTAAGGATCATCTGGACACGCAACCTCCGCTTGAATATTGGTATCATATTCCTAACATAAATGCAAAGTTGGGCAAAGCCTTGTTATTGACTGAAGAGGATTTAATAAGCAAACCTACCTAAACGTCGAAGGAATAATCAAATGTAACCATTACAAAAGGATAAAAAGAAAAAGGAAGCAATAGCCACGCTCAGAAAGCCAGGAAAGAAAGAAAAGGGAGGTGACTTGAGTCCAGAGCCCTCACGATTGCTCCTTTAGTATTCTTCGGATTCCCAGCAATCTATTTGTCTGTTTGTTTAAAGATATTATCTCGGTAACCAATGATCAAAGAACGCATGGTTACTTATTTTTAGATTTGATATTAAGAATGAAGAATAAATATATATACTTTTAGTGTTTTAACCTCTACTCTTAGTATCACATAGGAGAGTTACCAAGAGATTGAAACTGTAGTATTTTTACTTATGTCATATATTCTTAGTTGAAAGTTGACCCATAGAGTTGGTCTTTTTTTATGTAACAGCGACTTATTTAAACTAAGATCAGTAAAGGATTTAGTACAGAACTTGTCATCCATAAGAGTCAATTGAAGACTAATACCACTAGATTGTATCTCCTGAGTTGACATTTAAAACCCAAATGTTTAGGACATAAACTATTTTGGATAATTGATTTGAATTCAAGTCTACAATAAATGAAATTAGTACTAGCATACCAAGTATCTCAACGATTTTCGAAACAAGCCCTTTTGTTTTTCTGAATGGGAAACAAGACGTTCCACTAAACCTCCCACTGCAATGGAAACAAAGTTGGTGAAACTTATGGAGCATGTTGTTAGATGTGCGACCGACCTAATGGAACTTGCATAATGGAAATCCAATGTTTGTAGACCAAGAAGGGTTTCATAACCCTAGAGGTGCCCCTTGGACCAACAGTTGACTTTTCAACCACATACCTTAACCCCTGTCCCAGGATACTACTAACTATGATAGTCGTTGGACCTCACACATTTAAGTTCTTATTTCTTGATAGTACATTGTCTCGGCCACGAGAACTGTGAGAAGTGAGACACGTATACTTTGGCTTGACATAGACACAAAAGACTTTTGTCTCTATAAATAGGATTTGTTAAAGTGTAATGTTAAGGAGACTAAATATGACTGTTGTGTAAAATACAATTTCTCTGTGCATACTAATAAACTATATCAATTTCCCTGTGCACACTAATTAGCTTAGAGATTGTTTGGGCTGAACAATTTTTCTTTAATTTATAATGTTGATTTCTTGTTTGAGTTTATCATGTGATTGATCTATCAAGAACAGAAACTGAGGTGCGCCTCATTGGTACGGAATTTTGGTCTCGTAGAATTAAATATGCTGAATTTAAACTTATTCGTTTAATTTCAGTCTCATTTTGGAGAATGGATTCAGTTTGAGTGTCCTCCTCCTTGATTCAATTGCACTGTTCTTTTTCCTTTTTTGTTTTGTTTTTAATTCCAGTTCCGGAGATTGGGGTTCAATAATTTGGGATTTGTTTTCTTCTCAAAGTCTTGGTTTTTCTACAAGTTTTGGGTGTTAGTCAATTAGATTAATGATGTACCTTGATTTGTAGGTAGAATTTCGTTAATTCAATTTGGTAGTGGGGGAGTAGAAGATTTGCAAACTTTGGTCTTTGAGATTGAACCCAGATCTTCTCCGGATCAATTGATCCTGAGCCTATAGATCAAATGCTCCGGCCTGTTGAAATTTAATCTAACGACTACAAACAGAATGCCCCTCTAAAAGTTATAATAATTGTAGCCGACAAACTGCAGCTAGCTAGTTATTAAACTCTAGTAAGTATGCAAAATAAAACAAAGGCTTGCATTGGCAAATTAATAAGAAGAAAATGGGGGAAAGTGGGAAGCTACTTAGAAATGAAGAGGTGCATGGGCTGCTTTTCCTGGAATAATATAACAGAATAGTTATTTCCAGCGGGCGAAGGAGATGCATTTCTGGTACTAAGGATCATCTGGACACGCAACCTCCGCTTGAATATTGGTATCATATTCCTAACATAAATGCAAAGTTGGGCAAAGCCTTGTTATTAACTGAAGAGGATTTAATAAGCAAACCTACCTAAAATCGAAGGAGTAACAAATGTAACCAATACAAAAAAATAAAAAGAAAAAAGGGGGCAATAGCCACGCTCAGAAAGCCAGGAAAGAAAGAAAAGGGAGGTGACTTGAGTCCAGAGCCCTCACGATTGTTCCTTTAGTATTCTTCGGATTCCCAGCAATCTATTTGTCTGTTTGTTTAAAGATATTATCTCGGTAACCAGTGATCAAGGAACGCATGGTTACTTATTTTTAGATTTGGTATTAAGAATGAAGAATAAATATATATGCTTTTAGTGTTTTAACCTCTACTCTTAGTATCACATAGGACAGTTACCAAGAGATTGAAACTGTAGTATTTTTACTTATGTCATATATTCTTAGTTGAAAGTTGACCCATAGTTAGTATTTTTTTTTTATGTAACAACAACTTATTTAAACTAAGATCAGTAAAGGATTTAGTACAGAACTTGTCATCCACAAGAGTCAATTGAAGATAAATACCACTAGATTGCATCTCCAATCTAAAACTTAAAAGGTTAAAAGTTATGAAGTCATATTTAACTCTAAATGTGGTGGTGCAAGTTATTTTACATACCATGCATATGAAATCAAATTTGACTTTTAACTTTTAACTCCTGTAAATTGGAAGGAGTCTAGTCAAATTTAGAGACAAATATAATTTTTTTATCTTATGTGATGATGAATCCCACATTTAGAGCTATATCAAATGCCAAATATGACTTTGCACTTGAATCATATATGTGTATAACATTTCCAGTACATTGGAGATATCTAATAGTTTTATTAATATATATAGTAATATATATTCTCCACACCTGTGATGTCCCCGATTCATGTTAGGGAACGGTGAAGGAACCCACCTTTTACTAATGGAGTAAATGTCACATCCTAGTTCGCATAGTAAGATATTGTCCGCTTTGGGCCACGCCCCTCATGGATTTGTTCTTGGGTTTCCACCTAAAATGCGTTTTACTATAGGGAGGTGGACATGTACATATAAGGCACATCACATTCTCTCCCCTGGGCTATGTGGGATCTTACAATCCACCCCCCTTAGGGGCCCAACACCCTCGTCGGCACACTTCCGGTCGGGAAGTAGCTCTGATACCAAATTGTCACATCCCAGTCCACATTGTAAGATATTGTCCTCTTTGAGCCACGCCCTCACGGATTTGTTCTTGTGTTTCCACCCAAAACGAGTCTCACTATAGGGAGGTGGGCATGTACATATAAAGCACATCACCTCCTCTCCCCCGGACGATGTGAGATCTTACAATAAATATGCTCATTGTTCAAGGTTTAATTTACACCTCTGATTTGGGGCATTTCGGCCATGATTTGGAGCTTTTCGCTCATACTCCCCCACACTTTGAATCAATCCTCCAACCTCGCACGCCTATCACTGCATTTCCCTCTAGATTTGGCAGATCTCTTCTCAACATTGATTCGTTGCATTACCCGAGCTTCTCTATTATCAGGTGTCATTTCAATATGTGTTTAATTAGTAAATGAGTGATTAGCTTAAGAGTTAATCTTGTTGTACAACGGTACTCTTGTACTATTCATTAAGTTGAAAACAAAGCGGTTACTAAGAAATACGAGCGATTTATTCTACTCTAAATTTTCATTTCTTTCTTCTTCTTTTGTGATTCTTCTTCTTCTCTGTTACTATCATGATGGTATCAACGAGTCAGTCTTGCTTGCACGTTTGATTATGAAAATTTTGCAGTTGCACTCCAAGTAAAATGTGAGATAAAAGCTAATCTTCATCCCAAGAATCTTGTTCTTCAAGCTTCCCATCCTACTGTCACACACGTTAATGGTAAAAACTTGTTTTTTTCTTTCATGAATTGAACATGAAATTGAAGTTTGGAGGCACCAAATGAGAAATGGCATATTATACAGCTAGTCAGACCATGAGACAATTTTCAGTAGGTTTTGATTTATCTAAAAAAATATATTTAAAATTTAATCTACACTCAGCATTGTATTAGCTAGAGTATACGTGTCAAACGAATGGCCCGACCAAAATAAAACCCTGCCTGGCCTGGTGGTTTGGGTTGGCTATTTCAGCCCAACAACTTTAATTTAGTGGACGTCAAAATGTTGCTTAATTATGTGGCTTATGATGCCTGGAGCCCTACTAGTACAAATCTTCATCACCATATACATTGGCCAGTTACAATAATGGGCTGGTCAATCGTGGACTCGTTGGTTTATAACTTCATATACATTGACCAGTTTTAACTCAAAAGTAACAGAATTTGGGGTTTGGCTGTTCAGCTATAGTCTGCTGATTTGGCATGGGATCTGGTTCCTGGCCCTATCTTTATTTCTAACAAATTTTAACGAAAAGTTTCCGGTACTGTTCACTTTAACGAGAAACCACATTTTACACTAAAAAGTTAATCATGATACTATTCACTTTACCCTTTATTTTGTCATTATGGTTAAAACTCAAAGTTTTCAAACCTTTTTTTTTATTAATTTTCCTTTATTTCTATGAGAGTATACATTATCTGACTGTTTTGTGCTGAAATTCTGGTTAAATAAATAAAATCGTTTGTAGAAAATAACAAAACCACGCACAGGGAATGGTGGATGAAATTTTATAATTTTTTATCATATTAACCTTTGCTGGAGGCTGTTTGGTTTATGTGTTTGGAAGGAGGCAAATCCATTTTTTTAATTTGAACTTGTGAAGCTTTGAAAGCATCTAAAGTGGAGTCCTTAAATAAGGACAATCACCGTATAAAATGAGTATAAAATAAATATAGAGACAAAATAAATCTCTAATAGATCGGAAAGTGAATTCATAAAATATAGTGACTCACTGAATATTTGATGTATGTACCCACATATACTAATCGTATAGGAACAGAAATGGTAGGCCCATTTTTGCAATTTGAGTGGAAAAGTTGGTAATGAAAGAATATCTACGTTTAGATTTTGGTAAAATGGCTGGGAAGTAAATATGTCCACTGCAAACTGCAAAGCAACAACTTGCACTATGTAAAACAATATTTATACATTACTCAAGTCTATACAAATTGTGGGTGTCATTGGTTTGGTGATAGAATATTCTCCACATATTTCTCTTCCTTTGTTATCTATATGCCAAAATGGATATTTGAACACATATAGTAATCTTGAATCTCTCACCATCAGAGTTAAGGACGAAGCTAAGAGATTTGTATTGAATACGACATTCTCAAACAACAAAGTCACACTTCAAAAATTCAAGAATTTATTGAACACTTATATATTAACATATACAATTTTTATACAACATATTGAAATATCTCGACGCGTTTTTATGTTTTGAAAGCATTGCATGACAACATTATTACCAATACCATCAAATATCTCTCTATAAAAATAATCATATTATCATTCATTCATTGATCTCCCATTTGATTTCTCGTTCAATTCTTCAGAAATTTCATAGCTGAAAATGCTCTTTCAACGGCGGCAGTAGCAACTGGAAAAGTTAGTACTAAATGTCACAAGCAAATAAACTAGCGGATACACCTTGTTTTTTTTGCACTGAACACTTCTTTTGCAAGATATCCAATCCCTTTTAAACCGGAAAACTCAATGTTAAATCGCATATCCACAATGTTAAGTCTAAAATTGAATCTTAAGTATCTCCAGCTCAGTTATAGAGAAATCCTTAGAATAAAACTGAGCAAGACGCAGTAAATTAATTATTAATTGAATTGTCATCGCGTGGACCTTTGGGGATGCAAACGGTAGAATTATTTTAATTATCTACCCATTTTTTTCAATTGTAGTTTTATTAGGGTGGTCATTAGGAAGCAAACCTGTATAATTATTTTAAAATAAAAAAAAAAATGAGTGGGGGTATCCGTCCATGATCAGAGCTTCAAAATAGTTATTTTGTGTTCACATTTTTTTTTTTCCGATGAAAAGGAGTGGAAGATGACTATTTTTGGAATTCTAACAAGTCCTTATAGTAGTGATAAGAGAATGAGAGATTATATTCACACATCTCCAAATTATTTCTCCCATACTTTTTTACTTTTTTTTAATATTTTTTTATATTCTACACACCGGAAGCACTTGATAGAAAAATATTAAAATATTAAAAATGTGTGGGAAAGTAATTTGCAATATGTGAATATAACATCTCTAATAGAAAATATTGTTTCGCACATGTTAGTGTTCGTTATTGAGTGATTGCTTCCTATTTGGCTAGAAGATGCAGTCTTGAGGCTTCCTTTCTCCAAGCTAGCAAGACAAGATCGTCACTTTCCTCAATTACTAATAACGCATTTTCATGCATATAACTTTTTCACATCATAATGAATTATTAATATGAAATATCTGCCACAATAGTGACACCAAGTGTAAGTCAATCTCAAAACATATAGCATATTATATAATCAAAAGTAATCTTATTTAGTTAACATCGATCAAATATTTACACCATATCAAAAACGATATATCTTCAATATCCAACACTATAAATTAATATATGCTACCAACCAATCACAACTCCTAGCAATATTATATAATCAAAAGTTATCTTATTTAGTTAAGATTGATCAAATATTTACACCATATCCAACATGATATATCTTCAATATCCAACACTGTAAATTAATATATGCTACCAACCAATCACAACTCCTAGCAAATATTGTCAACAAAGATAATTTAGATACCAATAATTGCCATCGCCCTTTGTGAGTTTGTCAAGCAAGATTCGGAAAGGTTGCTAAGTTCATAATATAACATCTCAATTTTATAACCATATAACGCCACGTGTCACTCTTCCATTGATGTATCCACCGTTACCCGACGTTTAATAACGTCCACTTGTTTAAATACTTGCGATTTCTGCAGATTTTTTTGGTGCTCCTTTCCTTCCGTCAAATTATATTTATACGTACTAAAACCCAAACTCAGTGGTACTGTTTTAGGGTAGTGTGCGGATCAAAATGCCCCTCAATTCGTTTGTTAAGTCATTTTTTTGCCATCTTTTCTACAGTAAAATAACTTCCTTGCCCTTCGAGGCCACGTTTATCCTCTCCGATTTTGATTTCTTTGGGTGCTTCGGTTCTCTCTCTCCATTATCAGCTTTTCCTTATTTTGTTTGACTCCTGCTCTCCCCATCTCCCTCCTCGCCTCACTCTTCTCCTGCACCAAACAACTCGATTTAGGGCTTCGCCATTTCTCTTTGAATCAAGGTCTCTATTTCTCTCCCTATTTTCCGAATCTAGGTTTCCTCTCTGTCTATGGAAAAACCCTAGATCTTGCCATTGCCGGAGAGTCCAAGCTCGACCCTTCGAGCTTCAATCCGCCTTGCCGATCGGCTCCTCTCGGCGCCTCCACCTAAACCCCTCTAGTGAATTTCCCAACTTTTCCCCCAATTCTTTTTTCTCTCTATTTCTGCGCTTTCGAAAGGTTTCAGATTTTCGCCTTCTTAAGCTTATGTTTCTGAAAGGACCTTGATTTTGTGTTTAATCGGGTTGTTGTGTCGTGAATTTTGAATTTTATGTTTAATTTGGGTCTTTACATTGTGAATTTTGAATCTTCAGCCTGATTATGCTGTAATTAATTTTAATTTTGTGGGTTTGAGTAAATTCCTCACCTTTTCTTTTCGTTCTTTACACTATGTTTGGATGAGGGAAATAAAATTGGAATTTGGATATGTCACATCCCGACCTAGGCTCCACCACACCCCGGGCTCGACTCCATCGTAGCACAATATTGTCCACTTTGGGCCCCGACCACGCCCTCACGGTTTTATTTCTGGGAACTCACGTGAGCAGAACTTCCCAGTGGGTCACCCATCCTGGAAATGCTCTGGCCCATTCTCGCTTAACTTCGGAGTTCCTACGGAACCCGAAGCCAGTGAGCTCCCAAAAGGCCTCGTGCTATTTGGAGGTGGGCATGTACATATAAGGCATAGAGGATCCACTCCCCTGGGCGATGTGGGATCTAACAGGATAAAAGTAAGAATTTCTAAATTGATATGCATGAATTCCTTTGTTTGGATTCATAAACATAGAAATTTAGAATTTCAGGGTGGGAAAAAAACTTGGAATTTGGGACCTCTAATTCCCAAGTTTAAATTCCATGTAAATATGTGTCATTTCCCAATTTCTATGATTGAGAGTTTAAAAATAACAATTTGGTATTTAATTCCATTGTTCTTTTAGTTTAACCAAACAAAAAAAAATTTACAAATTCTATAAAATAAAAATTCGTCATTTCAATTTCCGTCATTTTAAAATTCCTTAGTAATTTAAAATTTCTTCATCCAAACATAGTGTTAATTTTTGAGTTCGATCTGTTAAATATGTGTGATTACTGGGTTTTTCCGATATGTTAAAGATTGAGACTTTTGTTCTACCAAATTTGAGTTGCGGCAGAAGGAAGCTAGGAGGTGCAGCAACTGGAAGTTGGATTTCACTCCCGTCGCTGCAATTAGATCAAGTTCTGGCCGATTTGATCTGAGCACGCACATATTGTTTTCGTGTTTTTTACTCCTACCCTCCTAGAAGCTTGAGGTACAAAAATTTCAATTTTTTTGTGTTTATTTGATTATTTTCAGTGTTAATTTCTGATATGCGTACGAGTAATCAAGTTGCACGACCAATTAGCTACATAGTATTAGATGAAAAGATTATTAAAATTAATCTCACCAACCATATATATATATGTAGAAGGAATTCTTTGAATTTAGAAGGTCATCATGTGCAAATTGATGCAATCAGCCAGTGTAGGGCTGTCCTTCCTGTGTGCTGGGAAGATTGTCTGGACATAAATCACTGGATTAAAACTAATTCCTAACTGATTTGTCTCATAAATCTTTTATTCCTAACTGATTTGTCTCATAAATCTGTTTAGGTGTTACTTAAATCCAAATCCCGGCTGATATGTCTTAGGAATCTTTTTAATTATTCCGTCTAAACTACACTATTTCCCATAAATTGAATTGATACTCTAAACTCTGTTTGGTGAACATGTAAGGTTTGATATTATCTGGGTTTGGTGTTAGTGGGGATGGCAGTGTCGCGCAAAGTTAGTCGTTCATGGCTCACCAGAAAACCCCCTGATTGGGCTTTATCATTAAGAACTCATAATGTAGTAGATTTTCCTCAATGCAAAGGTCCCAATCCTAATGACTTTATATTTGATATTTAATCCTTGGATTAGTGTTAAATTCTATATTTTTTTAGTTTAATTTGTGTTTTCTTTTCTGTTTTTGCAGCTCATCGTCCAAGTATAAATGATGTTGTGGAGCTGCTTAAACAAGGTGCCTTTTCGGTTATTAACATGTTTTCATTTCCAGTTTTTAAGTCTTCTATTTGTTTGCTTGCTGCAATTATTCAACTTATGCCGCTATAATATTTGTTTCTTTCTGTTTGGTCCTCTGTATTAACTACCATTTGGATCATGTGAATGACAACTTTCATGTATATTTTGAATAATGAGCAGTTTATTGCTGTTAATCTTTTGATCACTGTATATGTTGCTAATTTACCTTCTCAAACAACTTACATGTAAACATTGATATATAAGACTTATTTATATGTTAATAGTATTGTTTCTTGACTTTTGAGATTGGTTGAACAACAACATTTCCTACTTTCTAGAGTTCATCCTCTTTATTTTAGCCCAGGCCAACTCACTCCACTTCTGTTTGAAGCTCTTCAACTTTTTCACACAAATTGCTCAAAAATTCCTGCTCTCAAACATCTTAGATCCCTCACTCGCCTTTCTGGCATCAAAGCCCCAAAGGTATATTTCTCTCATTGCTTTCAGAATTCAGTGTGTGTGTGTATATATATATATATATGCTGAAATGTATATGAAGACATTCACATATGGTAGAACTAAAAGGACGGTAGAATGTTTGAATAATGGAATAGAGTCGAGATTATGGTGAGAAAGGACAGTAAATAGCTATCACTATGTGAATATCTTATTTTCTTTCACTATGTAATAGCTATCACTAACTTTTTGTTTTTATTGTCTTATTGTATTTGCCATGTTGAGAGATAGAACTAAAAGGACAGTAAAATGCTCGAATAATGGAACAGAGTCGAGATTATGCTCGAGGTATCTACTTTACCAAAGCCAAATTGCAATTTGTTTTGGAACAAAGAAAGATGCTCCGTTAATCTGCACCCCTTTGGTTTTTGGATAGGATTTGGTGCATTATCGAATAAGAGCTTTTTTTCTTTAGAATTATTGAATAAGTGCTTATGTATGCTGTCTGCAGATGTTACAATAACAACTGCAAATACAAGTTCAGAGAAAGATCATATTCTTTTTGTGGTGCATCTGGAGTTTGTTATCGTGTGCGGTGCTTTTAGTTGTATGACCATATGAAGCTGCAGATGCAACTATTTCTTAAGGTAGTCTTCTTCACTATGAATATATTCATACATGCATACTTATTCACGCTTGCATACAGACTTTGGGGTTGCTAAGATTTTCCTTTGGGTTTCGTAGGTACATGATGATCCTTCTAACGCTCCAGTTTGATGGTCCAACTCAATGGGTGAGTAATGCCGTTTATTTTCATGTGTATGTTTTTTGGAAGTTCATTCCTGTTATGGGATGTTTGAATATACAAGCATTGTTTAAATTACAATATTTTATTAAGTTAAACTATTTAAATTACTTCTTATTTATAATTTTAGCTCTTGCACCACTTGGAGGGACTGGTGGTAGAGCTCATAGCAATTGATGTAAGTCCCTTACTTCAGTAATATGGTACTTGGAGTGACTGCTGGTAGAGCTCATAGCAATTGCTGTAAGTTCCTTACTTCCATAATACGGACACTTACATTCATTATCATTTTTGTGTTAAGACGATACAATTATAACTTATAACCGTCTTACATAGATCAACGCATATGTATATCGAATTTACTTGCATTACTCGAACAATTTGCTTTTTGATTCCCGAAGGGAATTAATAAAAACCCAATATCTGTGTAGAAGTTTAGTTTCCAACTTTCAAGTAGTGAAAATGTTGCCCATTCTGCAGACTACACCCTTTCACACACTCACTTTGATATGGTTAAACATATATATTCAAGATTTTGATCTCTGTGTGATTTGACAATACTTTTCACCTAATATTCCTCTCTTTCTCTCATGAAGGCACTTATTGCATTAAAAAAAGGTTCCCAGTTAATAAAGTATAGCCGAAAAGGGAAGCCAAAACTTCGTCCATTCATAATTTCTACTATGAGTAATTTCCTTAAGAGAAGAACAAGTTTGAATCACTTTTTTTTTTGGAATTGTGTTTATTATAGTTCTTTGAATGAAAATCCTAATTTGTACAAATTACAAGGTATATTACCACTCTCCTTAGTCTACATATATGCAATGTGCAAAATGACATCTGTTCTCTAGAATGAACCTGTTTTGTTCCATCCTTCTGTTATACTCCTATATAAACAAATTAACAAATTCATCCTAGGGCTATATAAATTAGGTTACTAATTTGTTTATGCATTTCTTTGTTGATCATTTCTATTTTCACCAATTTTTCATCCTTGCCAAGTAGGTTTTTGTCAAGAGTTACTATGATCAACTTCCCTTTTACAATTTTTGTCTTCTATCATTTTCTATTATGTAATTAAAATGTCATATCTTACTGAACAAATAATGTCACTGTTGATGACCTGCAGCATCGCGTGGGCATCAATGCTAGTATATACTAATGAAGTGTTTACCAACCCGGGTTGGAATGAAATGAAAGGGAATCATTCTCGATTGAAAGGATTCAAGTGTTTACTCAACATTTTGGGATTGAAAACATGGTAGGGTCCACAAGAAAATAGGAATTCAATTCCAGAATGTGGAGGAATTGGATTACTGAGATGGAGGTGGTATTCCCACTCTAGGTGAAAGCCTCCATCCAGAATCATACTTTCTTACCCAAAATACCCTTTAAAATACTTCAGCACCCAGCCCTCCATCTGTTTCTCTCTCTCGCCAACTCCCTTATAAGCACTCGAACCATTCCATCTACACATGCGCCATACTGGATTAAACTTTGAAGCCGCCGTCAGAAGCTCGTTTGCACTTGCACTGTTGCAGGAATCCGAGGTTCTGACAAACTATTTCCGAATCTGAGGTTCTAACGCACACCGAGATTTCCCTGAAATCTAACCCGCACCGACAAAGAGGCAGAAAACAGAGAGAGGAAATAGGATATGAAAAAAGGGAAAAAAAATCAAAGGAAGGAGGAGATGAAAATAAGAAAAAAAATCAAATGGCAGACGTCAGAGAGAGGAATGACAAAAATAGGAAACAGATAGAGGAAAGAGGAGATGAAAAAAGAGAAAAAAAATCAAAGGAAGGAGGAGATGAAAAAAGGAAAAAAAAAATCAAAGGGAGGACGTTAGAGAGAAGAATGACGAAGGAGCATGAAACAGAGAGAGGAAAGAGGAGATGAAAAAAGGGAAAAAAGATCAAAGGAAGGAGGAGATGAAAAAAGGGAAAAAATCAAAGGAAGGACGTCAGAGAGAGGAAGGAGATGAATAAGGGAAAAAGAATAAAAAAAGGAAATGCGATTATAGTGTTCTACAGCCACAGATAAATCACTTTTTTTTATTTACTATTATATTATATAAAATTGAATTAAATGAAATAAGCATAAAATATTTGATTTGTGACATGGGTATTTTAGTAATTGTAATATTTTATACTCCGATTCTGTTGAATTAATAAACAGTTTTATGGATTCACTACCATTTCTATTCTGATTCCATAGCATTTTAGTAAACAGCTTTTATAGAAATCTGGATTTTGATTATCCTCAATTCAATTCCTCCTCAATCCAATTCCTCTAATTTTGATTACGGTTACGTAAACGCGCCATAAAAGAGAAAATGAACTGAAACACTGTTCATAAGCACAGTGTTCTTCCATTTTTGCCCTCCCATGTTTACTCTAATCTCAATTTTGCCCTATCTGTACACGTGTTGACAGTGGATGTCTCTCGAACTCTCCGGGCGTGCTTTTATTTTGATCTCCTCTGAGATTGCTGCCACATAACTTTCTATTGCTCTCAACGTCTGATTGATGCAGGAGCTCAAGCTCTTCCTCACGAGACCAAATATTCTGCACCCAAATTTGGTGTGGCATCTCTGTGCCCCCAATAAGTGATTGACACATATTCATTATTTTACTTTTCTAAATTTTGTTGTTATGAATTTAATATGTGTCATACATTTATTGGGGCCACAGAGGGGCCACACCAAATTCGGGTGCAGAAGATTTGGTCTGCCTCCTCATCGACCCTCCACCTCTTCCTTCATGCACCACTTCGAATCGAATCACTCGCTTTCTCTCTCCAACTCATCCCATTTTGATTTCCCCCAATCACATTCCTGATGGCATCCAAGTCAAAAATCCTCATCATCGGCGGCACCAAAAATATCATCGTCTAGGCTAGCGCCAAGGCCAGTCACCGTACATGTGGAGCAAAAAATAATCACAAGGCGACACGTGGATTTTTGGGTAAAACAGGACAAAATTACCCGCGAGACACACCGGGTTTCCTACACTCGAGCAGTGGAGAATCATCCATCAACCGAGTCAAGAGTGCCCAAAATAGGTAACAAGTTCAAATTTATCTCATCCATCTTTATTCCGTAACCTTCAAAACCTTCCACATAAATTACATAACCTCCCAAAAACATTCGTTTCAATTATGTTAATTAGCCAATTTAATATATTTATTCCTAATCAATATATTAAATTGCTAATTAAATAACCAAATAACATCCAAAATACACATAAAGGGCCGGCCACTCTTTCTCCAAAGAGGACCGGCCATGCCCTATATATTGGCTCCCATTCTCACCAAAACCTAGGTCCAACACTCTTGCAAAAATCCCAAAATTCTCTAAACACTCTTTCTCTCTAAATTCTAACTTTGGCATCGGAGGTTCTTCGGCCAAAGCCCCCCCATTCATCATGGGCGCGTGAGGCTCTTGGCCTTGACCCTAAGGTGTCAATTGTTTTGTAGGTGGAATTTTGTCGAAGAAGAAGGAGGCGGAAATTTGCATCCACAAATTGGTGCTTTCATTGAGAGAAAGAAATCCACACTCGTAGAAGACTCTCGCATAAAAAGGTTTTTTTCTCTATTTTCTAGTCTACGTGTTTTTTTTCATACGTTCTTATTATTAGAATTTTTTATTTGCAAAGGTTATTTGATAAAACGTACAAAAAAGAAAAAAAAAATACAATTGGCTAGAAATTTAGAAAATTCCACGAGTGAAAATTCCAATATCCAAGAAATAGGACCGCGACGATTCACAAGATTGAATGTGATCCTAGGAGGAGTGGCACCACCACCACGAGTTTCCACCACGGGAACTACCGCGGTGGCTACCACGGTAGCCACCCACGGCGAGGTCCATGCCACCATCACCACAGCCCGAGCCGTGCCATCCAAGGCCACAGCCCAAGCCATGTTACTCCAAGCCCAACGTGAGCCCAATGCGTTGCCGAGCCGAGCCCAAGCCTCGCACCCACATGTGCCACACACCGAGCAGCCCACTCCCGTGGTCCAACCTGCTCCAGCCGAGCAGCCCACTCCAGCGGTCCAGCCTGCTCTCGTGGCTTAGCTTACTTCCGCCGAGCAGCCCACTCCAGTGGTCCAGCCTGCTCTCGTGGCCCAGCCTACTCTCGTGGCCCATCTTGCTCTCGGGGCCTTTCAAGCAGCCTAAGTAGGCCCAAGACCATCCAGACCTATCATCGATCCAGGGGCATTCTCACCATATTTCTCTGTGGATTTGGCATTTTCCAACTCAAATCTCGCGCCTGGAGTCTACCATCCTTCCACTGCTGAAGGTGTGATTTTGCTCACCCTATACATTTTAGACCTTCCAGGTTCGATACAAGATTAACAAATGTTAGAAGAGTTGAGGTTGTGATTGAGGAGAAGTTTAAGGATTTTAATACCCTGTAAGGAATTTTGGAGTTATTTTAATAAAAGAGAAGTTTCTTTTTCCAACCCGTGTCAATTTCCTTTTATTTATTAAGCTTTTAACTCACGTTTCGGATTCGGGTTCGAGTTCTTATTACCGACCTGGGTCCGGGGCGTGACAGAATGGTATCAGAGCATAGGAATTAGACTCCCATGGGATGAAAGTGTGGGAGAAGAGTATCATGAGATAGGGTTGAAATTGAAATTTGAAAAGCTTTGTGACATGTGGATTTTTAGAAGTGGATATATGTGGAGTTTATGGAATGCTCTTGAAGTCAAGTTTTGCACATGATCTTTACAATTGATTTCATATGTGGATCTTTTGAGAAAGGAAATTAAGTTTGATCCAAAAACGAAAAGGATGAAAGTTAAGCAATGCATGCATATAAATTCAAGATGAATTTTCCAGGTGAAATGAGTTCAGGAGTAACTAAAGGGCGAGAGAACTTGGAATATGGATTTAAGTAAGAGGATAGTGGTCATCCTTACCCTGGAAGAAGTAAGAATAAACTGAGTACATGATTGTAATGTTTTTGCGATTTAGAGAGAGACATGATTGTTATCAATTGAAGAAGTTAGTGTGTACTCAACTCATTTGACTCTGAACAGTGAAGTATACAGGAGTATGTAAGTAAATTCAACAAAAGGAATTTCTCGAGAAAATTGGTCAATTAGTTGAGGGATTCGAAACGCGCTTAGAGTTAAGAATTGAATGAGACGCGATTTTGATACGATATAGAGTTTTGTAATTTTTGGTGTTGTTTGATCCTGAGCAGTGGACAAATAAGGAGGATTTTTATGCAAAAGGATCTTAATATAAGTTAGTTACGTGCGATGTTGGAATGATTATTTTAGAGATGAAGATACTACAAACACTTGGATTTTGTTACTTGTGTGATGTAAGGGCAAGTAATTACAAGGGAAATTCAAGTTTGAACATGTCTATGGATTACTTTTGTGATAGATGTGAAGCTAGTAGTCATGATTTGTTGATGGATTGTAAGGAACTAAAGTGTTTTCATTGGAAATTTAGTATACTGATCTGAAGAATCAGAGAGTACTTATATTGATGCAGATAAGTGTCTGTACATGTTTGAACGTTGAAGAATTCAAAAGAAATGTATAAATGTGTTGTAGACAAGCTGTATGATGATAACTAGGCTTGAATAAATAGTAGAGATGATGAAAAATGCTCTAAGAAGAGGGATGAACTTTGGTTGTCTGTCAGCTAGTTTGATGAAGATATGACAAGTTTTGGAAATCAAATTAAGATTGAGAAAAGAGCAACTATATTGATAATATCGTCCGTACGGAATGAAAGTAATTTTCAATGAGCTTTGGTTAATTTTAAGAAGAAAAAGAATTATGGAGTTGGGGATTTTAGATGAAATGAAGCTGATCAAGAATGGATCATGAATACAATTGGTGTTAAGCTTTTGAATAATTATTGCAAGAAGTTGATGGTAGTATGAAAGGTGGCATATTCTTCGAAGAAATAAAAGCTTCATTTTGAAGCTGCATGGTGATGAAAATAAGAGCAAAGGACCTAGAGGGAATGAAAACCACAAATATACACTCTTGGTGGTATAAGTATAAAGAAAAAGTGAAAGATAGTAGAGAAAGGGAAAGTGGGAGTGCCATAATTTAGTGACTTGGAATTTCAAGGATCGAACAAGAGATTGGCCTATTTAAATTTGGATGGGGACTACTACTTGACTAGGATGCAGTTACTGGAATGAGGATTGTGTTGAAGTTGCCTTGTGGTTAGGATTCAAATGGAAAAAAAAAATGAGTTTAAGGAAAAGTAGAGTTAAGACTTACTACTGAACCAAAGGAAATAATGGGAACAAATTGACGAGGTTCTTAATATTAGTTAGGTACATGAACTTTATGTGGTGAAAATAAGATTACGAGAAAATTCTTATTAGCTTGACATGTATCGAAGTCGTCGAATTTTTGGAGTTGGATGATCTTATTTCAGTTGTTTAATTGGTATGCATAAGGTTATCAATAATTGGAATACAAAACAAAGGGCTTATGATGCATAGTACTTATTCTCTTTTTGTTTTGGAAGCTAAGTAGTGATTGATATGTAGAAGTTTATATGACTAAGGAAGTAATCGTTGGAGCTAAGAGTGTCTTGTACACAAATATCTTTGAGGCTTAATGAATATTACTGGTGAATCATGAAATTAGTTTCAGATTGACGTCATAAAGTGAGATTGCCATGAAATTTTAGTTTCTCAGTATGTGACTTCAAAGAGGATTTAATTAGTTTGGATTTGGAGATATAAGTAATGCATGGACGAAATTATAGGAATACTTGAAAAAGTATTCACGTTAAGTTGAGCTTCTTGGAGGATATTTGAGATGAGATCTGAAAATTGATATTAATGACATAATTTTTGGAAGACGTTAGTGGACAGTAGTATTGTGATAGACTTGTGGGACAAGGATTTTAATGGTGTTTTGATACAAGGTAAATATTGCATATTGGAGAGTTGACAATGCAAATGGTGAAATTTCTTAAAGGAATGATAATGGAATGTTTCTAAGTTTGAAGGGAAGAAGAGTTATCAATTAAGGATTAATAAGCTGAATTGTCAAATTTGACATCTGGAGAAAAATATTATGAGGTTAGAGTTGAAGGTATAAGATTTTTTTTTTTTTTTTTTGTGGTAGCATGAGCTTGATGATATTTTACAGTCAAGAGAAGTACTTGGAGTATATATATGTTTTGGAGTTTCAATCCATGACCTAACTGTGGAGACTAAACGCACAACTGTATTGTTGAAATTTTAGTTTGTTAGGTACACATATTTTGACTGTGAAAATAAGACTGGAGATTGGCAGTGCGATGGATATTTGAACTTCGTTACTACAAACATTGGATTGTGTGATGAATCAGATGAAATCACGAATAACGTGTAATAAGAATAAGAGAATCAATGTAGTGGACCGAGTGATGGGTTCCGAATGATGTAAACCATTGAGGCATCATAAATATCACATGTAGCTATGGTTCCATTTGAAAACTACATTTAGGGTTTGGTTAAATGGCCTTGTTAGTTACAAGTACTTTCATGAGATTATAATTAGAGGCAATTGGAGTTGTGATAGTTAAAATTAATACTAAGCTTTTAGTTCCATAGTGAAGAAGCATTAGAATGGACCTTAAGAAAGACTCTATGGACGGCCTTGTTGATCACCATTATGTTGGGCGGAGCTATGAAGATCAAATTATCGTTGGCCTAGAAATCATTAAAGAACCACGGAAAAGGTCAAGGTTGTTCAAGATACATTGAGAGTTGCTCAGAGTAGGCAAAAGTTTTATGCTAATAAGAGAAGAAAGCCTCTTTTGTTCCAAGTGGTAGTTTTGTATTTATGAAGGATTGATTTGTATAGTTGATCGGGAAAGAAAAATGCTTATGGATTAGTAAGTACCTTTGTAAAGGTTAGATGGCAGTACCATAGAACTGAAGAAACCACATGGAAAAAAACTGTGGAGCCAATTAGTTAGGTTGAATTGAATTGAGCTAGTGATGTAGAAATTTAAGAGTAGACTTTCGGAGTAAGGTTTAGCAAATTTCGAGGACGAAATTTTTTTAAGGAGGGTAGATTGTGAGATCCCATATTTTTTTAAAATGAGTATATATATTAGTTAGGTGAATTAGTTAGTTGGATTTAGTGTTGCCATTTTTACAAATAAGCAAGTACTTGTATTAGCACGAGAGAATTGTAGTTGTTTGAGGTGGAGCAAATACTATACACATTTCCATGACAGAGTAGAACTTTCTCAACCTATACATTGCCATCATTATATTAGGAGGTGGCATGATGACTAAGCTTTTAAGTTGGAAGGATTAAGCTGGAGGTGTCATTACGGTTTCATACAATAGACAAGTGTGTTTGTGACTCATACTTTAACAAGTAGGAGCTGTCAAAGTATTGGGAAACGGTGGAAACCATAAGCAGGAGGTGGAGGAGCTACGGGAGTGGTGGAGAGTCTATGACTGCAGGTGGCTGTCCATGGTGGTTACACTTTCATGCATTCAGACAACTCACTTGCTGATTATGCTTAATTGAGCAGGAGGTGGCAAATGAATTAAGCAGGAGGTGTTATGTTTCAAAAGCCATTTGTACCTTAGGTTGACACCTTTTGTACATGCAGATAGATAGTATCAGATGAGTCTAAGCTTATCAAATTGCTACCAAAACCAACCAATTAGAGTCTTGTGCTAGCCGCCTCTTTTCAGTATAAATAGGAGCAGTTCCTATTGTTTTACAGAGACCCGTAGCATGCAATGCATGCAACGTAGGCTGGGATGGATGTAGAATGACATGGAAAATATGAGGACTATGTCGTGCATGCAACAAGAGTTCATGTAGAGATTATATATATATATATGTGTGTGTGTGTGTGTGTAGAGAGCGATTAAAAAATAAAAGAGAGTAGAAGAAATAGATGGCGATCAAGGAGCTTATTCAAGTACGTGGAGCTTAACTATTCCAGTAGTGACGTGGATCTTTGTTTTAGCTTTGAAATCCAGGTAGGAAAATAAGGCAGACCTTTACGGAAATTGATTTTATTAAATTTCGTGAAGTGCTATAATATTCTTGATCTTTTTGGTTGATTTATGTGATTGGATATTAATTGGCTAATTGCTTCAGTTAAGTGTTTACTTGTTATTGGTTATGGAATTATGGCTGAAATGTTATTCGTTGAGAATATGCTGTGATATATGTGAAAGATAAAATGATATTATTTGTGCATCATTCATGTTGATGTGGTGGGAATTTCAGTGTTGAGATTGGAATTCAGGAAATGAGGGTAGTTGGAAAGGTCTTTTGTGTAGTTGAATCTATTCATTGTAAAACCAGTTCCAGGTGAGCCCGATGTGCACAGTAGAATAGGATATCGACGGGAATTGTCGATGTGGGTGATTTGGGCTGGAGATCAATGAATTAGATAAGATGACTAGCAAAAGAGGTTTATCTTGGGATATCGTATAGGGGTTAGTTTCTATAATAGAACATTCGAACCAACTCTCCAAGGGTAAAATGCATGGTATGGGACGTGCAGGTCCGCGTGTTTTATTATATAAATTAACGGGGGTAACTGAAGAGGTTGCATTGCACTCATGCATTATTATCAATAATAATTTGATATCTGGATACATGATTTCATAACACTTAATTTAATATCGTCAATTTACTGTGATAAGGTTATGTCCCTACTGAGGTGTGATTTTGCTCACCCTATACATTTTAGACCTTCCAGGTTCAATACAAGATTAACAAATGTTAGAAGAGTTGAGGTTGTGATTGAGGAGAAGTTTAAGGATTTTAATACCCTGTAAGGAATTTTGGAGTTATTTTAATAAAAGAGAAGTTTCTTTTTCCAACCCGTGTCAATTTCCTTTTATTTATTAAGCTTTTAACTCACGTTTCGGATTTGGGTTCAAGTTCTTATTACCGACCCGGGTCCGGGGCGTGAAAGGTATCCCAAAGTAGGACGAGGGCAGACGAAAAACTTTTCCAGCAGCGTCCCGGCAAGCCGCCACTCAACCAGCCTTGAACCGAGCGTTCTAACAGAGTACACTCCCAACTAGGCCCCCAAGATAACATATACTCCCGTCTTAGCGCATGGAGGAGCGTGCACTCTTAGTTAGGCCCACGGACAAACATACACTCACGGTTGGGGCCACATTCCGATAATCAACATGAGCAACCTTCCAGGTGAAGTGTTCATTCGCGGCAAGGCTCGCAAGGAGCATCCTCCACCTTACATCGGAGTAGGCAGCACAATGGACGGAGAGAAGCAGTCACTCAATCCGGCTCAAGTTCAACTAGTAGCCTGCGAGTTACCCGCTCGCCTGCTAGGAATATACCACACCCACTGTTGCCACGACATAGACGAGCCGAACACATGGAAGAGCAGCCTAGACCAGCACGTCACAATCGAGGGTAGCCGAGAGCTCTGCCACCTTAACAAAGGCAAAACTTCCATGCTCTCCAGTGTAAGAGGGTAAACTAATTCCCTGACACCCATATGGGTCTGCTCTTCAGTGCGAGAGGATAAACTAATTGATCTCCAGTGCGAGAGGGTAAACTAATTCCCTAACACCCATATGGGTCTGTTCTCTAGTGCGAGAGGATAAACTAATTGCTCTCCAGTGCGAGTGGGTAAACCAATTCCCCGACACCCATATGGGTCTGCTCTCCAGTGCGAGAGGATAAACTAATTGCTCTCCAGTGCGATAAGGTAAACTAATTCCCCAACACCCATATGGGTCTGCTCTCCAGTGCGAGAGGATAAACTAATTGCTCTCCAGTGCGAGAGGGTAAACCAATTCCCCGACACCCATATGGGTCTGCTCTCTAGTGCGAGAGGATAAACTAATTGCTCTCCAGTGCGAGATGGTAAACTAATTCCCCGACACCCATATAGGTCTGTTCTCCAGTGCGAGAGGATAAACTAATTGCTCTCCAGTGTGAGAGGGTAAACCAATTCACTGACACCTATCTGGGTAAGCTCTTCCGTGCGAGAAGGTCATATACCTCAAAAGATCGAATGCTTGAAGACCAACTAGGCAGCGAATAGTCAGGGGGCAGCAGGCACTTTGCACTTAACAATTCGCTCATCTGACACTTCATCTTAGCAGTTTTGATCCCGACAACTCCATCCTTGACTGCTCCATCTACGGCAGCTGAGAAATCAAACTCAAGCAGTTTCCTCATTTTTGGCAAGCAACAAAGACGTGGCAGCCCAAACTATTGCCCATGACATGCCATTTCCTCGGCCCATGCCGAGCCAATCCTTGGCTCTAGCCAAGCCAAGCAACCCAAGCAGTGGCCCCTTGCCACAACACCTCATCGGCCCATGCCGAACCGACTCCTGGCCCCTGCCAGCTGACGTGTTACACCACCCCGACGGCTGCCACGCGACAACATTATCCAAAAAGAAGACAAGAAAAATTAAAATTTTCTTTCATCGGTGCGGCACATAGAAGACGAAGAAATCAACGAAAGACGGTCCTTTGCACGGGCAAGATGTAGAAGATTGCTAGAGGAGGGGGAACAAATATCCTCTAAGCTCTCTCTCTCTTGTAGGGTAGAATAAATCACTCTCTAAAGTTGATTTAATAACCCACTTAAGGTGGACTTAAATAGGCTTTGAGAGAAATTTATTTCCCTTTCCTAGAAGGATCTAATTTCCTATTAAAGAGGGAATCTACATCAAAATAGGAAGCAGTCCTACGTTTCGTAAAGCAAGAAGATCTCTACACCTGCTGCTCTTTCCTACAAGCAGCCCAACAAGTGTGGGGGCATTTGTGGAGCCAAAAATAATCACAAGGCGACACATGGATTTTTGGGTAAAAGAGGACAAAATTACCCTCGAGACACACCGGGTTTCCTACACTCGAGCAGTGGAGAATCATCCATCAACCGAGTCAAGAGTGCCCAAAATAGGTAACAAGTTCAAATTTATCTCATCCATCTTTATTCCGTAGCCTTCAAAACCTTCCACTTAAATTACATAACCTCCCAAAAACATTCATTTCAATTATGTTAATTAGCCAATTTAATATATTTATTCCTAATCAATATATTAAATTGCTAATTAAATCACCAAATAACACCCAAAATACACATAAAGGGCCGGCCACTCTTTCTCCAAAGAGGACCGGCCATGCCCTATATATTGGCTCCCATTCTCACCAAAACCTAGGTCCAACACTCTTGCAAAAATCCCAAAATTCTCTAAACACTCTTTCTCTCTAAATTCTAACTTTGGCATCGGAGGTTCTTCGGCCAAAGCTCCCCCTATTCATCATGGGCGCGTGAGGCTCTTGGCCTTGACCCTAAGGTGTTAATTGTTTTGTAGGTGCAATTTTGTCCAAGAAGAAGGAGGCGGAAATTTGCATCCACAATACCTACTTTCTGGTCCGAGAAACTACCCTCTTCAGCCCGGCAAAGTCCAAAGTCCTCAAGAACTTCAAGGATCTGGGCTTCAATTTTGTACTGGTTTGTAAAATTCCCAACATTTTGTAGCTTTTTAATCTGATTAGCCTATTAGGTTTTGCTTGATTTGTGTGTTTTTTTATTTATTTATAATTTATAAGGTGATCTATGTTTTTATTTATTATTATTATTTTTTTTATAACTTACAGGGTGATATGTACGATCGTTGCTACAAAACCTTTATAATCGAACTCTATTTTAGTCTCCGATGTCAGAATTGGGATCAGTCTCGAAAAGCTTTGTGCATATACCCTTTTCAAGGTACGGTCTTCACCGATTTGAAGTTTTAGTTTGTTTGTGATTTTTTTTTTCTTTTGGATTTGTAAGTTATCCTTTTGTACCTGACCAGTTGTGATCCAATTATTTTTTCGCGCGTTTTGATTTTCCTGTGAATTTATATGGGTTTAGATTTTTATTGTTAATTTACTGATGTTGGGGGATCATTTTGGTTTATAGATTGGTTTGAACATTTTTCTATCTTATGATTTTTTTCTTTGTGTAGTTTTAGTTAGATTGAAGTGTTCTTTTCAATTTCAGATTTAATTGAAGTGTTTAGGATTATCTACATCTATATAATCAATTTTGAAATTTTAAACTAAATCACTATGCTGCAATCAAACCCACAGATTGTTGGGTCTAGAAGAAGAAGAAGAAGAAGGAGTGAACAACACGAATTTGGCTTTAGGTAAGCTTCCACTCTCTTCTGTGTATAAGCTCTTTGAGAAGTTATTTTGGTTTGTGCTTTCGAAAAAGATGATGGCAATTTCATATTTGGACAGAGAAAACAATAGGCATGTATAATGAAGTGGAATTTTTCATGGTATTATCAACATCCATGTTATAAAGAATTCTTCATTTAATTTTTTTGGGGTTCGTTTTGTGCTGTTTCATTTGTGAATTGTGTGTTTTGTTGTATCTGATTCCGGTTTTTGTTCTACCCATTACTTAAATTTTGCTGCTTTCCGTTGGATTTTCAGCCACGAGTATACATCATTGAAGAATGTTAATGAATCCAAACATAGGTTTTGGGGTGTTCTTGCTAGAAAAGCCAAAGACATTCTCGACGATGATGATAATGGAGTTCAGGATTATCATTCACCTCGAACAACAAGGACGGATATGTTGTCTATGCCAACAAGGGGGTAAGGTGAGATATAGTTTTCGTCATGTCCTTATAGTAGCTTGGCATTTTCCAAGGACTTTTAATTGCAACTGCATTGTTGAATATATTAAGAATGATGCGGTAAACCGGAGAAGAAGTCATCAGCTTATGGATGTGTTAACACATCCAATGTGTTGTAATCTTTTTGCTACTTAAACATGTTAAGACATCAATTTAAAAAAAAAACTTGGTCTGCTACTTTACTTATGTGCTGTTGGTTTACTCCAACGATAATGCCTAGCTAGGATAACCTTTCTTTATGTCTTGATTATTGATCGTGCTATCATCATGACAGGCTATGTTGGAGCAAAAACTGTGCAGTCAAAGACATAAGAGTGATGGATTTTGGAATGAAATGCAGAGGATATCATTTTGTGCTGCTTAAGTAAAAGTTTCCTCTTCTGTTATATTTGTGTGTTGGATATTGTAGAAAATTAATAGAAGTTGTATATTCTTGATAAATGACTGATTAAGATTACTTACAAGGGGTACATATGCAGAGGAGAGCTCAGCATGAGGGTGCTGTTGGTTTACCTTGCCCAAATGTGTTGCAGGTGCGGGGTTGTTCAAGAAAAAAGGTTTTAAAGGATCCTTTGCAAATGCAGGATCTTCTGCTAAGAGCTATGGGAATTCCTATTATTAAATGATAGCATTGCAATATGAGTGTAATTAGTTTAGTTTTTTTTGTGAAATGCTATTTACAATGTCAGAATGTTTCTTTGAATTCGGTTGTAAAGGTTTTTTTTTTTTTTTTTTTTTAATTTTTATATTTTTCCCTTTTTGGACATTTGCAATCTTGTCTGGAGTGTACATTTTGGTTGTTTGCATGTTGAAGAGGCTGCGAGGAAAGGATGATGGTATGGGAACTTGAATGCATAAATAGTACTTTACGTTATTCATTCACTATATCGTGTTCACTCTTTCTTCCTATCCAGTCATTAATGTTGGAGTAGCTGGATGTTGCACTGGTCTTGCTTTTAGCAGGTATCCATCGTATTACAGAGTTTGATAATTTATAATTAGCAATATACTCATTGGCCGTGCTATTAAAATTTAAATGGAACTCCCGATTTTTGTTGCTCTACTGTGGTTATATTTTTTAAGTGATCAAGCTTTGTGATTGCGTATATATTGGTTGATCTGTTTCTTAATATTGTGGTTAAAAGAAACCTTTTTGAGATTATGTGAAAATCCATTTTGTCAATCAATCTGATTAGTTAAATGTCTCTTTAGGTATGATTGGGTCCCAAAAGCAGTTAAAAGACTGCAAGTTTATTGAGGACGGAATCAGAATCAAATTCTTCTAGCACTTTCTCCGATTTCCCAAAAGGTGAATTACAACAAAAGTCCTCCTCCTTTCTTCAGTGGTTGTTATTATTACCTCAAAACATTTGCATGTATGTTTTTTTTTGCAAGAAGCTCAAAGGATGATTAAGAAGAAAAGGAAATCATAGATTGGAAAATGGATGGACAAAGAGGCGATAGAAATTTCTAGGGTCCCATACCCGTGACATAAAAGGTATAAAATTGTTAATTGATAATTCAACATAAATGCACTGAAGTATGGTTGCTTTTGTGCAATGTATTAAAAGCGTGAGGCGTGGGCGAGGCATCCAAGGGATAGCCCGGATTAGGGAGGCGTGAGGCGAAGCCTCACGGGACCTAAATTTTTTAATATATACACTAAGCGTACACATATATTATATGTTAAGAATTTTGTTTGTTTTGACGCATGAATGAACACGGGGAGAGTCGGGGAGACGAAGGGAGGAGAGGAAGACTCACTTCATGTTAGTGCTTTTTACTATATTTTTATACTTTCAACCAAATGAAATTGTTATTAGATTTTGTAAGGTTACATGTTAATTCTCTATGTAACTTGCAATTTTTTCCAATAGGTTTGTTGCTAATAATCTATTGTAACCACTCTTTTTGCCATTTTCGAATAAGTCATTCTCTCTAATTTCTATATAATTTTTTTCACATTTGCAAGTTCATTTGTCTTTCTTATTATACAATGTAGTTCATTATTTTGTCATTTAATAAGTGCAACCGTACGTGCATCTCTGAATTTTGACGATATAATTATTCTTATAATTTTAATTTTGACATGTGAGTTTAGCTTATTGATTAACGTTGTTTCAGAATTCATGGTGGTTAATATGATGAAGTTGCTTCCTATTGTTTTGGTTATCATATACTGGAACTTGAAATGTCAATTGATTCAAAGTTTGCTCTTTTTTTTTTACAAAATAAAGGGAGGGTTTTTTTGTGGGGTTGTTGCCCACAAATTCTCTTTAGGCCAAAGAATAGAGCTAGAAGAATTGCAGTTTGTTTTCATTTAGTTTCCTCTATTGAGTGCAAACGCATTGCTAATATACTTGAATTGATTCTAAAGATGATATCTTTTCTGGGTTGTTTTACAAAAGAATTTCCCTTCCTTTTGATTCATATTTTGATGTCCTTTACTTCAAGTAAAGTTAATTTAACTTTGCAATACAATCTTTCATACAATTTTCAATCCCGTAGCAACACGTGAGTACAAATTTCTAGTAACTACTAATATTAACATGTTGTAAAAAGTCTACAATACCCTTTCTGCCATCCTCTCAGATTTGTCGTTGGGTTATGTAATTAGCACTAAAATGGAAAGGGCAAACGCATCCCGAAATATCATTAAATCTCAGCTGCCAGTCCCAAACACTCCACTGTCTCCCTCTGCAACTCTATGAAACTTTCTCTCTCAAAATTTCTTGTTACATGGCGTCTTCTTCAATGGCAGCGAGTGGAGTGCTCACGTCGGTGTTGCCGAACTTGAAGCAGACCCAGCAGAGCCGTCTTTGAGATTTTGGCAGCCCTATGCGAAATTTGTAAAAGAGACATTCTTTACACTACAACAAAAATGACCACTGCAATAAATTATTTGTGCCCTTTGAGGCCAAAAAGCACCAACAATTGTGCTCATAGACCAATAGCAACAATGCAGCTACCATCTTTGTGTTTGTGCCCACTATGGTCGTCACCATTGCTGAAAGAGCACAATAGTGTATTTGTGCCAGAGAGGCAAGCACAAACAATGGTCCATTTGTGCCCCGTTCTGACAACTTTTTCAAACAAGCTTTTCCAGCCATGTTGGCACTTATATTATAATTGTGCCAACATGAATTAATTAATAAAAATAAATAAACAATTTGAAAAATTGAAACTAAATTGAGGAAATGAAAAATATTTAAATTTTCATGAAATGAAGAAAGCTTACAACCATGAAACCAAGTTTCACTTTTTGAATCTCACAAACATATATTGTAATGTTACATATCTTCTCTCTAATACAAAAAAATAAAAAAAAAAATAAAAAATAAAAAAAAAACAAGGAAAACATTTTTGGATAGATGCATCTTCCCCCACCAAGGATTGATCATATTACCAATTATCAAATCACATTCTCTGTTTCTCTATCTAACAATTTTCTATTCAGTTTCCAACTCATTTCAAACTTATTCAAAAGGCCAATTCAGTCTACTTATCTACATGTTGTTGGGTTTTCCTATACGAGTTTAAAGCAGCTAGCTTACCACCAAAGTTCAAATCTTTACCAAAATCCCAACACAATTCTCTCTCTCTCTCTCTCTCTCTCTCTCTCTCTCTCTCTCTCTCTCTCTCTCTCTCTCTCTCTCTCTCTCTCATATTTTCCACTCAGTTTCCAACTTATTCAAATGCAAAGGAAAGCTGAATCTGCATGCAATAGCTAAAGCTCAAATCTTTACCAAGTAATTTTCTCTTTCTTCAACTAATTATACACCAAAGTATGAAGCTTTACCCTTTCAATTTCTTCTTCTTCTTCTTCTCATTTCTTCCCAAAAAATACAAATCCGTTTTAATCCAACACTTATCAATGCATCTGCAAACTGGAAAAAAGCAGGACAGAAAACGCACCCAAAGTATAACCAACTACATCACAGGTGCTAGCAATTCTCAGATTTATTAATTGAGCAACCAAAACGCAAAGTACACTTTTAGTAGGGAAAGCCCCAACAAAGCACCACAACTGACAGCAAAACGAAATCTACAAAACAGTAAATCTGAAAATTCACATATGTCCATGCTTAAACATCAAGTTAATAATTAACAATCTACTAACATTGATTAATTAGCATTCAAGAACTCCTCCCAGATGAAAATACAAACGAAAATTGGAGATTGCCCAGATGAGGAAGTTATCAAAGAACAGTAACCCATAAATTAAAATCGAAAAAAGCTGAAAACTTGGTAAGATTTGATCGAGACAGAGTGATCAGAGTTCATACCATTTTCAAGAGACAAAAAAATAGAAGTCACAATTTCTGCAACTGCTTTCTCTGAGTTCGTCGATTTTCTGGGAAATTTCTACTCTTTCAGCCAAGAAAGCCCCAACAAAGCATGACAACTGACATCAAAACGAAATCGTTAGGGTTTCATCTCAGTAGTAAGATTAGATAAAAATGTAGAGATGCATCCCTAAAACCAAATAATAAGTAGGGAAAAGGTGAATCACTTACCAAACGCACTGAGGAGAAGTTGAGTTTCCTGCGAGATAAAATACAAAAAAAAATCAAAATTTGTTAAAAAATTACACAAAAATCAAACCCACAAGCAGAGTTCCTGCGGAGTTGCACAGCCTTTCCTGTTCTTTCTCCAGCGCCACTGATGCATGCACGGTCACAGGAACCTCGTCACTAGTCAAGAAAACTCGGATCTTCGAGGTGTCAGGCGAAAAAGCCTAAATCTGAGAGATCAAGAAAGGAAGAGAGATGGACCGAATCTGGTGAAGGTAAAGATAGAAAGGGGTTGGAGTCTTGGAGAGAGAGACAAAGAGATAGAGTGACAGAGGCAAGAGAAAGGAGTCTGAGCGAGGCATATATGAGAGAGATAGAGAACGAGAGAGAGACGGACTGAATCTGGGGAAGGTAGAGATAAAGGGGATAGAGAGAGAGAAAGAGAGTCTTAGGGAGGCAGAGAGAGATGAGAGAGGGGAATGAGGGGAAGCGCGGTGTGGGTGGGCAGAGAGAGATGAGAGAGGGGGAATGAGGGGAAGCGGTGTGATTGGGTTAAGGGGACAGAGAGAAAGTGGGGTGTGGGGCCAAGTTTATGACAAATAATAAAAAAAATAAATAATTGTGCCCTTAGATGTAAAATATAGGCACAATAATATATTTGAGTTCACTTTTTTAAACAAAGTTGTCAGAAAATGTGTTTGTGTCCATTTTTTTTTGATATTGGGCACAATATGTAGTGTCCTTTATTGAATGGGCACTGTTTTAATCTTTTTGTGTTGAAAGACACACAAATCCCTCAATTGTGTCCATAATTTTGTGCTCAAAGGCCCTTTTTTTTTGTAGTGTTAAGATAGTTTTAAGTTTTTTAAAAAGTATGACCATGTATTGATACTAGAAAACATTCACTTAAATCAAAACAAAGCCACTTAATGCTACAATTTAGTGGTATTCCTTTTCACTTGTAAGTGAGAGGTCTTACGTTTAATTCTCGCCAAAGGCGAATTTGAACTACATTATTATTAGCTCATTATGAGGCTTAATCCACTTTCGCATCCGCTTAGTGTAGTTCTTAATGATAAGTAAAAAGAGTTACAAACATAACATGCACTAAATAATCAAAAGTAGTTTTATCTTAAACAACCAAACATGAAAAAAAAAACTTCAAACCTCCAACTTTAAAATTTCACTTGAATATATAACATTGTTATATAATAAAATTAAGAAACTGTCATTTTTTAAGATGTTATTATTGACACTCAAAATATCTCATCGTACTCCAAGTTTTTGTATTTAGAAAGAAAAAAAATATTCTTATAAAGAATGCACAATGCGGTTTTAAAGTGCTAACAAAATCAATTTTTGAATATAGAACATTATTACATGATGTTAGATGGCAAAAATTTAGGGAATTGGATCCCCTCATGAGCAAATGGTGGGGATCCTCATGACCAATTAACACGGGCCGTTGGATTTTGATCCAACAACTACAAACAGGGGGTCCCTCTAAAAGTTATAATAATTGTAGCCGTTGGATCAAAATCCAACAGCCCGTGTTAGTGAGTCATGAGGGTCCCCACCATTTGTTCAGGAAGGGATCAAATTCCAAAATTTAGGACCCCTTCAAATTTGGGATCCTGTGCGACTGTACCCCTCAACGGACATGGATCCTTTCTGGATCCATTGGTCTTAATCCACCAATTCCCATCATCCATGCCATTGAAATTTGTTCCAACGGCTACAAACAAAGACCTACTTTAAAAGTTATAATAACTTTAGTCGTTGGATAAAATTTCAATGGCCTGGATGATAGGACTTGTCGGATTAGGACCAATAGATCTGGAAAGGATCCATGTCCCCCTTTAACGCCCCCTCTAAGACCCAAAACATCAGCCGCCTCTCCTTCAATGGCTCTCATCTCTCCGAAACCAAAATTCCCCTCCCCCAGCACCTGTATGAGGAAATTCCCCACTCACAGAGTCCCACCACTGGTTGTCTCTCCGAAGGTTGTTTCCGATTCCAAGAACTCCTAAACATGTCTTAATCCCGATGCTAGCCGGGTAAGTGATTCCTAGTGCAAATGATTTCGGGAGTGAAGTTATTCCAGGCGCAGCTTCCATTGGTTTGAGGGTAAGTTTTCATTCATATAGTTTATTCTGTAATTTCTATGAAAGATCAATCAAAAGAGGTGGAAAAGATTGCAATAACTATTGGTATTACATGCTTGCAGATATCTTTCATTCGAAACTGAATAAATCCCTTTGTACTGAAAAAAGGGTAAATTACACAGAACTACCTCAACTATTGGGTCATTAACAGTTTCATATCTCATCTTTAAAAAGTTTCAATGTCATACCTCATCTACGAATTTGTTACAATTTCATACCTTCTGTTAGTTGTCTGTCAATTCCTCCGTTAAATGCTGATGCGACTTGAGGCGGGACTCGCTTTCGATTGAAAAATTAATTGAATATTAAAAAAAATTAATTAAATATTAAAAAATTAAATAAAAAAAATACAAAAAACCAAACCCAAATCCCCTTTTCCTCGAAACCCCCCATTCCCTTCCCATCTTCCCCATTGGTCCCCCCTCCCTGCCCCCCAAAACCTTCCTTCCAAGCCTAGAACCCCACCCACACCTCCCCCACAACCCCCACCTCTCTTCTCCCTCCCGAGCCCCCCAACCACCTCCCTCTCCTCCACTCTCTTCACCTCCCCTCCCATTCAAAACTTCAACAAAAAAAAAAAAAAAAAAAAAAAAAGAAACCAGCGCCAACATCCCCCACCCTCCTCGGCCACTCATCCCACTCTCCCACTCTTCTCATCTCTGCCCAGAAACAAACAAATTTTGAGGAAAAAAAAAAACCCAGCCAAATTCCTCAACGCACCCGTCGCTTTTGATAAAAATCTTGGCGTCGGCGACGTGCTGTCGAGGCTGGTCAGGAGAGGGAGAGTTTGGGGGTTTGCTTTTTAGGGTTTACAGAGGAGGTGGTTGCGAAGGAGAAGACAAGGGGGATCGGGTTGGGTTCGAGCCCATGAGAGGTAGATATTTGGTGGAACGAAGGGAGGGGGAGTTAAAGAGGTGGCAGAGGATAGGTTTTGGATTTGGGTTGCAAGGAAGGGGAAGGAGGAAGGGGCCGCGGTCTTCGGGGAAGATGATTGTTTTTTTTTTTTTTTTTAAGGGTAAATTATTATTTTATTAATTTTTTTTAATAAAAAGTAGGCCCCACCTCAAGCCACGTCAGCATTTAACAGAGGAATTGATAGACAACTGACGGAAGGTATGACATTGCAACAAATTCGAAGATAAGGTATGACATTGAAACTTTTTAAAGACGAAGTATGAAATTGTTAATGATCCAATGGTTGAGGTAGTTTTATGTAATCTAGCCTCCTCCTTATTTTCCACTCGTTTAATGCAGAGAGTGAAGGTTTTTTCGAGGTACTGGGTTGAGATGCAGCTTTAGCAACTTAGCAAGTACTTTGAGTTTTGTCTTCTGCTCATATTATACATTTCACGGTACAACAATGTAGTTAATGAGGAAGAGACCTTAGGAATTTACTCTGTAGATGCTCAACTTCTTGTTGGATTTGGCATTAAATCAACATGCCTAAACTAAAAAGGATTATGATATCTTAGAAGCAAGATATTTGGATTTGTGTTTCCTAGTTGGTTTGAGATTTAGTTTTAGTATAGGATTTGGTTTCCTATATTCTAGGGACTTTGTGTAAACCTAGGACATCTATTAGTATAAATAGATGGATGTGCGATGAGTTTTGGTGTGAAAGTTGTGAGAGGCGTAATTTTGTATACTTGAGAACACTTTGTGTTTGTGAGTTCTCTTGTATTTGTTAGTAATCAATAAAGCTTCTGTTATTAAAGAGGTACTCCTATATTGGAGGAACTTTGAAATTGTTGTGTTTTGTTTATTGCTTGATTGGTTTTTGGTTTAGTTTACAACAAGTGGTATCACGAGCTTAGGTTCTTACGTGGGTTGTGACTATCAAGCAATGACGAAGACTGGTGATTCCACCAGTAGTGATGATGTTGAAGAAAAGTCCGGCATTAGTGGAGCCAAGACCACGGTTCAAAGTGCTAGGCTTGAAATTGAGAAATTTGATGGAACGAACAACTTTGCTATGTGGCAGTGTGAGGTTCGATATGTCCTGATACAACAAGGTTTGGTTGTTGTGTTAGGAGACATGCCGTTTTTGATTAAAAAGGAAGAATGGGAAAGATTGAATGCTCATGCATGTTCTACAATTCGACTATGCTAGGGAAAACAATAGAAGTATGGTGTGATGAACATAACTTATGCAAATGAATTGTAGGCTGTATTGGATACAAAATATATAAAGAAGAGTGCATAGAATCAACTGCATCTCAAGAGCAAGTTGTATAGGTTCCAGTACAAAGAAGGCACAAAGATGATTGGCCATGTAGAAGAGTTTAACAAGCTTCTAGCTGAATTGGCAAATATTGAAGTGATAATCAAAGATGAAGACAAAACCTTGATCCTGATGAACTCATTGCCTGAATCCTATGAGCCTTTCGGATTTATGGCAGGGAGACAATTAAGTATGATGAAATCTCAAGTGCTCTTAAGAATCATGAGGTGAGACACCTTGACAGGCAAGAAAGGAATAACTCCGAAGCTTTAATGGTGAGAGGGAGATCGAAAGAAAAGAAAGGTTCGTACAGGAAAAATAGTAGGTCTCGTACTAGAGGAGTCTCAAAGAATAGAAAGTTCTTGGACAAAGATGAGTGTGCTTTTTGTCATGAAAAATGACACTGGAAGAAGGACTTCCCTAAAATCGAAGAAAATACTAGAAAGAAGAAGGATGACTCAAAAGCAAATATGGTTGAAGTTGAGGATGGGGAATTTGTTTATGCCCTAACTGCATCGAGCAATGTGGTTTATATGAAAGAGTGGGTACTGAACACAGGTTGTACTCATCACATGACTTCTCAAAGGCATTTGTTTTCAAGCTTCAAAGTTATGAATGAAACTGTGTATATGGGAGATGATTACCCATGTACAACTCAAGGAATTGGAAGCATCAAGATCAAGCATCATGATGGTGTGATTCGAGAATTGCATGGTGTAAGATACGTCCCAAATCTAAAGAAAAATTTGATCTCACTTGGCATTCTCGAGTCACAAGGTTACAAATTTTACTCTGATAATAACGTGCTCAAAGTTGCTGAAGGAGTACTTGTCATAATGAAAGGGCCTCAAAATGGCTTACTTTATATGCTACAAGGAAAGACTTTGGAAAATGGAGTGGTTATGGTAGCTGATGAAGTGCAAAGGGATGAAAGTGACTTGTTTGCATTATGGCACATGAGGTTGGGACATGTAGAAAAAAAAGAATTGCAAGGATTGATTAAGAAATGGGGTTTAAAAGGAGCAAAAACAGGAAAGATAAAGTTCTGTGAGCACTGCGTTCTTGGCAAACAAACAAAGGTGAAATTTGGCTCATCTGTTAATCAAACGAAAGAGATTTTGGACTATGTTCACTCTTATGTTTAAGGGCCTACAAAGGATGCTTCTTTAGGTGGAAAAATATGGTTTGTATCTTTTATTGATGACTACTCTTGCAGATCATGGATATATATGATGAAACGAAAGGACGAAGGGCTTGACATCTTCCTGGAATGGAAGAACATGGTGGAGAGAACAAGACTAGAAAAAAGATTAAGACACTGAGAAGTGACAATGGAGGGGAATATATCTCTGATCCTTTCTTCAAAGTGTGTAAAAAGGAAAGGATTACTTGGCATTTCAGTGTTAGACATACTTCACAGCCAAATGAGATTGTAGAGAGACTAAATAGGACATTGCTCGAGAAAGTTCGCTGCATGCTATCTCAAGCTGAGCTGCCAAAGAGATTTTGGGCAGAAGCTTTGAGTTATGCATGTTATGTGCTTAATCGATTATCATCAACAACATTGGAGAGTAGAACACCCATTGAAGTGTGGTCTGGAGAACCAGCTCATGACTATGATAAGCTACGAGTGTTTGGATGCAATGCCTACTTTCATGTAAAGGAAAACAAATTAGATCCTCAAGCCAAGAAAGCTGTCTTTATGGGATTCAATAGTGGTGTGAAAGGCTTCAGAATTTGGTGTCCCGAGTTGAACAAGATTATAGTAAGTAGAGATTTGACATTTGATGAAAGTCACATGAAATTGAAGGAAGATGTTTAGATAGTGGAGCTTGGGGAAGAAATAGAATTGAATTCAAAGCCAAGTAAAGAAGCTGTGGAAGAAGAAAGACAAGGTGATCAACTTGAACATGAAGAGAGTGATCACGAAAAAGAAACACCATCAGAAAAACTAAAAATACAAGATGATTGCATAGCCAAAATGAAGGGAAAAAGAGACATATCTTTACCTGCAAGATATAAATATTGCATAGCCTGCATGGTATATGCATTGCTAGTAATTAAAGCTAAAATTCCCGTTAATTTTGAAGAAGCAGTAAATAATGAAGAAGAGAGTAAATGGCATGATACAATGGACGATGAAATGTTCTCCCTTCACAAGAATAAGACTTGGGAATTGGTGGAGCTGCCTAGATGAAGGAAAGTAATTGGCTGCAAATGAGTTTATGCAAAAGAGGATGAAGTGGATGACAAGAGCTTGGTAAGATTTAAAGCTAGGCTAGTGGCTAAAGGATATACTCAGAATGAGGGAATATATTACAATGAGATTTTTTCTCTTGTGGTTAAGCACTCATCCATTCGAATATTGCTTGCCCTAGTTGCACAATTCAACCTTGAATTGGTACAACTAGACATGAAGACTGCATTCCTTCATGGTACTTTGGATGAAAAGGTTTATATGAGCCAACCCTAGGGGTATCAAGTGAAGGGCAAAGAAAGATTGGTTTGTAAGCTTAGAAAATCTCTTTATGGTTTGAAGCAGTCACCCAGACAGTGGTATTTAAGATTTGACAAGTTTATGAAGGGTCAAGACTATACAAGATGTCACACCCCGATCCCGACATACGTTCTAGATCCACACGTGACTCCACCAAGTACCGGTATATATATATATATATATATATATATATATATATATATATATATATATATATAACATACCCCGCCTCTGGGATATAGACAATGCATAACTCAAGATTCGGATTGCGTAGAAATTTTCGTATGCTTTATGGCTCCATCTAACCTCCTCGTTAGACTGCCTACGTACCCTACATAAGGGTCAAGCCATTCGTAGTTCACCATTCGTTAAACTTTGGTCTTTTCATAAAACGCTTTCTAGCAGAAAACATAGAGTACCACACTACACATCAATCATAAGCCAAACAAGAGTTGTCATCATGCCATCCACACACATATAAACTTTCCAACACATTCAACAATCACATCAACCAATAACACATACAATACACCAAAATGCAGGGCTAAAGTGACATTGTTCAACCAAAGCCTACATCTTTGAAGATTGGGATTTCGGACCATTCAAGAAATATAACCACATCGGGTTCTGGACCACTCAACGGAACGAAAATACCAAGCGACTTCTCGTAATCTACGTAGACTTATCACCTATACAATCAGTGCCCACACCATTGGAATGGTGCACCGGGCAAACAAGAACCCGGATAAGCTGCGAAGCTCGTGTGAGTGAAAATAATTCAACATATGTGATAATCAACAAAAACAGACCATCGATCACATTTTATAACATCAAGCATAAAATCATAGTCAAGTCACTGAAAACTCCGAATAAGTCACTCAGACATCTAATGGCTGTTCTAATTCAAACCACAAAGATTCTCAAAAACTATCGTTCATAAATATACTAAAAACTAGGGCTAGAATGATGCAGTTCGGTTGAAGCCTACATAAGTAACCAAACAGGAAGTGGCCCCCTATAGCAGATTAACCAAGAAGAGCCACCCCTGAGAAAGTATCCAAGTACGTTGTGACGCCCATAGCGGATTAACCAAGCAGAGTCATTCCTACGAAACTGTTTGGCAGTGATCACCCATTAGGGATTAACCAAGCATGATCACTCATAAGTGTGTATGGCCATAAGGATTGCCCATCGCGGATTAACCAAGCATGATCCATAAATAATATGGTCCCCTATTACGGATTAACCAAGCAGGACCACCTCTGAGAAGATAACCAAGTAGGTAGTGACCCCCCATCGCGGATTAACCAAGCAGAGTCACACCTACGAAACTGTTAGGTAGTGATCACCCATCGCGGATTAACCAAGCACGATCCAGAAATAGTATGGTCCCCTATCTCGGATTAACCAAACAGGACCATCCATGTACCACAGCTACATGGTGTAGACTCGATGTCACTTAACCCCGTGACACTAGGGTAATGGTCCTCTACTAGCCCTCACGTTTCTCAAACATTTCAAATATATATTTTAAAACACAATTCATAAATGTTTCAAATAAGTAAGTCACATAACATTACATTAAGTAGATCGATGGCAAACTTTATAAGAACAATTATTTAGCATAAAACATAATTTAGAAATCCATGTTGTATCCACAGAGTGTACTAGCAAGGAAGGTTTTCAGAGTAATAACTACATCACATATATTAAAATCACTCACCTAGATAAGCCCGCAAAGCCTCACTGAGTCTTTAGTAATACTAATTTTAGTTTTTCAAATGGTTCGAGACATGTTGACCAAAAGTCAACTCTCTGTCAACAGTGGGGTCCACAACTCTACATAATTCGAATCAGAATATCCGCCCACAGATTTCCGATCCGTAATTTCCCAAGAGTCTCATTTATCTTCTAGAACGATATCCTAAAATTTCGGAACGATCCAATGGTCGAATCTCCATCAATTGCTAGAATTAGGTTGCTATCAACGTTTAGTTTTACAAACTTAGAAATTAATTCAGGAAGATCCGTACGTCGGATTCCCGATCCGTAGATTCCTAAGGTCCTCAAATATTATGTACTATAACGCATTAAAATTTGGTGACGATCCAATGGTCGAATCGTTGATTCATATAATGATCAAGTGGCGTACCATAATGAAAATAGGTTCAAACAATCAAATCACATCAAGCGGATATCAAATATGAAATCAGGACATCTAATTTAACTTAAAAAGGCATCGTCGGCCCACTAGCCACGTGCTGCCGCAAGTGGCGGTCGACCGCCCCCATTCGCCGAAAATTCACCTGACTCCAAAAAGGGGAAGAACTTTCATACCTGGGTTGAATCCAATTCAACTAGGAAACACCTAAAAACAACCTCGATCCACGGGAAACCCTAGAAATGGGTAAACCTCGATTCGTTAAATCTGTTGCTCTACCTCCCCTAAACTTGTTTGGGCTTTGTTCCTGGGCTCAAGAGGAGTTGAACAATGGTGGTGGTCGATGGTGGTACTTGCAAAAACGGCCAATTGCCACTGTGCACCCACGAAACTCATCGGTGCATTTTACCAAATCCCAGGCAAATTTCCATTGATTTTTTGGTGCAAATGAGAGAGGGAAGGTCGGGGATTTGTTTCCAAGTGATAATTCGGTGTAATTCGATTGAATTTGGCTGGAGAAAACATCGAAAACCATTGTTTCCGTCGGGTCGGGTTTCAAAAAAAGAAACGGGCCGAGGGAACCTGGGTTGCTTACCCATCTCCCTTTCTCCCTTTCCTCCCTTCTCCTCTCCTGATTGGGTAGCACCCCTTCCTTTCTCTATTCCTTCTCCAATTACAGCCACACACGTGGCACATTAGATTAATGCTCTAGCAAATCTGGAGCCTTCCATATAATGGTCAAATGACCTTTTCACCATTTTCTTAGCTCCTTTATAACTTCTTCGTTATAATTCCAAATTACATTTCATTTGCGCTCACACATTCGTATCGACAAGTACTATCCAAATATGGAAAGAAATCTAGAAAATCATGAAAGGATCAAATACGTCTGCGAAGGATTCCGTTTAATACAATAAGAACAATTTTGCCATTTTACTTATCGAACAAAAAAAATTATACACCGCAAATACAAATACGTCTAAACTAAGAATATGAAGTACGTAATTTTAAATAGTGAAATCCGGGGATGAGATTTCACACAAGAAGTTACTATGATCACTGTGTTTATCACAAAAAGTTGAATGATGGTTCGTTCATGTACTTGTTAATCTATGTGGACGACATGCTCATAGCCTCAAGCAATATTTCAGAGAGAGAAAAGTTGAAGAAGCAAATGAGAAGGGAGTTCGCAATGAAGGATCTCGGTGAAGCCAAGAAAATATTGGGAATGGAAATCACAAGGGATAGACAAAAAGGTTTGGTGTGTTTGTCTCAGAATCAATATCTTGAGAAGTTGTTACAAAAGTTTGGAGTAACAAAAGACACTAAGCCTGTAGGAACTCCATTAGGTGCTCACTTCAAGTTGAGCAATCAACAATGTTCCAAAACTAAGGAAGGAAAGATGAAGATGGATGGTATTACATGTGCTAATTTGGTTGAAGGATTAATGTATGTTATGGTGTGTACTCGTCCTGATATTGCACACGCAGCTAGAATTGTTAGTAGATTCATGCATAATCCTGGAAGAGAGCATTGGAATGTTGCTAAGTGGATACTAAGGTATTTACATGGAACGAGGGACAAAGGTATTTGTTTTGAAAGATGTGATGAAGGAATTAATAAGTTCTCAGTTGGATATGTGGACTCAAACTTTACTGGAGACTTACACAAGAGAAGATCGACGACTGGGTATGTGTTTACTATGGCAAAAGGTCTTATATGCTGGAGATCAATATTACAACCAACGGTGGCACTCTCAACTGCAGAAGCAGAATACATGGCGATCGCTGAAGCTATCAAAGAAGCAATGTGGACTCTGGGGTTGTTAGGAGATTTAGGTGTAGAACAACACAAGTTGGATGTATATTATGACAGCCAAAATGCCATTTATTTGGCCAGATGTCAGGTACATCATGCTAGGACTAAGCACATTGATGTACGATATCATTTTGTGAGAGAAGTGGTAGCTGAAGGTGAGATTCGTCTAAAAAAGGTTGCTACAGAAGATAATCCAGCTGATGTGTTGACAAAGGTGGTTAATGCGGCTAAGTTCGAGCACTGTTGGATTTGGTGCAGTTGAAGCAAGTCTGATCTTGCGATATGGTGGAGCAACATAAGTTGTTTGATGCCTCGTTATGGATTTCATGCTAAGGTGGAAATTGTTGGAATTGGCATTAAATCAACATGCCCAAACTAAAAAGGATTAAGATACCTTGGACGCAAGATATTTGGATTTGTGTTTCCTAGTTGGTTTGGGATTTGGTTTTAGTATATGATTTGGTTTCCCATATTCTAGGGACTTTGTGCAAACCTAGGACATCAATTAGTATAAATAGATGGATGTGGGATAGAGTTTTTGTGTGTGAAAGTTGTGAGAGGCGTAAGTTTGTATACTTGAGAACACTTTAGGTTTGTGAGTTCTCTTGTATTTGTTGGTAATCAATAAAGCTTCCGTTGTTAGAGAGGTACTCCTATATTACAGGAACTCTGAAATCGTTTTGTTTTGTTTATTGCTTGATTGGTTTTTGGTTTACTTTATAACACTTCTCTCTCAAATAAAGTTTTTTTGCAAATTGTTCTCCTCACATCTTACCATGTTCACAGAGTTGATATCTGAAACGCTAACATGCTTCAAGATTATGACAATGATACATCCTTTTCACAAAACTACACTAGCAGCCCTGAGAATTTGGGGACCCTAGACCAGCTTTCGAAGTGGGGCCTTAGAGTTTTCTAATCATTAATCCTTTGTACATTGATATGTATTAAAAAAATTACTAAATATATGAAAAAAAAAATCTATTTCTACATCAAATACCATTAAAATTAATATAAAAAAATATACAAACGTTATTCAATATTGTACATGTCGATTACTCAAATGTACTAATCAAGTTTACATGATCTAATTTTTCAACCATTCTATTTCAATTGTCTATGATTTTATTTTTTGGTATTTTTATTGAGTTTGAATTGTAAGAAATTATACATATATATATATATATATATATATATATATATATATATATATATATATATATATATATAAAAGAAAAAAAATTAAGGACCCTCCGAAGTGTGGGCCCTAAGCAGGCACCTACTTCGGCCATCCCGACAGTCAGCCTTGTACACAAGAAGTGAAAAGATCCAAATGTGATGTACGAAAGGAAATCATTGATGGTTGAATCTCCTTGGCTGACAAGAATAAGGTCGTAATTTTAGGGTTTAGAAAATGAAGTAGAATTCGTAGAAAATGAAGAGCATATTGGAAGAGCATTTGGAAGAGCATATTGAAACCATAGTAGAAAATGAAGTATAATTCGTTTGTGTAACTTACTAAGAATATAACCATAAACATATTCAAGAGATGAAGGAATGCCTCCCGGATGGATTTTACATTACAACCATTTGCATCATAAGGGCCTCTAATGTGATTCCAAATTAGTCTCAACCTTTTAAAATATTTCAAATAACTATCTAACATTTGTAAATATAGACACTCGTTAGGTCACCGGCATAAAGTGAAGACATCACTACCGTTAAGTGACGATGTCATCAATGTTAAGTAATGATATGGACAAATATTGAAGATAATTAATTTTTTACATTTTGGAGTTATGAATCCTCAATTTGAGCCCTTTTAGCCAAATTAAATGCTCACTTTGTTTAGTTTAAAGGAATCAATTTGGGGAGTTAGAGCTTTATAAATGACGTCATGGATAGCCCTGCTTAGGCGAAAGCCTTGAGGTGAAACCTCATGGGACCTAATTTTTTTAAATATATTATATATAAAAAAATATATATAATACTTTGTAAACAGATATCCATTGTCATTCAAAAGTGCACGAGTGATAAACAAGTTTAACTCACATACATACAATAAAAAGGAAGAAGAATTCATTCATCAAATATTAGCATCTCTTTCGTGTAGATTCTGTCTCGTATAGATTAGATTCTGTGTGGGATTTTGGTGTTGAATGGGCCGTGTGTTTTCTAATGGAATGTGCTCTAGTTTTTATGGTGAAAGTGAAATTTGTGACAAATTTGGGTTTAGATTGTGTGTGATTGAAATTGAAAATGATGTTTTCAAAACCATGTGGGGTATAAAATCGACTCGGTGTTATGGAATTGTGAGTGCTCTGTGAGATCTAAGGGGACTTGATTGCAGGCGTTTTTCTAAGAATGCTTGTAGATTTGGTTTCTATGCCCATAAAATTACTTTGTAAAAGTTTTGTTCCTTGGTGTTTCAGAACTCATGCTGTGACGATAACAGTGGAAGGTTCCTCTTTTTTATTTTTTTTATGCAGTTTTCTGTTTTTCATAAAGTTAATCCATCTACCACTGCTCTGAAATGTTTTAGTTGCTAGGATGTGAGCCAACAGCTTTGATATTGTGTGAGCCAACAGAGTGAATAACTATTTTATTTATCTTCTAACATATCTTGAAGATAACAGATTAGGGGAACTTTAAAAAAATTTCACTTCAATTTTGCATTTTTCAGGTGTCTGTGCTGCTTATGGAATACTATGAACCGCCAATACTAGCCTGCGCTATTAATGAAGTTCTAGCACAATTAGCAGGGCGGAATTCATCCTCAGTTCCCACAGTCGTTGCCCCGTTTTTCCTAGAGTCATCCAAGCTAAAGGGGGAAAGTAAATCTGCAACAAAATTTGAAAGCAAATGTTCACTTTATGGTATAGAGATTGGTTCAGAAACAGCCATAAGCAAGGCTATTGCAACCAAAACACAGAAGCCACCGCCATCCTTGCAGATTCATAATGAACCTTTGGCTTGCTTTCTTCAGTTGGTCCGTGTTTTGAAGTTGCCAACATATGTTCTTATCGGGCAAAGAGGCCGACGCGTTTCTGATAAAGAAGAGTTTCGGGTATACAGTCTTTTTTATTACTTTATCTAATGCAACTGTCAACATTCAGTTTACCTAGAATTGTTGTGACATATGATTGAATTCAAGTTGGGTTTGGAGGCCATGATAGGATAGTAATTTGTATTTCTACGATTTGCTTGAGAGATGAATGGGAAAAATAGTGTATGCTCAGTTTCTCCATGTTCCACTGCTGAAAATAAGTTGGTTAGCCTTGTTTCTTTCTCTTCCTTTTAGTTCTCTATGAATCTGTCTGTTTCCCGAGTGTACGTATATTGTCTAACTCTAGATGGTTTCTTTTTCAGATACTTTTTGAGATTGGAGAACTTTTAGCAAGAACTTTGAACCTATCCTTTTCAAGAGACAAGATCACATGGAATCCAACAAGAAAATGAGGTTGGGACAAGATCTATCGTCGGGTGCATGAGGTTGAAAAGACTTTCAGTTCTTACTGTGATTGATATATCTATGTTCAACATCATAGTTTGGGACAAGATCTATCATCGGGTGCATGAGGTTGAAAAAACTACTTCATCTGGATTCCCAGTTTGTGAACTGGCCATGAAGATAATGAAATAGCTTTTGCTACAATTTAAATTTACTTATGGCTTTTCGTTTCCTTTCATTATTGGTTTCATTAGGGAACTGGTCTATTGTCTTAAAGATGACGGGATAATCTGAATGAATAGCTCATGTGCTCATCCTGTTAGGTGCCTTGTGTGATTCTTATTCGAACCTGTAATGTAGTAACTACAATCAAATCATTCATCATACAATAAAAACGAATCACTCAATGCACAAAAACAAGACGTCATTTAATACGGTCTAGTGGTGTTCCATTTGTGAGTGAGAGGTGATAGGATTTTTACCACCTGCAAAAGTAGGGATAAAAACACATAAAAATACTTGCAAGAGTACAAGGTTGTCGTAGTATAGCAGCTCAAGCAAGGTCGTTTTCCACAGGGATTGAATGAATAATCTATGTTAAAACCAAATCTTAGTTAATTATTTAAAAACGAAATTGGGAAGAGGTTGATTTTATTACCTAAAATATTAAAAACGAATTTAATTAAAAACAATTAAATAAATTGACAAAGTAAAGAAAACAAAAGAAAAGAGTTTTGAAAACCGAATTTGTTAAAGCCTAGGGTTCCGCCGTCCCCTTAACAATCTTATGTAGATTTACCAATTACCTATGAATTATCCATGCAACTTTGAAGGTTAGGTTTTCCTAATGCATATTCTACTCGTGGTATTCAAGCTAGAACGTATATCTAACATGCAACCCGTCCGTGGTATTCAAATCGAATGTGAACATGCAAGACTCATTAAGTTTTGTGAAAACCCTTTGAAAAACCATGCAACCCCTAAGACGTGGTATTCATCCCAAGTGAAATTACAACTATTAATCACAAAAAGCAATACTCAATTCCCCGGTGGTATTCCGATCGAATTGCATCTGATTACTTATCTAAACATTCTAATGGTAGCTAAGCATTAAGATATAGAGACAGTTTAAAGCACAGTGATTAATAATTCAAATAATGCATGTATAATATCATAAGCAATTAGATAAAAGACTACATATTCATGCTAAGGTTCAAGGCATCGCCCTAGCAAATGGAAATTAGTTACGAACAACCATAAAACAAAATATTATTAAAACCAAGGATAGAAAACACCTTGAAAATAAACTTGAATCGTCAAAAGCTCTCTAAGTAGTGCACAAAAGCTCCTCCAAAAGTTGTATCAATGTTGTTCTCCTCTCTAATGGCTAAAAAGCCTTATTTAAACTACTAGAAAATAAAACCCTACTTAGAAAAGGTCTTAGAATAAAACTAGGAAACCTAATAAAATAATAAAACAGAAAATAAAAGGTTTCCTATTTGAACTAGAATTCGGAGTTCTCAGAAAATCTGACTTTTTACTGACCAAATCAACTCCGATTTGGTCCTAAAACATCTCTTTTGAAAGCTGAAGACGTCCCCTACAAATCCTCAGAAGGAATCTTCCTCAAAATATGCCATCTTGACCTCCAAAATACCCAAAACGTCCAGAAACGTCAATCTGGGAAAGCTGCGAGCTGGGCCTTAATTACATCACCACGGTCAAACGGCTCGGTAGAAAAATCTGGAATTTTGACACAATCATATTGAAAGACTCACGAACATCTTCCAATTGGAATCACTCCAAAATTCGTCCATTTGAATACTTTTTGCTCCAGAGGAAGTCGAATGTCCTACATTAGAAATATATAACAAAGTATCAAAATTCTACCAAAATAACCAATAAATTATAACTAAGATTAGGGTAAAATATATAGTATAAAAGCGACTCATCAAATACCCCCAAACTTATCTTTTTGCTTGTCCTCAAGCAAAACAAAACTCAAAAACAAAAATAAAAACTAACAAACTTAAGACTTTAAACAAACATAAACTAAAACAGAATTTCCACTTTCAAGTTGCAATCCATAGAAAACGTTAAAAATTAGAACATCTTTTAAAAAATTCCAATTAATCCCACTACAGAGTCTAAGCCATTTAGAATCAATTAGAAAAGAATTCATAAATTTCCTTTGGTGTAAAGTGAACCAACATGGTTAAGGAGACTCGACTCAAACCTCTTACCTTTCATCCCTTTTATTCATACTTCACGTACTAACTTCATATATATATTTTTTTTTCTTTTCGATTTTTCTCTCTTCTCTTTTTTTTTTTTTTTTTTTTTTTTTTTTCAGTAACAGTAGTGGTCGTGCAATGTTGGTTCCCTTAAGCTTTCTAATCAACCCATGTAACGAGCTTTAGGTCAATGACTCTCAAACCACAAGGGCTTTAAGGCACCAGGCCTTACTAACTCGAGCTGAAAAGGCTACGAAACCAACCAACCACCCTGCCCCATGCCAAGGACTCTACTGTTTGACGCGAGAATCACTGTTGATTAGGCAGGACTGGCCCGGTTACTAGGTAAAGCCTCGGGTGGGACAATTATTACTTTATTCATAACAATAACTAGCTTTTCTTGAAACAAAAATTAAAATCAACTTAGACTAAAAGTAAGTGTTCAATCTCACTCCCCACAAACCATGTTGATGTGAATGTGCAAATTTTCAAAGTATAACTCATGAATTAGTGTCTAAGTAACGATAAATAGAAAAGACTCTATTGTGGGATTAACCTTCACCATGTCCATTTGTTCTAACGTTTAAAATAAACTATGGATATTAACTTAAAAACGAAAAATTTTAACAGGCACAAAAAAAATTGAAAATCTAAAAATTTCTTATTCCCCACCCCCAAACTTATTTCACACTTTGTCCTCAAAGTGTGGAAAATAAAATAAGAAACCATAAAAAAAAAAACTGGAACTAATGTAAAGAAATAAAACTACTAAAAATCATGAAAAGAAAACTAAAAAGAAAAGAACTAACAGAAATAAAGGTAACAAGAAAACAAAATAGCAGAAAGCAGAATAAGAAAGAAACGACCTGGGGATTCTAACTCAGGAAGATGAGGAACAAAAAGTTCTGAAATGCAAAACCAAAAATGTCCGAGGTTGTGCTTCAAACCCGTGACGTTGTAGAGGACCCGGAGGTGCTGACTAATGTGCCATGAGTGATGGCAGCCAATAAAGAGGCCTTGAAAAATTGAATTGGGCCGTGAGAAAAGGAAAATAATCAGGCCTCACATGCGTGCCTACACACGTGTACCATAAAACCCTAGCTGTCTTGAATCCAATATTGGATTCCCTGCATGTGCCGATCTCGAGCCCAGAGCCAAGAGAAATCTCTTCCTCTCTCTTCATTTCTCTCAAACCTTAACACAAAACCTGCTGCTCTTGACCAAAAAAAAACAAACCTGCTGCTCTCTAACCGTGCCTCATAACAATAGCTCATATTCGAAGTACAACCCGCAACCCGCAAACTTGAAACAAACTCACCTCGCTCAACCACCAGATCCATCCCATCTCAGTACAGCCATCACTGTAATCTTTGTCCTCAATGTAAAGAAAAATGCTCTCTCCTTGTGCGATTTTTGTACTTCTGCTTAGATGACATGGAAGAAATATGAGGTGTACCTCATGCATGTGTATATCGTGTGCAGGACTCTCGGATCCACAGCAAGAAATAACCCAAATCGCAGATCTTAAGGTAGAATGGAAGGTAAAAATTCCCAACCACGATTTAGAGGGATAGGTTGTATGAATTTGTGTGAATGATTTCGTCTCAGTGTCTTCGTGCAGCCATGTATGAATATATCTTTGCATGCTCATAATTGTCCCTTTGTTGTGCATGTCTCCTGATGATGAATGCCGAGACAAATTCGTGCAAAAATCTGGGTCTTAGCTTGAGTACTGGTCTCCTCGGTGCAACTTGGTCCACCCCCAAACTTGTAGTGAAGTTTTTTTTTGTTTAATTTAAATTGAAATGTGAGAGCGAATGGGTGAAGTGGGTCTAAGTAGTACAGAGTCTTCTTGGCAAACCCACTGTAACTTTTCTCAAACTCCAGTTGGCTTTCCTTTTAAATTTCTGCACCGTAATGTTAATGTTGAATGCAAAGCTGTGATGAATGGATGGTTGAGAGGTGAATAGATAAATGCTATGAATCCACGAGTAGTTGCGATTTGGCCAAAACAGTTCCGAATGCAGTCTGCAAAGATCACACATTAAAAATCTAATTAGAATAAAACCCAAAATAAAGTACTGATTAACTAAAAAAAATAATTGCTGTTTTTGTGTTTTTCAGTTTTCTGAATTTTTTTTTTTTAAAATTTTTGTGATTAGGAATAAAAACATGAAAATAAAATAAACGAAATAAAAAGAAAAGGGTTAGAAAAATTGGGTTGCCTCCCAATTAGCGCTTTAGTTAACGTCTATAGCTAGACGGATTGGAATGAATGTGGTGATCATGTGATTCGTTCTTGTAGAGTCAACCATTCCTTGGCAGCATCAGAGGCTAATAGATAAGGACTGACTTGAACTATGCATTTAAATTCAGTGGTTGAGTTCTTGATGTCCTCCATTTTGTGTGAATGCCTTTTTGTAATCAAATAGGGCCCTTCCCATAGAAGCTTGTGTCTTCGTTGAACTGACTTAACCCTTGTGTTTAATACCCATAACCTTTGAATTGGCTGAGTTTTTTTACGAAGGATTGGGCTGCCATTAAGCACTTTATTCTTTCCCTTATAGATCACAGCCGTCTTGTACGACTCATCGGGAAGTTCCTCAGGTTTGGTGGGCTGTGCAGGTGTGCTGTCCTTCAAAGCATCAGCTCTCGTGCATGCTTGCAGACTTTGTGGGCAAAATTCTTGTGGCACATAAACTTGGGCAGCAATTTGTTCTGGTGGGATTAAAAGATCAGCATGTGTTGTTTCCTCCTTTGTGCAAGAGTCAAAACTTGATGGCTCTTCAATCTCAATGTCTCCCAGCATGTAATTAGAGCTATCCACGCATTCTAATGTACTGGAAGCCCTACCTTCCTTTGAACTTTGTGGCACATTCGGTTGCTCAAAAGGCTGTTGAGTACCTACCCATCTAAAACTAGGATGCTTTTCCAAATTTGGAGCGTAGTAATCAAAAGTGGGATCGTTCCAACGCCCAAGTGAATCGTTCCTCAAATGAATATGCTCCTTCACATAGTCTGGAAAATATTTCCTATTTGGGCATTGTGAAATTTCATGGGTACTTAAACAAGAAAGGGCACAAATTGTAGGTTGAAATCCATAGAAACCCTGCTTTGCAAATGAGACCCATAAAGGTGGTCCTCCTGGTGGTGGTGGTTCCCAACCCGTCATTGAATTGCTCTCAAAATCAACAGATTGAAACAAGGTGTTTTCTCGTGGGAATCCAAACCAATCCGTTGGGGGTTCTTGTGAGAATCCAAACCAATCCACTGCTGCTAATGAATCCCATAAAGGTGGTGGTCCTGCTTCATGTACGAAAAAAGCCATCCTCTCGCTGTTCACAAAATCAAAACCCAAATTTGAGCAGTATGCAATAAAAACGAAATTTAAAAAAAAATATTAAAATTAAAATTTATATACACAATTAATCAACTAAGAATATGATAAACACAAATTATTTAAAACAATCCCCGGCAACGGCGCCAATTTCTTGATAGGATTTTTACCACCTGCAAAAGTAGGGATAAAAACACATAAAAATACTTGCAAGTCGTAGTATAGCAGCTCAAGCAAGGTCGTTTTCCATAGGGATTGAATGAATAATCTATATTAAAACCAAATCTTAGTTAATTATTTAAAAACGAAATTGGGAAGAGGTTGATTTTATTACCTAAAATATTAAAAACGAATTTAATTAAAAACAATTAAATAAATTGACAAAGTAAAGAAAACAAAAGAAAAGAGTTTTGAAAACCGAATTTGTTAAAGCCTAGGGTTCCGCCGTCCTCTTAACAATCCTATGTAAATTTACCAATTACCTATGAATTATCCATGCAACTTTGAAGGTTAGGTTTTCCTAATGCATATTCTACTCGTGGTATTCAAGCTAGAACGTATATCTAACATGCAACCCGTCCGTGGTATTCAGATCGAATGTGAACATGCAAGACTCATTAAGTTTTGTGAAAACCTTTTGAAAAACCATGCAACCCCTAAGACGTGGTATTCATCCCAGGTGAAATTACAACTATTAATCACAAAAAGCAATACTCAATTCCCCGGTGGTATTCCGATCGAATTGCATCTGATTACTTATCTAATCATCCTAATGGTAGCTAAGCATTAAGATATAGAGACAGTTTAAAGCACAGTGATTAATAATTCAAAGAATGCATGTATAATATCATAAGCAATTAGATAAAAGACTACATATTCATGCTAAGGCTCAAGGCATCGCCCTAGCAAACGGAAATTAGTTACTAACAACCATAAAACAAAATATTATTAAAACCAAGGATAGAAAACACCTTGAAAATAAACTTGAATCGTCAAAAGCTCTCTAAGTAGTGCACAAAAGCTCCTCCAAAAGTTGTATCAATGTTGTTCTCCTCTCTAATGGCTAAAAAGCCTTATTTAAACTACTAGAAAATAAAACCCTACTTAGAAAAGGTCTTAGAATAAAACTAGGAAACCTAATAAAATAATAAAACAGAAAATAAAAGGTTTCCTATTTGAACTAGAATTTCGGAGTTCTCAGAAAATCTGACTTTTTACTGACCAAATCAACTCCGATTTGGTCCTAAAACATCTCTTTTGAAAGCTGAAGACGTCCCCTACAAATCCTCAGAAGGAATCTTCCTCAAAATATGCCATCTTGACCTCCAAAATACCCAAAACGTCCAGAAATGTCAATCTGGGAAAGTTGCGCGCTGGGCCTTAATTACATCTCCACGGTCAAATGGCTTGGTAGCAAAATCTGGAATTTTGATACAATCATCTTGAAAGACTCACGACCATCCTCCAATTAGAATCATTCCAAAATTCGTCCGTTTGAATACTTTTTGCTCCAGAGGAAGTCGAATGTCCTACATTAGAAATATATAATAATGTATCAAAATTCTACCAAAATAACCAATAAATTATAACTAAGATTAGGGTAAAATATATAGTATAAAAGCGACTCATCAAGAGGTCCCACATAAGCCACCAATTTATTCCTTTATATATAATCCATCGAATCAGTTACACCTCCAATTTTAGGATTCCACATAAGCATATACAATAAGAAATATAAAATAATGAAATACCTTTACAACCAATGTTCCACATTCCTATTAAATATTCCTTTTCCGTAAGTAGAAACGGTAATTCTAACTAGGAGGGGGAATTGCATCCAAGCAAATAAAGTGACTGGAACACTTGAAAGAAGTATGGTCGGAATCACAATCCAGGATTGTCCACGAACTATAATTAGAAGGGCAGCAGAAAACGCAATCATCATGGTTGCAATAGCGAAAAAAAGTGTGGCAAGACCAATTATCATCTTTGTGGGTAAGGACTTTAGGAAATCGTCATCTGCGAAACGTGATGTGAGAATTCCAAGAAACGTCAACGTTGCAGTTGTGGAAGAAAAGATTGATATAGCATCTGAAATTATAAATAACATAAACAATTTTTCATCGATGAATGCAGGAAAGCCGGTATCTCCATTTCCTCCAGGAATTGTGATTATTACAGCAAAGATGATGGTAATAATAAGAGCACCTACAACAGTGTAAGAAGCTGCTGTCTCTATCATCCATTTTTTCTCCCTCCTTTAGCAATCCACTGTGGTTCTTTGTGAATAGTTCCCTTGGTGTCAAACGTTCATCGTTGTTCCTAGACTCAAGAACCCTAGGAGGTACAATAGATTCTACTTCCTGCATTGCATTGAACAACTACTGACATATGAGAGCATAAAATATAATTTTCTATAATCTTTATTATATTAGGATTAACTACGTACATTTTATATTCCAAGATTTGTAACTTGTGTTTGGTTGTGCTAATTTTAACATTTGTACTGACATATGAGAGCACCTACAATTGGTCACGATGTTCAATTTTAACATTTTACGAATTAAGGCTTTAAGATTGTGTTAATTTTACAATTTGGGTTAGGTTGAACATTTGCTTTCAATAGATCCAAAAAAGTAAATAACTAACTCTCTCAAAATGCATAACCTTTAATGCAAGAAACTTTTTAGGAAAACAAACTACGATTGCCACCTAGTAAGTGGACAATAAGACTTGTAATTCAGTTGGTTAAGAGCATTTTCCTGAAGTGTCGAGCCCAATTATTCCCTCGTTCCCCCAGTACCTAATAGTTGATGCTGGATATGGATGATTATTACAAAAAAGGGAAAACAAATTCAGAACCTTCCAAACACTTAAATTTGATTCTTTCAGTTTATATGTCATACAGGCAAAGTAATCAAGAATTATGTCGAGTGAGAAATCCTAACCTTGTACCATTGTAGTTCACGCTGCATTTGCAATGCTGCCCCTGGAATACGATTAAGTTGTGCTTGTGCAGATAGGGACAACAACCCAACCATATGTAGCATGTTATAAAATGTTGGTGAAACTTATAAAGCATGTTGTTAGATGTACGACCGACCTAATGGAACTTGCATAATGGAAATCCAATGTTTGTAAGACCAAAGAAGGGTTTCATAACCCTAGAGGTGCCCCTTTGACCAACATTTGACTTTTCAATCAACATGCCTCAAGCTCTATCTCAGGATACCATTAAATATGATAGTCGTCGGACCTCACACATTTAAGTTCTTATTTCTTGATAGTACATTGTCTCGGCCATGGGAATTGTGAGAAGTGAGACATGTATACTTTGGCTTGATAACTTTTTGACCGAACATATACACAAAAAAAACTTATTTTAAGAAAAAATCAGAAAGAATACAATAATTTTATTTCTCAAAAAACTTCATAAGATCTTTCATTTTGTTCTATGAACCGCTAAATTACAGATGACGCGTCATTTCACTACAACAATAATTTCAAGTATTACTTGTTTCCCATTTTGTATCTCTTTCTTGATTCTCAATTGGAATTCTTTGTCAATTACATGATTTTTTGTGAATTTGCTTAACATCATTTTCTATCAAATTTTCAAACGTCTCATTCTTTTTGGAAAAAAAAAACTATTAAGAGATTCTCTTAAACGTTCGGAAATTTCGATATCCTTTTTCTTTCTTTTTTTTCTTCATATTATGATAGAGTTGTTTCATGAAGACATGGCTTTAATATTATTTGTTGCAAAAATTACCTACACACAATATAACAAAAATTTCCTATAAAAATTATAATTCCAATATATAAATATAGGGTTTTTATCACAGATGGTCCATGAGATTGACCAAACTCATCATTTTGGTCCCTCACTTTCAAAATCAATCAATGTCTTCCCTGACATTCACTACCACACATCAATTTGGCCATTCCGTTTAGATTCCGTCAATTATTTTGTTAGTTTGTATGTGAGATCCACAAATCCAATAAAATGATGACACATGGATTATACAAAAGAAGGGTTTTTATCGAAAATGATCCCTGACATTGATCAAACTCTTCATTCTGGTTCTTGAGTTTCAAAAATCAATAAATTTGGTCCCTGACTTTCACTATCGCACATCTATAAAGTCCTTCCATTAAAATTTCATCAATATTTTTTGTTAGTGTGCTGATGTGGTCCTACTAGTCCAATCATATGACGCCAAGTGGATTAACTATAAGAAACTAATTTTTTTTAGAGTAAACCAATTGGCAAGTATTCAGTGCTGACATTTTTCTCGCACCCCTCAATCCCGATAAGAAAATAAGATTCAATCTAAATTCGATAAAATCGAATCCAAATTAAATTCAAAATTGATAGGATTATAACCAACTAGAGAGAATGAGAAGTGAGTTCATGGAGGACAAGAGTTTTAGTGGTGTCATGGTGTCTTCCTTTTCTTTTTTAGCATACCTAGATGAAGACGATGATGTTTTTTTTTTTTCTTTTAGTATTTTTTTTAATTTCTTGATAGTAATTTTAGTTTTAAATCTTAATTTTTTTTATAGTTAATCTATGTGACGCCATATGATTGAACCAGTGGGACCATATTATAACACTAACAAAAAAATATTGACGAAATTTTAATGGACTAGCTAAATTGATGTGCAGTAGTGAAAGTCAGTGACCAAATATATTGGGTTTTGAAACTCAGGAACCAAAATGATGAGTTTGATCAATGTCAATGACCATTTGTGATAAAAACTCTTCTTTTGTGTAATCCACGTGTCACTATTTTATTGAATTTGTGGATCCCACATGCAAACTAACAGAAGTAGTTAACAGAATGTAACAGAATGATCAAATTGATGTGCGGTGGTGAATGTGAGGGACGACATTGATTGATTTTAAAAGTGAGGGATCAAAATGATGAGTTTGATCAATCTTAGGGATCATTAGTGATAAAAATCCTATATATATATAGTTTTTTTTTTTTTTTTCAAACGTATATTATATATCATGGAAAGCACTAACATATAGGGGTGGAATTTTTTGCCAAATTACCATACCAACCAAATTACCAATCATACCATACCAAAGTTGTGCCAAAAAATTTGTACCATTGGTAATGGTATGGTATTTGAACCGTACCATACCTTTTTGGTACGGTAATGGTATTCAAAACCATCACCAGTGGTATGCCGTACCGTACCACTATTATTAATATTATATTATATTATTTATTTATTCATTTATATATAATTAGGTATTATTATCATTATATATGCACTTTATATTTTTTTAGTCATTTATCCAATCATCTCATCCTCTAACCTTTCCCCCCAAAAAAAAAACCATAAGCCTTCTTGCGTGGCGACTCTTCATCTTTTCACTCATCTAGCCACTGACTTCATCTCTGCTGCTCTAGTTTCGGCAACTCTCTATCTTCGGAGTCCATCTCATCTTCACCCTCATCAAATTGGGATGTCTTTCTCCCTAGCTTCGTCTATCAAGTTAATTTTTGTACAATTTTAAAGAACGTAGAGATGGAATTTAGGAATCTTTATACTATTTTTTTTAGGGATATTGAGTTATTTCAGCAATTCTTCCATCTATTTACTTCTTGTTTCTTAAATAAATCTCTATAAAATTCTCATAATTAAATAAAAAAAAGTTTTAGAAACCCAAAGGGAGTGGCCAAAACACGTTTGGGCCTTGAATTGGGTTGGAAAAATTTTGGCCCAAAACAAAGTGGTAATTACCATTACCATACCATGTCAACCGAACTATTTGTCCTGCCAAAATTCGGTATACTAAAAGTTTGGTACGGTAATGGTATTAGATTTTGTCTTACCAAAAGTTTAGTATGGTAATTGATACATGAGTTTTGGTATGATAATCGTACCAATACCACCCCTACTAACATATATTCCAACATATATTAAAAATTGATAAGACTGAAAGAAAAAAAAAAGGGTTTGGCCAGTAATTCCAGATTGTTACCGCTGCAGGTGGAATGGAAGGGGACGTTTGGCATCGTCACTGTGCTGGATATTCCATGTTTGAATGCAAATTGGGTATTCCGTGTTCGACTTGAATTCTGGAACTCGAGAATTTCGAAGCGTCAAGACCGGAAGACAAAGAGAAGAATGCGGGTGTAAACTATACCAATATATATATATATATATATATATATATATATATATATATATATATATATTAACCCATTTTAGGCTCTGGACAGGGACCTGTTAGTATTGGACTTGGGTCGGTCTTGTTCGTCAGACAATGTTTTATAGGGTAAGCCCTATTTTCTGGTAGTGATATTTTTATTATTATTTAATTATGGTTTTAAAATGCACGGTGACGCTACTTAGTACTAGGGTTAAGTGATATTCTTTTTCACCTATAAATGAGAGGTTTTAAGTTCGATTTTCGTCAAATACGAGTTTGAACCAAGTTATTGCTAACCTATTGTGAGCCTAAGCCCACTCAATTCCCCTTAGCTCATTGTTTGGTGAGAATCAAACCAAAAACCTCTCGCTTGTAAGTATCGGACCTAATATTTTTTATTTACAAGTAAATATAAGACTGTAGCACTAGCTTCTGGGGGCCGCAGGTGAGGAATTAAATTATGGTTTTAATTCTGTGTTGAACATTTTGGTTTCTGAGCAGTCTAAGTTTGATGAGTAATTAAGCATTTGTCAAATCATCTAAACAAAACAAACATCATATGGCTATATATTTGTCTGAAATGTTCAAGTATTCATCATCTCTTTATTTACAAAGATATATCAGTGCAGTAATTTCCCAAACCCTAGCTAAAATCGATATAGTTCAAGTGAGACGATGATGTCGAAAACTCAGCCTAAGGTGGTTCTTGTTGTAGACTTGTCCGATGAAAACTTGAAGCCTGGAACAGATGCATGGCTCTTGGCATGCAAACAAGTCCAGCATGCACTAGAAGAGTACAGCTGCTTTGAAGCTGTTTACAATAAAGCTACTTTGGAAATTCACAACTCCATCTTTTCTGCGATAAAAGATCTTTGTGATCTTCCATTAGAAACTAAAATGTGCAGAAGGTCAGTGATACGCCTTTCCACCACTATTTTGGCCAACTTCCACTCAATCCTCGCTATGAGACGTTGGGCATTCAAGATCCAGCATCCTTAGAAGGAGCTCAACGCTTCACAAGTATCATGTGGCCAGCAGGAAATGACCATTTTTGGTAAGGAAAATGTTAGAGAGACTATATGTTTGTACCACATTGGTGTACCATCTGATGTGCTAATTGATGTATACATGTCACGTCAATTAATGAGTTTATCTCATGTTGGTTGTATAAATCACTTATCATATGATGGGTACATCAATATGATATAACTCTGTGATCTCCTTATTACTATTTTCGGTAATTGATTACTCAGTCCAAAGTTTTCCTTTTTTATGCATGTATGTATGGGCCTGTTGAGGAATGCTAAAGAGCATTCCTAGTTGCATTTGTCATAAAAATTCACGTGTTTCCAAATTCCAGGTTCTAGAAGTGCTTTTTGAAAAACAGTTGTCAAATGATTCTTCAGGAAGTCATTCATGAAGAAGCATTTAGATTTTGAATAAACTAATGAAAGCACTTTTAGGTTTCTAGCATAACACACTTATGAGCATAACTACTTCTAACAAAAGCAGTCCCAAACAAGTTGTATATCACTAGACTTATGCTGGCAGATTAAATTCAAATCAAACATTTAGTGAAGAATCAACTTGATCAATGATCTGAATTTAAATTCTGACAATAGAAGCATAGTACACTATTCAAAACTATGGTAATTAAAAGAGCATACATATATAAATTGCGTCTAATTAACATTGTGTTTGTTCTTTGTACTAGTGAAAGTGTTCATTCCTTCTCAAAGGTGGTGGTAGAATTGGATCAAATGGTGAAAAGAATGGTGTTTGATGCTTATGGTGTGGTGAGGCTTTATGATTCTTACAAGGCATCAACCACTTACCAGCTTAGATGCATTAATTATAAATCACAACTTACGAATGAGACTACTGATTTGGGACTGATTCCTCACACGGACAAGAATTTCACATCCATACTACACCAAAATGATGTCGGTGGTCTGCAGATCAAAACAAAGGATGGCGAGTGGATTGAGGCTGCACCTTCTTCACCTTCATCATTTCTAGTGTTGGCATCCGATTTATTCATGGTGGGTCACTTTCACATACCATGCCGTTCTAGCTTAGATTGTTGTATTGCAACTTGTTCTTTTACTTAACGAATTCCTAAACTGCTTTATTAGTTTATGGGAAAGTGGATTCAAACTCGGGTGTAAGGGGAAGAACGCAAACTGCACAAAGTAACGTAACTCGCACTTCTGTTTTCTTTTTTTCTTTTTCTCTATTTTCATTTTGTAGGCATGGAGTAACGACCGAATATCCGCCTGTGAGCATCAAGTCGTCCTGAAAGAGAAGAAAGCAAGATATTCACTGGCATTATTCTCATATATAGGTGATGGAGTTGTGCAGGTACCTGAAGAGTTTGTTGATGACAAACACCCCTTAAAATATAAGCCATTTGGTCATTTCGATTACCTTCGTTTCTATGAAACTGATGAGGAGGCCCGGAAATCTAAGAATCCTATCAAAGCCTACTGTGGTGTTTAAGATCTCTTTTGATATGAGAAGAGAGGCATCCTTACTGTTACTTTGTTGTCTTCGTTTCGTTTCTTGCCGCAGTTTCTCTACTGCACGTAATATTATAGTAATGTACGCTTTGACCTTTTCTTTGCTATTGAATATAGAAAGTTGTGTGTGGGAAATATGTTGAATACCCACTTTGTAATGTTATGGTTATGGTAATGTAATAATTTTCAATGATTACAAAAATATGTAATATCACAAATAAAAACTTTTAAAATGAACTAAAATATTTCTCTGAAGTTCTTTGAGCTTGCTGGTACGTAATACTTTGTCAACAGAGACACCTTGTTGAAACCAAAATTTTCTTACTTCTCAAGCATGTTTACAACTTTGTAACATCAAACTTTAATCACTTCCACGCTGTCATCCTTAAGATTATCACATTCTCCTTCTTGCCTAATTACAACAATGATTTCTTCTTCAGTTAAAGCGTAGACAACTTGTTGCTCATTTGGATGATTTAGAGGTATACATTAATATCCACTTGATTAGCATAGACAACGGCTATCAAGGAACAACGTCTTGGGGTACAAGTGAAGAATGTATATCTGTGCAAGAAATAAAACACTTGGCGCCCAATGAATCATATTTAGGAAATTCAACTTTCATTAAGGATAGTTAACTAAATAAATAATATTTTTAACTCCACCTCTATCAAGTAATAACCTATGTAAAGTTATAAAATTTGTATGGTCCTAACTTTATGACGTTGTAGACGTTTTATTGTACATATTTCAAATAAAAAAAATTTCATAAACAAAGAAAGAAATAATTAACCACCCACAACGCGGGTTTGAAGATTCAATAAAAAAATGTAAAATTGGTATTCTGTCTCTATTTTGTTTGGGTAATTGTTCATTGTTCTTCTCTATTAAAGTGAGGGCATTGTAAGAATATCGATGATATTTACTGATTCACTATAAAATTGTTGAAACCCATTGTAGATTTCAAACTTTTGAACTCTTTTGGAGAAATTTTTCTCTAATTTCGACTAAATGTAGACGAGTTCATATACCCACCCCGTTGCAAATTTCTATAATTTTTGTTGAAGCCAACCTATATCGACATTTATATGTCCATTGATATTTTCATAAATTTGCATATCGATATTTCCATATATATTGATGTTTTAAACGCTGCTTACAAGTTATTTTTTCTTTCCTTCTAAGACTAAAATTTTTAGTTGAAAAGATGCAATGAATTTGAAGGTATAAAGTTTCCCTACTCATAAAAGGAACAAAAGTAAATGTTCCCTTCCCCTAAATTATTAGTCTAAGGCCATCTCCAATGGTGGCTTATAACTTAAAATTCCTTTTTTTTTCCACCCCAAAATCCACTCCAACCCATAACCTAAAATAAACCTAAAACATAAATCTCAAATGAGGGCTAAATTTGGGTCACATTTTAAGCCACAAAGTAAAATGGCCCCCACAACTTTTTGTTCAACTTTTTGAAAACAAACATCCCCACGTGGGGGTGTTTCCTATTTGTCAAACCAATAAAGTCATCAAATGGTCTCAATTAAATGGGTTGTTGGTTAATCCAACGGTCTAGGTTCAAATTATTCTTTTAGGTTAAAATATTTTCATGTATTGATTTAGTGATTTTTCAAAATTTATAGGAATTTAAATATTTTTAGGTTAAAATGTTCATATGATTAATTTAGGATAGTCTACATAATTTTTTTTTTTTTTAAATAGCCTTAATTCATTCTTTGATAATCTCGGGCTAAAATTTTAGGCCAGAGGGGTTGGGGCAGAAAAGCTGTTCTGGGCTAACACCTAAATTTTATGGGCTAAATATTTTTAAGTTTTAGGTCACCATTGGAGATGGTCTGATGAAATAGCAAGGTTACTTGCCAAAAACGGTAATAAGAAATCCAATAAAATAAAAACAAATACAGGAGGATAAACCCTACGCTCACAATGCAATGATTACTTGGACCCCAGGAGAATTCGAGAAACGTAACTAAATTCAGTCTTAAAATTGACACAAATTGAGGTGATACATGCACGTCTACTGGCGTACCTACGCTATGCCAAATATGCTATTAAGGGTAATATTATATAATTAAGTTAGCCAAGAATGAAAGAAATGCAATATTGATTAATTATATCGGCCTCAAGAGAAAAACTTGGTGTCCTCAGTGACTCAGTCGATAATATATTGTTAATTTATGTGAAAAAAATGCCTAGGCATGTAATTTTATTGTTTGCTTTTAGTACGTAGGAAAAGAGGGAATGACTACGTGCATGGTCATTTACGTATACGTATAAAAAGTGAGAGTTCTTTTACTCGCGTGCTGTATAAGTTATCTTTTCATTCCATCTAAGATTGTGTTTAGTATGCAGGAAAAGAGGGTTCCACGTCTAAAAAATCACTTCGTTTCCCGTATTGGGAGGGGCCTAAACTTGGAAATCCGGAGGAATTTTTTTAATAAATAGTCCAAAGAAAAGTAGGTTCTTGGAATTCTTATCTAATCCAGGTCATCCTCTTGTATTTGTTGGAAAAATATGCGTGTGGGTACTTAATATTTTTTTCTTTCCATTTTGTTTTTTTAGAATTTTCTTCATGAAATGGGCAAGATTACTTGCCAAAACGGCAATAATAAAATAAAAACAAAATGGAAAGAAATATATACACATATATACTTGTCTAATAAGTACAGGAACGATGACCTAACCCTACATTCAGTCTTATAAATTGATCCACATTGAGGTGATACATGGACAAACGATATCTAGTTCTGAGGAGATGTCTGAGGTAGCTTCAGAAAACGAAGATAAAGATGAAGATGAAGTTGATCGTGATGAAGAACATGACGGTATTTAAGCATCGAATCTTTGATTTACTAGAGGTATATATCTATCTTTAACCATTCTTTTAAGCACTTCACCATCTCATCCCTTCCTTCAAATGGATCTGATAGTATCATTCACATTTCTGTTCATGAGACGAACTAACAATTTGTGCTTCTCAATAACAGGTCACTAATAGGCCAACTGAAGAAGATGGCTTTTCCTGGCCTGATCTCACTGCAGATCTGGCTGTTATGCATACTGGAGAATATCTTCCACATCTGCAAATTCCCATTAGGCTGTTCTCCGTACGGGAGGGCAAAAAAGCAAAGTTTAACAAGCTGTCCAGCTTGACGTCAAGGAAATCAAGTTTCGGAGCATTAGTACAAAAGCTTGTGCTCGTCATCAACATTTTCGAACTCTAAATTTATTACAAAATCCCTCGATCAGTTCTGCTGCAAGAGGTCAACTGTGTACTGGCCATCGACCCTTTTTGCTTGAATCAAACTAAGCTAGAGAAATTTGGAGTAGGGATGCAAGAAAGATGACCTTTTTTTTATTACGAATCAAACCGAGCCAAACTAGCTAAAGTTTTATATGTAATTTTTTGCAGCAAAACTCCATCAAACAATTAACTTTGAAAATTCTGTCATGTAATTGTTTAGAATTCTGTAAATCTTACTATGACTGAAGCTGGCAGGGTGTATGTGTATCATCCGCTTTTTCAAAGACAAGTTGTAGTCCACATAATTTTTAGGAGAAATTAGGTTCACATCCTTCTTTTTCCTACTCCATTGATTAAAATCCTATTCATTTACAATTTTTGATCAAGGTCCTTGGGTATTAATAACATCATTAATTATTTGAATAATAAAATATTTTTATTTTTAAATATATTCATTTAGTATTAAAAATGTTACAATTAGTATATTTATATTTATGGCTAAATTTTTTATCATATATTTTTATTTTTAGTTTGTACATATTTTTAATTTGCAAATATTTTTTAATTTGTACCAATTTTCTTTTCATTTTTAATTTGTACCCATATATTAATTTTTTTTGTGCCCATATTTTTTAAATTTTTATTTGTGTTTGAACATATGTGTATACCGTCACGTGATATTGTACATTTAATCAATGATAGAAAAATTACATATGGTATATTTATGTTTTATGCCTAAACTTTGTATCATATATTAATATTTTTAGTTTGTACCCACTTTTAATTTGCAACATTTTTTAAAATTTGTAGTATTTTCTTTTTAGTTTTATTTTGTACCCATGTATTAATTTCTTTTAGCGCCTATATTTTTTAAAAATTCATTTGTACTCATAATTTTTTAATCTTTTATATGTACCCTAATTTATTTATAATGTACTCATTCTTCTTTATTAATGTCCCACTTTGTTATATGTGAAATGTACCAATTTTTTTGTAAAATATACCAATTTTTTTAACACTATGGATACATTCTTTTGCCATTTATTATTTCTTATTTTTACATAGTTTTTATCCATTTATTCAATCAAAATGTTTGAATTTTTTATTGTAACTGTTTCTAATAGTATTATAATGAGGGATTTTAAATTTATAGGATTATAAATCTCATAAAATATCAAACAATTAATGTCAAAACTATAAAATATAAACAGTAATAGTAATATAATGAGGTGTACAAAGTCAAGGGACTTTGATCAAACTTTGAATACCATTAAGATTTTAATCAAAGAATGTTAAGAATTAGGGACCGCATCCAAAGTATCCCTAATTTTTATCTTGTCGTCTAAAGGTTTTGAAATGGTGAAAATGTACTCGTGTGCATAATGCAAAATATTTTGTTTGGAAGGCATTTGTGAAAATTTCCCACAACGTAAAGACATAACAAGCTGATTTTCACACATTTTTTTTAGTTTCTCAAGCTTCATTTTTATTCCAGACTTTCATCTAAACTACATATTAACAAAACTATATTTTCCTTCTCTCTCTCTCACGTTTCTCCCCAACTTCTCTCTTTTATATAATTCTTTTTTTACATGTAAACACACATAGTATGTGGCTTCATGTAATATTGAATAAATTGAAAACAACAGATAATATTAAACATGGAGCATATGAGAGCGTAAAAACTAAAAAGAGTGTGTCATTTATTTTCTAAAAAAGCCACTTTGTACTAAATTATAGTAATAATCATTTTCACTTATAAGTGAGAGGTAAATTTAATTCTCGCGAAGACAAATTTAAACTAATTTATTATGATTAGACCATTGTGAAGCTTAACTCACTTCCTCATCCATTGATATATATAATATATTATGTATTAGAAAAATATTTTTCAAAGAAACAAAAAATATTACACAACAAAAAAACCTTAAAATTAACCATGAGCTGGTGACGCAGTAGTAAAGGAAGGATTAACTTGAGGTCTCAGGTTCAAAACCAGTTGTTGGTGTGGAAGTCAGACTGTGACCAGAGAAAAGCTGAAATGTTAGTTGTCCCCCTTTTTAAAAGGAAAAAAAGAAAAAAAAAACTTAAAATTGTTATGAATTATTTTTATTTTTAATCACTTTACCCCCCAAAACCGCCACTTCACAAGTCGGGGGGTCAAATGATCAAAATTCCATTCATTCCCTGTCCGAACATTTCTTCATTTGTTTTCTTCAAAATGCCACACACAAAATCTGAGGAAAAATAAATCCAAAAAGTGGTTGTTTATCGTGTATAAATGAATACCCACACTTGAAAACCGTCGGCTTTGGTGAAAGTTGACGGCCATGGACGACGACGCCACCAGAACCAGCATCCACCGCCACAAAAGCCGCAAGCGCCGCCTGACCGCAGCTGAGGAGCGGAGCAAACGCAGCGACGATGAATTGGATCAGGAGGTTGACGTGGAGGTCTGGGAGGCGCTGAGCAAGAGCTTTATGCAGGTCCAGTCCGTACTGGATCAGAACCGCGCCTTGATCCAGCAGGCCAACGACAACCACCAGTCCAGAGACCCCGACAACCTCACCAGAAACGTTTCCTTAATCCGCGAGGTCAACTCCAATATCTCCAAAGTCATCTCGATTTACTCCGATTTGTCGGCCAATTTCTCCGGCATTGTCCACGAGCACCGCGCCGACATATCCCCCGCCAAGAACGACAACGACAGCGGCGCGACAGGGGATCGGGAATTGGATCCGGTGAAATCGGGCGTTGAATCGCAGTGATTTCGATGACGTCGTGAGTGTTCTGTTTGTGTTTGAGAGTCTGCCTGTAAACTGTATGATGAAATGCCTGCATTGTTGTAGACAGTAATGTTTGGTAATGTTGTGAAATGTCGAAAACCTTTGCTTAATTCAGTGTTTGTTTGGTATGTGTTTGTTGTAAAAGGATGAAGGCTGCGGGATTGCTTGTCTTCGACCGCAGATTTCACAAGGTACTTATGTTCTCCTGTTTAAATTCACCTTGTTGTTCTCTCTTTTTTTTAATTGTCAGCATTTTAATTTCTTTGTTGTAATGTGGCTGGATTGTGCATTGCATTTAAATTGCTTTGTTGTGTACAATTGCATTGTTGGCAATTGAGTAGGATGGCTCCTTCACGTTATGCAACTAGTGAGGTCAAGACAGGATGGGCGAGCACGAGGGTTCTCGTGTCCAAGCCAATTGGTCAGATACTGGGTTTAACTTTCCTAACCCATTGTTTATAGTGATATATTATCGGTTTATAATGTTTTTTTTGGAATAATGATCCTATGAACATAGCTTAGTCTACAAAAAAGATCCAATTTTTTTATGTCGTATTTTTCGTTATCCTTCAATGCTTTCTCATCTGAAATGAGTTAGCAGAATAGTATGATGATCGGTCCTAAGTTGTTTGTTTCTTATGTAACTATGTCCCTCTTGATCTAGGCTTTAAATTGGAGATGAAAACGGTTAAAGTTAATACCCTACATGTTGGTGCATAAGAAACTAAAGATGGGTGTAGTTCTGTACTGGTGAAATTTTATCATAATGTGCTTTGAGATATTGTTCGCTTTGGTGGGATAAGTTATTTCGTCATCCATATGCTTTCAGAGTGTTGCATTGCATCTCTTTAATCTCCTTCGACCCTAATTCTCTAGGTTTTACATTGATAACTCGGACTTATTTTGAAGTATGGAGAAGTCTGTGAGAAGACCGCTAATGATTTTCTTAATCTTGTTTTGGTTACTTTTCGCATATAGGGAATTAGGGACAAATCAGTGATTCTCAGAGTGTTGGGCAGTTTAGATAGTAGAGTAGGTTATGATTGGTAACTAGCAGCGATTCATTAGCAAGGACATGGAAACACAGGTGTAAGATGTGGTGTTTCACACGTCTTAAATTGGGATTGCTTTGGATCAGATGTACTCAACAACAATGCAGATCAGGATTTGTTGATTTAAGAAAGGCCATGGAAGGTAAGTTTGAAACTTCAATTCCAAGCAACCTCAAAGGACATTAGCAACAGCATGGTGCAACGACAAATGCGCTTGGATGTCTGAATGCTGCAGGAACAGATGTGCCTTGGTGCAACGACATGGATTGTCTCAAGCGACGTGGTGGTCCTGTTACTGAGATGTCTTTGAATGTTGTAGGGAATATAATGATTTCATTTTGCTCTTCATAATTATGCAATCTCTCTTATTTGTCCTTTGGATTCTACATTTATGTGATTAAACTTTTCCGAACAAACATTGTGGTCGATCTTTTATCGGCTCCGGCGGAATATTTACCGCCATGGATTCTTTCATTGTAATGCCAATGAGTTTCTGTGCTTAACCAATCATAACGAATTTACTCAGGAATTAACTCAATAACAAGAAGAAATCAAAGAACATCTTATATTATATAAACTACAAAAGAAATTACAATCTCCAGCCGTCGAAATTAAACAGCCGTAGTGATCACAATTACATCTTATATATAAACATCTTAATGTAGACTAAGGATTTGGATCCTCGCCGGATCCCTAAGGGGATCCTAGGGATCAATGTATGTGTGGTCGTTGATCGAAAATCGTGCGGTCCAAATTAAATGTTTTTTATATTTTTAAAAGTAAAATAACCTCGTTTTGCGTGAAAAATATAAAAAAAGAAAAAACTGTGGCCGCACGATTTTCAATCAACGGCCCAGATGCGTTGATCCCTAGGATCCCCAAGGGATCCGGCGGGGATCCAATTCCGTAGACTAAAACAAATCTCTCGCCGTCGAAATTTGACAGCTAGTAGTCACCTATACGTCTCCTATGGCTCTACTGATCATTGAACACATTTGCTCGTCCACAAACAATCGTCCCAACAATTCATCCCATCCAACGGCAATCTGAAGCAGCTTCTCTTGTGACCATGCATATTCAGAGTCTAATGGTGCGAACAAATCGTCGAGGTCAAAAAACATATCTTCACCGTTGTCAAAAAGTAAATCTTCATCCTTCAAAAGAAACTCATCACCTTCGCTGACAAAGCTTATCGGCACATAATCTTGATCGAAAAAATTTGCAGGCATCGTACTACCGTCAATGTTGCTTATGCACTGCTGATCATGATTAATGGCGTCACTAATCATCTTGTAATTGCTTTCAATGAAGGGCATAACAGGAGCACTGCTAGTACTAGGCATGGCATGGGTGATCACGCTAGTAGTATTTGGTGATCGCACTTCGTTTCTTGCCTTTGTTTTCGCAGGCTTCTCGCTCGCTTCTTTTCGTGCTCTCTTTTTCGCCGGCTTCTCCTTGACATCTTTTATTGCTCTCTTTTTTTCCGGCTGCTCGTTCACTTGTTGGGTTGAATTCGAACAATTCTTCTTGTTTCCACTCCTAGAATTCTTTTTAAGTCGGCAGAGAACTACCTTCCCAATTTCGTGATCGGAGTCATCAGCGCCACCAAATATACTAGGAAGAATGTTGTACTCTTCCAAGAGCCAGTCACCGTCATGCTCACACCCTTCCTTCTCATACCGCAAATTCCTCTTTTTCCCAATTGCTTTTTCATTCTCCAAATCCTTAACCGGCTTTTAATTGGATTCGCTCCACGTACCTCCGGCGTCAATTTCACGTTTGATGCGCGCCTGGCTTCTAGGCTTGAGTTGGCAGAAGAAGTACAAATCCTGATCTTCAAGTCCCGGTCCGCCGAAATTCTCCCAAACCACCCACGGTGGAGTCTTGCCGAAGAGGTCGAACTCGTGGATTAAATTCTCGCAGTACTCTCTGTGGAGGACTCTGTTGTAAAGGAAGAAACTGATCAATTCCTGGTCGGTCGGATGAAACCGAAAACCCAGCGGCATTCCGCTCGAACCCAGCAGCTGACTTTCAGAAAAACCCAGCGGCACAATACCACCATAACCCTCCTCCTCCATTGTCGAGACCTCGTTAGGGTTTCTCTCTGTTGTTTCAGACACTCTCTTTTGGTGCAAAATCGTATGAGATCTTTCCTTACCGGGGTAGGTGATTATATACTTTCTCTTCCCAAGTCTCTGCCGTTTGATCTAATCTCATCTACGGCTGGGCGAGTTTCCCGTAAGTAGCCGTTGGGTGTGCAAAAGAATATGAAAATATCCTACAGTGGATAGGAAAAGTATATACATTTTGTCCCGAGTTGTTCGCAGAGCACCGCCGCTGTGCCGCCACTGGAAATTGGAAACCGCGTTGGATAAAATCATTGTTTGTGTGTTTCAACTTTAAACTCGGAAGAGCCTACGCTTGTTCTTATAAGTGTTTTGGGCAATCCTGACCCGTTGGATCAAATCCCATCCCACGGTGGATGAGTTTGTTTTAATTATCCCAACGGAATATAGGAAAGGGTAAAAGGAAATTTCAATATTGGAAAATATATTTTAGTGCAATAGCCAAAATTGTTGTGTCTTCAATAATTTTTAATTCATGGACTAAAATACAATTTTAGGAGTGGAACAAAATATCGAAAATTACCGGACCAACCGAAGCCGTACCAAAATATTGAAAAAGGACCAAATCGAAAGTACAGAAAAATTCGATACCCAATCCCGAACCGATACCGAAATTTTTAGTAAATGATTCGATATGAAATATTAGATTTATAATTTATTTTTTTAAATATAATTTAGAATTATAACTGCCGTCGAATTTGGTTGAGATTTAATCTCAATCGTTGAATTCAAATGAAGCCCCTCTCTCTACCTCACCTCACTTCGCTCTCTCATCCTCCGCTGATTTCTCTAGATCTCTCTCCTCCTTCATATTTTCCATCTTCGAATCCGACCATACCACACACCCACATCACACTAGTGAGTCATCGACTCTTTCTCTCAATCGAACTCACTCACTCTCTCTCTCTCTCGACTGACCTCTCTAAGCTCGCTCGCTCGCTCACACACCCACTCATAGACTCACTCTCCCTCTCTCTCTCTCTCTCTCTCTCTCTCTCTCTCTCTCTCTTTCTCTCTCTCTTCTGTAAATTTTTCGAATTATGTTTGATTTAGGTTTCTGCAAATTGTTCGAACTAGTGGGTTTCCGCCCAAAATCCAAATAAAATAAAAAAGCCCAACAATTTGGGGCTGAAGGCACAGTCCGAACCATTCCGAAAAACCGAAATTTTTTTTAGAATACAGAAGTTCAGAAAAACTGAAATTTCGGTTTGGTTTTAATTTTTCAAAATCCCCTCCCGAATTTTGGAAAACCTTCGGGCATCCTTGTTAAGACTCGGTACTAGCAACATTAGGAAGAACTGCATTCTTCTAAGTACCATCCACCTTGATGCTCACACACCATTTGTTATCATGCTGAAAATTTCATTTTCGCGCCTTAAAGCTTCCGTTCTTCACATCTTCAAGTGCCCTTGAACTCAATCTTGTGACTATACGCAAAAATCCGAGCTTAAATGTTGAGCTGGGAGAAGAAACACAAGTTTTGATTGACAAGGTAAGGTATACCATATTTCCCCAAAAGATTGAAAGTATACACACAATGTTATTGTCCGCCACCATTAACGACTCTTTGGTTATTGTTTTCTTGTACATGAAGTAAATGATCAGTGGGATCAAACCCTGAACCCTTCCATCCCATTACCAATTTACCATCATCATAAGTTAACCGTTGTTATGTTTGTAGAAGTTTTCATCTGAAAAAGGAGAAAGACAACCTAAAAACCTTGCTTTTGATATGCATTGAGATAGCATGAGAGTTTTCCAAAAGAAAAAAAAAGAAGATAGCGTGAGCTTATTCTTGCGGTTATGCACTCTTTGAATAGGAATCATTTGTACAGTGCCAAATAAGTTATTGGGGATTCTTTTAATGGTTTCTGTACCTCAAATAATCTCTCACAGATGTATTGGCGTTGCTGTTTTTTTCTTGGCCAGAACGAATGGAGAGCTCCCTCCTATCCACCCAACTCTTTGGTCTTAAGAAGGATGCCGAAAACAGGGCTAGTGAATGGAGTGAAGTCGTAACAATGTAACCGTACTAGAAGGTGCAGATGGATCAACAAAAACTAGAACAAACATGTAATAATGGATTCTAAATTGTAAGCAAGCATCCAACCTAAAATGGGAAAAGGCTAGAATTATGAACTTATAATCTATAATCTGACGATTTGATTGATTCAATATCAATGAACCAAGAAAGGAGAGTTGAGGGTTGGAACGAGTATATCCATACATCTTGATCAGAAAAAATCAATAGAAAGAATTTTCAAGAATTTCCATATATTTGACATATTTGATAATAACACACTTAAGAAAAATGTATTAAATTTTCCAACACTTTTATTCTCTCAAGCTAGCTTCGAGAGAGAGGGAAGCCAATTCCATGGCGTCTTGAGGGGAATAAAACAAACAAGAAGCTGCATGCAATACCCATTCCGACTGGGAACGCCACCAAAAGTTGCCTGGCCTCCTCCGATGGCTTGGGGTAGAAGCAATTGACGACATTTTGATCAAACATTGCCACCGCAGCTAATACAAGTACGGACATGAAGGCATGGAAAAAATCTCTGAACTTTACCCTATATTTATCTACCTCCTCCGGCGCAAGCGTGATTTTGTAACCGTCGAGAATCCACAACCCTCTACTGATCATTGAACACAATTGCTCGTCCACAAATAGTCGTCCCAACAATTCATCCTATCCAACGGCAAAGGTGCTTGAGTTTTGTCAATCTGAAGCAGCTTTTTTTGTGACCATGCAGATTCACAGTCTAATGGTGCGAACAAATCATCGAGGTCAAAAAACATATCTTCACCGTTGTCAAAAAGTAAATCTTCATCCTTCAAAAATGACTCATCACCATTGCTGACCAAGCTTATGGGCACATAATCATGATCGGAAAAATTTGCAGGCATCGTACTACCGTCAATGTTGCTTATGCACTGCTGATCATGATTAATGGCGTCACTAATCATCTTGTAATTGCTTTCATCGAAGGGAAAGACATGAGCACTGCTAGTACTAGGGCAGTTTTGTAGTTCCTCAATGGTATGGGTGATCGCGTTAGTTGTATTTGGTGATCGCACTTCGTTTCTTGTCTTTGTTTTCGCCGACTTCTCGCTTGCTTATTTTCTTGCTCTTTTTCGCCGGCTTCTCCTTGACTTCTTTTCTTGCTCTCTTCTCGGCCGGCTGCTTTTTCACTTGTTGGGTTGAATTCGAACAATTCTTCTTGTTTCCGCTCCTAGAATTCTTTTTAAGTCAGCAGAGAACTACCTTCCCAATTTCGTGATCGGAGTCATCAGCGCCACCAAATACACTAGGAAGAATGTTGTACTCTTCCAAGAGCCAGTCACCGTCATGCTCACACCCTTCCTTCTCATACCGCAAATTCCTCTTTTTCCCAATTGCTTTTTCATTCTCCAAATCCTTAACCAGCTTTTAATTGGATTCGCTCCACGTACCTCCGGCGTCAATTTCACGTTTAATGCGCGCCTGGCTTCTAGGCTTGAGTTGGCAGAAGAAGTACAAATCTTGATCTTCAAGTCCCGGTCCACCGAAATTCTCCTAAACCACCCACGGTGGAGTCTTGCTGAAGAGGTCGAACTCGTGGATTAAATTCTCGCAGTACTCTCTGTGGAGGACTCTGTTGTAAAGGAAGAAACTGATCAATTCCTGGTCGGTCGGATGAAACCGAAAACCCAGTGCCATTCCGTTCAAACCCAGCAGCTGATTTTCAGAAAAACCCAGTTGCACAATTCCACCATAACCCTCCTCCTCCATTGTCAAGACCTTTCCCTTAGTTCACTAGTACCAAAAACACTTTGCGTGATGCAGGTCATTTGTCGCGCAAAGTTCCAAAACGTCGCGCAAAACTTAGCACAATGAACCTTCGTCGCGCGCAAACCGTCGCGCCAAGGCAGTGACAGAAGGATTTGTGCGACGAAGATGGGGAGAAGCCAAATCTTCCACCAAGAGGAGGAGTGCCGAATCTGCCATTGCTGGGAGCTTTTCTTGGTGTTTTCTATCCTTATTTGATTTCAATGTTTGTTTTACTTTGGTTTTCAGTTTTTATGAACATGAGGAACTAATTTCGTTTTAGCTAGAGGTGAATTCAAAGCCATGAATATATGTGTTATATGAATTGATATCCAGTTATTGTTTCATAAATCGTGAATGAATTTACTTATCTGTTTGATTAATAACTTATTCTTGTGTGTTGATTAAGGGTGCACACTTAGTTTGCATGCATGAATTTGATGCTAAGATATAAGGGAGTTTCACCTAATAGTTATGAACTTATATTTATAAGTAGTGGAAGTCGCTAGTCACGATTGAGTTAAATAAATTCCTGGCAGGAGTATCAAGTAGTTCATACTTACGAATGCCTTGTCAATGCTTATGATTTCCACATAACTTAATGATCTTTGATATGTATCTCTATCATGCAGTTCATATAGGGAACTTGATAAGAATAATTTGGTTGAGGCGCTGAGTCCAATTAAATGAACTTAGGAAAATCTGAGAGTTAATTTGTGCAGTTCACGGTTAACTTGGGGCATTGGATTCATGATTTATAGGAATAATAACTGGAAATCGATTTGTATGCATATGTGTCATGTGTGGAGAAGGACCCTCTAGCTAGCCTTTCACCCCATAATTCAACCCAATTTTGTACTACCTTTACTTTGTGTCTACAAGTACTTGGTTTAAGTCTTAGATTCGTCCAAACAACCCCCCCTCCCATTTAGTATTTTGAGTCTAGTTAGTCAATTTTCGTCCAAAATCCCCTTTAGTTCCTGTTTTGAGTCGTTTTAGTTTTGTGTTTTGAGTCAATTTGTTTATTTTGTGCTGTTTTGAGTCAGTTTGGTCAGTTTTGAGTTATTAGAGTCTACTTGTGTTTATTTGAGTCTAATTAGTGTAGATTAGCATCTCTCCTAATCCCCTGCCTAGAACGATCCCTACTTACACATACTACAACTATCAAAAAGAGGGTTTAATTTATGTGTTAGTTTCTACTTCATCACTAGTGGGATGATAAATAAAAATATGATGGAGAAAATGCTACTAATTATTGTATATTATCACCCTTAAGTGAATAGGATAATAAACCTATAATTAACAATAATAAGAGCTACAAGAGTTGCAATAGGTGAAAGGTTAAAAGACTCCACTTAATTCCGTACTAATAACAAATAACGACAAACAAACTTAACTCCCCACTACCAGTCAAATAATTATAATTATAATATATTTATTTAATATTAAAAATGTTTTTTAGCATAATGGTCATCAAAAGGAATTCCCTCTAAGTTATGCTTCACTATGCTTCAAGAACAAGAGTATGGATGGTCCTATTCCAGGCTAGGTGAGGATGATGTGGGTTAAAAAAGAACATGGCTAAACAAGGTTCAATGGGGTTAAACCTAAACACAAATGCATAGGGGGTACGACTGTTTGGCTCTGGTCCACTAAACAACTTCATCTTGTTTATGTGTTATGCAAATCAATGTCATGCTTTGAATGAAACGGGCATGAGTTCTAGTATTTGGAACTAAATGATGAAACGCCTTCTAAGTAGCAACCAAGCAAAGAATAATGAGATCATGCAACGACTTAGAAAACAACAAATGCACAGATTATTAACTCTCCAAAGAACGTTTTAGGCTCAAGTCTCTCAGGGTTGTAGCGTTAATTTGAGTTCCTTCCTTCAAGCATGTTACAAAAACTGATTTTTTTCTTTGTGATTAGATATGAATTCGTAAACGACAACGACAACCAAGCATAAACCAATGAGTATATCAAACTTTCATCCATGTTTATAACTTTCTTTCACAGTCATGCAATTAAAAACCAAATCCTCATCATTGTGTTGGAAGGTACCCTAAGACAAACAAACACACAAAAACAACTCTAAAACGACTCTTTTTGGTATTTTCAAAATATTTTTCGATTTTTTCAGAAATTTTCGGATTTTTCCTTAATGACACATAAAAACACTTCAAAACGCACTAAAAACACTTAAAAGAGTGAAAACAACTTTAGAAGTGATGGGTGATAAAATCCCACAAATTTTGTATGAAAAACACTTTGTTTACTCCCCCCCCCCCCCCCCCCCCCCCACACTTAAACCAAACATTGTCCTCAATGTTTCAAGCATAGACTCACACACAAGCAAACAAACAAACAACTAACAAATATGACAATTATGGCAAAGTAAAAGCAATAAAGAGTAGAGTTTAGGAACACAAACACCTGGTTATAGTGCTGGAGCTTCCGAGGTCTTCTTTATTCGAACGCATGGGTTGCCTCCCAAGAAGCGCTTGCTTTAACGTCTTCCAACCGAACGATACCTCCATTTAAGTTTGATCGGAGCACACGGCATGGAGTGGTATCTTCTCCATGACATGCTCCTCAAAACGTCCATGCATTGGATCTTTGAACGGAAGGGGATAATTATCTTTCCTGATTGGTACGTTGTGCTTCTTCAAGTAAACAAGAACTCGCCCACCACCTTGAACTCGATTTGATACCTGCACCACATAAGGTAACAACCTATTATTTGAAATGGGAATTGGAATTGGAGTAGGTGGCTTACCAATGGGCTGTAATGAAGTGGCAGCACTGCCCACAACTTCAAAGGGGGTGCTCTCGGCCAGAATTGGTGGTTTGAGGTTTGAGGCCGTGTGCTTTACTCCAATTCCCTCTTTGTTGGTGGTTCGCAATGCATCCTTCTTGATTGGTGCTGGACGTTCCTGCCCTAAATGTTTAATTTTATGAATGGCAAAACAAGAACGAACGTCATTAGTATTCTCAACAGATTCAGAAACTTTGAAGTTAATCATATCACCACCAAATTCCATAGTTAACGCTCACTTGGCCACGTCAATCTTGGTGTGGGCTGTTTTCACATTTTCTTCCAATCAAACCCTTCAATGTAGAAGTATAAAAAATATAGAAAAAATATAGAAACGCTTGTAATAACAAGCTTTACAACTTTCGTGAAGAGCTTAACTTCGAAATTCATCATTATAATCATATAAATCATAGATCAAAATTTAACCGTTGATTATTGTTTACATTTACGCTTCATTTTTCTCATCAAATTTTGTTTTTTCAGATTTTCTTTTTTGAAAACATGATCTATTAGAGGATGCAAGAAGATGAACGGTTTGGATCGTTGATATTATGTTCAGAGTTTTACGATTAGTGAAAATATTGCTTGATGTTTATAAAGTTTCTACAAACTATATGACATCGACTCATATTTCAGTTAACCGTAAATATCGAAACGTGATATCAAAGATTTGAACCGTTCATCTTCTTACATCCGCCAGATGATCATGTTTTCAAAAAAGAAAATTTTAAAAATGAAATTTAGTAACAAGAATAAAGCGTAAATGACAATTGACGGTTAAATATAAATTTAAGGTTTATGGATTATAGTGTTGGATTTCGAAGCTGACCCCTTCATGAAAGTTGTAAAGCTTGTCATTATGAGTGATTGGATATTTTTTTTACATCTTTTACACTTCTATAATAATTATTATTAATTTTATCAAATTTTCCCTCAAATTTTATGAGGGTTTGGAGGATTTTAAAAATCTAAATGATAATGTAAGTGTAACCATTATCTACTCGTAGAGGAATAATGATGAATCACAAGTGTTTATATGTTCTTTCACATTTTTCATACTTGTATGTATGTCTTCTTAGTTCTTGCCTATACAAATACTATACTAGTTTATTTTAATTTTGGACAAGAACATGTTCAGTAAAATTTATTATCCTAGTAATGATAATAAAGAACTCTCACAATAAAAATAAATAATGACAAAAACTTTTTTTTTTGACTTATATAGAATAATAATACAAAACTATATATTTAATGTAGACTATATTGTATATATTAATATGGCTATTGTATTTTATAATAATTTTTTTAGTAATTAAACTTTAAAATTATCAAAATAATTTTTTCTTAACGGGTCGAAATGGGTCACCCACGTGTTACCCATGTGTATACCTGTTAAGAACCCGTTATTAACAGGTTCTTAACGGGTCACCCGATAATGACCCAATAAGTTATCGTGTTGACCCGAAACCCGTTATTTTCGTGTCGTTTTCGTGCCGTGTCAGAAACTGCCGGGTCTAGTAAAAATTCATCAAAATCGAAGCTAAAATAACCGATAAATTGTGATTATTCGTTTATAACTTGATGTGATATAAATTAAGCACACAAATTAAACCCTCTTGTTGACAATTGTAGTATATGTATAAGTAGGGATCGTTCTGGACCGGGGATTAGGAGGGATTGCTAATCTATTTAAAAATGACTCAAAAACACAAAAACAAACTTAAAAACACTTAACTAGACTCAAAAGACTCAAAACAAACGTAAAAGACTCAAAACAGCTTAAAACAACCAAATAGACTCAAACTAGACACTAAAGGGTGATTTGGACGAAAATTGATTTTAACTTGACTCAAAACACTTAAAAACACAAGTTTAGACAGATTCTAACCTAATTCACACAATAAAGTAAAGGGGGATTGAGTTTTGACGAATTTGAAGTAAAAACAAGTAAATCAAAGACTTAAACAGATTTTGGCACAAAATTGGGGTAAACTATGGATGATGGGCTAGCTAGAGGGTCCTTCTCCACACATGACATACTTGCATACAAATCGATTTCCAGTTGCTTTTTCTATAAACCATGAACCTCAATGCCCTAGATTAATCGTGAACTGCACTAATTAACCCTCAGATTTTCCTTAAGTCATTGAATTGGACGGACAACGCATCGACAACCAAATTATTCTTGACAAGTTCCCTACATGAACTGCATAATAAAGATACAAGCAAAGATCATTAAGCTTTATGAAAATCATAAGCATTGACAAAGCATTCGTAACTTTGAACTGCATGATACTTATGCCAAGAATTTACTTAACGCGATTGTGACTAGCAACCTCCACTACTTGTGAATATAAGTTCATAACGATTAGGTGAAACTCCCTTATATTCTAGCATCAAATTCATGCATGCAAACTAAGTATGCATCCTTAATCAACATACAAGAATAAGTTATCAATCAAACAGTTAAGTAAATTGCATTCACGATTTATTAAATCACAACTGGAAGTAATCAATTCATATTGCAAATATGTTCATGGCTTTGAATTTTCCCTTGCTAAAACGAGTTTAGCTCCTCATGTTCGCAAAACAAAGATAATTAAATTTAAACATTGAAAACAAAAGAATGATTACACCTAAAAACGTTCCAACAATCAAAGCTTGAATGGCAAGCACGTCCAAGGGTCCTTCTTCTTCTTCTTCTTCTTCTCTGCTGCGAGACAAGGTGTGGTGATGGTTTGAGTGGTGAATTGTGGTGGTGGATGGATGTAGGTGAGTTATGGTGTGTTGTGGTCAATGGATGTGTAGAATGGTGCGGCATGACCTTAAATTTATAGGGCTAAGGTAGGGCACGGCCAGGAATAATTTTGGGCAAGGTTTTTATTCCAAATCCTAAGGGAAAAGGTAATTAAAAGTCAGAATCAAGGTCTAAAATATCGATGATATCGAAAATATCGGTAGTCCAAAAGCACGGAAATTTCGATGGAAATATCGGGATATTATCGATATCGATAAAAATTGAATAAAAACCACGGAAATTGTAAGAAAAACTTGGAAATTTTTATTGAAACTTTGCAGGATGTTTATTTAGTCAATTATCTATTAGTTTATCACAAAAAATTGGAAGGAAATGCATTGCATGATGGATTTAACTGATTTAAGTTGATTATATAGCGAGCTGGCAAATATTGTGAGTGTAGAAAATATGTAGTAATTAATGAAAGAAGTTTACACTTTATACAATATTTTACACTTTATACATTGCATGGTAAGATACATGAGTGACTTAGTACCACATAGAGTTCCTATGAGGTTCAAAATTTTCACTATCTTCATCATCTCTATGTGTAGAGTAAGTGTATTGTGAAGAGTAGTCATCAAATGATAAATCCCCAAAATAGTTTTGCATGTAATTGTTAACATGCCACCCATATGGATCCGAGATTCGTTGACGTTGTCCATAAGCAAAATCAATTGAAGATTGAGTCTCGGATTCTTTCCATGAGCCGCTCGATTCCATCCCAACAGGAATGGGATATGAAGGGTAGGGAAATGGTTGGTTATGAGTATAACCATAGTTACTACTTCCCACTCCAATAGAGTCCGAAGTTATAGATAACGAGTCATCTTCTTGACTTGACAAAGTCCCCTTGCCTCTTTCTCTACGAGTATAGTCCTTCCCTATGGCACCAATTCCTGGTCCTGCCCGCCTACTGCCATGGTCCTCATCCTGTGTTGCATGCGTGAAGTTTGCCTTACCAGTGAAGAGGCTCATAAATTCGGGAGGTGGTCCAACATAGTTTCCATATCCACCACTACCTCCAGCTCCACTATATCCTTCATAATTCCCACCTCCGGTGGTAGGTAAGTCTCCTGATCTTGTACTAGAGCTATCATTAGTATCAGCAGGATCTTGTGGTTGTGTAGGATTGGAAGAAGGTGGAATTCCAGTGTTTCTTGGTCTTGGGCGCAAAAGTTCTTCCAACGAGTCAGCGCTGCTAGATCCCACCTCCTCCTCTAATACTCTTTCTACATTTATCCCTTCATTACGTGATTCTTCAGCAACTCCTAGAGCTAGGTTGCCTTCATCATCATCTAAATGAAGAGGTCTAATCCATTGATAAAGTTGGTTACCCTCTGTATCATCATCTTCAGCAACAATATTAAACACATCTAGTGGGTCACCACGGTCGACATGATCTATTTCTGCTTCCTTATCTCGAATTTGAAGCTTCATGTTGTAGTAGCAATAAACTAATTTTTCCAACCTATTTCTTTGCTTTGTGTGTATGAGTGCAAATGTACTCCAATTTCTTTCACAAGCAGATGAGGAAGCTGTTTGTGATAATACTTTGATTGCTAACTTTCTCACAATTGGTGCATCAGTCCCATACATGATCCACCATTCAGCTATAATGAAAAACAATGTTGATAAGCCTAATAACTCCAACAATTTCTATTATAAACTGATAGTGAAATATGTTTACACTCAGTAGGAGACATTTTTGTTTGAGCAGCAACCGATGTTGGTTCTCTAAGAGTTCTTCTTGCATCTTTAAACCATGTTAGCTGAATTCAATAAATCGTGTTAGTTTAATCCAACAATGTAATTATTATAATTTAAGTAATTGTGTACCTCATTTCCAAATTGGCCAACTGCTGGTGATGCAGGGTCTAATTTAGAGTATACATTATGTACAGCACGTATAAGGGTACCATCATCTCCAACACCGGGTCTGTATTGGTATCGAGGATTCAAATAATATGCTATTCAAAGAAACACATACTCTAATAAGAGAAATAATACTTATGCAACTAAAGAAATGAATTGCAAATTATGACATAATTTATACCTGCTGCATGCAAATCGTGGTATAATGTTTTATACCATCGGTCATCAATTATCTTTATGACCCACCTTGCACCATGTTTTCTTTCCAAGTCCTCCTTCACTACACGCATCAACTCATATAGTGCCCCCATAGTAGGATACACTTATGTGTCAACGATCCGTAAAACTTTGTAAAGAGGTTCAAACACTTGGCACACATGTTCTGATTGAGTCCAAAAAGTATGATCAAGCACTATACTTTCCACCATACGACCTGCATTTGAGTGGCTGAAATTGTGGTTGGCCTAATCGTCACTAGTGAATAGTTGCTTCAACCCTGCTTTCTTCTTAAGTAAGTTGTCTAATGCAATATAGTTGGTGGCGAATCGAGTGGTAGCTGGACGAATAATTTCTCCTTTGCAAAATGTGGCCGGCCTTACTACTGGGACCGTGCACAAAATTACGCTTTGGCATGATTTTTTGGGACATCCTGGACGAATAGCAATGCACCGTATCCTCAAATCATCACACGGGAATCCACTAACCTGAAGCTTAGGTTCAATCCAAGGAATCACATGTCAAACATGTTCAATGGGAAAGCTTATTACTAAGCCTTCTTATCACAAGATTCATTTGAATCCTCCTATTTTTCTACAATGGATTCAGGGGGACATTTGTGGATTGATTCACCCTCCATGCGGACCATTTAGATACTTTATTGTTTTGGTTGACGCTTCCACACGTTGGTCACACGTGTGCTTGTTGTCCACAAGGAACGCTGCATTCTCCAAACTGTTGGCTTAGGTTATCAAGCTCAGGGCTCACCACCTTGATTATCCGATCAAATTTATTCGATTGGATAATGTTGGAGAATTCACATCTAAAACTTTTGATGACTATTTCATGTAAGTTGGGTTGAAGTTAGAACTTGTTCAAATCTGTCCATTTGAATGTTTTGAGTCTTACTAGTCTTAAATTCGTCCAAATAACTCCCTAGAGTCAGTTTTGTGTCTATTTACTTGTTTTGTGCTGTTTTGAGTCTTTTTAGTTTGTTTTGAGTCTTTAGAGTCTAGTTAAGTGTTTTTAAGTTTAGTTTTGTGTTTTTGAGTTAGTTTTGAGTAGATTAGCAATCCCTCCTAATCCCCGGCCTAGAGCGAACCCTACTCACATATATACTACAATTGTCAAAAAGAGGGTTTAATTTGTGTGCTAAGCTTTTATCACATCAATATTCCGTTAAATGGTAATATTCCATTAAAGTTAACGGAATATACCTTCTTCTTCTTCCTCGGTCAGCCGACGGTCTTCGCCGCCTCTGGTCGCCGTCTGCACTCGCAGGTTTCTGGAGAATTTTCAAAAGCTTATATCTACATCAATTCTTAACCAAATTCCATGAAACTTATATGGATTTAAAGCTCTTGAGGAGTAGACATTCGTACCTATTAGAAGTCCAAAATCCAACGGAAAACGGTTGGAAAATCCCTCGACAATTCCGGCCAAAACTAGAACTTCTCAAAATCGTGTGATCTAATGTCAACACAACTTCAAACTTGCTCTAAAGTGATAGGAGCATATTTATGCGACTTTGTTAGTCTATTTCCTTGCATTTACTTAGTTAGTTTCTATTTATTAAAGTGTTTTAAGCTATTTTCGTGTGTTTGTAGGTTCAATTGGCAAAGTTTGCAAGAAAGAGCATTTTGGAGCAGTTTTGGGCTTGGAATGGATAACATATGCATGGAGCAAGGTGGATGTACATTTTTGAAGTTCAAAAGAGGCTAGGAATATGATGTGAATTTAAACTAACCTAATAAAAAGATTAATTCAAACCAAATTTACTCGCAAGTGCACGAATCAGTTGTAGTGGAAATATGTAAATACGAGATCGAATCCACCGGAGTTGATTTAACAATTTAATCCTATAACTATTACTTAACAAGTTGAAATAAAGATTGGGTTTGTATCGAAGAATAATTAAAATTAACAATGCTTAAAAAGAAATATGATTGAGAACAAGTGTAAGAAAACACTAAGGCTTTGATTCCACCACTAATTGTCATACCCTAGTATCCAATTGTCAACTCATGAATTATCAAATTAATGAAAACAACGTCCGTACATATGTCCGTGGTCGGGTACACATGCCAATAATTTCCCAAAGAGATGTGAATTTTACCGTGGTCAGGCTTAAACTCAACTATTCCTACAGTCTCTATATCCATGGTCCGGTATACACAAACATGCAGAAATCCAATTAAGCACAGTGAGAAACAAATTAACCACTTATCAACTTGGTCACATTAAACAAACAGCTAATTTTCTAGGAAGCCACACAAACCAATATTTGTCTACGGTCGGATCAAAATATAAGCTCATGATTCTCATTCACAAAGCATCAATAGAATCTAATTCATGGTCAGAAATAAATTCATATGCAAATAATTTCAATATCAAAATTCTAGGCTATGGTCAAGCACAAAGAAACCAATATCAAAATTACAATTCCACTAGTGAATGAAACTAATCATCAATCTGAAATCCACGAATTAAACAATCAAATAACTAGAGTAATCATAATTAGGGCTTCCTCTTAGCCTTAGCTAAGAGTTTAGAACCCCATGAACAAAGAATTCATAGTATTTCTATATAAAATATGCATAAACTAAAACTGAAAAGGACCCAATATCTGGTGCTCTCCTCTTGCTCCTGTTTCCACGCCAGAAGAGGTTCTGTTCTTCCTTGCCGCTGCTCTGTTTTTACGCCCCCGAAGCAATTTGTTTTCCTTCCCCCCTTTTGTTCCGCCCTCTCCTCCTCTGTATATCCGTGCTCTTAGTCCCAATTTTCTACCAAATAGGAATCCAAATCAAGTTGAGATTCCTTCCTCAAATAATCTCCACCGCCTCACTTAAAAGCCACGGACTGGAAGTTGGTGTTTTGGGTAAGTAAATCTGATTCATCCTTCTCAAATAAGTCGAAAAGCCTCCCTTGGAAGTATTAGCTTTTGGTCCACATAAGTAAAAACAACACCCTGCCTATTGGTCTTTAACCTAACAATAAAATAACATTTAATTAAATGAATGAAGCCAATGTAATTAGGAAGACTAAAACATATAGGATGTATTAAGACCATGTTAAATTCCACTTTTATCAATAAACCTCATAATCCTTATAAATTACAAAACGAAAGTAATTTACTCCAAATAATCAGAATCAAGCACTAATAAATATAAATATAAGGGTAATAAATGTAATAATTATGTGTCTATCAAATACCCCCAAACTTGTATTTTGCTAGTCCTCGAGCAAAACAAAAAGACACAATTAAAAACTGATCTTTCCAAACAACTCAGGGAGTCGACACACAAGCATACCAAGAATAATAGAGTATAACAACACATAAGGTTCAAACCATAGTCACAAAACAACACATTCTAGAGACATAACATGCTCGAGTAAAAATAGCCAAAAGTTGATACAACACAATTGCAAGTAAGCTCAACATGCTTAACCCAACTTCAACCCTAAAACTCACAAGACATACACTTAATTCACTCAAAGTGTTTAAGGTTAGGTGTATACACTCAAAAGATCATTACATGAGTGCTCTACCATATGCTTGCAGATCGATCTAATCTCCACAAATAAAAAATTACTCTCCTTGGATCAAGTAGGTCTTTATTAAGGGTTGTAATAAGGGCTTTAGGTGAATGGCTAAACAAATGAAAGGATTAGGAATACAAAAATTCTGAGAACATATTAGAGACCTTCCATAAGATAGCACAAAACACGAACAATACTCAATTCTCTTACAGCTCAATGCTCTCAAGACATATACTTGAGCAACACACCCTTTCCAAATCTTCTCATCAAATTTTACATTATTTCTCAGCACGACTCTCTTCATTGATACAAAACACTCAACTGTATCCCTCTTATTTCCACTTTTTTTTTTTTCTTTTTTTTTTCAAAATTGAAAACTACTTCCAGCTTTCCACTTTTATTGAATAACATTAAAGCGCATACTTCTACCCCTGATAACCAACCACCTTCGTCCATACATCCCTTTTATGCAAACAAATTAAGCTCCAACAAAACAATCACTCTATCATTTTCTCAGAACAATTAAGGGTAGGATATATAAATAGGGGTTAAGAATGGTAAGGATTTTGGCTCAACAAAGAAAAGCTCAGTTTAAGGCTCAAAGGGGCTAACTAGGAGTAATGTATAGGACACTGGCATATATAGCAATGGTGGTAAAGTCCTAATGCCTACTATCGTCTCCAGGTTGAAGTAATACATGATACAAAGTCTCGAAAAGATCTCAAAGCAAGTTCTGGAGATGCATAACATATAAGATTGCACACATGAAAAGAACAAAAGTGTATGAAAAATGCACACACTATATTTAGGCACAACAGCTCACATGGGTGCGGGTTTTATTCAAGTTAAGCATGCTCAGCTTAATAAAATTTACATAATATCAACCAAAGGCTATTGTGCGTCAAACACATCATGCCAGAATCATGTTATAAAGTAAATAAAGCTAAAATCCCATATGTTACCACACTTTTCTCATTCAAGTTTACAAGTTATCAACTCAATTTCATCATGGAAATTTGGAAAGCGACTCAAAGGAAAAGAGAAAGAAACATATAAAGAAATATTTTTAGGTTTTTTTTTTTTTTCTTTTAATTTTCAATTTTTTTTTTTCTTTCATGCTTTTCAACTTTTAAAAGACCAAATTAAAATACCCTACCCCAAACTGGAATCGAACATTGTCCTCAATGTGAAAAGGAAAGAAATGCAATGTAATTGGGACACAACGAAATATAGAAGAGGAATAGGAAACAAAAAAAAGAAGAGAAAAAAAAAAAAAGAAATCAGGGATCTTCCCTGTTTGTAAATGCAGCTCTTTGTAGCATCCAAGAGATGTGCATGGTGCATTAATGATCAACGTTCACCCAAAGATGATATGGTCTCAGAGCATGCTTGCTGTTGTAACTCGCTGGAATTTCCAGCAATGACCAACTTAATCTCATCCAAACTGCAAAAATATAACTGACTACAGTGAGCAAAGAGCAGCAAAGAAGCAATCTAATGGAAAAAACTAACAGAAAATAAAACTTAAAAGAAAGACAACTAAGGAAAAGAAATTGGGTTGCCTCCCAATAGCGCTAAATTTACTGTCTTCAGCCAGACGTGACAAGGAATCACTTCATATAAAATGGATCAGTCAAGAGAATTTTGACAGAGGCAAGCTCAGTTGGAGGTTCGAAGTATGGCTTTAATCTCTGACCATTCACTTTGAAAGTAGTACCATCGGTAGGATTTTTAATCTCCACAGCGCCATGTTCAAACATCTTTAGCACAACGAAAGGTCCATACCACCGAGAACGTAATTTCCCTGGAAAGAGACGCAAGCGAGAATTATACAACAACACTTTCTGATCAGGTGCGAAAGACTTGCGAAGAATAGATTTGTCATGGTACAACTTAGTTCTCTCTTTGTAAATCTTCGCATTTTCATACGAATCATTTCGAAGCTCTTCCAATTCACTAAGTTGTAGCTGCCTCTGAGAACCAGCCTTTTTCATGTCAAAGTTGAAGGTCTTGATAGCCCAATATGCACGATGTTCCAGCTCAACAGGTAGGTGACAGGCTTTCCCATAAACAAGCCTATATGGAGACATGCCAATAGGAGTTTTGAAAGCGGTGCGATAAGCCCAAAGTGCATCATCCAACCTTTGAGACCAATCCTTACGATCTGGACGAACAGTTTTCTCTAAGATTTGTTTAATCTCTCGATTAGAAACTTCAACCTGTCCGCTGGTTTGAGGATGATAAGGTGTTGCAACTTTATGAGTTATTGAATACTTTTTCATCAATGATTCAAACGGTTTATTGCAGAAATGAGTACCACCATCACTAATTATAGCTCGAGGAGTGCCAAACCGAGAGAAAATATTAACTTTAAGGAACCGAACCACAACAGCATGATCATTTGTTTTGGTCGCAACCGCCTCAACCCATTTTGACACGTAATCAACAGCCACTAAAATGTAGAGATTTCCAAAGGATGGAGGAAATGGCCCCATAAAGTCAATACCCCACACATCAAATAATTCGACAACAAGAATATTGCTTAAAGGCATCATGTTCCGATGAGATATATTTCCCATTCGTTGACAACGGTCACATGAAGAGCAATATACATGAGAATCACGAAAAATGGTCGGCCAATAGAAACCCGATTGAAGAACTTTTGCAGCTGTCTTCTTGGCACCAAAATGCCCACCACATGCGTGACCAAGGCAGAAAGAGAGGATGCTCTGAACCTCATGATCAGGGATGCATCTTCGAATTACTTGGTCAGAACAATACTTGAAAAGATAAGGGTCATCCCAAAAGAAGTGCTTAACCTCTGACAAAAACTTGGATCGATCTTGCTTACTCCAATTATCAGGAATTTCACCAGTTGCAAGATAGTTAACTACATCAACGTACCAAGGTAACTGCGAAATTGAAAATAATTGCTCGTCCGGAAAAGATTCATTCAAGGAAACTTGATCATCGATGATGAGTCCATATTTTACTATATATTTTACCCTAATCTTAGTTATAATTTATTGGTTATTTTGGTAGAATTTTGATACTTTGTTATATATTTCCAATATAGGACATTCGACTTCCTCTGGAGCAAAAAGTGATCAAACGGACGAATTTTGGAGTGATTCCAATTGGAGGATGTTCGTGAGTCTTTCAAGATGATTGTGTCAAAATTCCAGATTTTTCTACTTAGCCGTTTGACCGTGGCGATGAAAAGAAAGCCCAGCGCGCAGCTTTCCTAGATTGACGTTTCTGGACGTTTTGGGTATTTTGGAGGTTAAGATGGTATATTTTGAGAAGGATTCCTTCTGAGGATTTGTAGGGGACGTCTCAATCTTTCAAAAGAGACCTTTTGGGACCAAATCGGAGTTGATTTGGTCAGTCAAAAGTGTGATTTTCTGAGAACTCCGAATTCTAGTTCAAATAGGAAATCTTTTATTTTCTGTTTTATCATTTAATTATGTTTCCTAGTTTTATTCCAATACCTTTTAGGGTTTTATTTTGAAGTAGTATAAATAAGGCTTGTTAGCCATTAGGATGGGGGGGAGAACGTATGCAACTTTTGGAGGAGCTTTTGTGCACTACATAGAGAGCTTTTGACGATTTAAGTTTATTTCCAAGGTGTTTTCTTTCCATGTTGTTAATAATATTTTGTTTTATGTTTATTAGTAACTAATTTCGTTTGCTAGGGCGATGCCTTGAGCCTTAGCATGAATATGTAGTTTTTATTTAATTGCTTATGATATTATACATGCATGCTTTGAATTATTAATCTGTGTGCTTTAAACTGTCTCTATGTCTTAATGCTTAGCTACCATTAGGATGTTTAGATAAGTAATCGGATGCAATTCGATCGGAATGCCACCGGGGGATTGAGTATTGCTTCTTGTGATTGATAGTTGTAATTTCACTTAGGGCGAATGCCACGTCTTAGGGGTTGCATGGTTTTTCAAAGGGTTTTCACAAAACGTAATGAGTCATGCATGTTTATATTTGATCTGAATGCCACAGACGGATTGCATGTTTGATATACGTTCTAGCTTGAATGCCACAAGTAGAATATGCATAAGGAAAACCTAACCTTCAAAGTTGCATGGGTAATTCATAAGTAATTGGTAAATCTACATATGATTGTTAAGGGGACGGCGGAACCCTAGGCCTTTACAATTTGGTTTTCAAAACTCTTGTCTTTTGTTTTCTTTACTTTGTCAATTTATTTCATTGTTTTTAATATTTTAGATCATTAAATCAACCTCTTCCCAATTTCGTTTTTAAATAATTAATTAAGATTTGATTTTAACATAGATTATTCATTCAATCCCTGTGGAAAACGACCTTGCTTGAGCTGCTATACTATGACAACCTTGTACTCTTGCAAGTATTTTTATGTGTTTTTATCCCTACTTTTGCAGGTGGTAAAAACCTTATCAATCGACATGGTCTGTAATAATTCGAGACAAATGATCTGCAACGACATTTTCGGAACCCTTCTTGTCTCTAATTTCCAGGTCGAATTCTTGTAACAACAACACCCAGCGGATCAAACGAGGTTTGACATCTTTCTTGGACATCAGATGCTTCAAGGCAGAATGATCAGTGTAAACCATGACTTTGGAACCAAGTAGATATGATCGAAACTTGTCTAATGCAAAGACCACAGCCAACAACTCTTTTTCTGTAGTAGAGTAATTAATTTGAGCATCATTCAAAGTTCGACTGGCATAATAAATGACTGATGGAAGCTTGTTCAACCGCTGTCCTAAAACCGCACCAACAGCAAAATCGGATGCATCACACATAAGTTCGAAGGGCTGATACCAATCCGGAGGCTGAATGATTGGTGCAGACGTCAACAGATGTTTAAGCTTAGTGAAAGCTTCCATACAAGCCGCATCAAAGATAAACGCAGTGTCCTTGGCGAGTAAACTGCAGAGAGGTCGAGAAAGTTTGCTAAAATCTTTGATAAACCTTCTATAAAATCCCGCGTGACCTAGAAAAGATCGAATAGCTTTTACCGATTTTGGAGGAGGAAGGCTAGCAATCAAATCAACCTTTGCCTTGTCTACTTCAATACCTTTACTGGAAATCACATGGCCAAGAACAATTCCTTGAGTGACCATGAAATGGCACTTCTCCCAGTTTAATACAAGATTGGTCTGCTCACATCTTTCAAGAACAAGAGATAAACGATATAAACACTCATCAAATGAAGACCCAAAAACAGAGAAGTCATCCATGAAAACCTCTAAAAAACGCTCAACCATATCGGAAAATATACTCATCATGCACCGTTGAAATGTAGCTGGAGCATTGCACAACCCAAATGGCATTCTTCGGTAAGCGAACGTACCATAAGGACAAGTAAATGTAGTTTTCTCTTGGTCCTCGGGAGCAATGGCAATTTGATTATAGCCAGAGTAACCATCTAAGAAACAATAATGGCTATGACCAGCTAAACGCTCGAGCATTTGATCAATGAACGGGAGAGGAAAATGGTCTTTTCTGGTGTCATCATTAATTTTTCTGTAATCAGTGCAAACACGCCACCCAGTGGTCATTCGTGTAGGAACAAGCTCTTCTTTATCATTCTTCACCACTGTAATTCCAGACTTTTTAGGGACAATTTGAACTGGACTAACCCATGTGCTGTCAGAGATGGGATAAATAACACCAACATCCAATAATTTCAATACTTCAGCCCGTACAACCTCTTTCATATGAGGATTTAATCTTCTTTGTGGTTGGCAGACAGGCTTGGAATTCTCCTTCAAATGAATGCGGTGCATACACATGGTAGGGCTAATACCTTTTATATCTGCAATGGCCCATCCCAAACTTGTCTTATGTTTTCTTAGAACTTCTAGCAATTTCTTTTCTTGCATACTCGTCAAATCAGATGCAATGATGACTGGTAGAGACTCAGAAGGACCCAAAAATGCATACTTCAGATTAGATGGTAATTGCTTGAGCTCAAGTGTTGGTGGTTTCTCAATTGATGGAACTAATTTTGACTCGGCAGGAGGAAGTGGCTCAAATTGAGGTTTCCACTTATTAACATTCATAACAGGGGTAGCATCAAGAATTCCATTTATCATGTGTACCTCGCTGTCTTGATCAAAGTCTATGCCAAAATGAGTCAAGCATGTCTTGAGAGGGTCGTCCGAAGATGTTTGTAAAAAGGAATCATGAGTGAATCTTTCAATCATACAAACAGCCAAGGAATCAAGAGCATCAGGACCTTGTCGGCTTGCTTTAAATATATTGAATTCAGCCTTGATATCACCAACTCCCAGCGTCAAAAGCCCACTTCTACAATGAATAACAGCATCCCCAGTAGCCAAGAATGGCCGCCCAAGAATAATAGGAATTTCATTGTTGGGATTTTGGACAGGTTCTGTGTCTAAAATAACAAAATCAGCATCAAAAGTGAACTTTCCAACCTGTACTAACACATCCTCGACAACTCCACGGGGAGTCTTGATCGATCGATCTGCAAGTTGCAGTGTAATAGAGGTTGGTTTCAGATCACCAAGCCCTAATTGCAGAAAAACAGAATAGGGCAACAGGTTAACACTTGCTCCTAGATCAAGCAACGCCTTTTCAAAAGTATGATCACCAATAATACATGTGATGGTAGGGCAACCAGGATCTTTATATTTTCGAGAGAATTTTCGAGTGATTACCGAACTAACCCGTCTAGCAAGAAATACTTTCTTATGGACATGAGACTTACGTTTCGGCGTACAAAGCTCCTTGAGAAATTTAGCATACGCAGGAACTTGATCAATTGCATCTAACAAAGGAATAGAAATCTGCACTTGTTTGAATAACTCCAAAATCTCCTTGTAATTTGAATTCTTCCTGGATGATGTTAATCTTTGAGGGAACGGAGCTCTAGGCACATGAGTCATTTGACTGTAAGATCGATGTTTTTCACCTCCCTCATCCTCGTTGTCTTGAGAATCAGAATTTTCATGACTCTTAGGCATGACCACCTCATTATCTACTTGTTTACCGCTTCTGAGAGATATAATTGAATTAACTTGTTCATGGCCCTTTGGATTGGTCACCGGCTGGCTTGGAAACTTACCACTTTGCCGCTCACTTATTGCATCAGCGAGTTGTCCTACTTGAGTTTCTAGCTTCTTAAGTGAAGCTTGAGTAGTCTGAATAGAAGCTTGAGTTTGTTGCTGGAAAGTCTGAGTGCTTTGTTGAAATGCAAGCTGACTTTGTGCAAGGGCAGCTATACTATCCTCCAAAGATGACTTCTTCGATTCAGAAAAACCAGTTGCAATCCCTTGAGGCTTTACATTACCTTGGGTAGGATTCAATATATTCCGTTGATTTGCATAACTGAAATTAGGGTGATCCCTCCATCCTGGATTATATGTATTTGAGTACGGATTATGCTTCGAAGAATACCCTCCTTGTCCAACAAAATTGACATGCTCTTTATCTGAAAAAGAAGTTATAGGACATGTATTAGTAGCATGATCATTTTCTGAACAGATTGCACATACATCAGACTTGAGAGCTTGTTGAGAACACTGAGGCGATAAGGTTTTGATTAGTGCTTCAATATTCTTGTTCATGGAAGCCATCTCCACTTGCAAACCATCGTTAACACTGATTGCATATGCACTTCTTTTAGCCTGACGTCCCCTTGTATTAAATTGCTGCGAATTCTCTGCAAGTTCCTCGTACATTTCAATTGCTTCTTCATGACTCATCTTCATTAACATACCTTTGCAAGCAGAATCCACAATGGCTTTATTCGAATCATTTAATCCCTCATAAAATGCTTGTACCTGTTCATCTCCGGGCAGATTATGATTAGGACAAATGACAAGCAATTTATTAAAGTGATCCCAAGCCTCATGGAATGAGTCGCCATCTCTTTGAATGAAGGATTGAATCTCTCTTTTCAATTGTTTTTTCTTGTGTGCAGGGAAAAACTTCTTTATGAACTTCTTAGCCAATTGTCCCCAAGCAGTGATGGAATTGGCAGGTAATGAACGCAACCACTTTTTGGCATCTCCTTTTAAAGAAAAGGGAAATAAAAGCAATTTAATCTCATCAGCACTAAGTCCCCTAATGTTCTGCGTTTTGCATATGTCGAAGAATTCTTGAATGTGCGCATAAGGATCTTCTTTTAGAGATTCTCCATTGAAGTGAGGAAGCATATTGAGCAGCTGAGGAGATAACATACAAGTTCCATCAATATTAGGTTGGAATGCAATGCACGAGGGCTGATCCAAATCCTGAGGGTCAAAAGAATCCCTCATCGGCCTTCGAACCGGCACAATTTCCTGAACTTGCTCAGCCATCTCTATTTCTTTTTCAGAAGTTGGTGGAGTCTTGAGAACCTTTCCTCGAAATAAGTGTTTCCGTTGCTGGCTTCGCAAGGTCCGCTCAAGTTCTTGATCGATAGGAATAAGTGCTAGATTGAGTGATCGACGTCCTTGCATCTACCACAATAGAACAAAACTGAGCAGTACCTAAAAACAAACAAACAAAACTTAAGAAAGAAAGAAAAAAACACACGGAAGAAATGAGACAAAAATAAAAAAAATAAATAAAAAAAATCACTAACAAATAAAATTCTAAACAAACTATTTGAAGCAACAATTAAAGTTTAAATTGGAAAAAGCAATCCCCGGCAACGGCGCCAAAAACTTGATGTGAATTTAAACTAACCTAATAAATAGATTAATTCAAACCAAATTTACTCGCAAGTGCACGAATCAGTTGTAGTGGAAATATGTAAATACGAGATCGAATCCACCGGAGTTGATTTAACAATTTAATCCTATAACTATTACTTAACAAGTTGAAATAAAGATTGGGTTTGTATCGAAGAATAATTAAAATTAACAATGCTTAAAAAGAAATATGATTGAGAACAAGTGTAAGAAAACACTAAGGCTTTGATTCCACCACTAATTGTCATACCCTAGTATCCAATTGTCAACTCATGAATTATCAAATTAATGAAAACAACGTCCGTACATATGTCCGTGGTCGGGTACACATGCCAATAATTTCCCAAAGAGATGTGAATTTTACCGTGGTCAGGCTTAAACTCAACTATTCCTACAGTCTCTATATCCATGGTCCGGTATACACAAACATGCAGAAATCCAATTAAGCACAGTGAGAAACAAATTAACCACTTATCAACTTGGTCACATTAAACAAACAGCTAATTTTCTAGGAAGCCACACAAACCAATATTTGTCTACGGTCGGATCAAAATATAAGCTCATGATTCTCATTCACAAAGCATCAATAGAATCCAATTCATGGTCAGAAATAAATTCATATGCAAATAATTTCAATATCAAAATTCTAGGCTATGGTCAAGCACAAAGAAACCAATATCAAAATTACAATTCCACTAGTGAATGAAACTAATCATCAATCTGAAATCCACGAATTAAACAATCAAATAACTAGAGTAATCATAATTAGGGCTTCCTCTTAGCCTTAGCTAAGAGTTTAGAACCCCATGAACAAAGAATTCATAGTATTTCTATATAAAATATGCATAAACTAAAACTGAAAAGGACCCAATATCTGGTGCTCTCCTCTTGCTCCTGTTTCCACGCCAGAAGAGGTTCTGTTCTTCCTTGCCGCTGCTCTGTTTTTACGCCCCCGAAGCAATTTGTTTTCCTTCCCCCCTTTTGTTCCGCCCTCTTCTCCTCTGTATATCCGTGCTCTTAGTCCCAATTTTCTACCAAATAGGAATCTAAATCAAGTTGAGATTCCTTCCTCAAATAATCTCCACCGCCTCACTTAAAAGCCACGGACTGGAAGTTGGTGTTTTGGGTAAGTAAATCTGATTCATCCTTCTCAAATAAGTCGAAAAGCCTCCCTTGGAAGTATTAGCTTTTGATCCACATAAGTAAAAACAACACCCTGCCTATTGGTCTTTTACCTAACAATAAAATAACATTTAATTAAATGAATGAAGCCAATGTAATTAGGAAGACTAAAACGTATAGGATGTATTAAGACCATGTTAAATTCCACTTTTATCAATAAACCTCATAATCCTTATAAATTACAAAACGAAAGTAATTTACTCCAAATAATCAGAATCAAGCACTAATAAATATAAATATAAGGGTAATAAATGTAATAATTATGTGTCTATCAGAATATGCTAAAGATCTGGAGAATTAATTCAAGACTTGGAAGATAAGGAATCAGCAAGAAACAAGGAAACCTTATCCTACCTTATCTTATCCAAACATTATCCAAACCAACCTTATCTTATTTTATCCTATCCTAATCTAATCCTACCTTAATTCCAGCTGCAAGGGGGAATCAATTTGACATTAGACCACCTAATATCAGGTTTCTAGAAGTCCTGACCCTAGATTTATGCCGCATACCCTATCTCTATTCCCTCTATGAATCTGCCGCACATCATTTTCCTTGTTGGAGTAGAATGTGTAATCCTTTTCCTTCACAAACTTCATGTCGTGTACTCCCCTATAAATAAACACACAATGCCGCAACAATTGACACAAGAGGTTTAGAGAAAAATTCAGAGAAATAAACACAAGTGTGCCGCAGCTTTGCAAGGAAGGAATGAGGGAGGAGCTTTGTGCCGTGCCTGCCATCCAAAGCCTTTGGAGTGCTGGAGCATTTCTGGGTTTATTCTATCCTTAGTTTTAGTCCAATGTTTATTTTAATTTGGCTTTCAATTATGATGAACATCTGGAACTAATTTCGTTTTAGCTAGAGGTGAATTCGAAGCCATGAACATATGTGTTATATGAATTGATTACATCCAGTTATTGTTTCATAAATCGTGAATGCAATTTACTTATCTGTTTTATTGATAACTTATTCTTGTGTGTTAATTAAGGGTGCACACTTAGTTTGCATGCAAGGATTTGATGCTAGAATATAAGGGAATTTCACCTAATCGTTATGAACTTATATTCACAAGTAGTAAAAGTCACTAGTCATGATTGTGTTAAGTAAATTCATGGCAGGAGTATCATGCAGTTCATAGTTACAAATGCCTTGTCAATGCTTATGATTTTCACAGAACTTAATGATCTTTGATATGTATCTCTATCATGCAGTTCATATAGGGAATTTGATAAGAATACTTTGGTTGCGTCGCTGAGTCCAATTCAATGAATTTAGGAAAATCTGAGAGTTAATTTGTGCAGTTCACGGTTAACTTGGGGCATTGTCATTCATGGTTTATAGGAAGAATAACTTGAAATCAATTGGTATGCATATGTGTAGATCACCCTAGAATTCGTACCAATTTAGTTGTTTCTGCAGTTTACTTAGTTTTAGTTTAATTTCGTCAAACACATCCCCCCTTTAGTGTGTCGAGTCAAGTTAAGTCTAGAATTCGTCCAAGTCACCCTTTAGTTCCCGTTTTGAGTCAATTTGCTTGTTTTGCGCTGTTTTGAGTCAGTTTGGTTAGTTTTGTGTATTTGAGTTTAGTTTTCAATTTTTGAGTCAAGTTAGTGTAGATTAGCATCATTCCTAATCCCCGGCCTAGAACGATCCCTACTTACACATACTACAACTATCTAAACGAGGGTTTAATTTGTGTGTTAGTTTCTACCACATCATAAAGTTCTAGGGAAGTTGCGTGGGGACTTTTCCAGAGTTTAGTTTTCAATTTTTGAGTCAAGTTAGTGTAGATTAGCATCATTCCTAATCCCCGGCCTAGAACGATCCCTACTTACACATACTACAACTATCTAAACGAGGGTTTAATTTGTGTGTTAGTTTCTACCACATCATAAAGTTCTAGGGAAGTTGCGTGGGGACTTTTCCAGGTTCTAAGACTCTGTAAACTCGCCGGGATCGTGACGGAGTAACCTTGCTCCTCGTCGGAGCTTCTGGTTTCTCGGGTTACACTCATTCGTTCAACAGTTAAGTGTTATCACTGAGTTCGTGAGGTCAAGGGGAATACGATGATGTAAAGCTCACGTTCAATCTGTGAGGTTTTGATGGGTTTGGGTGTGGGTGTGTCATGGTGCAAAGGAAGAAGAAGGGAGAAGAGTCGAGAAGGAGAGTGTACGTGTGTGTGTGCGTGTCTGATGGGGCGGAAGAAGAAAATAAATATTTTCTGATTGGGCCACGGGATATAAGGGCCTAAATAATTGGGTAGATAAGGGTTGAGTTTTGGATCAACATTCAAAAGAAAGACAACTTAATTCTACCCAGTTACGCATTCAGTTGTTCTTAACCTTTTTTGTTACTACTCTGATTCAGCCCTAACTCGCATCAACGCGCTCGTGACATCGAGTATGATTTAATTACGATAGCGAGAAAAATAATTTAAATCTACACATGTACATCCACATCACTTAACCAACAAGGCATATTCGTCACTTTACACACTCGGGGGAAAAAGTTATATAATAAATTAGGACGGGTCGTCACAGGACTCCATAACACTAATTGTATGCTATTTTCCTATTTCTAAACGTGCGTCGGACGCCAACATGATTTTAATTTTACCTGACATGTTAATCTAATTTCCTTTTACAAAATGATGCATGCATGTGAAAACATTTCATTTTGTTCAAAATTCTCTTGATCAAAGACTGACTTTCCTTTGGATAGCCGCCATATTAGGAAACAATAATAATAGTTGTAGGCCCATTACTTCATGTTTAATTCTTCATAATGGTTACATGATGTGAGGTCGGCATGAAGCACAACAAGATTTTCAATTTTGCAATTGATGCTAGTTAAATTATGTGTTTGACAAACCCCGACCCAAATATCCATGTTGATACCGAAGTTAAATGTGATGGCTGATACTCTGAAGGTGGTGAAGCCATATTATAAAAATGTTGAGTAAAAGTATGAATAAATTAAAACCGAAGCCTATAACTGTTGGTGAGAGTGCACAGTGCTGGATGTACCCATATTATATAAATGTAATGTCAGATTACAGATGCAAGTGCAATAAGAGTAAAAATATTCTCATTATAGGTAGGATGGATATTACACAATTATAGAAATTAAAAATCCTATATTTACTGGAGTAGATGTCAAAGCCAACAAAGATCCCTCGCATGCCACATAAACCCAGCTACTAAGAGGGGTACAAAATAAAAAGTGTGAGTGGGCAAAAATAATGGTTTAATAAACTTTTTTTTTTTCTCTCAATATAATAAGCTATCGCTGTAAAACCCATACTATTTCCAAAATATACTGCATGGAAGTATGAAAATCAAGTACCATATAAAACAAATATTTCCAAGTATAAGGTAAACCACAATATTTAACAACAATGTATAATGTTTTGCCTCATATCATACTACGTAATAGTATGAACATCGATTATCATAAATCCAAATATTCAAATGTATGGTAAACCACAACATCTCAACTATATAAAATAGAATGCTCATTACAACTATGCAGATACATAACCCCATGCAGAAAGTAGTTACATGGAACAAGCTAGGTATAATAATCGATGCTCAAATACTACATACACGAGAAACTGGTGCTAAGCGTATCACATACGAGTCCTAGTTGCCTACTGCAAACTAGTATAGGAAGGCACCTACGATGGGTCCATAGTGAGTGTAACGATGCGTTGTGAACGTACATGTCAAGTTGGTCCTAACCCGAACGAGTACTATAGACACTAGTGTAAGCATGTATGATGAGCAGTTATAAATATGTACGATCATGCCATAACTGTCTCATAACTCACTAGAAGAAAAAAAGGGTCATTCGCGAAGGTCAAATGCAGTCGAAAAACACATTTTGTCTTCGGGAATAAGTGAAAACACCCTCGCTAGGTGTTATAAACTGAAATAGAAAGGAACGAAGTTACCAAAAATGTAGAACCCTTGAGTGGTGAATGATTCTTGGGATGAGTCGCGGACTAAGTCGCTCTCTTTAAGACGCTTCGCGGCTCTTCCCAAAGTGTGCAAGCAGTTCACAAACACCACGTCTTCCCCAGGATAAAACAGCCAAGAACCTTCTTCTTCTGATAAAGTTCTTCCTTGCACAGTGAAAGAACCTTCGAACTCACACCCTTTCGATATGTTGCTTTTTAGAAAAATGTATGTGAACAAGAGTTCTTCTTCCTTCTCATTTACCATCCGCCTCACTAATATATATGATATTCATTAAGAAATAGACGTTGGGGGTTTTTAAACCGTAAGGAATAAAATAAATAAATAAAACGGAAGAGATTGAAAAGGACGGAAAAGGTTAATAGCATTTAACTATTATAGACTTGTTCTTCTTCTTACAAATCTTCCGACTAATATATATATATATATATATATATATATATATATATATATATATATATATATATATTATGTAAAGAAAAAGATGTTTGAAATGTCAAAACGTAAGAAAAGTCAAAGAAGTTATATGGGTGAAAGATTGTATGCAATCAAAACGCACAGGACATAGAGGCAATCAAAACGCAACAAAAGTATTAAAAGAAAGATTCAAAAAATGGATGAGACCAAACCGTACACACCACAACAGACAAAGTTATGTATTTGATCTTGGAATCCCACATTTAATAACACTTTACGTTTTATATTTAATATTTGGTAATAAAACATAATTTAAATATATTTAAATATTTAAATAAAAACATATTTGCTCCAACAATCCCCCACTTGTTTTTATTTAAAAACTGTATCAAGCAACATATCATAAAGCTATGCATAAGTAAAGGTGTTTCTCAACTTGAACCTGTACATAGTGTTAGTGATCCAGATTATACTAGAGTAACTTATAATTTTGAACTCTATCTCTGACAACACCACACACATAACTTTATTAAGGTGAAGTTCAAAAAGCCAGCACTTTACGGTCATGTGCTTGTATCCCAGTATAGTGAACGCTCTAGAAACTTGCCCAAGATTTCATAGGAAGCGGCCTCACTTCCACATTCACATAGGTAAGACTATCAAGGATATTCCTGTAGCTAGATATCCCACTCAACATAGAGTATAGATCTTACTAAGAGAAAAAATCTCAACCTTAAAACACTTCAGGATGTCATGCTTCTTAGGGATGGACATGGAATAATATTCCAAATGAAAATTAGCAAGACTTCACTCATATCACTTGTGACTTGTTATTACCCTTTGAACCTATTTCTTGGGATCTCCAGTCTATAGGTTGGGTTGCTATCACAAATGACTCAATTTTCTACGGGCTTTAGTCCCATCCCTTTCGAGGTTTTCCAAACCTTTTCTCATGTTAGTCCTTTCGTCAAAGGATCAACCAAATTTTCTTCAGACCGTATATGTCTGGAATCGGTTTCTCCCATAAAGGGGTATCTGATAGTAGGTTCATAAATTTTAGAAGAATTAGAACCCCCACTATTTCGAAGATTAAAGGAAATTTAATCAACAAAATTTTTCCTTATCGCTGAAGTGTGCATCACATCTTTCAGTATCATAGTTTTTCCAGAGGTGAACCTCAGCTCCACCTCTCCAGTACCAGCAATATCAGTTGAGCATGAATCACCCAACAACACCTTCCTTCCCTTAGCCACATAATATGTCTTGAAAATGGAACGATCATAGCAAACATGGCGAGAAGCGCCAGTGTTCACCCACCAGCCTTCGGATCCATCAACTAGGTTGATTTCTGATATCATTGCAGTCAATTGCTCTTCAACAAGATTTTCCTGAGAAGCAAAGTTTTCCTTATAATGCATGGCACATTGAAAACGTCTTAAAATTGTTGTAAACTGAAACAGAAAGGAACGAAGTTACCAAAAATGTAGAACCCTTGAGTGGTAAATGATTCTTGGGATGAGTCGCAGACTAAGTCGCTCTCTTTAAGACGCTTCGCGGCTCTTCCCAAAGTGTGCAAGCAGTTCACAAACACCACGTCGTCCCCAGGATAAAACAGCCAATAACCTTCTTCTTCTGATAAAGTTCTTCCTTGCACAGTGGAAGAACCTTCGAACTCACATCCTTTCGATATGTTGCTTTTTAGAAAAATGTATGTGAACAAGATTTCTTCTTCCTTCTCATTTACCATCCGCCTCACTAATATATATGTATATTCATTAAGAAATAGACGTTGGGGTTTTTAAACCGTAAGGAATAAAATAAATAAATAAAACGGACGAGATTGAAACGGACGGAAAAGGTTAATAGCATTTAACTATTATAGACTCGTTCTTCTTCTTACAAATCTTCCGACTAATATATATATATATATACATATATATATATATATATATATATATATATATTATGTAAAGAAAAAGATGTTTGAAATGTCAAACCGTAAGAAAAGTCAAAGAAGTTATTTGGGTGAAAGATTGTATGCAATCAAAACGCACAGGATATATATATATATATATATATTATGTAAAGAAAAAGATGTTTGAAATGTCAAAACGTAAGAAAAGTCAAAGAAGTTATTTGGGTGAAAGATTGTATGCAATCAAAACGCACAGGACATAGAGGCAATCAAAACGCAACAAAAGTATTAAAAGAATTTTCTCCAAAAAAAAAAAAAAAAAAAAAAAAAAAAAAATATTAAAAGAAAGATTCAAAAAATGGATGAGACCAAACCGTACACACCACAACAGACAAAGTTATGTATTTGATCTTGGAATCCCACATTTAATAACATTTTACGTTTTATATTTAATATTTGGTAATAAAACATAATTTAAATATATTTAAATATTTAAATAAAAACATATTTGCTCCAACACTAGGTGTCAAAAATTACTCCACTGGAAATACCTTTTTTTTCTAACGAGCCATCGAAAATGCTTCGTTTCTGACTCATGTGGTTCATAGTTACTAATTATCTTTCTGTATAAATTTTTAAAATGGCAAAATTATTTTATGTCCAACATCCTATAGTCGCAATGTCACATCCCAGACTGGCTCCGTCGTAGCACGATATTGTCCGGTTTGGGCCACGCCCTCACGGTTTTGTTTCTGGGAACTCACGAGCAACTTCCCAATGGATCACCCATCATGGGATTGCTCTAGCCCGAACTCGCTTAACTTTAAAGTTCCAATGGAGTCCGAAGCCAATGAGCTCCCAAAAGGCCTCATGTTATATGGAGGTGGGCATGTACATATAAGGCACATCACCCCCTCTCCATTGGTCGATTTGGGATGTTAAACGCAAGTACTTAACTGACCGTCAAAAATACTTTCCATACAACATCTATTTTTTGCGATGATATATTTTTGACTCTCTGTCGAAAATTAATTTTTATATTTATTTTTCTTATTTAATTCTTTTCATAATTTTGGCTGATAACCTAAACTAAAACTTTAATTTTAGTGAACCAAGCAAATTATTTTCACCCTTGACAATAGACAATTTTATTTATAATTCAAATAGAGGTAACTTTTAGCCATTTAATACTATAGTCTAATGATATTCTTTTTCATTTGTAAGTGAGAGGCTTTAGGTTCGATTCTCGCCAAAGACGAATTTGAATTACATTATTGCTAGAACATTTGAATCACATTATTGCTAGACCATTTGCCACAAAGTAAAATGGTCCCCACAACTTTTTGAAAACAAACAGCCCCACGTGGGGGTGTTTCCCATTTGTCAAACCAATAAAGTCATCCAAGGATCTCAATTAAATGGGTTGTTGGTTAATCCAACGGTCGAGGTTCAAATTATTTTTTTAGGTTAAAATATTTTCATGTATTGATTTAGTGATTTTTCAAAATTTATCGGAATTTAAATATTTTTAGGTTAAAATGTGCATATAATTAATTTAGGATAGTCTACATAATTTATTTTTTTTAAAAAAAAGTTAATTTAAAAAAAAAAAACCTTAATTCATTCTTTGATAATCTCGGGCTAAAATTTTAGGTCAGAAGGGTTGGAGCAGAACAGCTATTTCTGGGCTAAAACCTAAATTTTCTGGGCTAAATATTTTTAAGTTTTAGGTCACCATTGGAGATGGTCTTAGTGTAGATAATATCGTTTATTCAAAAAAAAAAAGGTAACTTTTTGCCACTTAGTACTAAGATCTAGTGATATTCCTCTTCATCTACAAGTGAGAGGTCCTAGTTTTGATTCTCGCCAAAGACGAATGTGAACCACATTATTGCTAACTCATTGTGAGGCTAAGCCCACCTTCTCCCCTTAGTGTAGAAAATATCGTTTGTTTGTAACTTTTACATTGGCACGATGTCTAATATAAAAATCCCTACAAACAGAAAATACACCCCAAATGTAACTTCAAAACTAATAACAATAACAACTTGTCGTCCAGCTCTCCCAACTCAATTCGCTAATACAAACTTGTTACCGCGCACAAACCCCATGATGCCAGTCCGTGAATCATTTCAACCTTTACATCTGCAGTTACATTATTCTGTTTACGCCCAAACCCCATGATTGCAGAGAACCTCACACGTTGTTATCTAAGACAATGTACGGTTGTGCACCTGCAATGCTCAGTTGTATACTTGCTAATTCCTTCACGAAACATATTTAAAGGTAAAAGCTTTTATAAAACCAATGCAAACTTTATACAACCTTCAATAAAAAAACACAAAGTTCAGTAGAAAAAATAAATAAATAAAATAAAATAAAATTATCACCTGTTGTTCCATGAATTAGTTCCGTGCTTATCGGACTTGTCGGTGAAAGATCTGTGGAAATCAATAAATCGAATAGCCGGTTATCAAAAGAAAAAAGGGAAATAGATGGGATCATATCAGAAGCATCAACTATCTATGCAGATTTGGCAATTGAACTATTTTTATCCACCCAACAGCCATATAACTATGGGGCATGGTCCTGGAATGATCTTGCAATCTTATTACAATATAATACTAAACTACATAAGTAATAACCAAAATGGAAAACCAACAGCCATATCCAACAAGAAAGCACAACCAAATATAATTTCTACAATCTGTTCACATAGGATATCACCAGAAAAACCACAATTTAGCACTCATCTGGTAATTTGATATTCCAACTCAATCTTACATTTCCACTTTGTAATTCTGCATAATTTAATTTATATAAAATTTGGTTTTCTCTAGAGGAATACCAGAGAGATTGACGTTAAGAACAAGATTAGTTGGGTTTTCCTAAAGATAATGCATTGTCCAATTAGTTTCTATGCTTTACAAAATCAATAACTTACTCGAACGAAACTCAAAAAGTCTGGTAGGCGGCCACTGAAGAAAAGTATTTGCTTATTTTTGTTTGTTTCCAAATTGATTGGGTGCGTGTGTGAAGTGTCCAGTGTGATTGCTCAACCTCTTTCGTTGTTTCGATGGACTGAGACTTGATTTCGAATCTTTAACAATGACTTTTGTGGGTATCACTATCATTTTTCCGAAGGCCGGCTGGAAATGGGAGGAGGATTCTCTTCCCCCCTAATCTCTCTCCCCTTCCCTCTTCTCCTACTTGAATGTTATGGTTAAGTTATGTCAACATGTTATATTGATTTTTTTATAGAGACAATAAGACAAAAAATAAAGTGTGAGAAAAGCAGAGGAAAAGAGATAAAAATAGAAGGGGAGAGAATCATACTCCATGAGAAAATGGAATCTTCAGAATATCCGAGCTCTCATTCTCTCTTGTAGATAAAATCAAGGATTGCCATAAAACAGTAATACGTTTTGGAATCGAGAGTTGAAGAGTTGTCCACGTCGGAAAAAGTTTTGTCAAAGTAGCTTTTTAAAGAATCTTGAGCATCTCCCTCTTATTGTCAATGCAGATTTGTGATCACGAACCCTCTAAAACGAGCATCGTAAGAGTTAAGAATTGACATCGGATGCATCATACATATAATATCGGTCTAGACTCTAAACCCTAAACTAAAAGGCTTAAGTAGATATCTAAACCAAAAACTCATGTTGGAAGTGTTTTAGCACATAGGAATTAACCTTTGACCTGTTTATTGTATGATCCGTACCTGTTTGAAGTGCCTGCAAAATAAGAAGCATGTGCAATGCACATTTTAACAATTCGTGACAGTAAACTGCTAGAAAACTTGTGGCTATCTGCTTATGCTGCTAGAAAACTGCTCGAAGTAGGATTAATTATTTCAACAAGCACTAATTCAAGCATAAAAAAATTAATTTTAAGCTGATCTGACAATGGAATAATTTGGATCCTCCTGTTCTAGGCATAATTTACTGAACAATTATGGAGGCCAAAGAAAGAGGGGGTGCAGCACATAGAGAGAAGAGAGAGATGTGTAATTGTGAGGTGTGTGTTGTATCACCCCATTGTGCCTTTATTTATAGTAGTAGGGAAGGTTAATTCCTTAGCCTAATAGGATTACAACTCTAATAGGATAATATCTAGTCTAAAAGATATGGTAGAATCCCATAAGGATATCCTAGATATGTTAGGATTTACACAATCACATTCCTAATCTAATAAGACTGCAACATTCCGCCTTGAGTATGTAAATACTCAAACAAATGGAGCATCAGGGCTTCATCGATGAAGTAAGTATAGTTGATGAAGTCGTCGACACAATGAGCGAATGTGAGTCTCAAATCAACGGAAGAATGCATAAAAATGTAAAACTCACAAAACCTCGCTATGGTAAAACCCAAGGTGGGAGAAAAACCCATAGACTAAGGAGAAAAGTGAGAAGTTGCATTAAGTCAAAACTATACATCTTTCGGACGCAAGTAGAAGATCTCACAAGGGTATGATCAGTCCAGGATGGGTGCCTCATCAAAACCTAGTTAGGTAGCAAAAACCCAGCGGGAAAAATGCTCCTCATCGTAGGGAAAAATACTACATTAAGATCAACTGAGTATACTTTTGGATACTCCCCCTGAGTTTGACAGAACTTCCAAATGAGAACTACAAGCATTGCATATGATAGTTAGGCATACAAATTCCTTGGACAAGCCTCTGGAAGGTTGACTTCGGTAGTGACATCGTGTAGAGGTCGGCAAGGTTGTCTGGGATTAGCTTGCATTACTTCAATCTCCTGATGCTTTGTTGATGTAGATGTAGACACAATATATCTTGGTGTTGACTTCGTTGATGTATCATGTCTTGGTCAGGTGGATACATGCGGCATAGTCTTCAAGGATCGTCGTTGGGACTTAACGATGGATGAAAACATAGCATGTACTTCAAACATGCTCAACAAGAACTCCTAGCCATGTCTCACTTGTGGCGTAGTGAAGTGAGGTGAGTCCTGGAATAATTCGAAAATTTCGCAACTAAGGTCATATCAGGGACCTCCAAGATATTGAGATATCCCTTAATGATAAAGACATAACCATTCGAGGATGTGCCTTGTGCGGGTATGATAAGTAACCAGAGTTAGCATCACAAACAAGGCAATCATCATTTCGAGGATCAGGGGGATCGAATCCGCTTAAGATGCGTTGGGATTTTCCCAAATTCGTAGTTTCAAGGAACGTCTTTAATACCAATTCAATGGTTGCATGTAGGTGCGTTCTGTATCTTTACCAATAAATCAACACCGAAGAAGATGTCCTATCTAATACAATGAGCCAAGTACAACGAAGCACAAAGTTAAACGCAGATATGGAATTTTGGATTCCATAACCTCTTCAAGGGTCTCATTTGCATATAACGTATGGACGATCACAAGTATACTCAAAGGTAACACATTCGAGGTGTAGTTCGACTGGTAACCAATGTACCGTCAGAACAACGCTTGAACTTCAGGTCAAGGCATAAACTAGTTTTTCCAAGATCCTTCATCTCAAATTTCGTCTTCAGGTGCAAGGTAGTTTTCTCAAGCTCTTCCGAAGTCTTAGTGAGATTCATGTCAACGACATAAACTGTAACTCTAGCAATTCAGAATAAGACTTCATAGTTTAACACGCAAGGGCACAATTCATCCCTGACTGATCAAATAATCACTTAGATGGGTACACCACACCGGTCGGATTGCTTCAATCCATAAGTGAACGCCTCAAACGAGTTGAGAGGGTGTTCCGTGCTTTGGAACTATTTGAACCAGTCCATGTAAATCTTGGGGAACTTACATGTAAATCTTCATATCTATATCCCTATGGAGAAATACTAACCCCATTTCATAATGCTGCAATCCATCACAAGACATTTGAGAGAAACCTTGCATCGTAAAACGTGCATAATATCGCATTATTTTATTCATCTCATTATGCATCATTTCCCACTTGTAACATAACAGGGTTACCTTGGGTAGTGTAGAAACAATAGGTCCAAAACACACTTTGGTAAGGAATTTTAACCTGGATTGTAATTTCGGTTATCCAATCAGTACTACGTTGTCACTTAATCAACGGAACACGCTTCGATATCGTCGGTTTTTATTTATGTCGGTAGCTACCATATACATGAAAACATCATCGATGATAATCTCATTTCAATTCCATTAACTCATCCAAACTAGTATACTGAACCAAAAACTTCAAGTCTCGGGAGTAATCCGGCTCAATCTCATGAGGCGGAAATGATTTGAGACAACAATTAATATGGATTCATTGTTATGCCGTGACCTTCCTCTTCTAGGGAAATGAATCCTATGAACCAAGTGATCTGTTGTTCTCTAGGCCAAGACAGATTGATTGGCTATCCGTTGGTGTACTGGAACATCCAACAGGGACGTCCAAACCGTTCAACAGGGGCGACACACCTTCTAGGGATGTTGACTCGACGTCCATTGAGTACGTCTATCCTTGCAGGCATGTTTGCCGCTGGTATATGATCTTGTCACTTTAGCTGGATTAGAGGATGCATCTGGAGCAACATTTTGAAAGGTAAAATACATCACATTTGTTTATCATACTTGTGCGGTACGGGAATCAAGATGAGACATAATGGGCAACGTCCACGCAAATTTATGTCATTCTACAGGAACGTTGACGTTCTTATCTCCCCTAATGGGCGGTAAAGAGATTGCATGGAAAGGCTTTAAGAGAGCTGGTGTCAAGAAGAATCATAATCGACAAAGATTCACATCCTTCTTTGAGAACCCATGTTGGTATGTTGCGGCGGCGCAACTTGGCACATGGAATGCACACCCAAATGCGTAAATACGAAAAGCGTCAGGTTCGTACCCAGTAACCAACTGTAACGTCGAAAATGGTTGAGTGGTAATGGGCCTCAAGGCGGACCAACATAACTGCTTACAAGATTGCATAGCCCTAGGCAGAAATTGAAAACTTGGTACGTTCACCAAGGTCTGGGTGATCATTTAAATTGCGCTTTATGATCACTATGCAAGGCTATTTAGGGTGAACATGGAAATTTGATGCTCAATTATAAACCCAAAAAACATGCAATACTTTATAGAAAACCATCGATATAAACTCTTCGGCATTATCCAGTCTCCCAAACTTTAAGGGATAAGTAAAGTAGTGAACCCTTAAAATCGGACATGAGGTTTAGCAGCAATGTGTGTGGACAAACATGTGACTAGTTTATCGATTCATCAACCAAAACCATAAGTATTTATATGGTTCGCATTTTGGTTGGATTAGTACACATATATTCCCTTGAATCCACTGTGAAAAAAGGGTCATTTCGTATCTTTGCTAGGGATGATTTAGAAAATCAATTTCCCCAATGAGCAGGCTTGGGAAAATGTGCTTGTAGGCACAAGATCCTTACTTTGGGTAAGGAAATGCGTTATGGCATCATTGTTTGACCTAAGTGTCCTAAAAGGTCGTGCCAAAGCAAGTAAACTGCTTAAATCACTCAGCTTCAGGCCGACCACATATGGCATGTTCCTAGTTAGGAGGCAGACCACTGGCCCCAAATCAAAGTTTCAGGCTCATTTTTGGAGGTAGTGCATATATATTTTACTCTATTTTCTTCAATGGTTTCATTCATGACCATTGTTCTCTCGAATATCCTTAAAATTCAACGACGTTCTTCCAGAACAGGGAGAATATCAGGTCTCTTAAATGGTAATGTAGTACCATTCATACAACGAAGAGTGTGCCAATGCTCTTAATAAGGTTAGATGGACATGAAGTCGTTGATAGAGATGTGATTTAGGTGTAAAGTTAGTGTGCGTAATATCGCATTCATCCAGACAACTAACTTTCCCATATTCGTACCTAATGATGTGTTTGATTGAATTCGGTCACATGTATACAAGAAACATGATTCAATTAACTCGTATTCGAGGATAATATCAATAAGATTATCCATAACAAAAAAACAAACACCAAACTTGAATCCAAGAATATGGAAAAATGTTCACAAAGTAAATGGTTTACTGAGGGGATTCTGTAAGATCCCACATCGTCCAGGGGTGTGGATCCTGTAAGCCTTAAATGTATATTCCCATATCTACCTAGCATGAGGCCTTTTGGGAGCTCACTGGCTTTAGGTTCCGTAGGAACTCCGAAGTTAAGCGAGTTCACGCGAGAGTATTCCTAGGATGGGTGACCCACTAGGAAGTTCTCGTGTGAGTTTCCAGAAACAAAACCGTGAGGGCTTGGCCAGGGCCCAAAGTGGATAATATCGTGCTACGGCAGAGTCGAGCTCAAGATGTGGTGGGGGCCCGGGTCGGGATGTGACAGATTCGGCTAGCAATGTCATCCATGGCAAAATTCTGCTCTTCCAACAATGTTCGATGAAGCAAAATTAGTCTCACATATTGACTACAAGAATGGTACTCCTCAACAACATTGGTAGGACCACGAACAGGTGCATAACCAATGATCGATTCCATCAAGACAACAGTAGATTCTGCAGGGTTGATCAAGTTTTAGGTGCCAAGGATCATGCTTCGGGCACGATGACACACCTTAGCGAGCCCTGATTCTACCATATGTTGTAAAAATAAACTCGAAATTGGATTATGAGAGAGACAGACCCAAAATTAGATTCGGTAGGCTCCAGCCAAAGCTGGAGTGGTCTGTTCGGTAGGCCTCTACCGAAGCAGAGCGGTACCGTTTGGTACACCTCTGCCAAAGCAAAGCATGCCCTTCGGTGCATTCATGCCGAAGCAGGGCACCACCATTTGGTAAGCTTTGACCGAACTAGGTTAAGCCATTCAGGTAGACTCCAGCTGAACTAGGTCAATTCCGTTCGGTAGACTCCAGTCGAAGTTGGGTCTATACCTTTCTCTCACGTTTGTGGTAGTAATCAGATTTGAGAATTTGGTAAACTTCCACTTTCTACACTGCTGCTTCAGGAGCCAGTTAGAAACATGGAAGGACGAGAAAAGTATTCTTCAATCAAACTTCGATCGGATTTATAAACTTCAGAATTGTACTCATTTATGGACGTAATCATGGTGTGCTTCAGGCAATATCTCGCATGATCAAATGGTTCGTAGGAGCAAGCCAAAAAACCATGGAATCCTTGTTCAGTAGGTACTTTCGTGGGTAATGCTTCAAGCATAAGTCTTCGAATGAAGATCATGGCAGAGGCTTTTCAGCTTTTCCATGCCATTTTTGGCTCGCAGCTTCTTAATAGTTAGGTGGAGATTCACGTCTTGTACCCCACATAAAGTGGCTTCTATTAGAAACGTCTAAATAATGGAAATCAAACTTGTGATGATTCGATAATCCACTAAATTGGAGGGAACAAGATTGTGATTGGTGTTATGGGAATAAGTCATCCATAAGCATCAAAGTTAGAACATTAAAGTTCTAAGACATGGTTTTCATGAAAAAAATTGGGTTTTCATGAGTGTATTTGTTTTATGAAAACTTCGGGTTTCAAAGGCACTAAATTTGAAACTATAGGTTCAATTTAGTTTATGAACGTTGAGTTCATAAAAGAGAGGTTCCTGCAAGAACACATAATACAATATGCTGATTTAAGTGTAATGGATTTGAGTTTCTTCGGGAACTTAAGTGTGAGCGCTTCGGAACTACGAAAGGATGTTAACAGTTTCAAAGAAGAGATATAAATTATTGTATAGTTAATGTCCAAAAGTGATCTTCAGGTCAATAATTTTGGATTTCTTGTTAGATTAATGGACTGCTGATCACTTTTAATTAATTCAATACATCGGGACCATACAGGGTCGATCGTAGAAGCAAAATAATGACGTGTTGGTCTTATTAGCTTCAATTGGTAGTGGGCCAAGTGACAAGTGAATTATAGCTTTATTAGCATTAATCACAAACGTCCCAAAATATATTTGGGTATGGTTAAAAGCAAGGGATGCCAAAATATGGCGTCGGGTAAAAAAAAAATAAAAAAAATAACTGCAGTGCAACACATTTGGGCTGGCTGATGAGGTACGGCCCTGCAACAAGCTGTAGGCCTTAGGTTACATGAAATGGCTGAACAGCAGCCCAATTTGGCTGCAGGCCAGCTGGCCAGGGAAAGGAGGCAGAACCCAACATCGTTAGGCTTGCTAGCAGAGGCCCGAAGGAAGCCCATTAGCTTCTAAGGGCATACCAAGTCGTGAGAAGCCCAATAAAGGTTGCTGGCTTCTAGAACGGATTAAGGGATGAAGCCCATGCACCACTGATCTAAGCGGCAGACCTGGTCCTAATTCGAGTAATGTGCCCAGAGGGCTGCCCAGTTGCTGACCCAACCTTCAGGCTTGGTTTGAGATTGGTGCAAGCACATGGCTCCAACGCAGCTTAAGTGACCAGCTCAGCTTTTTCCCTTATTTTTTTTCCTCAGATTCTTAATTTTTTTTCCTAATTGCTTCTAATTTTTTTTCGATTCTTCGACTCACAAATTCCACATAGCATAATTGCGTATTGCATGCACTAATATATATATTGACAAAATATATGAACATATGCAATATATATATCGGAATGTAAATATAAATACAAGGGGTTCATGCATCATGGGGAATGTTATCATGCTTCATGGTCGTTTCAAATATCTTCCTTTATTTTAATCGTACCTGATTGGCAGAAAACAACAAAAGCCTTTGAATTTGTAGAAAATCATTCTCGGAAAGCCGAAATTGCATCTCCAATGTGTTGTATCACGTTCAACACAGAAAAATTAAATTGAATCAATAGCATGTAGATTAATTCAATAAAATAATAAATTAATCATAAAAATAATGATTAAAACGTAATGCTCCCCTGATTGAAGAATAAACTTTCTTTAGCGAAGCATCAAGAGCATGCTGATAACGTGTTGTAGGCATAATTTACTGAACAATTATGGAAGCCAGAGAGAGGGGGTGCGGCACATAGAGAGAGAAGAGAGAGATGTGTATTTTTGAGGTGTGTGTTGTATCACCCCATTGTGCCTTTATTTATAGCAGTAGGATAGGTTAATTCCTTACCGTAATAAGATTACAACTCTAATAGGATAATATCTAGTCTAAGAGATATGGTAGAATCCCATAAAGATATCATAAATATGTTAGGATTTACACAATCACATTCTTAATCTAATAGGACTGCAACACCTCCATTATTTAGTAAATATATATTATATAGAATTTACGAAATCATGGTTATATCACTATTCCTTTCTCGTTCCTCAAGTAACTCAAGTTCTCTCTCCTTCCCTAGGTGATCCACTTCAATATTCCCAATTATTTTTGCAAAAACCAACCAAATCAAAGCCTACTTAATCATCTAACTGTGATTCAACAAAAATCAAAAGACCAAACGATGTTCAATTTGCTTGACCTTTCGCCAAGATGATTTTAAAATCATGGTTCTAATAGTGCCCTATTTATCTAAACTGATGTTAACCAAAACACTTAAGCTTGCCCTTATAGATGGTAATCTCTTTTCTTACTTTGGACTGGTATAGTAAATTGAGAAAGACTAGAAAAGGGAAAAAGAAAGTTGGGGGAATTTGTTGCCATGATCAAAATATAAACTCAATTATTGATACTAATTGTGTCCCGTTATTGGGAACTTACTTGTCCTCTACTTATAATTAACAAATCTTTGTTATCCGGACATCATAACCAAAATCGTGCATTCTGTTTATCATCATCTAAAGATCTTATATGCAGAAATTTATTTGATTTGGATATTGTTAATGTTGGGCACTTTTAGGCCCACATAATGGTGTAGGGCAAGGAAGATGCCACGAAAAGCATAACGGAGCTTAAGAAGCCCAAAGTCCAAAGGGCTTAGAAGAAGATACTCCTGAGCGCTAAAGTCGACCGCCTATGAGCTCAGCTCGACCATGATATGTAAAGTGCTTTCTGACTATTAAGGGCACGTGGACAGACTAATAACTTTATGGCACAAGTCTCTAGGAACAGGTTTACCCAGTTGTCAATCATGCCACGTGGCAACTCATAATCAGTAACATAGACCTAGGATGGGACCTAAAGGTGATCGAAGCGGCGCTCAGAGAGACAAGGTTGGATAACCAAGATAGGATTTTTACCGCCTGCAAAAGTAGGGATAAAAACACTTAAAAATACTTGCAAGAGAACAAGGTAGTTGTAGTATAAACGGCTCAAGTAAGGTCGTTTTCCACAGGGATTGAATAAATAATTTGTGTTTAAAACCAATTCTTAATAAATTATTTAAAACAAAGTTTGGAAAATATTGATTTTGAGATTTAAAATATTAAAAATGAATTTAAATTAAAAACAATTAATAAATCAACTAGAAACCAATTTAACGAAATACTATTTGTAAAAGCGCTAGGGTTCCGCCGTCACCTTAACAATCCTACATAGTTCTTCCAATTACTTATGAATTACCCATGCATATTTTGAAGGCTAGGTTTTTCTAATATATATTCTACTTGGAACCTCCAACATAAAACTCAAATATGAAAATGAAAGACTCATTAAGTTTTATGACAACCCTTTGAAAAACCATGCAACCCTTAAGGCGTGGTGTTCATCCTAAGTGAAATTACAATTATTAACCATGAGAAGCCAGCACCAATTTCAGGGAACCTTCCGACCAAAATTGCATCAAATTACATTTCTAAATATCCTAATGGTCATGAATCACTATGACACTTAGATAGTTTAATCTCGGTGTTAATAATTCAAAACATGCATGCATAATATCATAAGTAAATTGAAAAGAAACTACCTATTCTTGCTAAGGCTCAAGGCTTCATCCTAGCAAAAGAAACTAGCTACGAACAATTATAAAACAAAATATTATTAAAAACATGGAAAAAAAACACCTTGAAAATAAACTTGTATTGTCAAAGGCTCTCTAAAGTAGTGTGTCTCCTCCTTTCCCTCCAACCCTAATGGCTAAATATCTTTATTTATACTACTACAAAATAAAACCCTAAAAGGTCTTAGAATAAACTAGGAAACATAATAAAAAAATAAAATAGAAAATAAAAGGTTTCCTATTTGAACTAAAATTCGGACTTCTCAGAAAATCCAATTTTTGACCGACCAAATCAACTCCAATTTGGTCCCAAAATGTCTCTTTTGAAAGCTGAAGACGTTCCCTACAAATCCTCATAATGAAATTCCTCAATATATGCCATCTTTACCTCCAAAACACCCAAAACGCCCAAAAATGTCAATCTGAAAAAGTTGCACGTTGGGCCTTTATTTTATTGCCACGGTCAAATAGCTTGGTAGAAAAATCTAAAACTTTGATACAATCATCTTGAAAGACTCACAAACATCCTCCAACTAGAATCACTCCAAAATTTGTCCATTTGCACAAGAGAAATTCGAATGTCCTACATTAGAAATATAATTTAAAGTATCAAAATTCACATAAAATAACCAATAAATTAATCCTAAGATTAGGGTCAAATATATAGTAAAATATTGACTCATTAGCCTACATCATTCTGAAATGGCATGCCATATCTACTGAACACATGTCACTTCACCGCTGAATTTGGCTGATTGGTGAAATTGTGTCAGTATGTTAGTCTACGTAGAGGGTGCATTAAATTCCAAATTGAGGAAACCCAAGGGCGGGGATTCATTGAGGGCCTATATAAAGGGGTGGGAACCTCCTGTATTGGGATCAAACAATTTAAAGGACCAAGAGTTCATGTATTAGCCAAGAGCTATTTTTAATCTTGAAATCAATACAATGCGAGCAACACAGTGTATGTTGCCCGGTTTTTAGGGGTGAACCACTTAAATCTTTGATTCCGTTTTATTTCAGTTCATATCTTAAGCCCACCAAGGATTTAGTATTTTAATTTGTTACCATGCAAATTTTGAGGGTTAAAAGTTGGGTGCAGTCTATACGAAAAGCTTACAATTTGGTTGGGTTTTTCTACCCACCTGTCTTGGGAACTTTCCATGATCGTGCTCAACTGAGCGAGATGACTAACAAAAGAATGGAAGATAGGGCCCTTATGGGTAAAACCCGAGATGACTCTCCAAAGAAGAAGACGAGAAGAGAGGGGCAGGCTTGTTAGCCAGGAGGAAAAGTTGAACGACATACTTGCTAGCGTTGGAGGATGAATGAGGTAAGGAACCTCCTCCACCCCTAAAATTCCCTGCTCCTGAAGAAGTAGGATGACCTCCTAGAACATATCAACTAGACCAATGAGAAGATCGACAACATGTCCCGAGTGGGGGCTAATCCTCTTCCTCATCATCCTCCTCCCTTGGGTACTGTCGAAAGCAGGTGAGGATGCCTGCGAGATTATCAACAAGAAGCTCTAAGTAGAGGATAATGCTCAGGGAATCTGTGGGCAAGCCAGGAACATGTGACAAAAGACTCAACCGAAAATCCGCTTGATTGCCCTAACTTAAGAATCACTTTGAGGGAAGTCATGGTGAGGAAATGAAAAGTGTGTGAGATCAATTAGGAGGTATAAAGCGAGCGTCTAAGTCTAAGAACCTTGACTACTCCGAGGAAAAGGTTCCCCTACCATTCTCTATGGATTATGAAGAGCTCACTAATCCATATGCCCACCTAGACGAGCTCATTTACGCTATTGAGGGCCAAAGGAAAAACGACACCACCAAGTGCAGGCCTTTTCCAACCACTCTTAGGGGAACGACTTGAGATTGGTTCAAGCAGATTGCCCAAGGTTCATCATGTCATTCTCAGGGTTGAGGCAGGTTTTTCTAGACACGTAAATAATGATCTCAGGGTTGAGGCAGGTTTTTCTAGACACCTTGAAACCTTTAAAGACCAACTCCACGAGGCAACTATCTACTATTAAGTTGAGTAGCTAAACAAGATGAGGATGTAGATTGCCGCCCCAGCGACAATGATGAATCACTTGAGCATACCGGCTAAGTCAAAACAGAAAGCTGTGTACGACTGGTTGGCGAGGGCATGGTCATCTTACCAATGATTGCATAGACCTTAATGATGATAGAATCCCTCGTTTAGCGAGGGGGACTCATGGAGTATATAGTTAACAAGTCTGTGACCCAACCGAGGCCTTTTTAAGAGTCAAGGGCCCTTACAAATTCTGAATCGACCAGTAAGAAGGGGATTTACACTTTTTGCCCTCGAAACCTTTAAAGACCTGTCCCGCGAGGTAACCATCTACTCTTAAGCCAAGTAGCTAAATAAGATAAGGATGGAGATTGCCAGCTCGACGGCAAAGACGGATCACTTGAGCACACCGGTTAAGTCAAAATGGAAGCTACGTCCGACTTCTCACTAAAAAAAAGGTACAAATCCTACACCCGATAAATATGTCTCGGGGAGAAATGTTCCCTGTTGTGGAATGCCAAATCCCTTTTATTTGGGGTGTGCGGCCTGATTTTCGAGGGTTGAAGGGATGATACCAAGTATTGTCGGTATCCCCGAGACCATGATCATCTTACCGACTACTGCATGGATCTTAAGGATGATATAGAATCCTTCTTTGGCAATGGCAACTCACAGAGTATGTAACTAATAGGTCAGTAACACAGTCGGGTGCTTCTCAAGCGTCAAGAGCCCCTACAAATTGTGAATTGGCCGTCAGGAAGACGATTTACACTTTTGTCTGAAGGATCGACTTTATGGGGGGGATTCAAACAAAACGAGGAATGCCCAGGTGTCATGCCATGCAATGTCACATTCTTACTCGGTCAGGACTATAGGCCGACCTAGGAAGATGGGAAAGCTCTCGGGGGAGCTAGTTATGTTCTATAAAGAAGATGGATTTGGAGTCCTTCAGTCTTATAATGACTCCTTGGTTATCTCTTCTTAGATAGCCAACTGTGACACCACTCGTGTTTTCATCGACAATGGTAGCTTAGTGGTAGGAGCATATTTATACGACTTAATTAGCTTGCTTCTTTGCATTTAGTGAGTTAGTTTCCATTTATTAGAGTGATTTAATCTATTTTCGTGGGTTTATAGGTCCAATTGGAAAAGGTGACAAGAAATGGCAATTTGGAGCAATTTGGAGCAATTTGGAGCAATTTTGGACTTATAATGGATAACATGCGTGGGGAGCAAGTTGGATGGACGTTTTTGGAGTTCAAAAGAGGTTAGGAATGTGCTACAAACCTGGAGAAATTAAATCAAGGCTTGGAAGATAAGGAATCAGCTACGAAGAAGGAAACCTTATCCTATCTTATCTTATCCAAACCAACCTTATCTTATCTTATCCTATCATAATCCTACCTTACCTTATCTCCAACTGCAAGGGGGATTCCTTATCACATTAAACCACTTCCCATCTGAATTAAGGAGTCCTAAAACTATGCAAACAATCTATCCCTTTCCACCGAGATTTGTGTCGAGCCCTCTCATTTTCCTTCATGGATTGTGCCATGCCTTGCCTATATATATGGACCTTGTGCCGTAAAATTCATTCAGAGCATTCAAAGAGAGATTTTAGAGAAAAACACAAATGTGCCGCAGGTTTTGGAGCTTTGTGTTGTGCTTGCAAAGAAGGAAGGAGAAGAAGGACTTGTGCCATGACCTGTATCCAAGGCGATTGGAGTGTTGGAGCGTTTCTGGGTTCTTTCTATCTTTAGTTTTAGTTCGATGTTTATCTTAGATTGCCTTTCAAATATTATGAACATGTGGAACTAATTTCGTTTTAGCTAGAGGTGAATTCGAAGCCATGGACATATGTTTCATATGAATTGATTACATCCAGTTATTGTTTTATAAATCACGAATGCAGTTTACTTATATGTTTTATTAAGAACTTATTCATGTGTGTTGATTAAGGATGCATACTTAGTTTGCATGTGGGGATTTGATTCTAGAATATAAGGGAATTGAATATAAGGGAATTTCACCCAATCGTTATGAACTTATATTTACAAGTAGTAAAAGTCACTAGTCATGATTGTGTTAAGTAAATTCCTGGCAGGAGTATCATGCAGTTCATAGTTACGAATGTCTTGTCAATGCTTAAGATTTTCATAGAACTTAATGATCTTTGATATGTATCTATATCATGTTGTTCATATAGGGAACCTGATAAGAATAATTTGGTTGCGTCGCTGAGTCCAATTCAATGAACTTAGGAAAATCTGAGAGTCAATTTGTGCTTCTCACAATTAATTTGGGGCATTGTTGTTCATGGTTTATAGGAATAATAACTGGAAATCAATTTGTATGCATATGTTTCATGTGTGGAGAAGAATCCTCTAGCTAGCCTTTCACCCATATTTCACCCAATTTTCGTACAAGCCTTATTTAGTTTATGCAATTCACTTAGTTTTACCTTAAATTCGTCCAAAACATTCCCCCCCCCCCCTTATTGTTTTGTGTCAGTTTCGTTAGAATTTCGTCCAAAGCTCTCTTTAGTGCTTGTTTTGTGTTAGTTTAGCTTAGTTTTCAGTTTTTAAGTTTAATTAGTGTTGATTAGCATCCTTCCTAATCCTTGGCCTAGAACGATCCCTACTTGCTCATGCTACAACTGTCTAAATAGGGTTTAATTTGTGTGTTAGTTTTTACCAAATCAAATTTTGGCACCGTTGCTGGGGATTAGCAAAATTGCTAATCTTCCCTTTGTTTCTATTTATGTTTTGTTTTGTTTTGTTTGTTTTAGGTACTAGTTTATGACTCAAAGTTCGCAACCTGTTCGTGCACATATATTGAAGTTTAACGACGATTTTGAACGAACGTTAAGAAGAAAGAGGAAGCAGCCAGAACCCAATCCACCTAGTTCTAGCTCTAAATCTGAATTTGAAGAAGAGAAATAGGAGAAGAACAAGACATGGCTGTGGACAATCGAACAATCAAGGAACTTTTAGCCCCGGGATTGGACAATGTCGTCCCACTTTGCATTCAATATCCTAGGGCAGCTCAAGGCAAGACCGATGAGTTTGAATTGAAGTCTAGTTTGTTGCATCACATTCCCAAATACCATGGGTTGTCCATGGAAGATCCGAACAAGCATTTGAAGGAATTCGAAGTGGTATGTTCGAGCATGACACCAATCAATGTGGATGGCAATATTTTGAAGATGAAAGCCTTTCCATTCTCTCTTTTAGAAAATGCCAAGGATTGGCTCTTTGAATTAGCACCTCGAACCGTCACTTCTTGGGAAAGTATGAAGAAAACGTTCTTAGAGAAATTCTTCCCAACGTCAAGAGTCATTCTTTTGAGGAAGAGAATTAGTGGAATTCAACAAGGCCAAGGAGAATCCTTTCCAGCGTATTATGAGCGTTTTAAGACTTTAGTTGCATCTTGTCCACAACACCAAATGAAGGAAGAGCTTTTAATTCAATATTTCTACGAAGGACTTCTTCCAATTGAGAAACAAATGCTAGATGCCTCAGCAGGTGGTGCTTTGGCTAACAAAACACCAGTTGCTGCCAAGATCTTGATAGCCAATCGAGCCTTGAATGCACAACAATACGAGGGAGTTGGACAAAGGGACCCCCTACGACAAACTCAAGTGAATGAGGTGAGTGCAATCTCTAAACTTCAATCTCAAACGGCTAATCTTTCTGTTCTTTTATCACAGGTTATTGAAGGATCCAAAGTGCAAGGAACAAGTGCTTGTGGCGTGTGCTCTATGCTATGCAAGGACATCCCATTGATTAATGCCCTCAATTGATAGAGAATGGGGGATGGGAAAATGCCAATGCCATAGGTTATCAAGGCCAAAATCAATCGAGGCATAACCCATTTTCCAACACCTACAATCTGGGCCGGAGAGATCACCCAAATATGAAGTGGAGTGAGCCTCAACAAACTCAACAACAAGGCGGATATAGACAGCCACCTCCTGGGCTATTTTAAAGGCCATTCGCACCATCACAACCTCGTCCACAATCTACCCAACCAAATTCAGGTTCATTGATGGATAACGATAAAATTCTTCAAGTACTAACTTCGTTGACCCAGGGCATACAAAATCAAGCCAAGGAGATGGGCGAATTGAAGAATCAAATGGGGCAAAAGGCAGAATTCATGGGACAATTCAGAGAGCAAGGAAAACTGCCTAGTTCAACCATTGTCAATCCGAATGGAGGATTTGAAACTGCTAAGGCTATCACATTGAGAAGTGGCAAAGAGGTTGGAACTAACCCACAAATGTCCAAATCAAGCCAAAATGAGGAAGAAGAAGATGACAACCCCACGGCAAGGGTAGAACAACCCTTGCCGCAACCCCCTAAGACCTCTATGCTGTCCAACTCAAGTAAGGTAGGTTCAAATTCAGGTCCTTCTAACCCTATTCCACCAAATGTGCCTTTCCCTCGTAGGTTTATCCGATCTAGGAAAGAAGAGACTGAAAAGGACATTCTAGAGACATTTAGGAATGTGCAAGTCAATATCCCACTCCTTGATGCAATCAAGCAAGTTCCAAAGTATGCTAAATTTTTTAAAGAGCTTTGCACAACAAGGAAACGAATCTTGAACAAGGAAGTGGTACGGGTAAGTGAGAATGTTTTAGCAGTTTTACAAAGAAAACTGCCTCCTAAATGCAAAGATCCAGGTAGTTTCACAATCCCTTGTGTTATTGATAATACCAAGTTTGAACATGCTATGTTAGATTTAGGTGCTTCCATTAATGTCATGCCCTACTCTATCTATGCATCTATGAACCTAGAAGAGCTGAAAAATGATGGAGTTATTATTCAATTAGCCGATCGTTCTAATGCATATCCAAAAAGAAATTTGGAAGATGTTTTGGTGCAGGTTAATCATTTAATCTTTCCAGCCGATTTCTATGTGCTTGAGATGGAAGATTCGGCCCATTATACACCATTGCCGATCCTACTTGGAAGACCTTTCATGAAAACAGCCCGCACCAAGATAGATGTGTTCAAGGGGACGTTGACAATGGAAATACATATATGGAGCAAGGTGGATGGACGAATTTGAAGTTCCCTCTATGAACAACATGATAGAGATACATATCAAAGATCATTAAGTTCTGTGAAAATCATAAGCATTGACAAGGCATTCGTAACTATGAACAGCATGATACTCCTGCCAGGAATTTGACTTAACGCGATCATGACTAGCGACCTCCATTACTTATAAATATAAGTTCATAACTATTAGCTAAAACTCCCTTATATTTTAGCATCAAATTCATGCATGTAAACTAAGCGGGCCCTCTTAATCAACATACAAGAATAAGTTATCAATCAAGCAGTTAAGCAAATTGCATTCACAATTTATGAAACAATAACTAGAGGTAATCAATTCATATGTAATATATGTTCATGGCTTTGAATTCACCTCTAACAAAAACGTAATTAGTTCCTCTTGTTTGCAATTAAACAAAGATAAGTTAATTTAAACATTGAAAACAAAGGATATAATACACCTAGAAAAGCTCCAACAATCCAAAGGCTTGAATGGCAGGCACGGCTCCAAGTTTCTCCTCTCCTTCCTTCCTAGCAAGTTGCAGCACTTGTATATGTTTTCTCTCAAAATCTGTCTCTAAAACTCTCTCCCCTTCAATTGGTGCGGCAAGTATGTATTTATAGGGGCTGGCCACGGTTCCAAGTAGTTTTGGAGAAGGATTGGCACTCCAACCCAACAAGGAAAAGGACTAGGTGTGGCAGATTCCTAGGGGAAAAGGGAATGGGACATGCAGCAGGAATTAAGGCTTCTAGAAGGGGTGGTGCGGCACCCTTTTAGGAATAGGATTAGGCCTTCTAGAAATCTGGTTTTTAGGTGTTTTAGTGCAATTAGAGGTCCTCCTTGCAGCTGGAAACTAGGTAGAATGGGATAAGGATAAGGTATGATAAGATATGATAATGTTTAGATAAGATAATATAAGATAAGGTTTGGATAATGTCTTGGATAATGTTTCCTTGTTTCTTGCTGATTCCTTATCTTCTATGTCTTGAATTAATTTCTCCATCTCTTTAGCACATTCCTAGCCCTTCTTGAACTTCAAATTCGTCCATCCACCTTGCTCCATGCATGTGCTATCCATTCCAAGCCCAAAACTGCTCTAAAATGCTCCAAATTGCACTTTCTTGCCACATTTGCCATTTGGACCTGAAAACACACGAAAAGAGCTTAAAACATTATAATAACTAGAAACTAACTACATAAATGCCAAGAAACAAGCTAACTAAGTCGCATAAATATGCTCTTATCAAATTCCCCCACACTTAGCTTTTGCTAGTCCTCGTGCAAAACAAAACAAACAAAACACAACCTAGACCTTCCAACATTTGCCTCAGGGATTTCCAATGCAACAAGACATGTCAAAAATCACTACTCATATAGATTTTAGTCATCCTTACCCTCGAGCACATACTTAATCTCATTTACCACTCACTAGCTCACATTTAATCAATTAAAACAATGTTTTGAATGTAGTAACATGCCTTAGAGAATTCACTTAATTCCTCACCAGATACTCTCTATTTTCACACAGATTTTCTAACTACACTCCCTACACTAGGTATATGCGAGAAGATTGACGTAAACATGTAGACTAGCACTCACATATGTTTATAACAAAGAAGGCACTTTCTGGAATTATTAATCTAACATGTATATGATCTCATGAACGGAATGCCACTACTTAGACACGAGAACCAGGGATATCATATGCTCATACCAATTCCAACCTCCACATATTGAAACACACAACACTCAAGATAGAAGTCTAAGGGTTGTAACGGGGCTAAGGGTATTGGCTAACAAAGAAAGGTTAGGGATAAACAAAAGTTCTTAAAACGATAGTAAGCAAAGTAATGAAATTGACACTTAGAATTCACTTTTGAATGCAAAAATCAACTTTAAACACAAGGGAAGATTCACACATAACTTAGGGCATGATTCAAACTTTTGGACCCTTTCGTCAACAACCAACACTTGTGAGTTTATTCTCACTTATTTTGAACTTCTTTTTCTTTTCTTTTCATAACTTTTCTCTTTCTTTTTTTTTTCTTTTTTTTTCTTTCCCGTGCCCTTCTTCCTTTGGCACACAAACACACAATTTGAAAAACCCTTCCCCCACACTTGTTTTTCTGCATAATGTCGATCAAAAAGAATTCCCTCTAAGTTATGCCTCACTATTCTTTAACAACAAGGGTATGGATAGTCCTATTCTAGGCTAGGTAAGATTAATGAGAGCTAACAAAGAAAAGAGGCTAACTAAGGCTCAAAGGGGTTAAACCTACAATCAAATGCAAGGGTAAGGCTTTTTGGCTCTAGTTTACCTAACCAACTCCATCTTGTTATTTGTTATGCACTCAATTTCATGCCTTGAATGAAACGGGTATGAGTTCTAGTATTTGGATCTATAGTGATGAAAACGCATTCTAAGTAGCAACCAAGCAAAGAAATAATGAGATCATGCAGCAACTTTAGAAAACAAAAACATCACAGGTTAATAACTCTCCAAACAAAGTTTAGGCTCAAGTCTCTCAGGGTTGTAGCATTAGTTTGAGTTCCTTCCTTCAAGCATGTTACAAAAATTGATTATGTTTCTTTTCTTTGTGATTATATGTGAATTCGTAAACGACAACTATGACCAAACATAAACCAAAGAGCATATCAAACTTCCACCCATGTTTGTACTTTCTTTAACAGTCATGCAATTGAAAACCAAATCATCATCATTGTGTTGGAAGGTACCCTAAGTGACAGCACGTGGCAACCTATATACTTTACTCTGAGAACCGAAGAGACGTGAAGTAATATCACAGAGCACGAAGCCACACCTTTCTGGGATGGCTTCAATTCACAAACACTTCAAATCCTCCGATAGTCGGTCATTGACACGTACATCAAGCACCCAAACATCTTTCGACCGTTGCACCAGATGGAGCACAGATGGGATATAGCCGAGCGACTAATAGAAAGATGAATCAGGAAGACTAGAGACGCTTTCTCCACCCAAGCAGCACTTGAAGTACTGACCTGCAACTCCATTTCCAAGAAGGAACATTTGACCAAGGAATTAGGGGACTTGTTAATGTTGAGCCCTTGTAAGCCCACATAATAGTGCAAGTAGGGAAATAAGCCACGCCCAAGGAAGATCAAGAAGCCTAAGGTCCAAAAGGGTTTAGAAGAGGATACGTAAAGTGATTTCCGACAGCTAGAGACAAGTGGGTAGACTAACAACTGGACGACATAAGTCTCCAGGAACAAGTCTACCCAAACGACAATCATACTACGTGGTGACTCATAATTAGTAGAAGAGACCTAGGATGAGATGTAAAGGTGGTCAGAACGGTGCTCGGAGAAACAGGGTTGGTAACCGAGGCTGGGCGAAATGCTCAAACCGCATCACTTTGAAAAGACGTGTCATCTCGACTAAACACATGTCACTTCACCGCCGACTGTTTGCCATATTGGGAAAACCCGAGGCTGGGGATTCATTGAGGACCTATATAAAGGAGTGGGAACCTCTTGTATTGGGGGTCGGACAGCTAAAAGAATGCAGAGTTCATGTATTAGCTGAGCGCTATTTTTAGTCATGAAATCAATATAATGCAAGCAACACAGTCGATTTAACTCAGTTTTGAGGGGTGAACCACTTAAATAATTGAGTCCATTTCATTTCAGTTCCCATCCCAAGCCACCAAAAGTATAGTATTTTAATTTGCTAACCTGCAAATTTTGAGCACTAACATATATGTTTAAGCCATTTATATATATATATATATATATATATATATATATATATATATATATATATATATATATATATATATATATAGTTTATCATGAAGATGCTACTTGTCACAAAAACCGTTGATTGATTTAACACTTATGGATGACTAAATGATCTCCAAATTGAACGATTTTTTCGCAGATATGATCTTTAGATGATGATAAAAAGAATGAATGGGAGCTCGCAAGGCTCATAACCTTGAGGTCACAGGTTCAAATCTTTTCTCTGCTAAGCAGATGAGGAGATTCAACAAAGAACATAACCGTCCTCTTTGGTTGACTTCATCAGGAGACCCTTATAGTCTGGTTCACATTCCTTTTTCCTTGAAATTGTTCCAATTATGACGGTCGAACAATAAAAGTTCGTTAATAATAAGTGGAGATAAATAAGTCCCCCATAGAGGGACACACATTATCTTAACTTTTTAAGATTTTATTGATATGTAATTTTTGATAGATAACATAATCAATTTATAATAAATATGAATTACCAATGTTTAGTTTTATTGATTTCAGCCCTCAAAATTCATAAAGTTGTGATAGCCAAGAAAGTTACGTTACGTCACCGTGCAGTATATGAACAAGTGCATGGGTTAGACCTGACATTCATGTCGTGTTTTCCGTATTCGTGTCGTTTTCGTGTCATACCTGATATCTTAACGGGTCGTGTCGTGTCGTGTAACACCAGTTAAAATAAACAGGTAAAATGACCTAACCCAAAATCGATCCGATAATATTAACAGGTAATGTCACCCGACCCGTTACCCATTAAGGAAAATATATTTTAAACCAATAAATAATCAAATGAAGAACATAATACTAAATAAAGTATATACATACCATATTGTCACATCCAAAACATAAAACCGCATTTTTCTTTTAATTATATTTTCGCTTACCTAAATTGATCAAATGGTAAAATTGGAAAATATTGGAATAGAGAAGGGGTTTTTTCATCCAAAAAAGTTCTAATAATATAAGTGAAATAGAATCCAACAGCACAGATTTATTCTCATTTATCTTATGGCTGTTATTTAAGTAAAGTCTTTAATAGTTTTTTAATTAATGTAGAAGTGAAAAAAAATATATAAACGCTCGTAATGACAAGCTTTACAACTTTCATGAAGAACTTAACTTCGAAATTCGCCACTATAATCATATAAATCATAGATCAAAATTAACCGTTGATTGTTGTTTACATTTACACTTCATTGTTCTCATCAAATTTTTTTTTCTTCAGATTTTCTTTTTTGAAAACATGATCTATTAGAGGATGTAGGAAGATGAACGGTTTAGATAGTTGATATTATATTCAGAGTTTTACGGTTAGTAAAAATATTACTTGATGTTAACATGATATCAAAGATCTGAACCGTTCATCTTCTTATATCCGTCAGATGATTATGTTTTCAAAAAAGAAAATTTAAAAAATGAAATTCAGTAAGAAGAATAAAACGTAAATGACAATCGACGGTTAAACATAAATTTAAGGTTTATAGATTATAGTGTTGGATTTCGAAGCTGACCCCTTCATGAAAGTTGTAAAACTTGTCACTATGAGTGATTGTATATTTATTTTTTTACATTTTTTACACTTCTACAATAATTATTATTAATTTTATTAATCTTACCCTCAAATAAAAAACATTATTCATGAGGGTTTGGAGGATTTTAAAAATCTAAATGATAATGTAAGTGTAATAATTATCTACTCGTGAAGGAATAATGATGAATTACAAGTGTTTATATATTCTTTCACATTTTTCATATTTTTATGTATGTCTTCTTAGTTCTTGCTTATATAAATACTATACTAATTTATTTTAATTTTGGACAATAACATGTTAAATAAAATTTATTCTAATAATGATAATAAGGAACTCTCATAATAAAAATAAATAATGACTAAAACTTTTTTTTTTTAATTTATATAAAATAATAATACAAAAATGTATATTTAATATAGAATATAGGGTTGTGCTATCCACACACCCCATTTTACTTCTCACACACCCCTTGATAATTTATGTCCGTTGATCTTCTTCAATTCATCCGATCCGACTGCCGAAAATTGAAAAGGTGTGTGAGAAGTAAAATGGGGTGTGTGGATATCACACCCCAGAATATATTGTCCTTCTTCAAAAATAAAATATAGAATATATTGTATATATTAATATGACTATTGTATTTTATAATAAATCTTTTAGTAATTAAACTTTAAAATTATCAATATGGGTTACCACGTGTATATCCGTTAAGAACCGTTATTAAAGGGTTTTCAATGAGTCATCCGATAATGACTTGATTAGTTATCTCGTTGATCCAAAACCCGTTATTTCTGTATCGTTTTCGTGTCTGTCGTTCTAACATGGTATCGGTATGCACAACAATCGACTTTTGCATGTTCTGAATCTCTAATATTTTTCATCTTTTTGTTTGGAATCTTCCTCGTGTCATCAACGCTTATCCTGTGCCCAGCTATGCCCTCTATTTCAACCCAGCTGTAAGCTAGCTTGTCATTATTTACGATCTCTCTCTCACTCTCACTCAAACTCTGAAACACAGAATCCATGGAAGGTCGGAGATTCCTGCGTTTTTTCTCCCTTTCCCTCTGCATATGCCTAGTCCTCTTCTTCACTTGGTTCCACCTCCCTTACGCGCCGCCGTACGTCTCCGACCTCCTCGACTGCACAACAAACTCCGCCTGGTGCTCCTCCAAAAACCGCATCCAATCCAAACCCCCTATCCCAACGCGCCGCCTCAAAGACCACAGCTCCGACACCCCCCACCACCCTCTCGACCCCCTCACCATCCAAGAACTCAACGCCGTCCGCACCATCCTCAACTCCCACGCGCTCTTCACCTCCACCTCCTCTTACGCGCTCCACTCCGTCGAGCTCCAGGAGCCCGACAAATCCCTCGTCCTCGGATGGAAGCACGGCGACCCTCTCTTCCCCAGAAAGGCCTCTATCGTCGCACGTGTCGACAGCAAGTCGCTCGTGCTAACCGTCGACCTGACCACGTCCGAGGTGACCGTTCACGAAACCGGCTCCCACTACGGTTACCCGACGATGACGCTGGAGGAGCTGACCGCTGCCACGTTCAGCCCGCTCAAGAACGCTGATTTCAACCGTACGATCGTCGAGCGCGGGGTCGATCTGGCGGACCTGGGGTGTCTTCCGCTTTCCACGGGGTGGTACGGCGGGGCCGACGAGAACAGGAGGTTGATTAAGGTGCAGTGCTACTCCACCAAAGATACTGTGAACTTCTACATGCGTCCAATCGAAGGGTTAACTGTTCTCGTTGACTTGGACACCAAACAAGTGGTGGAGATTTCGGATAAGGGCAGGAGCATCCCCATACCAAAGGCCGCCAATACAGATTATAGGTACTCAGCCCAAAGACCCAATCAAGTGAAAAAGCTGACCAAGCCCATATCTATAGAGCAGCCGGATGGGCCGAGTTTTACGATAGAAAATGATCATATGGTCAAATGGGCAAATTGGGAATTTCACTTGAAGCCTGACGCCAGGGCGGGCGTCATCGTATCCCGGGCCAAAGTCTGGGACCCGGATACCGGGGAGTTGAGGGATGTGATGTACAAAGGGTTTACGTCAGAGTTGTTTGTGCCTTACATGGACCCCACCGATGCGTGGTACTTCAAGACCTATATGGATGCCGGTGAATACGGGTTCGGGTTACAGGCAATGCCTCTGGAGCCGCTTAACGATTGTCCGCGTAACGCCTACTATATGGATGGTGTGTTTGCGGCAGCTGATGGAAAACCATACGTCCGATCAAACATGGTTTGCATATTCGAGAGCTATACGGGCGATATCGGGTGGCGGCACACAGAGTGTCCGATAACGGGCATGGAGGTAAGGAACTTAATGTTACATGTATCCTATTTATTAGTTTTATGTTACATTATTAATATTTTGAATAGAAGACAGACTCATCTATACATGCAATTTCATTTCTATTAAACAAAATATTTAGTATATTATAACGTTTTTAGCAAGTGTATCTGTTTTATGTAAGTAAATAGCATTAGCGATGATAATATATAATTAGTACAAAAATAATGCGTTGTGACAGGTAAGGGAAGTGAGGCCAAAGGTGACATTGGTAGTTAGAATGGCAGCATCAGTTGCTAACTATGATTATATCGTTGACTGGGAGTTCCAAACAGACGGACTAATCAGAGTTAAGGTTAGTGGTGATTACTTCTCCTATAATTACAATCATTTTTGCATTTTGTGTTTCCTTTTGAGTTTGATTAAAATCCTGATATATATATATATATATATATATATATATATATGTTCTCTTAGAGTGTAATTAGGTTTAATAGTGCATGGCGTATCACCTGATTGATTGTGGCCGTTCCTACTTTATGAGTCTCACAAGCATGAATATCTCTAATTGTGGTCGTGTATTTATGAGTCTTACAAGCGTGAATAACTAAAATTGGCCGAGGGACTAATCATGTCATTTATTGTATTTTTATGGAAATTCACCATAATATTTTGTATTTTAAGATTGTTAATACTACATATAATACGTGTGTGCAACAAACATATAGGTTGGACTTAGTGGCATTTTGATGGTGAAAGGCACCTCCTATGAGAACATGAACCAAGTCTCATCTAGCCAAGAGAATCTCTATGGCACCCTCTTGTCGGAGAACGTTATTGGCGTTATTCACGATCATTACGTCACATTTCATCTTGATATGGACGTGGACGGCTCAGATAACTCCTTTATGAAGGTGAATCTCCAAAGGCAGTCTAACTCCCCAACTGAATCACCAAGGAAAAGCTACTTGAAAGCTACTAAAACCGTTGCCAAAACTGAGAAAGATGCACAGATTAAGCTCAAACTCTACGACCCGTCCGAGTTCCACGTGATCAACCCGTCGAAAAAGACACGGGTTGGAAACCCTGTAGGGTACAAGTTGGTTCCCGGTGGCACTGCTGCTAGCTTGCTTGATCTTGACGACCCTCCCCAAAAGAGAGGTGCTTTTACAAACAATCAAATTTGGGTGACCCCATACAATAGGAGTGAACAGTGGGCTGGTGGGTTGTTTGTAGACCAAAGCACGGGCGAAGATACTCTTGCCGTGTGGTCTAACAGGTACGTACATACTACTGTTAGGTTATTTATTTGCATCGAATTTACTGATCATATGTACACAGTGCTGATACAATTTGATTCATTTTGATATTGTAGGGACCGACCAATCGAGAACAAGGACATTGTGGTTTGGTACACATTAGGGTTTCATCACATACCCTGTCAAGAAGACTTCCCTATAATGCCAACTGTATCATCTAGCTTCGATATCAAACCTGTCAATTTCTTTGAGAGTAACCCCATACTTCGGACTCCGCCTAACGTTGCCACAGATCTACCCGTTTGCACGGCTGCTGCTTCAGCTTAATTAAGGTAGAGCGCATTCCACATGAAATCCGTTGCTTTAACCTCAAAGATGTATTTATGATGAGTTGCTTGTAGAAAGTTTCCTCCATATGTGCCTACTTTTTGGTTTTCTATGAAATTAGCTTTGATGTATATAAGTATGTAACAACTTACAAGTCGTAAGAAAACGATGTGACCCGAAAATAAAAGAAATTAGTGGGATGATCTGGCATTGTATATGTATTGTTGAATTCCAGTATGTAATTTGTGATGTTGGTGGTGGAACATACGCCTAAAAGTTTATCAATTTGATTAGCTTTAGCTTGTATGACAATGAACTCGTGAAATCTGATGACTTGGAGATTTCTAAAAGCACTTTAATTACACTAATTATAGTTCGTCAAAGATTCATGAAAACGAAACAAATTTGTATAATCCATTACATTTTGTCATTGGTGTTGCGTAACTGAGAAGTATGCCGCCTTTGGGTGGCCACGTGGTGGAATAAAATGGACAGACCTGCTGTTTCGGCAGGTTAGCATGGTGGTGAAGGCCTAGGGTTGTCTAAATGGTACCATCATTTCTATGTATGCCTGCCTCCATGCTTGATTTTTCTAGTGGTATCATATACCTACTTGTACAAGGTCTCAAGTTCTAAATTTCCAAATATATCTCAAGTTTTATATTTTCTAATAATGCGATCAATTTGTCAGAAATTCAAAGAGACGATCATTTGATCCACTCCTAACCACACTAATATTGTGGTGTTGAACTTTATCATAAAATGCCTCGATGTTATTAAGAGTGGAACCATAAACTTGTATATCGTATTTTACCAATGTGGAACCTATATTCAACATTGATATGCCTATATATATATATATATACACACACAAGATATACTCCACCATTTTAGTAGTCATTGCCCACACTATCATGTCCATTTTTGTCGTTATATATAATTATCACTTTTACACTAAAATTTACGAAACGCTTTTACACTGCTTTTCATACTCACAACACTTTTAAAAATACAGTTTCTCAAACGCTCAAGTGTTTTGTTTTATCGCTGATTATTCATAAAACATAGCAGAAATAGTTTTTATTTTGTATTTTTTATTTAAAGCATGGTAATCACAAACTGGCCCTCAGATGGTATGTTTTTTCTTCTTCTGTTTTGTTAAATCACAAATAAAACCCAACACAACGCAACACATAACACCATACCAAAAGATTCTTGCCGTCCACTGAGGTCCACAGTCCACTAGTTTCCTTTGTGCCCTTTTTGCCTTGACTTTCCCACCTTTTCTTCTTCTTGTCGTCGCAAGTGTAGGTCAAGGTTTGGTCTCCCATCTCCCCCCTTCTTGATTTCCCTAGGTTATCTCGGCATATCCTTTTTCTGGCTACGTTTCGATTTCTCTCCTGCGTCCTTCTTTACGGCGTGTTCAACTTCTCAGCCCAATTGGACTCAATTGGACTCCACATCAACAGCAAGCCTGGCCCGCGATGCAGAACCAACCTCATCAACAGGGCCCATGGCTCTCCCTCTTGAGTCTTGCCTCACACCTGTCAACAGAAACACGCCAGCTGCTGTGGCGTCCTCCTCGGCCCACCTTATCAGGTGGCCTTTTAGGCCCTCCATGATGTTACACTTGTAACACCTCACCGCACGACCAAACCTCCTGCCGGCACTAGTTTCATAGACCCGACTCGACTCCTCTCTTCGTTGGCGCCCAAATTGCTCACCTGCCTGATCTAAATTATTATTTTGATACCGATGCCACTCATCATATGATCGGACAATCTCCATCTTTCCCGCTTCTCAACTTGCAATGGTCCGACCAATGTTTATTCGGGTAATGATGAAACAATGTATTATTCCTTGGTCCTACTAAATTTCATCTTCGTAATGTCTTTCTTATTCCTGAAATTCCGAAAAATCTTTGTTGCTTGCTTTACTAAAAAAAATCTCGTCTTTATTTTTTTATTTTTTTTAAACTCGTAATGTCTATCAAATCTAGTATTTACGTACTGGTTTCTTGCTCTTCCAAAGCCCCTGTAAGGATGAGCTTTATTCTCGTCTAGTATTTACATATTGGTTTTCGCTGAATTTATAATCTGATTGTTCGAGATTTGAAGCCGTTAGTATGAGAACTAGGGTTAGCGTTCTTCTTTTTCTGGAATTGGGAATCAAATTTGATCGATAGGGTTTGGGTGTACCGGGGAGAAAATGAATTCGAATGGCACACTTTACAATGAACTTTTACTTTTTAAAAAATTTTAAATTTTAATTTAAATGTTTTTTTTTAAATTTTAACGGAATATCCACGTGTCATCCGGTGAGAAAGCCACATGTATTGGAAATCTCAGCTGGATGAAACTTTGGGTGTGGTGCCACGTGGAATCCATCTGGGAGAGGAACTAGGCCCCGTATAAAGGCACATCAGCATTTAACTGAGAAATTTACGGATAAACTAATGGAGATATAACATTGCAACAAATTCTAAACATGAGGTATGATATTGTCATTTTCAAAAGATGATGTATGATAGTGTAGTTCAACCCATAGTTGAGGTAGTTTGTGTAATTTATCTAACTACAAATGATAATGGAAGCACTGTGCGTCTAATGCGAGATTGCATATGATTTTTCAAGGATGAAGTCAAGTTGTGAATTGAATGGAAGGTGGTGGCATCCAATGTTGACTAAATTGCGTAAATTGAATGGAAGGTGGTGGCATCCAATGATATATCAATTCGGGTTCGGCCGGCTTGTAATACTGCAACCCGTGTAATATTAGCTCTGACATCGGGTTTGTAATGCAACCCGGGAATGATTTTTTTAGCTTTCTAACCTACCCAACCCAATTCATCGCTTCTGGGATCATTAGCCACTTCCTCGATTCCCAGGGCCAATATGAGGTTCCCCTTCTCTCTCTCCTCTCTCCTCTCTCCTCTCTTTCTCATGGAATTGTTGAGGACCCGTAAACGGGTTTGTATTCGTAAAGATTCTATGTGGGATTTGTGTGTTGAGAAATGTGTCGTGTATTTTCCAATGGAATGTGCTCTAGTTTTTGTGGTGAAAGTGAAATTTGTGACAACTTGGGGTTTAGATTATGTGTGATTGAAATTGAAAATGATGTTGGTTTTTCGAACTCATGCTGTGACGATAACAGTGGAAGGTTCCACATTATTTTATGGGAGACTTTGGATGTGGTCTCTAATTATGAATATTCTTTTGACACAACCCGACCGAGATCGAGGCATGCTGGCCGTCACGTGAGGGTGACGTAGTCATGTGCACAGTGTGGAAGCAATTAAGTAAGCGGAAATACGAATAATTAAAAACCAAATTCCAGAAGTGTTAAAACACACTCAGAACATAATTAGCCTAAGTGCAGTCAAGCCATTTAATCAACACCCAAAGGTGGTCCTACATTTGTGATGGTCTGTCGGAACCTTCGTTGTATCCTAGTGAGCCACCAACAAAGCTGCCTAAAACCTGGAGGGGCGCAAAACAAAAGCGTGAGTGGGCAAAAACAAAGTCTTTTTGAAATCATTTCAAAAATCACATTTATAACCCCTCGCCGTAAAACCTGTATACTTTCCCAGAAAATAGTATAAACATATACTTATCTCATCTGAAAATCATCATCATTCTCATAATACGAATCGAAACATGAATATGCCAACAAACCAACTATATGCCATGCCATGCCACTAACTCATCAGGTAAGTAAATCAGGTGAAATAAACTCATCAGAGATAATAACATGTCCACCGTGTGATCAGCACGGCTGGAACTATAGCTCATAATCAATCTCAACATATCTCATCATAATATATATCCTGCACACGAGTCGAACCCACTCGAGGTGGTCTATACGACAAGATTGGGTGTAATATAGTACGCTCTAGTGCTACAATCACGTGAAAACTGTGCGAATGATCGCGGGTCACCTACGAGTCGAACCCACTGAAAGTGGTCTATACGACAGGACTGTGCACCTAACTTGGATCCAAGATGAGCGTATGGTGCGGGAGGTGAACATCACGTGAAAGACTGGCCCCTAACTCTGGACGGGAGCACTAACACCTGGGTGCAGGTTTATGAGTTTTCGATGCATCTCAACAATCTCATCATAACTCGACTTTTATTTAAACACACACATAGTCTTACCTAAACTTACCTGAGCGTCCACAGCACCAACAATCATGCGCATACAATTCATAATGCAATAACATTTCATGATGCATAAACAAAGGCATGTATGCATCGGCATGGCATTTCATTTATAAAAGCATTTAAAATGCACTTTCTGGGAAAAACACATAGTATATAGGTATATACGGAAAACAAAAGCCCACTCACCTGGAGTCCGCGCTACGGCTCCCTAACGAGAACATCGAGGCGTCCCAAAACGTTCTGCGCCTAAAACAATTATCAAACTACAACTTAGAACTCTTAACCATAGGATTCGTAATTCACATAAAACATATCCTCAAGGATACTCTAGAATCTCTTAAGACCCTTACTCAAAAGTCAACCGTCGATCAACGATCGACGGTAGGGTCCACAGCCCCACATACTTGATCCAGAAGATCTGTAACTCAAAACTCCGATCCGTAACTTCCCAAGATGCATATTATGCTCCTAGAGCAACATACTGAAATTTCGTTACGATCCAACGGTCGGATCTCCGCCAATTGCCAAAACCAAGTGGCGGTTCACATTTTATTTTATGAACTTACAAACTCAATTAAGGAAGATCTGTACCTCGAATTTCGATCCGTAAGCTCCTACATTCTTAAAATATTACGTACTACCATGTACCAAAGGTTGGTGACGATCCAACGGTCGGATCGTCGGTTCATATTTTCACCTAACCACGAATCGTAACGAACTTAGGTTCAATTAGTCAATTTATGTCAATCAATTGACAAAACTGAACCTAGAACATTAAACACAGGCTAAGAATGACATTGGCAGCCCACTGGCCACGCGCCGCTGCACGCGCCGCCGTGAGTGGCAGTCGATCGCCCCGACTCGCCGGAAAATTCAATTATTTTTAAAATTCTCAAAAATTGCAGAAATGAAGATCTCAAAGATAGGAACAACTTTCATACCTTCGGCCAAGGCCAATTTGGCTTGGAAACACCTCAATTTCGCCAAAATCCGTAAGAACCCCAGAAATGGGTGAGCTTCAATTCGACCTCCAAACTTGTTCCAACGCCTCTACCACTTCTTGGGCTTTGTTCCAGGTCCTAAGGGGATGCTATGGGTGTTAGTAATTGAAAGAAAACGTTTCAAGATTTGAAGAATTTGCACACTAACCCACCGCATACCCCGCACGGTTTTAATCAAATTTCAAGGCCAAATTCCTTGATTTTTGGGGTGTAATAGGAAGAGGGAAGATCATAGAGGGTTTTCCAAGTGATGGTTTGATGTAACTCACCAGAAAAATGATGAAATTTCGACGGAAATGGGTGAAGAACACCAGCGGGTCGCGCGGGTCACGGGTTCTCCCAACCCCGTTTCTCTTCTTTTCCTTCGCTTCTCACCCTCTCTCTTTTCCTCCTTTCCCTGTTCCGATTGGCCGGTCCCTTCTCTCTCCTCCATTCGCCAGCTCTCTCTCCTTTCTCTCCCAGAGCTTCTGCTCCCTTCCTCTGGTTAGGCAGTTTTTGCCCAACCCGTTTCTTCCTTTCTTCTTCCTCCAATTGGCTGACTCATCTCTCTCTCTTCTTCTAATTGGGCAAAGGCCATCCTTTTATTTTTCTCCCCTTTCAATCCGCGCCCTTCATTTGAATTTTCCTTTAATCTGGGCCATCCAAATGGCACACCAGATTTTATAATAAAATTCATAAAATGCCCAAACTTCAAACTTTAATAACTTCTTCGTTATAACTCCAAATCATGAACCGTCTGCGCCCACGCGTCCGTAGCGACGAGTACTACGAGTTTATGCTAAGAAAACAAAACTTAGATGGCACGACACAACAGTTAACCCCGAACAACGCACGTGCCTCAAAGGGCATTTTTGTAAAATCCTTTATTAAAAATTTAAAACTCTTAAAATCAGGGACGGGCTGTCACAATCTACCCTCCTTATAGAATTTCGTCCTCAAAATTCAAACAACAAAATACATCACTGATACTCATAAAATAAGCGAGGATACATAACTCTCATCCGATCCTCAGTCTCCCAAGTAGCCTCTTCCACTTAATGGTTCCTCCACAGAACCATTACCATACGAATGGTCTTGTTTCTCAGCACTTTGTCATTTCAATCCAAAATCGTCACTGGTTCTTCCTGGTATGTCAAATCTGAACTAATCTTAAGCTGTTGAGGAAGTATCACATGGAAAGGATCCGAAACATAATGTCGAAGCATAGAGACATGAAACACAATATGCACTCTGACCAACTCTGAAGGCAACTCAAGCCTATAAGCACCCTTACCAACTCGCTCGATAACCTGGTAAGGTCCGTTGTACCTAGGGTTTAGCTTACCCTTCTTTCCGAACCTTACTACTCCTTTCCAAGGCGATAACTTTAAGAATACCCAATTACCAACGTTATACACTCTATCAGTAGTGTGCCTATAAGCAAGGCTATTCTGTCGATCCTGGGCCGTTTTCCTATTAGCTTTAATCACTTGAACATTCTGAGTAGTCTCCTCTACTATCTCAGGGCCCACTAATGTCTTTCACCAACTTTAGACCAACACAAAGGTATACGACAAGTTTTCCCATAAAGTGTCTCAAATGGTGCCATCCCAATGCTAGAATGATAGCTGTTAATATAGGCAAACTCCATCAAATCCAACTTAGCTTGCCAATCATCACTAAACTGACGTACCGAAGCTCTTAGCCTGTCCTCTAAAGTTTGAATGGTTCTCTCTGACTGACCATATGTTTGAGGATGATAAGCTATGCTGACTTAGTAAGCCGATCAACAATTACCCAAACGCCATCACACCCGTTCCGTGTACGAGGAAGCTTGTACACAAAATCCATAGTGATATTTTCCCATTTCCACTGTGGAACGGAAAGTGGCTGCATCAATCCAAAAGGTTTCTTTCTTTCTGCTTTGTCTTGCTAACGACTGATACACCTACTCACATATTCAGCAATTTCCCTTTTCATACCTGGCCAATAATAAAATGGTCGAGTGGTATGATATATTTTAGTACCTCCAGGATGCATTGCATAAGCTGAACAGTGTGCTTCGTCCAAATTACTTTCTTTAATTCCATATTATTAAGCACATACATCTTGTCCTCTTGCATAAGCATTCCATCTGATTCTCTAACTTTTCCCGTCGTTCCTTGCCTCAATTAATTCTTGGGTCTCTTCATCATCCTTCTGAGTTTCAAGTACACGATCCACTAAAATTTGGCCTAACTTGAAAATTAACAAGTAAGGCTTCTTTTTTATCTTCCACTCCTAACTTCACTCCAGTGAACCGTAAATCATCAAGAAGAAAACCATGACAATCATAACTGGCATGAATTCTAGCTGAAGTCTTCCTACTAAGTGCATCAGCTACCACATTTGGACGATCAGGATGATACTCAATCGTGCGATCCTAATCTTTTAGCAACTCATCCACCTTCGTTGACGAAGATTAAGATCCCTCTGAGTAAACAGATACTGGAGACTCTTATGATCCGTAAAAAAAATCTTATACTTTTCTCCATAAAGGTAATGTCTCAAAATTTTCAAAGTAAAGATGATAGCCACTAATTCCAAATCATGAGTAGGGTAATTCATCTCATGAGGTTTCAATTGTCGTGAAGCGTAAGCAATCACCCTACCATGTTGCATCAGTACGCATCCAAGACCATTCAAAGAAGCATCCTACAAACCTCATAATTACCGTTATCATCTGGGAGTGCTAAAACAGGTGTATGAGTGAGATAATACTTCAGTTGCCGAAAACTTTGCTCACAATTTTCATCCCACCCAAACCTAACCTCTTTTCTAGTCAATCCCGTCAATGGCAAAGCAACGACTGAAAAATCCTTTACAAACCGTCTCAAGTAGCCTGCTAGACCAAGAAAACTCAGCACCTCAGTGACGGTTCGCGGTTGTTCCCAATTCTCCACAGCTGCAACTTTTTGAGAATCTACTTGAATACCTTGTGCAGATATAACATGTCCCAGAAATGCTATTTGACTCAACCAAAATTGGCATTTGCTAAACTTAGCATACAACCGATGCTCCCTCTAACTTCGTAACACCAATTCAAAATGTTTAGCATGCTCTGCTCTAGTCTTAGAGTATACCAGAATATCATCAATGAAAACAATAACAAACCTGTCTAGATATTGCTGGAATACTCGATTCATCAAATCCATAAAGCAGCAGGCGCATTCGTTAATCCGAATGACATCACCAAGAACTCATAATGACCATAACAAGTCCTGAAACAATCTTAGGGACATCCTCACTTCAAATCTTCAATTGGTAATAACCAGACCTCAAGTCAATCTTGGAAACACACAGGCACATCTAAGCTGATTAAACAAATCATCAATACGCGGCAATGGATAACGGTTTTTAATCGTTACCCGATTCAATTGCCTAATCAATGCATAACTTTAAAGTCCTGTCTTTCTATCTCACAACCAACACTGGAGTTTCCCCAAGGCGACGTACTAGGTTGAATGAAACCCTTATCAACCAATTCTTGCAACTGAATTTTCAATTCCCTCAACTCAGCAAGAGCCATTCTATAAGAAGTCAAAGATATAAGATCCATACCAGGAAACAAATCAATGGTGAACTCCACCTTCCTGTATAGCGGCAATCCAGGTAAATCCTCAGGGAAAACGTCAGGAAGACGTCTAACCACCTTTACATCTTCCACACTACTCGGAGCAATATCATTTAGCACCACATGAGCTAAGTATTCTTGGCAGCCTTTTGATCACAATCTCTTTGCTCTCACAGCAGAAATAACGGCATGCCTCACTCCACTTTGCTCACCCACAAAAGTAACTTCTGGTAATCCAGGACGATGGAAAGTAATTGATTTCCCGTAGCTATCTATCTTGGCACGACTATAATGCAACCAATCTGTGCCCAAAATCACCTCAAAATCCACAATATCTAACAAGATAAGATTAGCTGACATAACTACATCTTCCACCATCACTGGACACCCTAGATAAACATAATCCACATAACACTTCTCTTCTCTAGGCATAGCAAACTCTAACTCAAACCCTGGAGGCGTAGGAGAAGGTTGCGTCACTTGAGCAAATGTATGAAAACTTACAGAATTGGTAGTACCACAACCAATTAAAACTCTAGCAAAGTGACCAAGAATGTTTAACGTACTCATGATCAAATCTAGATTGCTCTGAGCATCATGTAGTGCGATGTTGTTAACACGTCCTTCGGCTTGTTGTCGTCCCCCACGACCTCCAGTAAATCCACCACCTCGCCTCTGGCCAGTGGCACTAAAGCCTCCACTAGAAGAACTGGAACTAGCTTCGCTTCTTTTGAAGCTCTGGGTCTTGCGAGGTCCTTGAGATGACTGACCTTTACCTTAGTCATCTTTCCTCTGATTCACATTCTTTTCCTCTTCTTCATCACTATCGCTAGACATTTTCTTAGGGTCCTCAATCCTCAACAAAATCTCGTAAAACTCCTGGTAAAAAGCACAATGGGTAGTGATCGTCATAGAACGTCACTTTTTCTTAGTACCCAGCTTAAAACGACGTAACATCACAATCAGATTAGCAGCAACATTTGGATGGTAACGAGACAAGTCCGTAAACTTTCTATATTACTCAATTGCCGTCATCTTTCCTTGTCTCAAATTTGTAAACTCTTGCTTATTACCATCAATATATGCCGGAATGATAAACATTTTCTTAAACAACTCCCAATCAGCTGTTTTTCTCCGGTGTCATCGTATAAGACTCTTGTCTCTACCAGGATGTAGATTCAGTACCCAAAACCAGGTAATCGTCTCGACCCACCTTTCGAGAAGAAGATTCCCTTGACTTCGCATCACACAAAGGACTTTTCAACCTGATTAAGCCATCGTTCTGTTCCCCCAGGTTCATCATTTCCCATAAAATGATTCAGCTTCAACTTATAAACAGTCTCAAGATGAGTCCTTTGGGGAGAACGGATAACAAACTGAATCATATTAGCAATAGCTTCCCCTAACTGAGCTATATCAGGGAAACTAGGCTCATCTGAACGACGTGGCTCTCTATGAGGAGGCATAATTTTGACAGAAGACATCACAATGATTAACCTAATCACAAAATATGCAGGACTGCGGAACCTAGGCTCTGATACCAAACTGTCACATCCCAGCCCGGGGTCCACCACATCTTGGGCCCGCTCCACCACCGTAGCACGATATTGTCCGCTTTGGGCCCCGACTACGCCCTCACTGTTTTGTTTCTGGGAACTCACACGAGAACTTCCCAGTGGGTCACCCATCATGGGAGTGCCCTCGCGTGCTACTCGCTTAACTTTGGAGTTCACATGGAACCCGAAGCCAGTGAGCTCCCAAAAGGCCTCGTGCTAGGTAGGGATGAGAATATACATATAAGGATCACTCCCATGGGCGATATGGGATCTCATAATCCCCAGTAGCGTGCCTATAAGCAAGGCTATTATGTCGATCCTGGGCCGCTTTCCTATTAGCTTTAATCACTTGAACATTATGAGTAGTCTCCTCTACTATCTCAGGGCCCACTAATGTCTTTCACCAACTTTAGACCAACACAAAGGTATACGACAAGTTTTCCCATAAAGTGTCTCAAATGGTGCCATCCCAATGCTAGAATGATAGCTGTTAATATAGGCAAACTCCATCAAATCCAACTTAGCTTGCCAATCATCACTAAACTGACGTACCGAAGCTCTTAGCCTGTCCTCTAAAGTTTGAATGGTTCTCTCTGACTGACCATATGTTTGAGGATGATAAGCTATGCTGACTTAGTAAGCCGATCAACAATTACCCAAACGCCATCACACCCGTTCCGTGTACGAGGAAGCTTGTACACAAAATCCATAGTGATATTTTCCCATTTCCACTGTGGAACGGAAAGTGGCTGCATCAATCCAAAAGGTTTCTTTCTTTCTGCTTTGTCTTGCTAACGACTGATACACCTACTCACATATTCAGCAATTTCCCTTTTCATACCTGGCCAATAATAAAATGGTCGAGTGGTATGATATATTTTAGTACCTCCAGGATGCATTGCATAAGCTGAACAGTGTGCTTCGTCCAAATTACTTTCTTTAATTCCATATTATTAAGCACATACATCTTGTCCTCTTGCATAAGCATTCCATCTGATTCTCTAACTTTTCCCATCGTTCCTTGCCTCAATTAATTCTTGCCTCAATTAAATCTTGTTGGTATTCAATTTTTGATCCAAGTCCTTGAAATTAATGTAATAACTTAATTTTATGTACGTTACTATATATTTTAAAATTAAAAATTGAAATTTATAGTTATTTATATTAATGAGATTTTAAATAAAAAATCATAATTTGTGGAATTAAAAATATTAAAATATAAATATACTATTGTGTGTGTGTATATATATGTGATAGCCCGTCCCGAATTTGTACATACTTGTTTTCCTCGAATTAATGAAAGTACGAAACTACCCTTGAGCGTTGGGTTTTATTTTATTTTTGGATTAAGATTAAAGGCCCAAAAGTTTGGGTTTTGGACCAATTACATTACTTCCAAGTTAGTGGGAGCTAAGTAGGGTTAGTAGTGGGGAGATTAGGGTTAGTAGTGTTTCTAGTTTGGTTCTAAACCAACTAGAATTAAACTTGGTGGTTGTTGTGTTGTTGGCTAACTTAGAACCACACACTATCATCCATCCCTTTTGGACTCTCTCTCCCACTCTCCCGTACGCTCTCTCTCTGACTCTTAGACTCACTCTCGCTTTCACTCTGCAACTGTACGGCACAACCCCAAAACACTTAGAAAACTTACAGATCGAGGACTTTAAGACCTCCATTGTGATCTCCGTGAGTTCGTGAGCACAACCATAGCCTTAGCTGGTTGTGAGACTGCTAAAAACCCTAGTTTTCGAGAGGGCAGTCAAGGTACAGTACCACAGAGGTGTTTGTCAAGGTTTCAAGCTATTTCAAGGTTTCTAATTGCTGAGCTTTGGTTGAGTTTTAACGTTAGAAAAACCCAGAAAAGTGGAACCCCGATCTTAGCACTATTCATCAACTTTTTAACGAACTTTTTTCTTTGAATTTCAAGCTCACATGGAGCTTTAGAAGGTCCTCACAAACCTCGGAGTGGTTCGTTGGTGGAATTTGGACGTTAGGAAGCCCATATACGAGGAGATACAGAGGTCGCCGGATTTTCGAGTTGCTCCGACGTGATTTCGTAGGATTCAAAGCCTAAAACAGGTATAACGTGATTCTCTATACCCTAAGCTTCATTTTGGTACAAGTTTCGAAGAAAATGGTTGAGAATCGAGCAAGAATAGTGAGTTTAAAGTTTTCCCAGTTTTTCGACGACTGCGACGGTCGCCGGAGTTGGAGGTTGAAGATGAGAGAATATTCCGTCAAGTCTGACGGAATATTCTAACGGCGTTAGTTAACTTTGAAAGTTACTGTTAGCTTTTGACGGAATATTCCTAACGGATGTTAGGATTCCGTCCGTGTGCCAGCCACATACCTGCGCGTGGGGGCGCGTCTGGCCGTGCCTTGGCCGGCGTGTGAGGGCGCGTGGGATCTCCAAAATTTATTCTAAAAATTTGGGGATGTTTCTGAGGTTGTGTAGATCATTTTGGTATATTCACACATCTCAATTGAGCAATGTATGAGAAGTTATTTCTTAGTTTTGTTTATGTGCTTTAAAATAACGTTAAAACAGTTGTTTCTCACATAGGCGAGACCTATCCGGAGGACGAGCGTAGCCAGGCTAGGCACGAGGGCTACGATCCATCTACATATCAGTGAGTGGGCTTTTGGTTTTCCGTATGTACCTATATACTGTTAATTTTTCCTAGAAATACATCTTAAATGATTTTATAAATGAATTGCCATGCCAATACATACATACTTATGAATATGCATTATGAGTTGTATGCGCATGATTGTTGGTGTTGTGGACGCTCAGGTAAGTTTCAGGTAAGATTACGTGTCGTTAATAAGAAGTTGAGTTATGAAAAGAATGATGAGATGCATTGAGAATCATTGACCTGCACCCCGGTGTTAGTGCTCCCGCCCAGAGTTAGGGGCATAGTCTTTCACGTGATGTTCACCTCCCGCACCACACGCTTATCTTGGATCCAAGTTAGGTGCACAATCCTGTCGTATAGACTACTTTCAGTGGGTTCGACTCGTAGGTAACCCGCGATTATTCGCACAGTCTTCACGTGATTGTAGCACTAGAGCGTATTATATTACACCCAGTCCTGTCGTATAGACCACTATAGGTGGGTTCGACTCGTGTGCAGGCATGATTGATGAGCTAGAGTTCAGCCGACAAGCTGTTGCAGTTATTATTGCGTTGAATTACTTACCTGATGATTTGATTAGTATGGCATGGCATATTAATGATTTGTTGCATTATTGACGATGATGGTTTCCAAATGAGATTTACTATATGTTCATACTATTTTCTGGGAAAGTATACAGGTTTTACGGCGAGGGGATATAAAGCTTGTTTTTGAAATGATTTTCGAAAGACTTTGTTTTTGCCCACTCACGCTTTTGTTTTGCGCCCCTCCAGGTATTAGGTAGCTTTGTTGGTGGCTCACGAGGATATATCAGAGATTCTGACAAACATCACCCATGTAGGACCACCTTCAGGTGTTAATTATTTAAGTACTTCTTATGCATTGACTGCACCTAGACTTTCATGCTCTGAATGTGTAATCACACTTATTTCTATTTTTAGTACTCCCTTGAGGTTGTTTTCATTCATTCGTTTCTTCCTATATTATTGCTTCCGCATTGTGCACATGGCTACGTCACTCTCACGTGACGGCCAGCATGCCTCGATCTCGGTCGGGGTGTGTCAATATATATATATAAACATGGGTACATTCATCAAAATTAACCAAAAAATTATTGTATCAAAACATGGGTACATTCTTCAAAATCACAAAAAAAGAAAGAAAGATATTATGCTTAATAAAGTTAGTAAATTTCTTCGATTAAACTTAACATGGATACATTCTCATATAAAAAAAAAAATGTACCCATATAAGTAGGGGTGGGTTCAAAAAACCGAAAACCGAAAAAAACCGAAAACCAAACCGAACCGAGGCCGAAAAAAACCAAACCGAACCGAATCTGGCTAGTTCGGTTTCGGTTTTTGAGGTTCGAAAACCGAACCGAACCGATATATATATATATATATATATATTTTTTTCAATGTTTATAAATAGTTTAGTGATACAATTATAACAAAACAGAACCTGTTGTGAAGTTGGTTTTAGTGAGACTTTTCAAGCTGTTGGAGCGCATGGGTTCAAACACTCCTCATGCCTCCCGGATTTTGGAGATATTTTTTTAGTTTTATGACCAAACCAAATCAAGAAACCCTAGCGTAGCCACACTTTTTCATTCCCCTCCTCTCTCTCTATCGTTCACTGCCTCCACTCCAGAGACTTCCTCCCTTCTCTTCTCTCTCTCATCCCCTCTTCTCTCTCAAACTCAATCCTCCCTCTGGCTCCAACACCCATCCCCATGGTGCGAGCATGCTGACCCCCGCATCTTCCCTTCTCTTCTCCATAACCCGCATCCTCCCTCATCCTCTGTCTCTCATCTCCTCTTCTCTCTCAGTCCTCCCTCTGGCTCCAACACCCATCCCCATGACTGCGAGCATGCTGACCCCCGCATCCTCCCTTCTCTTCTCTCTCTCATCCCCTCTTCTCTCTCAGTCATCCCTCTGGCTCCAACACCCATCCCCATGGCTGCGAGCATGCTGCTGACCCTGCGAGCATGCTACTGACCCTGTGGCATCCCCTCTCTCTCCCAATCAAAAGCTCTCAATCAAAAGGTATTCAATTTTAGGGATTTAGGAAGAGTAACTTAGGGTTTTCTAGATTTAGGGATTTTGGGTTATTGATTTTGGGTTATAGATTTAGGGTTTTCTAGATTTAGGGATTTTGGGTTATTTAGATTTTGTGCTATTCGTGAAGATGTGATAGAGTGTGCTGCAAATTATGTATTGGTTTTAGATTCAATAGACGGACAGAGAGCAAAGAAAGTATGGGTTGCAGATTATGTATATGTGTTTGTTTCTTTTCATCTGATTCAATCCAAGTTATTTTATTTTATTTTTATTGTATTTTGCTGCATCAATCACTTTGCTTGTTGCTTTCTGCACTGCTTGTTGCTGCTTGTTGCTGTCTCTGCACTGCTTGTTGCATCAATCACCTATTACACTCTCTGCACTGCTTGTTGCTGTCTCTGTTTTTGCCTCTGCGCTGTATTGCTTTGGCCTCTTGGCCCTGAATGTTAATTCAGTTTTCCAAAAAAAAAATATCCAGATTTACCAAAAAAAAAATCATGGTAAAAAACCGAACCGGGCCGAAACCGAACCGAAAAAAACCAAAACCGAAAAAAACCGAACCGAAAAAAAATTGAACCGAACCGAAATTTCGGTTTGGTTTCGGTTTTGGCAAAAAACCGAACCGTTTCAAACCGAACCCAGCCCTACATATAAGTTTAAAAATGGATTAGAAAAAATTTGAATAGATTTTATATAAAAAAAATTGGTATATTTAAGAATGAGTACATTTTAAGATTAAAAATTTGAAAAAAAATTACATGAATTGTACATATAATTAGCATGGGTACATTTAGCAAAATTAAAAATGGGTACAAATAAATAAAAAAATATGGGTACAAATACAAATAAAACTTTATAAAATATGGGCACAAAAAGAAATTAATATCTGGGTACAAATTAAAATTGGAAAAAAAATTGGTTCAAATTCAAAAAAGGGTAGCAAATTAAAAATGGTACAAACTAAAAATAAAAATATATGATAAAAAATTTAGCCATAAATATAAATATACTAATTGTAACATTTTTAACATTAAATGAATATATTTAGAAATAAAAAATATTTCATTATTGAAATAATTAATGATGTTATTAATAGTTACTAAAGCTTATTGATTAGAAAATTTATTCAACCAAGCCTTTTAGTTAGGGAACTTCGAACCTTAGGATTATACCTAGATTTTAGCCACTTCCTTAAGTGACGATTAAAATTGTTATCCCCTACTTCGAGTTGATGATCTAGCCAACCCATCCTTTGTAACTCGAGTTTCTTTCTTAACCTGTTCACTTCGTAGTAGTCTTTTCAACGACTTTCTTATCTACTTCGACAGTAAGACCAAATTTCTCAAACATCAGTCTTATTTAGATTGGTACTTATCTCGGAAGATGTGATCTTTGTAGACTATATTTTTTTCATTTTTCCAGAAAGAGTTTTGAGGATGAAGGTTGAAATTGTCACAAAGTGTTGTGAGATTTGAGATATTCTTAGTCTTATCGAGGTTATCGACTATTGGTTAGCGATTTTTTGGCTATAGTGTTCTTCCTCACTTTTTGACCGAAGAAAGTTGGTTTAGTGTGGGATGTGGGTTATGAATAAAATTTCTGACAGCTTAAGTGTTGTTTTTTCCCCAAACATGATTCTTACATTTCTCGATAACATTGAGAATTTCGAAATCCACGATGACGTTTTCTTCGGAGGTTTTGGCTGTGTAAATGCATCATGACAGGGTAACGCTTATGTTTCCTAGCGATAGAACCGTTAAAGATGAACCTTCATAAATGTGACTTAGAGTCTACAATTGTCATTTTCATTTGAAAACCGATTGGTACTCCTTTGTGGAGAAATATGTCCAAAACCTTATTTAACCTTAGGACTTCTTAATTTCACTTACTTTTGGACAAAGCTAAGTTTATAACAGCAGCATTAGAAGAAATAAATCGACGCCTATGATTGTACTATCGTGTATTATTCCGGTTGTGCAAACGTAATTATTGAGCATCGTAGTAAGAGTTGTTTCTACCCTAAACATTTTCAGTCTTCCTCATCTCATTCTAGTTGAAATTTTCGAGTATCGATGTGACGTTACTTTTGACCCATCAATAAATCATTTCAATGGGTTGTAATCACTTTCCATATTCAAATACAAAAGGGAAATATCACCATAAGCTTCTGGTATGAGGTATTTGGTACATGTGGAGATTATGATGATGTCTTGATGGTTATAAATCGATTTGACAGGTCAACCCATTTTTCATTGGTCTAGAGGAATTACAGTTTAGACCACTTGGTAAAATTACTCATTCTTGAATTTATCGAACTTTCTAACATGTTGATCAGCATCCGTTCTAACCGTGATTCCATATTCACTCATTTGTGCTGAAAAGACATTTTGGTCAACTTTGGGTACGTGTCTGCTCTACTACAATTCGTATAATTTTGAAGGCAGGTAGATTGTTCAAAATAATTACTTAGATGTTGAAATCTAGTTGTGATCATTGATTCTTCAATCACCCATCAAATACTTCGTCGAATAGATCGTTACCATTGGTGATTGAATATTTCGAAAGTTGTTTTGGTAGGGTAATGGGAAACAATCAATCTAGATATCTTGAACTTTAAATTTGATGACCTTGTTTTGACTCTTAAATTCTTGAGTGTTCTTTTAGTCTTCTCGACATGGTTTCTCGCTCAATCAATGAGTAATTCACAATAGGTTGACTTGACGGATGCGTGCACCAGTTTTATATCGATGCTAGTAGGAACTATTGGAGTACAATCTTCTCGTGAGTTTACTAGATTTATCAAAAAAGAATTTCATGTGGTTTTGAGGATTGAATAATTTTTGGCATAAGGTTAGTGAAGGTATAAAGCTTGGTAATTGTGGCGTCGATCTCCATATATGGTTCGAGACTGCAATTGTCATTTGGATGATGTCGATAGAGATATAGTTTCTCTAATTCAGGATTTCAGAAGTTATAACCCTTAATTTGGTTAATAACGCTAATGAATAGTCACGAAGGAAATATTTTATGATATTGTTCGTTTCTACGCATCTTTTCATTACGTCACTCTAGGACTTGATGAGTTGGGCGTACATGGATATTAAAGTGCTTCTAGCAGCTGGATTGGCGCATTCTGAGATTTTACGGCGTTGTAATCGAGGCACGAATCAGACGATCTAGATATATATTCGCATATGGGGAGTAAAATAATATTTTGGCATCCTCGGGAACTTCTCACTAGCTTATTGAAACAACGATGAGTTATCGGCATTACAGGCTGCAGACTGTAATAGCGATGGCTTAATTGTTGGGTTCACTAAGCTAGTGGGTAAGACCGCTTATCTACGACAACACTTACTAGTTAGCTATGGTTCGGACTTATTCTCGAAGTTTATGACACGACAAATGTTTGGCGAGGTCCATTTTCATTTTGAGTTTCGATTTTTCGTGCAAGCATTTTTCTATGAGGTTATTCTATTTATATGAGTATTTATGCTATTGCAAATGTTGGGTGAGTTATTTCCACTCTTGGTTTTAAACTTGATACAAGTATTTGAATCGTACGTTTTTATATATATGTATCTATTTTTTATATTGCATTATGTGTATATTTTTTACCTTATGTTATTATGTCATAATTAGTGCTATCAATTTTACGGTTTGTACGGATATTATATTACTATATTGTCAAGGAAGGAAGAAGGTAAGAGCTTGGAGGCATGAAAGAGGAATAATTGCAATCTGATCGCGACAGAATGGCACTCTTTTTTATGCAGCCGCTCTAACTCGATTTCTTCCTTGTGTAAGTATTTATATAGATATGTTCTTCCTATTTTCGAGTATTTTACATTTAACAAGTTATTTTAAAATTTCGGGGACGAAATTTTCTTAAGGGGGGAAGATTGTAACAAAAATGCCCTTTCGAGGCAAATGCATTGACCTTTGTTAACTGTTGTGTCGTGTCATGTAAGGCTTGTTCTCTTAGCGTATCCTCGTAGTACTCGTCGTTACGGACGCATGGGCGCAAACAGATAGTGATTTGAAGTTATAACGAATGAGATATTAACGTTTAAAGTTAAGGACATTTTGGTCATTTTCTTCAATTTGGAAGGCTCCAGATTTCTGGAGCAAAGGTTCGTGGAGCCACGTGTGTGGCTGGGATCAAAAAGGAAAAATAGAAGGGATAGAGATGTACGGCTGTGATGCAAAGAAAAGAAGAGAAAAATGAAAGAAATGAGGGAAACGGACCAATAGGAGGGGAGAGCAAGGAGGGGAAATGAGAAAGAAAAGAAAGAGAGAACCGGACCCTCCCTCGGCCCACCAACCTAACCCGGCCAAAATTTCTGTTTCCGACCACCTTTAATGACGACAATGGTGCCAAAATGACCCAAACTCCAAGATCAATCGATCCCTTTTCCACTAATAGGCTCTCCTCAACCCCAGGAACAAAGCCTAAGCAATGTTTGAGGAGTTGGAGTGAGTTTGGAGTCGGATCGAAGACACCCATTCTAGGGTTTTTCGACGAGTTTTATCGAAATTGGAGTTCTTCCTGGCTTAATTGGCCTTGGTCACAGGTATGAAAGTTACTCTACTCATTGAGATCTTCATTCCTGTAAATTTTTGTAATTTTTAGAAATAGTTGGATTTTCCGGCTAGTCGGGACGGCCGACCGCCACCCACGGCGGCGGGTGGCCAGTGGGCCGCCAATGCTATTTTTAGGCTAAATTAAATGCCTTGAATTCAGTTTTGATATTCCAATGGCGTAGGTTGATCGTTTGAACTTAATTTCATTACGATACTTGGTTTGGTTAATATATGAAATGATGATCCGACCGTTGGATCGTCACCAAATTTTGATACACTATAATACGTAATATTTAAGGATCATAGGAACTTACAGATTGGGAATCCGATGTACAGATCTTCCTGAATTGGATTTGTAAGTTCATAAAATAAAACATTAACCGCCACTTGGTTTTGGCAATTGGCGGAGATCCAACCTTTGAATCATAACGAAAATTTAGTATGTTATTATATAAGTATAATGTGTATCTCTGAAAGTTACATATCGAAAATCTAAGATGCGGATCTTCCGGATTGAGTTATGTAGGGTTGTGACCCTACCGTTGAACTTTGATCGACGGTTGACTTTTGGTCAATGGGTCTCAAATCATTCTAGAATGTCCTGGAAGATATATTTTATGTGAGTTACGTATGCTATCGATAAGAATTCTGAGATGTGATTTGATAATTGTTCTAGGCGTCGATCGTTCGGGACGCCTCGATGTTTATGCTAGGGAATCGTAGCTCGAACTCCAGGTGAGTGGGCTTTTGGTTTTCTATATATATGTATATATGTATATATGTATATATGTATATATGTATATATGTATATATATGTTACGTCTTCCCAGAAATTGTTTTAAATGGTTTTACGATTTAAATGCCATGTCAATTGCTTTACATTTTAGATTATGCTTTAGTATAGTTATGCACATTGTTGTTTGACGTTGCGGACGTTCAGGTAAGTTTCAGGTGAGTACATATTGATGGTAGTGATTGTAGTGTGTATGATTATGTTGGGTTGCATTTAGTACTTAATATCCTGCACCCCGGTGTTAGTGCTCCGCCCGAGCCAGGGCCTAGCCTTCACGTAATCGTTCATCTCCCGCACCACACGCTCACCTTAGATCTAAGACAAGTGCCAGCCTGTCGTACAGACCACATTAGGTGGTTCTGACTCGTAGGTGACTTGTGATACTTCGCACAACCTTCACATGATCGTAGCACTTGAGCGTAACTATTTACACCTAGCCTGTCGTACAGACCACTTTAGGTGGTTCTGACTCGTGTGCAGGAATCGGGTTATAAGTTATAGGCTCAGCCGTACAGGCCACGTTAGGTGACTCCGGCTGACGTATCATTTTTCATTGATTTATTTCACCTGGCTTACTTATTTCATTTCTGAGATATTTGACATGGCATATACTTGGTTTTCCCTACTCTCGGGTATGATTTCGATATACGTATGTATTACTATTTTCTGAAAAAAATATACAGGTTTTACGGTGAGGGGTTACTATTTTTGGAAAGAGAAATGGTTTTTGAAAAGCTTTGTTTTTGCCCACTCACATTTTCTTGTTTTGCACCCCTCCAGGTTTTAATTGCTAAAGGTTCGTATCAACGAAGATTCTTGGCGAATCTCAGTATAAGTGGCTACCTCTGAGGGTATGATTCTTACCCACACTACTGTACTTTACTTATGCTCTGACATCGCGTGTGAGGGTCAATTCCCTCTCACCGCGCACTTATATTTTTAGGCACCTTTAGGTTTAAATTGATTCATATTTTCCACATCACCACACTTTATGGTTTCGTCATCTTCTAGGTGTCGGCCAACACAGCTCAATTCGGAGTCCTAGTGGACAATCCGGGTCGGGGTTTGTCAATAATAATAATAATAATAAATTCCAACATAGTTAACTAGGTCACAAGGAAATTCCGACCAATAAGGAAATCCCAAGCAAAAGGGGAATTACAAATAAATAATAATAATAATAATAATTAATTAATTAATTCCAACATAGTTAATTAGGTCACAAGGAAATTCCGACCAATAAGGAAATCCCAAGTAAAAAGGGAATTACAATTAAATAATAATTACAGTAGTTGACATTTGACTCACGCCAACACTCCATCTTAAATTGGTACACATATATCTTCTAAGTCCAGCTTGTCAAGTGAGTCATGAAAAACTTTTGCGGATACCACATGTGTTAACACATCCGCTAATTGCTCTTCATATCTTACATATGGAATATCAACAAGTTTGATGTCCAACTTATCCTTGATAAAATGTCTATCCACTTTAACATGCTTCGTACGGTCATGTTGAACTAGATTATTGACAATCTCCCTAGATGCTTGGTTAGAACAATAAAGATGCATTTTGACCCTCTGGTTTAAAGCCTATTTCCTTGAGCAAAATCTGAAGCCATAAAAGCTCACAAGTACCTTGAGTTGTTCCCCTGAATTCAGCCTCCTCAGTAGATCGAGCAACGATATTCTGTTTCTTACTACGCCAAGAAACCATATTTCCATCAACAAATCCGGATGTTGAACACCTATAAGTTATATTACTGGCCCAATCGTCATCAATGTACCCTTTAACTTCCAAATGCCCATGCTTCCAGAAAATTAAACCTCTTCCAGATGAAGACTTCACATAACTCAAAATTCTCATCACAGCTGCTATATGGTCCTCACTAGGAGCATGCATAAACTGACTTACAATTCTAGTAGCATATGCAATGTCGATATGAGTAAGAGACAAGTGAATCAAGCGACCAACCCACCTTTGATTTCTCCCTCTATCCATTGGAACTTGGTCCGGATATATAGCTAGATTTCTGGACGATGAGAATTTCTACAGGCTTACATGCTAACATATTCATTCTGAAAGAAAATTTAGCACATACTTACGCTAGGACAAATACATTTCTCTCTTCAACCAAGTCACTTCAATCCCAAGTATTAAGCGCACCCAAATCCTTCATCTCAAAGTTGGAAGCCAAATACCCTTGTAGCTTGTCAATCTCCTCAGTTTCATCTCATGTAACTACCATATCATCAACATAGATAATCAATAAGGTCACCTTACCACCTTGCATTTGATAAACAAGGTGTGATCTGCATTCCCTTGTCGATACCCAAACTTTTTCATAGCTTGAGTAAATCTTCCAAACCAAGCTCTCGTGACTGCTTTAGACCATAAAATGCTGTTCAAAGTCGACATACCTTTTTGAACACGTTTTTTGTTTCATAATCAAGATCATGTATACTTCTTATTCTAGGTCACCATACAACAATGCATTTTTGACATCAAACTGCTTCAAAGGCCAATCAAAGTTAGCCGCTAAGGACAACAACACTTGTATACTGTTTATCTTAGCGACCAAAGCCAATGTTTCATGATAGTCAACTCCAAAAGTCTGAGTATACCTTTTTGCATCTAGCGGAGCTTTATACCTATCAATGTTTTTATCGACTTTATGTTTTGTAGTATACATCCATTTGCAACTAATTGATTTCTTCATATGCGATAGTGACATTACTGTTAAAGAAATCAACCCCATCTCATTGAAAGACCTACACAAATCTAGAATAAAGAATTCTAGAATGTTCACTAAAGTTGGTTAGCTAGATTATCCAAGTAAGGACTAGAAGGTTGTTTCTTAAGTTGGTGGAAGAGTCTAGAAGAATGGTGAGGTTTCCACCAACATGGAAGATTAGTGTAGATACTTCTAGCTTAGGAAGTTAGTAGAATTATCTAGATATCTCTAGCATGATGTTTACATGCTTCTCCAAGGTTCCATCCATGCCTATAAAAGGAGAAGGCATCCACACCATTTGTAACGACCAACCAACCAACCAAGAAGAAGTAGGCAATCAAGTAAGAGTGAGAAGTAAGAGTAGTCTTGTAGGAGTGTGAGTGGTCTAGAGTGTGTCTCTAGAAAGTGAGTGAGTGTCATAGCTTCTAAAGTGTCTTTGAGAGTTTTGAGTGTTGTAATATTTTGTGTGCATAATACAAGTAATTTGTTTACTTGTGTTGTCTCCTTTGAGAGTTTTGAGTGTTGTAATATTTTGTGTGCATAATACAAGTAATTTGTTTACTTGTGTTGTCTCTCCAACACTTGTGTTAGAGTTGTGTACTCTAAGTTTTTCCCCAACAATTGGTATCAGAGCGGTACGATCAGGGACCGTCTCTATTGAAGCTTTTGAGAATCGTGAGAAGTTTAGTACTTTGCAAGATTATTGGTTAATCTTGTTCGGCTTATCGAAGCTCTGCCGGCACGATGGGAGACCTTCAAGTTGTTAGAGGAATCAAGAAGTTGAACAACAAAAATTACAACATATGGGCGACGTGTATGGAGTCTTACCTACAAGGCCAAGATCTTTGGGATGTCGTCGGCGGTAATGAAGTTACACAGCCGGAAGAAGACACCAGTGGCACTTTGCGAAAGTGGAAGATCAAGGCAGGTAAAGCAATGTTCGCCTTAAAAACCACAATTGAAGATGATATGTTAGAGCACATACGGAAGGCCAAGACACCAAAAGAAGCGTGGGACACCTTCGCCACACTCTTTTCAAAAAGGAATGATACAAGACTGCAGCTTCTCGAGAATGAGCTGTTATCAGTGGCCCAACTAGACATGACGATTGCCGAATATTTCCACAAGGTAAAGTCTATATGCCGTGAAATTTCTAAGTTAGATCCTAGTGCTGCCATTGTAGAATCCAGGATAAAAAGAATAGTTATCCATGGATTGAGACCCGAATATCGAGGCTTTGTTGCCGCTGTACAAGGATGGCCAACCCAACCATCACTTGTTGAGTTTGAGAATTTGCTTGCCGATCAAGAAGCTTTGGCAAAGCAAATGGGAGGGGTCTCGTTAAGAGGTGAGGAGGAAGCGCTCCACACCGAAAGTAAAGGCAGCCTTAAGTGGCGTGCTGGTGATGGATCTAAAAGAAATGGTGACAAGGCAAAAGGTCATCAAGGAGAAAGGAGTTCTCGGCCAGGGGGAGCTCCAAAGTTTCACGGCAACCGTGGTCAGTCCCAAAACAATAAAATGTTTGAGGGCAAGTGTTACAATTGTGGAAAGAAGGGCCATATGGCGAAGAAGTGCTGGTTCAAAAAGCTAGCATAGAGTAACGTCGCCAACTTAGAGAAGAAAAATGAAGATGATTGGGACGCCATAGCATATTTAGCTATGGAGGAAGAGTGGGACGCTAAAGCATCTTCTTGGTGGTGCTCAGAAAATGAGGTGTTGCCTGACTTGAGAGAGATTAAAGATACGTTGCAGGAGAAAATGGGAGACCAAGCTGCCCAAATCCAATTGAGTCCAGATGAGCTCGAGGAATTGCTTGATGGTGACGATGTCAAGCAAGAAGTACCAAAAAGTCCTTGGCGAGCGAGTGTGTGTCAACCACCAAGAGAAGTTAGACCTAGTGAAGTGGAAGTATCAACTCCACGATCACAACTAAGGAGGTCAAAGAGAACACTGAAGCCAAATCCCAAATACGCCAATGCAGCCATAGTAGAAGAAGCAGTTGAAGCTGAGATGCGTAAAGAAGCGTCACAAAATTCTGAATGGCGTAAAGTTAAGAGAAGAGGTCGCTGCGTAAAAGAAATATCAAAATTGGAATCCAGTGGCAAGGCTAAGAGATGTGAGACCCATATCATGCAAATGGGTGTTCAAGATAAAGCATTGTCAACCCAGCATAGAGAGAAGAATGAGATGGTGTTGAGGGGGAGTGTTAAAGAAATCAACCCCATCTCATTGAAAGACCTACACAAATCTAGAATAAAGAATTCTAGAATGTTCACTAAAGTTGGTTAGCTAGATTATCCAAGTAAGGACTAGAAGGTTGTTTCTTAAGTTGGTGGAAGAGTCTAGAAGAATGGTGAGGTTTCCACCAACATGGAAGATTAGTGTAGATACTTCTAGCTTAGGAAGTTAGTAGAATTATCTAGATATCTCTAGCATGATGTTTACATGCTTCTCCAAGGTTCCATCCATGCCTATAAAAGGAGAAGGCATCCACACCATTTGTAACAACCAACTAACCAACCAAGAAGAAGTAGGCAATCAAGTAAGAGTGAGAAGTAAGAGTAGTCTTGTAGGAGTGTGAGTGGTCTAGAGTGTGTCTCTAGAAAGTGAGTGAGTGTCATAGCTTCTAAAGTGTCTTTGAGAGTTTTGAGTGTTGTAATATTTTGTGTGCATAATACAAGTAATTTGTTTACTTGTGTTGTCTCCTTTGAGAGTTTTGAGTGTTGTAATATTTTGTGTGCATAATACAAGTAATTTGTTTACTTGTGTTGTCTCTCCAACACTTGTGTTAGAGTTGTGTACTCTAAGTTTTCCCCAACAATTACTTCCCAAGTGCCATTCTTCTGAGTGCTTCCGTCTCAGTTTTCATTACTTTTGTCCACTTAGAATCGGTCATGCCTTTTTCAACTCTCGTAGGAATTTTAATCCCTGACATCTGATTCACAAAGGCCTGATATGTTGGCGATAGCCTATGAGTAGACACGTAGTTTACGATCGCATACTTCACCTTCTGGAGAGAACCACACTGGTGATTCCTCTTGATTCTATCTTAGGAGCAACCGATAAGCACTCTAAATATTAGGGTTAGGTAAAATATTAGTTTCTGAATTGATTACCTCAATGGTATCCCGATGGACTATGAGCAGGCACAATTGGTGTAGTTCCCGCATTTGTTGTTGATCTAAGTCCTTTGACTTATTCCCCTATATTCAGCCTTTGTACTAAAACGAGCAACAACATCTTCTTTTTACTTTGCAAAGTAACCTAATTATAAAAGAATCGGATGTGGACCTCCTTTCTGTATTATTTCGTGCCCAATATGCATAAGTGTGTCCCTCCACATGCAAATGGTTAAGTTGTGTGAGCATAAACCCTTGCATATGGAGTCGTTTGGTTTTGATCTTCATTGGGAGAATACTAAACATGCTCACCACACTCACATCTCATATGCATAATTTATAATTACTTTACTAATAACCTAACTCTAAGGTTCAGTTTTGATCTAATATTAATATACAAGGAGTTAAGGTTTCTTTCGTGTTGTGCGGTCAATAACTACAAGGGAAATTTTATTTGCACCCACATAACATCTTTCTACACCTAACTTAAATTTTAAATGTGAAGTGTCTTTTTTATCCTATTGCATAATTATCGTAAAGTACAAGATAAAATTAACAATAAAACTAAAATGTATCAATAAACCCACTTCGAATAATCAAACCATTACTATCACGCAATCTTTCTCTTGTGTTCTATTCTTACTAAAATCCTAAGATGCTCTCATAGAGAATAAGCTCTTTTTGACAAATGGATATTGATTTTGAAGTTTTCGATCCTCCAACTAAGATATGAATTGATTTATGAGTTTTTATTTTATGAACTCAAAGAAAAAATTCGATGTGCCATCATTAGCGCATCTCAGGATATGATTTTCCTGCAGCTATGTAAGTCTTAAGCAGATGGACTCCCATTCCTCAAACAATTTTTTCAATCTTTCAAATATGGTCTAGCTTACAAAGGGTCTAAAGCATTACAAGATAGCTTATATTGCTTGTAGCAGGGAAAGATTGATTGAACATTTTCCGCACCCTTTGACCTCACCTATATTAGAAGCGCAGGCATGGATGCTAATAAAAAAACAGTACGCTCTCGTTGCATCAGGGTTTCATCATTTCTTCCGACTTTTTGAGGGCTTGCTCTACCTTGTCAAAAAGCTCCGCGTTTACATAGATGGCAGCCAGGTTACTATATGTTCACCAACTACATTTTTCTACATCTTGTGTTTCCATTTCCTCCAGGACTTTTTTTACTCCTTCAAAATCATTTAAGGCCACGTAGATCTGCATCCATATTAAGTAAACACACCAAATATGAAAGAGAATGAGAGAACTTAAATTAATGAGTACACGCCCCCTCCAAATGGTACTGCACTCTCAGCACCTAACAGAGAAGAGATGTTTGGTCTCTTACACAAATTGACAACACCAAGTACAAATGAACAAGAAGTTTTTCAAATTCTCACCAGTTCTTTTGATTTCGATTTAAGTTTCTATTAAATCATTTGAAAGGAAATACGACAAAGTTGATGGAAGGAGAGAACGTCAAAGAAGAAAATGTATGCTTCGATTTTGATTTTTATCTTTTGAAAATGGGTGTAAAGATAAATTTACATATTGAATTGGATTTATAAGGGTAATTTAGATAGTAAATTTGGGTTTAAAAAGATATTGATAGTTTAGCTAAAAATAATATGGGTGTAGAGAGTAAGTTGTGTGTAGAAAAAGATTGCATGGGAATAAATAAAATTTCCCTAACCACAAATACCAACTATTGATTGGTTGGTAAAAAACGCGTCTTAATTTAGATTGAAAATCCATTAATTAATATTTTCATAATTGTTTTAGAATATATAGTTTACCTCTATGACTCGGATTAGGTTTATCATTGGATGAACTGCATTGCTGATATTGACTGTGGTACGTGTAACAAAGTAAATTAACCTTCCAACCTATAGTAAATTAACCCCCCAAAGTCGAACATTTTTGTTTCTTCCCTAAGTCTAAACAGATATTTCCCTTGGAATTGAAACAAACCCTGGCTTAGATCGAGCTATTCCAAAACTAAAAAAACACTTGAGTCCCCCAAAGTCTTTCGTATCAAACTCATTTTCAGGTATTCCTTCAATTTTTATATTTCATCATCATCATTGCTAGTAGCAATCATATCATTAACATAAATAATCAATTAAAATCACTCCGCCTTTATGGTGCTTCAAGCTTAAAGTATCATTTGAGTTTCTCTACTTGACCCCTACATCTTCCGAAACTAAACCGCCGAAACCAGGCATGCGCCAACTGCTACAAGCAATTGTCCTAAAAATTCATGTCTAGCGCCATTTAGGCGTTAGACGACTGGGCACCGTCTTGATTAATGTCTAGATGTTTGAAAATTAACAAATGGCGTTTAGACCAGCTGAGCCGCCCACCTAGACTGCCTAGGCACCCACCTAGGTTACAAGTCACTTAGACAAAAAATAGATAACTTTCATTTTGCATTTAAATTTTTTAATAAATTGTAAGAGACTTGTTGAATACTTAAATGAGCAAGCACTATATGCTTGTTCCCCATGTTTTCATTATGTTCCAATACTTCATAATACATTTGTCATTCTATTTTGTAGTTTATGATGAAATTATATATATTTTAAGTATAAACAGACACTTATTTACACAAAATATAATGGATTTACTTAAATCCGCCTAGTCCGCCTAGACCCCGCCTAGCTGCCTAGGCGCTAGGCCCCAACCTGCTGGCCGACTAGTGCTTAACGTCTTTTAGAACCTTGCTACTAGCAGTGAAGAAATGAAAAAAATTGTGTCCAACTTGTCGGAAGAAGATCATTTACTCATACCTAAATCATCTTCTGTCTTATCCCTCAACAATTGGGATATAAGCTGAGATTATGATACATGATATTGTGATAGAATACAGTAAGAGTAAAAAAGAGCTATACTATCCAAACAATAAAACAATAGCATATGTTACATGTAAGATTTTCAACACATAATATTATATTATAAAATTAGGACGTCGAGTAGAGATGAACATGTTTCATGTAATTTGTTGTAAATTATGTGGCTTTGACAAAGTTCTTATTTAGAATAAAGAACATTAAAAAATTATCTCCAGCAAAATTTAATCATCATGTTGCAGTCCTATTGGAATAGGAATGTGATTGTGTAAATCCTAGTAGATATGGGAATGTATCTTATATTCCTATTAGGAGTAAATTACCTATTAAATGTTGTAATCCTAAAGGGTAAGGAATTAACCTTCCCTACCACTATAAATAAAAGCACAATGGGGTGAGATAAGACACACCCACAATTACACATCTCTCTCTTCTCTCTCAATTGCCGCACCCTTTCTCTCTCTATGGCCTCCATAATTGTTCAGTAAATTATGCCTACAACACGTTATCAGCACACTCTTGACGCTGCGCTAAAGAGAGTTTGATCTTCAATCAGGGGAGTATTACGTTTTAATCATTCTTCTTATGATTAATTTATTGTTTTATTAAATTGATATACATGCTATTGATTCAATTTAATTTTTCTGTATCGAACGTGATACAACGCATTGGAGATGCTATTCCGGTTTTCTGCGAAGAAACTTCAACAAATTCAAATACTTTTGTTGTTTTCTGCTAATCAGGTACGCTTAAAATAAAGGAAAATATTTGAAACGACTCTGAAGCATGAAAACATTCCCCATGATGCATGAACCCCCTATGTTTATATTTTCCTTCTGATATATATATTGTATATGTTCATATATTTGTCAATATATATATTTGTTTCATGCATCGCACAATTAAATTGTTATGTGGAATTTGTGAGTCAAAGTATCAAATTAAATTAGAAGCATATTTAGGGTTTCCTTAACCCTAGGGGATTTCGAAAAAAAAAAAGGGGAATTGGACATGGTGCGGCACTCCCACCGCACCATTACAGTGAACGTAGCAACCAGGCCTTGGCCTGGAATCAACCTTGACAGGGCCTGAAGCCCCGAGCCCAATCTCACTGCCTTGGTCCGACTGCAAGCAAGCTTATGCTTGCTCGGCCTTATGGTCACCTTGGCCCGTAGCCATTAAACCAGCCTTGTTGGCTGGCTCCCTTCCCAGGCTGCACGCCGCAAGCTTTTTGGTTGCTGGGCTTGTGCCACAGCCCAATGAACCCGGCCTTAGCCTTGACTAGACCCCGTGTGATCCAAATCCGCAAGACAACCTTTATTGGGCTTGCTTTTCTCACACGCACGCAAGGTCAGCTTTCGCTGGGCTTTGTCCCGTGCTATCCCCATGGCCTGCAGCCCCCTCCCAAGGCCTTTTAGGCCTTGCCTTTTACTCAAGGCACCCAACCTAAGCCCAATTATTTTTGGGGCAATATTTTCGACCCACATGCTATTATTTTAGCATTCTAAATAATTTTAGCATTCTAAATAATTTTAACCTGAATGTTATTATTATTTTTGCTTCTACAATCGACCATGTATGGCCCGATTTATTGAATTAATTAAAAGTGACCTGCAGTCCATTAATCTGATAATGAATCCAAAATTATTGACCTGAATATCACTTTTGGACATTAACGATTCAATAATTTATTTTTATACTTTGAACCGTACTTTCATAGTAACGAAGCTCTCACACTTGAGTTCCCGCAGAACCCCAAATCCACTACACTTAGTTAGTATATTGCATTCTGTGTTTCTTGCAGGAACCTCTCTTTTATGAATTGAATGTTCATAAACTAAATTGAACCTGTAGTTTCAAATATAGTGCCTTTGAAACCCGAAGTTTTCATAAAACAATACACCCATGAAAACCCGATGTTTTTCATGAAAACCATGTCTTAGAACTCGTATGTTCTAACTTTGATGCTTATGGATAATTCATTCTCATAGCACCAATCACAATCTTGTTCCCTCCAATTCAGTGGATTGTCGAACCGTCACAAGTTCGATTTCTTGATTTGGATGTTTCTTATAGAAACCACTTTATATAGGGTACAAGACGTGAATCTCCCATTGACTATCAAGAAGCTGAGAAACCATTGAAGCCAACAATGGCAAGGAATAGTTGAATAAGCCTCCGCAATGATCTTCATTCGAAGACTTATGCCCAAAGCATTACAAATGAAAGTACCTCCTGAACGAGGATTCCATGGCTATTTGGCTCGCTCCTACGGACCGTCTAATCATGAAAGACATAGCCTAAAGCACACCATGATTACGTCCATGAATGAGTACAATTCTGAAGTTTATAAATCCGATCGAGTTTTGACTAGAGAATACTTTTCTCGTCCTTCCATGTTTCTAACTCGTTCTTGAAACAGAGTGTAGAAAGCGGAAGTTTACCAAATTCTCGAATCTGATTTCTACCACAAACGTGAGAGAACGGTATAGACTCGGTTCGGCTGGAGTCTACCAAATGGCTCAACCCAGTTCGGTCAAAGCCTACTGAACCCAAGTTTGGGTCTGTTTCTCTCACAATCTAATTTCGAGTTTGTTTTTATAACATATGGTAGAATCATGGCTTGCCAAGGTGTGGCATCATACCCAAAGCATGATCCTTGGTACCTAAGACCTAAAACTTCAAGAATAATGGATAATATTCCCGAACCTTAACCCTGGAGAATCTACTTCCGTCTCGATGGAATAGATCATTGGTTATGCACCCGTTCGTGCCCCTACCAATGTTGTTACGGAGTACCATTCTAGTAGTCAATATATGAGACTGATTTTTGCTCCACCAAACATCATGAGAAGAGCAGAATTTTGACATAAATGACCTTGTTGGCCGAATCCACCCAGTAACTTTGGCTTACTTTGTGAACATTTTTCCATGTTCTTGGATTCAATTTGGTGTATGTTTTACTTATGGATAATCTTATTGATATTGTCCTCGAATATGAGTTAATTGAATCATGTTTCTTAGTACATGTGACCGATTCAATTAAACACGTGATTATGTAGGGATGTGGGAAAGTTAGTTGTCTGGATGCGTACTACGCACACTAACTTTACACCTAAATCACATCTCTAACAACGACTTCAGGTCTATCCAACCTGATTAAGAGCAATGGCACGCTCCTTGTTGTATGAATGGTACTGCATCACCATTTAAGGGACCTTAAATTCTCCCTGACGTTGAGTTTTTAAAGATATTCGAGATGACAATGATCATAAATGAAACCACTGAAGAAAATAGAGTGAAATATCTTTGCACCACCTCCAAAAATGAGCATGAAGCTTTGATTTGGGGCCAATGGGTTGTCTCCCAACTGGGAATACACCACATGTGGCCGGCCTGGAGCCTGGTGATTGAGCAGTTTACTTGCTTTGGCACGACCTTTTGGGACACTTAGGTCGAGCAATGATGCTACAACACATCTCCTTACCCGAAGTAAGGATCATGTGCCTACAAGCGCACTTTGCCAAGCATGCTCATTAGGGAAATTGATTTTTATATCATTCCTTGCAAAGATACGACACGACTATCTTTTCACAGTGGATTCAAAGGAATATATGTGGACTAATCCAACCAAAATGCGGACCATATAAAGACTTATGGTTTTGGTTGATGAATCGACAAACTAGTCACATGTTTGTCCACACACATTACTGCTAAACCCTCTGGCCGATTAAGGGTTCACCACCCTACTTATCCCTTAAGGTCCGGGAGACTGGATAATGCCGGAGAGTTTATATCGACGGTTTTCAATAAAGTATTGCATGTCGTTTTGGGTTTCTAATTGAACATCGAATTCCCATGTTCACCCCAAATAGCCTCGCCTAGCGGTCATAAAGCGCAATTTAAATTATCGCCCGAATTTTGGTAAACGTACCAAGTTTTCGGTTTTTGCCTAGGGCTATGCAATCCTTGTACGCAGTGATGTTGGTCCGCCTTGAGACCCATTGCCACCTAACCTATATGACGTTACAGTTGGTTACTGGGTACGAACCTGACGATTTCGTATTTACGTATTTGGGTGTGCATTCCATGTGCCAAGTTGCTCCACCGCAACGTACCATCATGGGTCCTCAAAGAAGGATGTGTATCTTTTGTCGATCATGATTCTCCTTCACACTAGCTCTCTTCGAGCCCTTGCACGTGATCTCTTTACCGCTCATTTGCAGGTTGTCACTTTAATAAGACAGTCTTCTCACCGTTATGGGGAGATAAAAACGTCAACGTTCTTATAGAACAGCGCGAATTTACGTGGATGTTGCCCACTATGTCTCATCTCGATCCCCATACCGCACAAGTGTGATAAGTAAGTGCGATGAATTCTAGATTTCAGAATGTTACTCCAGACGCATTCCTCTGATCTAGCTAAAGTGACGAGATCATATACCAGCTGCAAACATGCCTGCAAGGATAGACGTACTTAACGGACGTCGAGCCAACATCCCTGGAGGGTGTGCCGCCCCTGTTGGACAGTTTGGACGCCCCTGTTGGACGGTCCGGTACACTGGCGGATAGCCAAATCAATTTGTCTTGGCCTGGAGCACGACAGATCATTCGGTTCGTAGGATTCACTTCCCTGGAAGAGGAAGACACGGCACAACAATGAATCTAAACTCGATCGCTGTCTCAAATCATTTCCATCTCATGAGATTAATCTGGATTACTCCCGAGACTTGAAGTTCTTGGTCTTGTATACTAGTTTGAGTGAGCTAAATGGAATTGAAATGAGATTATCATCGATGATGTTTTCACTTATATGGTAGCTACCAACATAAATGAAAAGCGACGATATCGAACCATGTTCCGTTGATTAAGTGACAACGTAGAACTAATTTGACAACTAAAGTTACAATCCAGGTCAAATTCCTTACCAAAGTGTGTATTGGACCTGTCGTTCCTACACTGCCCAAGGTAAACCTATTGTGTTACAAGTGGGAAATGAAGCGTTATGAGATGAATGAAATAGTGTGATATGATGCACGCCTTACGGGCGCAAGGTTTCTCTCAAACGTCATGTGATTGATAGCAGCATTATGAAATGTGGTTAGTGTTTCTCCATGGGGATATAGATACGGAGATTGACATGTAAGTTCCCGAAGAATTACATGGACTGGTTCAAATAGTTCCAAACCACGGAACACCCTCTTAACTCGTTTTGAGGCGTTCACTTATGGATTGAAAAATCTGACGGATGTGGTATACCCGTCTACGTGATTATTTGATCAGTCAGGGATATGAATGAATGCCCTTGCGTGTTAAACTATGAAGTTTTTTTCCAAATTGCTAGAGTTACAGTTTTTGTCGTTAACATGAATCTCACTAAGACTCCGGAAGAGCATGAGAAAACTGCCTCGTACCTGAAGATGGAATTTGAGATGAAGGATCTTAGGAAAACTCGTTTATGCCTTGACCTGAAGTTGAAGCATTATTCTGACGGTATTTTGGTCTGCTAGTCGAACTACACCCCGAAGGTGTCACCTTTGAGTATACCTTTGATCGTCCATACGTTATATGCAAATGAGACCCTTGAAGAGGTTATGGAATCCGAAATTCCATATCTAAAGTTTAACTTTGTGCTTCGTTGTACTTAGCTCATTATATTTAGACAGGACATCTCATTCGTTGTTGATCTTGGTAAAGATGCAGCACCGTGCCTACACGCAACCAGTGAATTGGTATTAAAGACATTCCCTGAAGGTACGATGAATTTGGGCAAATCAAAATCCCAACGCATCTCGAGCGGATCCAACCCCCTGATCCTCAAAGTGATGTTTGCCTTGTTTGTTATGCTGACACTGGTTACTTATCAAACCCGCACAAGGCAAAATCCCTGAATGGTTATGTCTTTACCATTAGGGATATCGCAATATCTTGGAGGTCCACGATATGACCTTAGTTGCGAAATCTTCAAATCGTTCCAAGACTCACCTCATTTCACTACGACACATGTGAGACATGGTTAGGAGTTCTTGTTGAGCATATTCGAAGTACTTGATGTGTTGTCATCCATCTTTGAGTCCCAACGACGATCCATGAAGACTATGACGCATGTATCAACCCGACCAAGCCATGATACATCAACGAAGCCAATGCCAAGACATATTGAGTCTACATCTACATCAGCAAAGCATCATGGTGGGGATCCTCATGACCACACAATATGGGCTGTTGGATTTTGATCCAACGGCTACAATTATTATAACTTTTAGAGGGACCCCCCTGTTTGTAGCCGTTGGATCAAAATCCAATTGCCAGTATTGTGTGGTCATGAGGATCCCCACCATTTGCTTAGGAGATGATCCAATTCCTTAACGAGGCACCCATCCTGGACTGATCATACCCTTGTGAGCTCTACTACTTACGTCCAAAAGACGTATAGTTTTGACTTAATGCAACTTCTCACTTTTCTCCTTAAACTATGGGTTTTTCTCCCACCTTGGGTTTTACCATAGCAAGGTTTTGTGAGTTTTACTTTTTATGCATTCTTCCGTTGATTTAAGACTCGCATTTGCTCATTGTGCCGACAACTTCATCAATTGTACTTGCTTCATCACTGAAGACCTGATACGCCATTTACTTGAGTATTTACACACTCAAGGGGGAGTGTTGCAGTCCTATTGGAATAAAAATGTGATTGCGTAAATCCTAGTAGATATGAGAATGTATCTTATATTCCTATTAGGAGTAGATTACCTATTAAATGTTGTAATCCTAAAGGGTAAGGAATTAATCTTCCCTACCACTATAAATAAAGGCACAATGGGGTGAGATAAGACACACCCACAATTACACATCTCTCTCTTCTCTCTCAATTGCCACACCCCTTCTCTCTCTATAACCTCGATAATTGTTCAGTAAATTATGCCTACAACACATCATTCTTTTTTTTTCTTTTTTTGTCAAGCAACATTATTCATTTACTCCAGCAAAAAATCCAAACCTATCCCAAACTTCAAAGCAACTGACAACGAGCTGATGATTCAGTGGTAAAAGACGAATCACGAAGCTTCTTTAAACCTAAAAATTGAAGGTCTCGGGTTCGAAACCCGCTGCTGGTGTGGAAGCCAGACTTATGACCAAATGAGATTGAAATGCCTCTATGAGTCTTTCTGACTTCTGAAAAAAAAAAAAAATAACCGTGACTTGCCACGAGTTACTTCTTCTTCTTCTTTTTTTTCTTTTTTTTTCTTTTTTTTTGTTTTTTTTGTTTTTTTTTTTAAGAAAGGAAAAAAACTTCAAAGAACCCAAAATTATTCATTACTCCAGCAAAATTAATCAAATCTTAAAACACCAGTTTTCTGTTCTTTCTTCCTCTAGCTTCTGCTCGACATGGGAATCAATGCACGACCATGCTCGCTTGTTGCTCGACGATTGTAATTGCCGCAGTGCCTCAGTGAATCAGAGCGCTATAGCTCATTGCCCGCCACTTTCGTCATCCTCTGCCCCTGCATCAAGGTTAGTAGGTCAGAAGTTGATTTGAACTCTCGAATCGATCCAAGAACTTAAAACTCGAGAAAACTCAATTCGATGAACAAATTCCCAATTCGTCAGTTTTCGGGTTTGCCCAATTCGATTCCAAAAGAACCCACCTTTTCAAACCCCACAATTTCTGGGAGTTTTGGGAAAATGAATCAGAATCCGATTCCTATACCCCACAGAACGATTCCTGAACCCAAGGGGCAGGACCTTGATTTTGTCAATGTTGTAAACAGCCATCTGATTCACTCGGATTGGGCTAAGCTTAATCCCTTATCGACCGGTCTAACTGCTTTTAGAGTTAAACATATACTGCTGAAAATTCAGAAGGATTATGTCCTTTCCCTTGAGTTTTTCAATTGGGTTGCTGCTCGAAACCCGAATGCACATACCCTCGAAACACATTCCATGATTCTCCACATTCTCACCAAGTACCGGAAGTTCAAATCCGCAGAGTCTATTTCGAAGAAGATTCTTGTTTCGGGCTCAATTGATTTGCCTTCCAAGTTGTTTGAGGCGATTCTGTATTCGTATCGGTTGTGTGACTCCTCTCCTCGTGTCTTTGATTCGCTGTTCAAGACGTTCGCGCATTTGAAGAAGTTTAGGAATGCCACAAACATGTTTTGTCAGATGAAGGAGTATGGTTTTTTCCCGACGGTTGAGTCTTGCAATGCGTATTTGAGCTCATTGCTTGATTTGCATAGAGCGGACGTTGCTTTGGCGTTCTATAGAGAAATGCGGCGTTGTAGGATTTCGCCCAATGTTTATACTCTTAATATGGTTATGGCTGCTTACTGTAAATTGGGAAAATTAGAGAGCGCTGTTGAGGTGCTCGAGGAGATGGAGAGCATGGGTTGTAGTCCTAGTGTGGTGTCGTATAATACACTGATTGCGGGACACTGTGATAAGGGTCTTATGAGTTCGGCTTTGAAGTTCAAAAACTTGATGGCGAAGAATGGATTGCACCCTACTGTGGTAACTTTTAACACACTTATTGACGGGTTTTGCAGGGCAGGAAAACTACAAGAAGCAAATAGAGTTTTTAGTGAGATGAAGGCCGTGAATGTGGCTCCTAACACAGTAACTTACAATAGTTTGATAAACGGGTACAGCCAGGCAGGTAATGGTGAGATGGGCACTAGGCTTTTCGAGGAGATGTCAAAGAACCGAGTAAATGCTGATATACTGACTTATAATGCACTGATATTGGGACTCTGCAAGGAGGGTAAAACAAAGAAAGCTGCGTATCTGGTTAAAGAACTCGATGCAAAGCACTTTGTCCCGAATGCCTCAACCTTTTCTGCCCTTATTGTAGGACAGTGTGTCCGAAAGAATGCTGATCGTGCCTTTCAGTTATGCCAAAGCATGATAAGAAGTGGTTATCATCCTGATGAGCAAACTTTGAAGACGCTTATATCAAGCTTCTGCAAAAACAGAGATTTTGATGGAGCAGTCCAAGTCTTGGAAGAAATGTTAGAGAGATCTATTGCTCTTGATTCAGGTATCTTATCTGATTTATGTCTAGGACTTCAACGATGTGGGAAAGAAGAATTGGTAAAGTCATTACGCCGTAAGTTGGAAGCTAGACGACTCATGCCTCGAGGTTTTGATATGGCGAAGAAATTATCTATACTGGATTAGAGGGTTAGAACTGAACATTTTTGCCTTTCGATAACATGTAGATTTGTATACTGTTTGTACCTTTGAAAGAAAAGGTTCAGCAGTGTTTTCGATTAAACATGTAAGTTTATAAACTACTCTCTGTTCTTCGCTCTTCTTCCTTCCATCCGTCCGAAACTCTTGTCAAAAGTGCGATTGTTGAGCAACTGTGTCCCAGCAATAGTTTTTCCCCTGCAGTTTTTTCGAGTCGCCAAATATCATTCGGGTTTTTAAACCACACTTGAGAATTGAGATACAATACTAATGTTGGAAAGTTACTCGAGTTCCATCACTTCCAATCTCATTCGTTACGTCCTACTACAGAAGGAAATAAGGAAAGGCAATTAAGTTCAGATCAATCCTTCTTGTGGTGTTCGAAATCATTCATTCTTGTGTTGTTGCCTCGAAAATCTGGGCCAAACTCTTCCGATTAGTCCCGATTTTCGAGTTTCTGCTTCAGGTGGCACAACGTTTGTGCAACTGCAAGTCGAACATTTGCATATACCCAGTATGCAAAAGCTTTCAAAGCAACAACTCTTTAACAGCGTAAGGTGCCAAATATGCGTACAACAAATCAAATGTTTTCATCAGCTCTGTGTAAGTATCGCAATTACAAATTTCATATAGCGAGGACCTGCTCGAACCACCTACTTAGATATATCAGAGATTCTAACTATGTTATGATTCGTCTTCACCAGCTTCAGCAGCAGCTATCTGAGAATCCAACGTGTTTATCAGCTGCTCACTAACTGTTTTTGCAACGGATACCATGTCGAGAATTATGCTTGGATCTAGGCCTGCACCACCCCGTTTGGTCAACCCGCAGATGTGCCCTTGCCTATTGACGGAAATTGAAACAGCCGAGCTCATTTGTGATTCCTCTTCTGAAGTGGCATCCACAATATAGTGCTTACCTACCTGAAAAATATATGCACATGATTCAGTACAGGGCAAAAAGCATTTGCAATTTGCTAAAGGACAGAAGAGATGGTTAAATTTTGTCACCTTTGTTAATGTAACTATGACAGGGACCTTAGATGTGTCAAATTGCAGAAACTCCTCGTCGCTTACATCAACCTCCGGTTGCTCATCCCCTGATGCACCAGCTGCAACATTTACTCTTGGGATGCCTGTATCGCTCAAAGCAGCCTTTGGGAACATCAGTTTCGTTTTCTTTCGTTTTTTTTCTTCACTTTATTTGGAAACAGAAACAAATAAGTGCACTAATGTAACTCTTAATTCTTTTGCCAGCCACTAAATTTTGATGTGCAAACACTTTAGAGACTCAGTTGTCAAAATATACCTGCTGCCACTACAAATTTACAAGATACGAATTGTTGTACAGACCGGCTTGCAAGAGCACTAAGCTCGAACTAGGAAATATCGGGATAGAATTATATTTACTAATTTATTTATGCTCAATGATTATATAAGTAATGTGTAAAGAATTATCAAGTACCTTTATAGCAGCACCTAGGGCATCCAGAAGATTCCCATCTGAACTGACAACAAGGCCGTCAATGTAAAGATCCCAACAGATCTTTCCTTCCACAACTACCAGAGAGGAGAGTTCAATTCCAGCACCTGAGACAAACAAAGGCACCTATATTTTAACTCTGCAGTTGGATTCAAATACGTTCCACTGAGAAACTATTGCCAAAAGAGAACACAGACCAGATCCACTTTTACCACCCAAGAGGCAATGTCGAAGAGCCACCGAGAGTTCTGCTGACAGCTCTTCACCCCCTCTACCCTGCAGACATGTTAAAAAACAACAGCTTGACAATGAGTACAAACGCATTTGGTCCTACATAGGCAAAATAGATATTCATCCTCTTGAATGGACCAGTAATTCATACACCAAACGGATAACTTCAGATTGCCTAATGAACAATGAACATATACTGAGAGATAGTGCCTTTGTATTTTATCAGAGCGTGAATTCAAAATAAAAACAAAGTAGTAGACTGTCAACAGGCTCATGAAGAAACCAAGATGTCTAGAAAACCTTAATTCACAGAGTAAAACATCAGAACAAAAAAGATGATCAAAGCGTTAACCTCAAACATTGGTGCTGCGGTTGGACTGCAATCGACATTTATAAAGACCTTTCCTTTGTCAGGTTGCAGTGCAGTTGGCCTTCCAAGTTCAGCCTGCACTCGGTCAAAATTACCAGCAAATACGACATTACAAACAACAGCATGTAAAAGTATGAGCTTAAGATCAAGACAATAACGATACCTTCACACTAGCAATGACATCCGTAGCACCCATCCTGACCCTTGCCGAACCATTTGCCTGTGCAACGGCCACAAACAACGGCAATTATAACTAAATAAGTAAAATTTCATGTTGCACAAAAAAAAAAAGCACTACTTTCAGTGAAAATATGACAGATATTAACCTGGGAAATGACTCCAGTTTTCACATTGATGGGCCGAGGCGTCAATCTTTTACGACCATCAGAACGAATGTCCTGAGCAATGCCGCCCTGTATAAAATGCTTTTCTCCTATGGATAGTCCCACCATTTCTGATATAATTAACTTCATAAATATCAAGAAAAAAAAACTAATTACTGCAGCAATATATCACGTCTATAAATAATTAAAAAAGGCACCAATCCTGAGTGCTCGTATGTCAAAGAGAAAATCTACAGTTTTCTCAATCAACGTCAACAACTAGGTCTAAGCAAAGGCAGCAACTTCGAATGAAAAATTGTTAAACTTTTCAACGAATACTAACAAGCAAAGAGGAATAATTACCGAGCAGAGACAATGCTGACGAAGCCCTAATCAGCGACAGAAGGCGGTGGCGGTGGCTGTGGCGGCGGCGTTGCGGCGGCTGAGAGAAGATGCAGAGGAAAGGCCGTAGGGCTTAGGGTTTAGGGATTCCAAAATCTGAAATTAGGGTATCGGCGAATTTCGCACCTGCGAGTGACTTACTGACCGCCTTTTCTTTTTTTTTTCTTTTAGCGGGAACAGCTTCCTCTAAAACGACGAGGTTTTACTGGTAAATTTCCCCCATGAGACTCTCTATATAATCGACACGTGTTCTGTACGAAATCCAATCCAATGAACCATATAGACTCTGCGTATATCTTTTTCAACCGTCAGCTTAGTATACGATGACATGGCGCGCTCTCATCGCCGGTGAGGCCATGAAACTCGAACCTAACCGAAAATTCCCAAATCTTCCACCTGTGACAAATTAGGGTTTTTCATTTTTCTAGGGTTTCGTATTCGGTTCGTCTCCCGGAAAATTCAACTGATCCGATGGGTCGGTCCCGCGCGGTTTCGCAGGCGGCTGTCGACAACCACAATCAGAGGTCGGTGCAAAATTTACCAATTCGCTGCAAATTTTCAAGCTATATCAGACGATTAAGCAATTTAAATTCCCAATTTCGTCTAACAGAAATTGTTTACTTTTTGTGTAATTTTCAGTAGGGGCAAAAGAAAGAGAACGGCTTCGGGGGCGGAGGCGGCGGAAAACAGCGGCACAGCTCAGAAATCTGTGGCCCAAGAAATCAGCGAACCGAAAGGAGCTTTCTACCATTGCAATTACTGCAACAAGGATATTTCTGGGAAAATTCGGATAAAGTGCGTGGTTTGTCCAGATTTTGACCTTTGCATTGAGTGCTTCTCTGTTGGAGCTGAGCTTACACCTCACAAATGCAACCACCCTTACAGGGTTATGGTCAGTCCCCTTTACATGTTCAAAGTTGATTTCTTTCTAGTACACTAGACTAGTTGAAATTGCTTGAAGAAATTTTGAATTTTTAAGCTTTGGGTATGGCTAGAGCCAATTTTAGAATTCGGAAATGGAAGAAAGGAGAGACTGGGATGACCTTGGTGTAAAATGCATTAATTGGGAAAAGATTGAATCGGTTTTCTGACCTGAATTGAAGCTCTATATACTTATACTGCCTACAAATAAGAATGTTTTCCTCAGAATCATAGAATGCAAGCAACAGCCCCATTTAGATTCACCTCAAATCTGTGTGTAAACATCTATGAGTAATTGTTTTTATTTGTATATAGAGTATTTTTCGAGCTTGTACTTTCGTTTCATTAATAGGAGATGCTTTCAATATGACATGGACTATTAATCAAGCATGCATATAATATTTGCAGACTTTTTGGTTTTTAAACAGGACAATTTGGCTTTTCCACTTATCTGTCCAGACTGGAATGTGGATGAAGAGATGCTACTGCTCGAGGTATTGAATATACTGAATTTTTTTTTTTTTTTTCAATTCTTATGATAAACCTGTATCTTTTATTTTCCCGGTGAAACTAATAAATTTGTGTTGTGTATCACTTGTTCTTTGATCATGCTGTTTAGGGTATTGAAATGTATGGATTTGGGAACTGGACCGAAGTTTCTGAACATGTTGGAACAAGAACCAGACAACAATGTATTGACCATTATAAAGCTATTTATATGAACTCTCCGTTCTTTCCTCTCCCAGTAAGACCAGTGTTCTAATTAATGCATGTCCCCACACACATGATATACACACATGTAAATTTATAGAACGCAGAAATTATTACTAATAGTCATCATGATATCCCTTAGGACATGTCTCATGTTATGGGAAAGAGCAGAGAGGAGCTTCTTGCTTTGGCTAAGGGGTCTGATGAAATCAAGAAAGGTTAGTTTGCGATGATTTCTTATTAGCTGATGCCTGAAAGCAGCTGTGTTTTGGTGTGTAATTCATGATTTAAGATGCTTCAATTGGTTAATATGGAACCATTCAGTGGCTTAAGTGATGCATGCTTGCTGAATGTGGTGAATGGTAATCTTCTATTATGCAATTTGTATTCAAAGGATCCACGAATTGTTTTCCAATACTATGTGTTATTTGTTTGTCATAGATACTGACAATCCTTTGGATTAATTAGAATGTCTGGCTCATCTATTTCGTTTTTCTCTGCAGAAGTTCCCATGCTTGTGGAGATTACACTGAAAGAAGTGTCTCCCTTTTCTGCAGAAGTCAAGTATGGTATTTTTATTATATTTAGTTCCTACTTTAGGTTCAAGCACTTGTTCCATATCTTCTTTTTAATTTGTTTCTTAATTTTCTTGATCAGATGTGAAGAATCAAAAAAGAATCCAGCTTCCCAATCGTCATTCAACTCAACTGCTGGTACACCAGCCAACATATTTGAGGCAGTTTTTAGCAATCTCATTTTTGACCTGTGTGGTTACCAGTTAAGCATGCCTGGAAATGTCTGATTTTCTGTTTTGCATCAGATGTTGCCAAAGGGTTGGTCCCAGGTGCTGTAAAGAAGGCATCCAACAAAAAGCAGATTAAGGACGAGACTAAAGTCGGTATAGTGGAAGGTATGGTTTTATGGTTACTTCCTGTATCACAATTATTGTACATGTACTGCATCATACGCATATCTACTTTTACATGTCTTTAGAATTTCACTAACTGACTTTTTTCTTGATTGTAAGAAGCATTAGTTATGTATATCCACGAAACTTTATTGCCCAGAAGTTTTTTCCCCCACAGAGTAGTTGTCGTCACTTAAATATTCATGTTATACTTGATACATATTTATATATTATGGATTTGTCATGTATTTGGTCTAAAGCTCAGTTTTATGTATTATTAACAGAAACTCAGGTTGACCGGAGCGTTGGAGAAAAAAAACTGAGGAGTCTAGTGGAAGAGGGACCTATTACAGAATTCAGTGGCTATAATTTCAAGAGGGAAGAGTTTGAAACTGAATATGATAACGATGCTGAGCAGATTCTGGCCGATATGGAATTCAAGGATACCGACACTAATGCTGACCGTGAATTGAAACTACGAGTTCTGCACGTCTACGGAAAAAGGTATTTATATGGCAACTTTGATAGATTAAGGCTGATAGGTCTATTTTCAAGTTCAAAGCAATTTTAAGGAAGGGAACAATCTAAAGTTTTAACAAGATGAAGTGATTATTTTTGTTACGTTCAGAAAATTTATACAGAATTCTATTTCTGTCATAATTATTGCAAATGCTAGGCAGCAAATGTCAGACATTATCTCATACAAGTGATACTTTATCTCATCACGTAACAAGTTAGCCTTGCTGTCTGATTTTCCCCTTTTTTCCCCTTGTTATACTCAATTATATGTGGGAATTTGGCAGGCTTGATGAGAGGAAACGTAGGAAGAATTTCATACTTGAAAGAAATCTGCTTTACCCCGACCCTTTTGAGAAGGGCCTCGCACCTGAAGAAAGAGAAATATACAAGCACTTCAAAGTTTTCATGCGGTTCCACTCAAGTGAAGATCACAAGGAATTGCTTAAGAATATCATTGAGGAACAACAGATTGTCAAAAGAATACAGGATCTTCAGGTCTGATGCATGCCTCACACTTGACTTCTATTTCTATTACCTTATTTCCCTCTCTATACTGTGCGTTGCTCTCGTTGAGTAAATAACAGGAACATGACTACATTATGTTTGTCATGTTCTTTTACATGATTCGAAGTAAAAAGTACTGTGGCTTCCCACGGTTAATGTGACTAGTTCAAATTACCCCATAATAAACCACTCAAACTCAGTTACCTTTAACTTCCCATCACCACACACTCAAACTCATTTTGTTCTTTCTCTAGGACTGTATAATAAAAAACGACCATGTTGCGTAGCGTCTGCTCAAATTTTTTTGCATTGACTATGCAGGAAGCTCGAACTGCTGGCTGTAGGACAGCTTCTGATGCCAGTAGATACCTTGAAGAGAAGAGGAAGAAGGAAGCTGAAGAAAGTGCCTTAAGGATTAAGGAAAGCTCACAGGCTGGTAAAGGCTTGCAGATCAGCCCTCGGGGATCTTTCAAGGGATCCACAGTTCTGCATCCCTTCAGCAAGTACTCATTTGTAACTACGCAAGCTATTTCAAGCTCCTTGGATTATTGGGATGTCACTGGGCTAGCCGGGGCCGATTTACTCTCTGAAGCCGTAAGAACGCCAATCTCAACGTGATTTTTTATTTTCTTTTGTGCGCGAAATTATGTTTTATGATACAGTCGATGTGGCGTAATACATGCAGGAACGAAGACTTTGCAGTGAGATCAGAATCCTACCTTCACATTATCTCAACATGCTGCAGACCATCTCGATAGAGATTGTAAACGGCAATGTTAAAAAGCAAGCGGATGCCCGTAGCCTGTTTAAGGTTGAACCGAGCAAAGTCGATAGGGTTTACGACATGCTTGTGCAAAAGGGAATGGCTCAAGCATAGTTAGATCTCCAATCCTGGTTCTTGTAATCCTGTACAGTTCTGTCTGTTGATTGAAAGGGAAGATCCCATTTCGTTCACTTATCATCGCATGTCTTTTAAAATGCTTCAAAATCCTAATTTGAGTACATCCCCTAAGAATTTGGCACAACAAAATGATTCCGTGCCTACTGTCGTATACAACTAGGGATTAACCAAATACAGGAACTTATACAGTCATAAAACAGATAAGCCTCCCTCATTTGCATATTTATCTTTAATACAAGCGATATTAGGGACGGGTTATCAAACTTTTGCTCTTATTTATGTTTATGAGAAATGTTAAAAATGTTGTAAATTTATGCGCAAATGGAAGGAAATTCTAACAAAATATCAAATATCAACGTCGTAGATGAAAATGAAAAATAATCTCAAAAATAAGAACACAAGAGATTTAACGTGATTCGGCTTAAAGCCTATATCCACGGGCAAAGCACGGCTAGGGATGGCAATTCTAACCGTTAAAACCGATAATCGTGGATAACCGTCCGAATGGATTGGATTTGGGTATGAAAATTCGAGTATCATTTGGATATGGGGAAAAACCGTTAATAATATTCGGTTATGGTTTTGGATATGGTTATAAGGGTCCCCAATCCATATCCGAACCGAATTATATATAATATAATAGTATGTATTTAGAATCATATATAATATATATATATATATATATATATATATATTATTCATTGAATCCATTACCTTGAGAATACAAAAGTTGTAATGTGTGAGTTACATTTTGTGGGTAAGTTAAAAAGTTTTGATATGAATGAAAATCTATGAGAATCTAGACTAATAGTACTTATGGGAGATATTAAAGATCAACCAACATTATCAATATTTAGCTTTAATTTTTATGCTACACAAGATCCATTCATTAAATCTTTTTATACATCAAAATTTTTAGTGACGAAATTAATATTTACTAAATTATCATGCGTTAATTGAACAAATATATTTTTTGTATTGACGAAGATGGGTATAACCGTTAACCGATGGGGAATCCGTTACCCAGTGGGTATGGTTATGGATAATACCCGATGGTTAATTTGCGGTTATGGATATGGTTAATTTTCGTGGTTATGGGGATGGATATAGCATTTCCGTCCCCAAACCGAACCGTTGACATCCCTAAGCACTGCGAATTTCACTGAACAAACGGAGATTAAAAAAAATATTTAAACACTCACAACTCAAATCCTACTAAACCAAACGAGTAGAGAACCCAAAACAAATGGAGAAGATGCTCCCAAATTACTCTCTAACTCACAAACTTACAAATTGACTCTCACCAAATTGCCACATGAATGAGCCACACTAAATAAACTAACCCTAATGTCCTATTTATAGAGCATAGGACTTAGGTTTACATAGGAATCCTAATATAAAGAAAATCCAAATCCCAATCAAATAAGCAATAAACAAAAGGGGTGTGATATCCACACACCCCATTTTACTTCTCACACACTTTTTTAATTTTCGGTCGTCGGATCGGATGAATTGAAGAAGATCAAGGGTTGTGTAATCTCTCCACCAAGAAAAGGTAACCAACTAAGAAGTTAAAATCCAAACCCAAATAAGACACTAAAACAAAATAGCTAACACATACCTAATTTCGAGACGCAAAACCCAACAAAAAGACTCAAAAGTGAGACTCTTCATGTATTCTCTGTCACCTTATGTTTTTTGCACAATGTTGGCACGAAAATTGACGTTAAACTGTGAGGTGGCAGAGAATTTCCTTAACATTTCTTTTATGTTAATTTGGATGTAATCGGTACATTGGATGGGAACACATAATAAATTAGCAAAGGGAGCTTATCATCACACTTTTTAACCTCTCATACATCTTTGTATTTCGGGTCATGAGATTGAATAAATCCAGAAAAAAATGGACAGTATCAAACAAGTAATGTGCACTAAGGGTGGGCACAGGCTGAGCTGGGCTCAAATTTAGAGAAACCGGGCCCTACCCGTTTTAATCTGTAACGGGGCAGGCCAAGCGGGGTGGAGGGATTTTGAGTTTTAGAATCAAACCTAACTTGGCCCGTTTCAAACGGGCCGATTCGGGGCGGGTCCACGGTTCTTATTACATTTATTTTTATTTTTTTTAGCACAAAATAACAATGTCGTTCAAGTTGTCTTCCTCAGTGGTCGAGCAACCGCTTCCTTTTCCTCTGTGACAACCTAGATGCTCAAATCGGATGGCGCCGAAAAACCAAGATGCAACAATGGCCATATAATGCTAGAAAACCTAAATGCAGCTCAGACCGTTCAAGTCGTCATCTTCATCAATCTAGAACCATAAAACCCATCCAACCAACACAAAATCAGAACCACAAAACCCAACCAACACCCACAAAATCCCAAAACCCGAAAACATAAACTGACCTGGTCAAATCAGGTCCTGTCGTACTAAAATGCCTTGTACCACTGCATCGTCTTCCGTGTCACCGTTTGTGCTGCTCATGCATCTTTGATTCTCTGCAACTTTTGGATGATGGGAGGGATCGCAATCGATGGAGATGGGAGGGATCTCGATCGACGGAGACGACGAACTTGATCGATGAAGAACAAACATAGATGAGGAAGGAGCAATGATGAACCGATAGACAAAAAATGGACAAAGTCCTGAAGTTTGACATCGAGAGTCGTGAGAGTTAGATTGGGAGAGAGATCGAGAAACTCTCAGTTTGAATAAAGTCGTGAGGTTTGTGTGTTGTGTTGTGTGTGTTTGTGGAAATTAGGGATGGCAATGGATCAGTTTGGGGACGGAAATGCTATATCCATCCCCATAACCATGAAAATTAATCATATCCATAACTGCAAATTAACCATTGGGTGTTATCCATAACCATACCCACCGGATAACGGATTCTCCATCGCTTAAAGGTTATATCCATTTTCGTCAATACAAAAAATATATTCGCCCAATTTACGCATGATAATTTAGTATATATTAATTTCTTCATTAAATATTTGATGTATAAAATGATTTGATTAATGGATCTTGTGGAGCATAAAAATTAAAGCTAAACATTAATAATGTTGGTTGATCTTTGATATCTCCCATAAGTACCATTGAATTCTCATAGATTTTTATTCATATCAAAACTTTTGAACTTTGCTACAAAATGCAACTCATACAATGCAATTTTTGTATTCTCAAAGTAAGATTCGGTGAATAATGAATATACATATATATATATATATACACACAAATATTATATAATACTTTAATATTATATATAATTATATTACATATTATTCGGTTTGGATTCAGGTACGGATATGGATTGAGGACTCCTATAACCATATCCAAAACCATAACTGAATAATATTTACGGTTTTTCTCCATGCCCAAATTTGCATACCCAAACTCAATCCATTCATGCAGTTATCCACTGTTATCGTTTTTAACGGTTAGAATTGTCATCCCTAGTGGGAATGAAAGGTACACAGTGAAGATTAAGTGTGATGATGGATACAGTTCAGGTCGAGGGTCCGTGTCCTCAAATATTGGACCCTTCCCGCCTTGCAATTTATAAGGACCCGCCCTGTATTTTGTTCAGACTATATTGGGCCCGTTCCGAATCGCTTGTTCCCATCCCGACCCGCAAGTCCAAGATCCGTTTGCCCATCCCTTTTCTTCACCACAAAAAGATGTGTTTGTCATTTCCCATCGGTAAAAGATTCATGCAGCAAAAAATTATTCAGTCATTGTACTTGACTTTTGCACTATATGAATTTTGAATTTACAGGTTGTAGGGGTGGGCACGGTTTGGTTCGGTGCGGTTTTGAGTGAAACCACAATCGTAATCGCAATTTTTTGCGGTGCGGTTCGGTGCGGTTTTGAAGTCAAAACCAAAATGAAACCAAACCGTTTGATTCGGTTCGGTGCGGTTTCAAACGGTTTCAGTTTGGTTTTTGAGAAAAAATATACAATTTAAAATTTATATTTATCTACACATAACACGGTCTCATTTTCCACACTATACATTAATTAACCAACCCACATGAGAATTCTTTTCTTAACTCTAGCTAGCTACTTGCTCAGATGATAGACTCTGTGAGCAGGAAAAAGCACCCAAATGGAGTGCTGTGGCTTATACTTGATTAGAAATTTGGTCTTTGTATCTCTCCTTCTGTGACTACTCCTATTTGATGCTCATTGTTTCTTTTTAAGTTTTCATTTGCATTTCTAATTAGTCTATTATATAGGTTGTCATTTTGAACTTGAAAATTAGGGTTCTTAGGTGCTTTTACTGGTAATAAAATTTTCATCTTTTCCTGTAAAGAAACATTAAGATGCCAAACTTGATGAGGGATATAACTTGAAAAAAATAATCATTATTATGACATGTACATACTAAATGTCTGGACTCTAATAAATAACTAATTAAAACATGACATCTAATTTGAGGTGCGGTTTAGGTTTCGGTGCGGTTTTCAAAAGCCAAAACCAAAACCAAACCGTTTCCTACAATGCGGTTCGGTTTCAAAACCGCAACCGTTTCAAAACCACAAAACCAAACCGTTCGGTGCGGTTCAATTTGATTTGTATTTCGATTTCGGTTTTCGGTTTCAAGTGCCCACCCCTAGGTTGTACTAGCTTTTACTCAGGCATGCATGAGGTAAGAAGAATCCACAATCTATTCGCTATACAAATACAAGTCAATAAAAATCAGAAAGCAACCACTCAGACATATAGGCTATAGCTCCAGAACCTGAACAAAACTAGACTAAAAAAGAAAGAAGAAACAACTTGTATAAAAATTGTTAAAAAAAGAGGTCATCTTAGATTCTTATGTGTCTGGTGCCAGGTCAAACCCCTCTTTCTCTTTCTCTTTCTCTTCTCTCTCTCATAAATCATTCTGCAGCATATCTGATGATATCACCACCCAAGTCAAAAGTACACTTCTTATGTCAGTTTCCTTGCTCCATTACATTACAGTACATAAACCCACAGGCCACAGAGTCTCCATTTTGCTTTCCTCCCTCCTCATCTGCCTGCCTTGTTTTGTCACTCTCACCATCTCCCAATACCCTATTTACCCATTTTAATTCTTTTGTCTTCATTAATCCCTTAACCAAGTTTTGCTTTTTAAAAACGGCGATCTATTATAAACTACTTCTGCATATGTGCCTGGAAATATTTCAACTAGCTCATATGTAACGGGATAGTGGTTGATAGATTGTTCCGTTCAACCTGATCTAAGACGCTTCTACATAATGATTCATTTGGTTGGAAAAGAGGTATGGTGGACTGTTTATATAAACATGACTTAGATAATCTCTAATTCTTGAGTTAAAACCTAAAATTTAGGTTTTAGTCAAACCTAATCTTTCTCCAACGGTTGAGCTTAAAGTAAGTTTTGAGTTAAAACTTAATGTTTGGACAAATTTAACCCAGAATTTAGGTCAGTTTTAAAAGGCATGCACACCGAAATTTAGGTTTTAAACTAACCCAATCCTTTTCCAATTATTGGAACTAAAATAATAAGTTTTGAGTTAAAGCTTAAAATTTTGGCAAATTTAATCCAGAATATGATTAAATCCAATGATAAAAAAAAATTTAACGGACTGAAATCGAATATGATCAGATCTAATAGTATACATAAAGATCTAAAGGCCCAAAATTGAATCCAACAACTCAAATAATTAAAAAAATTATTTAAATCAAAATTCACCCAAAAGGTCTATAAATACACTTATCATGGGGCCGGTTTAGCAAATTTTCAAGTTTTGTCGAAATCTAAATATTTTTAAGTTAAAATGTTCATAAAAATATATTATGATAATCTACATAAATTTTAATTTTAAAAAAGTTACCGAAAAATAATTTTGTTTACATTTATTCTTCAATAAACTGGAGTTAAAATTTTAATCTAGAACCATTAAAGCAAAAAAACTATATTAAAACCTAAAATTTTTTAATTAAAAATTTGAACTTTAACTCCAACCATTGAAGTTGAAACTAATACGCGTCTACTTGCATATTAGGTAAGAAAGAGGCTTGATAGCTTGTTCACGACCCTAACCTAATACATGTCAACTTATATATTTGAATATGTGACAATTGATCCGCCAACACTGCATATCGATCAATGATGATATCTCCATTGAATTTTAATCAAATACATTATCACATTTCACATCATGTGATACTCCAATGTCTGGTAAAGCTAACATTACTCTATATCAAAGTTAAGTTAAACCCCCTGCTCTAAATCACTAATCAATCTGCTGCACCGAAGTCCCAAAGGTGCAGTGTCGTTATTGTCGTACCCCGCGAACACGCTGCGACATGACGTTCATCGCATACCAAAGCGTTCACTTCCCCAATCCTCTCCCTGAAACTGTACAGATAGGCCCCCCTCTCCACCTCCCACACCCTCACCACCCCACCCACGCACATTAGCGCGCACCCTTCGTTCATGCACCCCATCACCGCCATCTGCGCCGCCCCCCTCACGTTAAACCTGCACACCTCCTCCAGCGTGTCATTCCGGCGCACGCTAGCCAAACCCCTCCTCCCCACAATAATGTACGCCGACCTGCTCACGTCAGCCGCTGCCACAATTATCCCTCTCCTGTACTCCTCCTCACTCAACACAATCCCCTGATTCCTCAGATCGAAGACAAGCACACGCGCGCTCGTGCACGCCACGGCCGTTTCCCGACTCGTGACTCGGACTCGGCCCACGGGCTCGGTCATCTCTGTCAGCATGTGCCACCCCATCACGGCCTCCGGATCCGTCAACGTCCCGCCGACAAAAGTCAACTGTTCAGTCAAACCATCCCAAATATGAAACGCCCGACCCGGAACTCCTGCGTACAGCCCGACCCACCATCTTTCGGATCCGGTGAAGTCAACCAAAACACCGTCGTTTACCACGTCACCCAAGTGGGCCCTACGCGTGATCTGCGGGCCGTTTATGACCGCCACATGGATGTCTCCGTCCAGCGTGGCGAAGGTGAGAGTGAAGTCTGTTATCACGATGCCGGTAACAGCGCGGGAGAATCGGCCGAGGCGGTCGCGGGGGTGGGGCCGGAATGTGCTGACGTGGAGGCGGGTGGCAAGGTCGAATAGGCGGACGGCGCCGTCGGCGAAGCCGCAAGCAAGGTGGGCGTCGGAGAGAGTGAGGCAGCGGCAGGTGAGGCCGTCGGGGTCTTCCACGTCGGATGGGTCGAAGCGGAGGGTCGTGTGGGCTGACCTCCGGGTCCGGAAGTTAGTGGCCGTCCGATGCCAGTAGATGTATTCGTCGCGCCACGTGTCGCGGATGAGAATTGTCCGGCCCCAGATACGGCGGGTAAGGCGATGCCAGAGAAGGTCAGAGCGCGAGAAGGCGCGCCACGTGGAACAAACCTGCACATCGGAAAAAATGTCACGTACTAGATGAGTTTCAGTATGTAGGTTACTCGTTCATGCACTGCATGCATGTTATATTGTACGGAAAATATGAGAATTAATAGCGTAAGCGTGATTCATATACTCCATTTTTACTTACGTAAACTAACGAAAAGAGTTCGAAAACTTTGAATTTTAATAAAAAAAATTTGTAAGTGAATAATACCAGGAATGACATTATGAAGTAAAAATATCTTTAACGTTAAAAATAAATAATAACAAAAGTATTTTGTTAAAACTTTCTTTTTACTTTCCATACTCTTATTAAATTTTGTTTATTAATTTCTTTTTATTGATTTCTTTAATTTATACAATCCGTTGGTCGAAAAATAAGAATATAAAACGTAAAAGATGACGTGTATAGCACCATCCGCACAGCGGCTTCTCTATTTTTCATGCATGAAATAAAATTAAAAATTTTATGTAAACATATATTGTAATCTAATTACATGTGGAAAGATGGGCATGCATGCATGAGTGGGTAGGATAATAAGTGTATTTAACAGGGGTCAGAATCTATGGGTATTTCGTAGTGTCAGAATGATGGGGTATGTGTTTTAACCAGTTAAAAGGCAGTTAATGGAATGGCACAATGTAATTAATTAACCACCATAAATTAACCCCAAATTCTATACAAGCAAAAGGAAACAAGTACAATATTACAAATCATAATCAAGCACAATAAGTGTTTGACACATATTAAATTTATGACAACAAAATTAAGAAAAGTTAAGATAATGAATACGTGTCAAACACTAATTGGGGCCACAGAGAGGCCACATCCATTTTGGGTGCAGAAGATTTGATCTCTCAACTTGGTACGTGCAATAATATTCAATTTGTTTAACCAATTATAGATAAGAGGCAAAGGAGAACCCCAACTTAAATAATTCTTCTAATAATAAAACAATATTATCAAAGACCTAGATCCCTTTCTAATTACTAATTAATTATGTGGGTTGAGTGGTTTTTGGGATGTGAGCAAATATTAGCTAGGGCAAATATCACAGGGTGGACAGGGAAGAGAAGCCAATGCAAAACCCTAGACACAGACGGAGAGAAGACAGTTGATGCCATGCGCGTAAACCCTAGAGAGACAAAGAGGACCTTGAAGGTGGAGCCCAAGGGCAGGCAGCTCAGCTGGCAATCAGCAGAGCGAGAGAATGAGTAAACAGTATATGGAGGACAGTGGCAGGGTACGTTGTAGTAGAATAGGGGCTGTGGGAGAGTAAGAGGAGTGAGGAAAAAAATCGACCAGTAAAACGAGTGAGGAAGAAAAGACATCAGCCAGAGAGATGTCTAAAAAAAGTGTCAGCCGTGTGGTGTACAGTTACTGATGAATAATTATCATTTCATCACTGCAAATCTCTCATCCCCCCCCCCCCCCCCCAAAAAAAACCCCACTCCTGTATCCGTACGTATTCTGTACATAATGTTGCTGCCTGAGTGCTGTATGAGCTTTATTTGATAGAGGATTCCCTCTAATTCTAATCTCTACCCCCTTTTCTTTATTTCTACTCGAATTTCTATTTGAACGGATACTGTTAAATCACATCAATATTTTATAATAAATTTTTTATAAAGATAATAAAATAAAAAATAAATGAGAGAAAAAAAAGAGATGAAAATAAGAAGAAAGAAAACCTTACTCCTGATTTGATATCGACTGATATATCGATCCAGCCGACTATATCATGGACACCGGAGACTGACACCTCTCTCTCTCTCTCTCTAGTTCTCTCTTCCTCTCTCCTTTTATTAATTATTACTCAATCCAACGTATACCTTACAAGAAGCAAAGCACAGGACCATATTCGTTTGCATTCCACAAGATAATGAGAGATTTTCTACAGTTTGTTTGTAACAGTACCTAAAATCGATATATTAGAGAAATTGGAACTCCAGGTGAGCACACTATTGGTAACCAACTTGACTAAATTCAACTTTGTATGCCCTAGGGTTTTTGCCTCTCAAATTATTGTTCAGAAATTCAATGAACAAAATCTAATGAATTATACTTATCCTGGAACTTTCTATACAGATATATAAATACATAAAAAATTGTTCATCGGACTTTGATTTTAACACTTTGGAATATAATTATATATTCATGAAAAAACAGAGCTAGGGACCATGAAAGGGACAAAGATAGACCATCTAGATAACTAATCATGTGGTCCATGGAGGAAACATGTACCTAGCTAGGCAAGGATAATAAAGCTATATGAACATACAGATACATCTTGACATAATAAAAACATAGGATTGCAAATTTTGCGTACTTCCCCACACGTATATTTGGCTTTCATTTCCAAGAAAGGTGTAACCTAAGCCTGTCTCGTTAAAAGCAGAGAATCTTTTCATCCCCACCCCTACTTTCTTTGACTCCTCTAAATCCCAGCCGTGCGTGCACTACTCATGCACGTTTTCCTGCTCTAATTGGATCTTCTTTCCCTTTTCTTATCTTTTTTTATTTTTTTCTTGCTTTTGGAGACTTGATCATGTACTTGTTCTCGGGTAATGGTTTCATGCTTACAGTACAACTTATGATATTATTTTATGTTCACAAAAATACTGATCTGTATGAAGATTTTCATGAGGGAAATTCCGTTTTGCAGAAACAGAAAATAGGTAGGTTGGCGATCTCGCTATATGACACCACAAAATGGGATCAGGCACCTAAATGGGCTTGTATATAATCTATTCGATCAAAAGAGAACACGGTCATATAGTTATGCAGATTTAAGTATGTCTGCATACATGTTAAGCGGCGGTGTGACAAAAGAATACACTTTGTTACGATGATTGTAACTTTCTTTTTAATCTTAGAAGAGTATACACTTCAAACATATTTTTAGAAAGAAGGGTGAAATTATTTTAAAAATTTAACTTACCATATGTTAATCAATTTTAGCACTTTAGCTAGGCTCCCAAACAGTTTTCAAACATTCAAGAAAGGGCAAAGCAAAGAAGAGTCTTAAAAGACGAACAAAGGGAAAAAAAACAAAGAAGCAAACACAGAAATAATAAGTCACCGGATGGTATTGCATTGCATGTTAGTAAGAGACAAGCACACCTCTGGAGTTGACAAGTAGACATCAGCTTGTAAACCAAACAAGCATTGGGTTCCGTTTACCAAAAACCAAAAAAATAAAAAAATAAAAAATAAAAAAAATAAAGCATTGGGTTCCATGTGCTTTATGGCATACGCCACTTGCATCAGTTGCATGCAAGGTTTTTCGACATGGCACCCATCAACTGTCAGAGATCTCTACATCTCAATCCTCCCTCATATAGAAAGTCATTTGGATTCACATGAAGCTCAAGGTCTTTTTCTTTTTACGATTTTATTTGAATTGTTTACGTTTTCTAGGGCATGAACTTCGACTTGAAATTCCTTTCTAAGATTTTAGATTACCTTCATCCATAGCATTAAAGTAGTGAATTTATGTGATGGCCATGATTTTTTTTTTTAATCCACTGTTTTTCGAGTTCAAATTTTCAAATTTTTCATCTTTCACTTAATCTAGTTTGCACTAGTTTAGACTTTAGTAGTAATATTTGATTGTAATTCTATTTAAATCCAGTAGCATTTTGTTTTGTTACTTTTTAAATGCCGAAAACATAATATTGTAAGTGTAAAAAACATAACAAAACCTAAAACAGATCCAACGGTGATATATTCCTGGAATCTTGTTCTTGAGGACTTGCATAACAGGTTTACAATAAATTAGCGAAAGAAAAAAATACAAGATAATGAATTTTTGTACGTTACTGGCATGAATAGTTTTGTACTTTAAATTCCAATTTAGTCTGAAATAAAGTGCACTATAAAATTCTTGCATATAGTACTGAAAAACTCAAAAAAAAAAAAAAAAACAAGAGGACATTAATATGGCTATCGCAGCGAAAATATAACTGCAAAGAGAAAAGTTAGGCTAGATATGGAAACGTACAGTTTTTGTACAAATCAAGCCTCAGGCACTCAGCTTCCTAAATTTTGCTATATGATTCCAAACACTGGTAAGTGATAAAACCAAGCTTTAAAGGTCCCTATCCGAGACAAGAAGAAGAAGAAGAAGAAGAAAGGCATCCCAATAAAAATTTGTAGAAAAGCTCAGTCAAAAAAGCAGAGAGGGAGAGAGAGAGAGAGAGAGAGATTGCTAGAGCTCAAAAGGGTTACATGCCAATAAAGGGAAAGGAAAATTAAAGCCAAAAGAACCCTTTTCCGAGTTTTCAAAAAAAAAAAAAAAAAAAAAAAGAAGAAGAAGAAGAACCCTTTTCCGTTAGATTTGGAAAGGGAAAGGAAAAAAAAAAGGAGTAGTGCAAAAATAGCCACATTTTTGTGAAGTGGGAAAATCCAAAGAAGCTTACACAATCCCCCCCTGCTTGTGAAAGGGACATTAAATTATTGTTGCATAGAAGAGAATGAGAAAATGACCCTTCAAAAAAGCAGTTACTTTCTGAAGCAAAACAGTTTCTTCTCTCGGATGCTCATAGCTAAACCAAGTAACAAACTAAAGTATGCAACAGTGTCCATCTCTCCGACTAAACTCGAATCTTCCTCTCCGCAGTTTAAATAAACCCGATACGAATTTGGTAAGAGGATTAGAACAAAACCCAGAACTCGTTGTACTCGTTAATTGGTGATTACTGAAATTTTCTCGTGTTTTGCACCAACAAAAACAAAACAAAACCCATAAACCAAATGTTTTTTAGTTTTTTTAATATTTTTAGTTTTTTGGGGAATCTCAATTGAATTAAATTTGGTCTGGCAGCAGGGTCTTCTAGTGTAATAATGCATATGATGCCCTTTGACTAGACTAATATTTTGTCCATTTTTGGAATAAAAACCATCAGTTTCTCAGTATACCAAGTCGGATTCTAACGCAGCTTACCATGTCAAAGACTTGCCAAATAATCAAATTAAAGCATAAATTTTCATATTTCGCATTGCTACACAATTTCTAAATCAAAAACCTTCATGTGTAATTAGTTAATTTACTAAAAAGAAGGGGTAGAGTGTTAATAACTGTTAAATTTTATCAGAAAACGCACCTGAAACACATTAGCAAGGGCAGGAGCAGCGGCAAGTCGTCCGACGGCGCGGGAGGCTTCAGTGGCAACTTGGGCAGCGAGAGCTTCCACAAAAGGCTCAGGCCAGACCTCGTTTACGGCACGTCGTCTGGAAGAGGATGGCCCTTCGAAATCACCACCTCTTTGTACATTGCTAGGGCCAGCTCCATTTCCATCATGGGATGTGGAGGAAGAAGAAGATGATGAAGTTGATGATGGAGCAGAAGAGTAAGAGGTAGACATGAAGGAAGGGGAAAAAGGTGGGAGAAGAAGAAGAAGCTTGCTATAAAGGAGACCAACAAGTAAAGGAGGGAGAGGAAAACATTTCAGAAAGGAACACAAGGACAAAAAGATCTTTGGACAAAGACACGATTTAAGTGAGGGACCCAAGAGAGGGTCTTTGTGATTCTTGGATATATATGCGCAATTTCACACTCGCATACCCTCTCTCACTGTATCAAATAATCTAAATAATATAAACAATGCTCTATTTTTTAATTTTTTTTAAGTATAGACAATGCTCTATTGAGAGGAGGAACAATTTTTACGACAAGATGCTATTATGTCGATGTACACGCTGCAATACAAGTCATTTTAGATGTACTTAATTTTTTGTCCAATCAATGAGTAATTATCAGAGTCAATTTCAGATCGGAAGTGTGCCGACGAGGACGTCGGACTCCTAAGGAGGGTGGATTGTAAGATTCCATATCGACCAGTGGAGTGGATCCTCTATGCCTTATATGTACATCCCCACCTTCTTTAGTACGAGACCTTTTGGGAGCTCACTGGCTTCGAGTTTTGTAGGAACTTCTCAGGATGGCTGACCCACTGGGAAGTTCTGCTCGCATGAGTTCCTAGAAACAAAACCGTGAGGGCGTGGTCGGGCCTCAAAGCGAACAATATTGTGCTACGATAGAGTCGAGTCCTGGATGTGGTGGGCGTCCGGGTCGGGATGTGATAGTAATGTTAGGAGAATTAAATTTGAAGACTAAATTTGTAAATCAAATAATATGAAAATTAATTATTAAACTACTACTTAAGTATTGATTAAAGTATTTATTTCTTATTGATGACAAACCATTTAATTTACAAATTTAGTTTACTTAACACTACTCCAATCAATTGTGATTAGAGTAATCTTAGGGAGACTAAATTTGCAAATTAAATGATGTGTCACCAATAAGAATAAGCACGTTTGTCAACGTTTAAGTAATAAATCAATTATCAACTTACATACCCTTTAGTTTTCAAAACTTTATCTACAAATATAATCTCCCTATCATTACTCTTGTGATTAACATATTTTCGTCTTAAAAATGGAATAATTAATTTTTTTTAATCAACGTTTAAAGATCATTCTCCAAAAATTAAAACAAGGTGAAAATTGTTTAATTGAAAAAAAAAGAGAAAGTGATTCGCTATAGAAATCATAAAGTATTTATTTTATAGTTCAAATTAATTGATTGAGAGTGTGAATTTTCTTTAACAACAAGAAACTAATGCTAGACTAACCAATAATAATTTTATCTTCCGCACTTATCTTCTTATTTTTATCCATTGATTCTTCTTATATATTCAATCCAGGGTAAATGCATGGGATAATATAGAAACGTAAAATTCACTTCAGAGTTATAAATTGATAGTAAAGATAATCAATTTATGACATGATATATTTGAAGACAATCAATTTATGAGATAATACAGAATTTTTTTGTTGGTTTTATGAGTTAATAAGAGCATCTTCAATAGAGATGTCAAAAGATAAATATCAAATGTTAATTTAATTGTTGACGTGGTAATGCCAGGTTTTCTCTTTTCCAACTGATACGTTTTTTTTGTTATAAGACCATCTCAATGGTTGGGCTAAAAACCAAGTATTTTAGCCCGGAAAATTTAGCTTTTAGCCCAGAAACAGTTTTTCTACTCCAACCGTTCTACCCTAAAATTTTAGCCCGAAATTATTAAAGAATAAACTTAGGCTATTTTTTTTCTTAAATTAATTTTTTTTAAAATAAATATGTAGACTATCGAAAATTAATTTTATGAACATTTTAATCTAAAAAATTTAAATTCCGATAAATATTTTCACTCGGTTCGGTGGAGCCCACATCGATTTCTGCGCTAAATTCTAGGGGAATCTGGCATTGGTTTAGCATTTAGCATTTAGTCCAAATTTTCTCCTTGGGTTAGAGTGAGTTTGGGGGGTAATTTTGCTTTTAGCCCACCATTGGAGATGATCTTAGCATTTAGCATTTAGCCCAAATTTTCTCCTTGGGTTGGAGTGAGTTTGGGGGTAATTTGGCTTTTAGCCAACCATTGAAGATGGTCTAAACGATATTTGTAGAATCCATTTTAAAAAGAAATCAATTAAAATAAATTTTCAATATCTATAATTTATGCTTTAATAGGATCCACACAATCAAATAATTAAAAATTATTTGATATCACTTTTTTCTTATATGTCAATCCACATAGAATTAAAACATCGGTTGGAACTTAGTCATATCTTCAAATTTCATTAAATGATATTTCACTTAAGATTTGACATCTCTTGGATATAATATAAGTGGCGGGGACCGACGTAGTTGATTTAATTTCCCAACCTGCAAAGACGGCCGCTGGGAGGGGTGGGGTTTCCGAAACCGCTGGGTTTATGGATTAACCCTGGATTTTACAGGGGATTTGTAGCCCTAGCTCTCTTTGGTCCCTTTTGGTGTCCCTGCATCTGTATCAGTTGCAGATGTTTGTCAAGAAAATGGGCAGTGCCAGTTTTTCAAAAACAAAAGCAACAAAATACCTCACTCTTTCGGAAAGAAACCAAGAATTTTTTTTTTTTTTTTTTTTTTTCTTCTCTCTCTCGAGGATGTTTATGTTTTTGTAAGGAGTGCATGGTAAAAATAGGGTTCTTATTAGGGAGTTGTGAGTAGTAATAAGAAAGGTTCTAAAAAAAGTAGACGCTACTCGAACGACGGTTGGAATCTAGCATCTAGGCGGATAAGACATATTTAAGTAAATTAATTATATATCGTATAAATAAGTGTTTGTTTAAATTTTGAAAAAAAATACATAATTATATTAGGATACATAAATTGCAAAATAAAATGACATATAGATTATAAAGTATTAGAACATATAATGAGTGTTCATCCAAGTATTCAACAAGTCTCTTACATTTTATTTTAAAAAAATAAAATGCAAAATGAAAGTTATCGGTTTTCTATCTAAATGGGAGTGTCGACCTAGGCGGGTGACTAGACTGGCCTGGGGCGAGTGGCTAGGCTGAGCCTAGGTAGGGATTTAGGCGTCATTTCTTAATTTTCAAACGCATATTGTTAATGAGAGCGGTGACCAGCCGCCTAACGTCTAGACGGGCAGCGCTAGGCGAAGATTTTAGAATAGCGGTAGTAAGTAGCAACTGCTATTGCTGTACTGGAAACCCATGGTCATATTAATAACTAATAGGTCAAGTTAGTTCCAAGTCCTTGATGATCGATGAATTTTATTATTCAAATTTGTTACTTCATATTAGTGCGTAATAATAATTGCGTACTCATATGAAGTCACATAATAAGACAGAAACGTCAACCACTGTATTCATGCGATGCAGAAAAGTTAGTTTGTAGTTCGTAGCGTAAAATACATAAATAAATTATTCGTGATTCATCAAATTAAACTTTAATTACTATTCCATTCTTTATGGTGTTCTATTTGTGCTAACATATTTCTTCTCTTGCATTATTGTACGTAGTAAGCAAAATCAAATCATCAACAAACTTGAGGGGCAAAAGCACAGAGAAACATAAGAAATCTCAGCAAAAGAAAAATTAGGTGATAATGATTAAACATCTAAACTGTGGGAGTTGAAGAATTAGTGTCCTTGAATCAATAGAGGTTATGAATTTATAGATGCGTGAAAGAGGGAAAAAATTATAAATATTAGCGATGGACTCAAAACGAAAGGAAGATATACGAAATTTCGGTTTTGGATGGAATTTTATATTTCTGTGTTTTAGAAAAGTGAAGGTTAGTTTTGTGATAAACAAACTATCGTTGTAGTGCAATGGTATATTTCTTCTTAATATTAAAAGATGTTTCAAGTTTGAATGTTTATTCTCAAACATATTTAATTGTATCTTATGTGTTCATGAATATTTTGGTAATCCGATTAATCAAAAAAGTGAAACCTTTTAATTCTGGATGATCCATCCATATCCAATTTTGTAATCGAATTCCATCTCTTCTACATCAAAGAAAACTTTGTATCCAATTGTTGAGCGGTTTTCCAAATATCTATTGAGTAGCTTGCTTGCAATATGTGCTGCTGTACTCGAGTTGGAGTTGAAAATTTGAAAAAATATCTTTAGAGATTCAAGGAATTAGTGATGATACAAAGTTTTGTAGGTGCCGAAAACATTAATTGAGGGAAGCGTGAAACTGTGTCCGCCATTCTTTGTACAATGACCACCGCAGCTATATATTAGGAGATGATTGACGATCGATGTGCCATGCACAACTTGCATGCTGTTTGAAAGCACATTACTTGAATAATAAAAGTAGAAAGGCACTGAAAAATTGATCATCTCTTCACTTATATTTCAAATAGATGCTAAGAAAACTCTCTTAAAAGTAAATTTTTATGTAGACTCTCTGTCATTTCATATTTTTGGAACAATATTTTATAATGTTATCACAAGAATTAGCATTAAATTATAAGATGACAGAGAATCTTATATTGAGAGAATATCCTTAACATATGTACGTGATGTACTGGGTTATTTTCCAAATACATACATTATGTGTCATAATATATGATTACATTAGTTAACTCTCGAATAGGGCTTGAACAGTCCTCAGACTTCCACGCGGTTTTTCTTTTGGGTAGCTGTTCAGCGTTGGACCTGGCCAATATAGTAGCCTATAGTTTTCTTGATTATTTAGTTTCTTGTTTGGGCAGATAGAATGGAAAGAGATAAAGATATTAATGCTTTAAAATCATTATTTTTTTGCTAAAGATTAAAGGCTGTCTTTAGGTCTTGTGTTTATCCACTTTGGATTAGTATTTCTAGTTTCTACTTTATTATTCATCATTTTGTTTTGTTTCCTGACTCTTTTACATGTCCTCATAATTTTGTAGATTCGATCACATATGTTAGTTATATAATTTCGTTTATTTATGATACTACTATATGATAATTTTTCTACTGTTTTAGTATATGTTTTTGTGAGATTATGGAATGGGGACTTATTTATTGTGATAGAGCAAAAGTGTTCTATTTATAATTTTTGCATAGGACTCCTGAAATTTCAAAAACGACTATGTTTAGACTCAAATCGTATTGTGAAAAAAAAAAAGAACAAACATATATTGCCTAACCTAATAAACAAGAGTTTGGCTCCTTAAGTTTGAGGAAAAGTTTCTCCTCAAAATATTTTGTGGCTTATTTCTAGAACTTCATCCTTATAACCGAAAGTTCATATTATAAATCACTCGGTTAAATTCATCTCTGCAAAAAATTAATTAAAACTACAATTATTTAGTCAATCAATTCCAACAAATAAATATACACTTTATAATATGTATATAAATCTGTTCATTTGATTTTACACAGTTTAATGGATAAACAATCTTATTTTTAATTAATTTTTTATAAAATAAATTTTTATATAATCTCTATTAATTAATGAAATTCTCTTTGTCAACCAAAAGAGGGTGAAAAGACTACTTAGTCTTCTATCACACAAAAAAAATGATGGGCAATACTGTAATTTCACTGATCTAAATTTTACTTTTTTTATTTAAGCCTCACATACAGATAATGTTAAAATACATCTAATATTTAAAAAACAAAAAACAAAAACCTCTCACTCCCCTCACCTTCTCTCTCTCTCCTTGTCTCCTCCTCATTTTCTGAAAAAAAATGTGTTCATGCACACAAAATGTGTAGGCAAATGCTAGTAATTTATTATAGGAACGACTAGCATAAAGAAATACTATAAATTGGTCACCAAAAATACAAGGAAAACTAACGAAAATTTAAAAAAAAAACTTTAATTTTAATTAAAATGACAAAAAAAGTACAATAAATAGTATCAAAAAATATATAAAAATATAATTTTTCATATATCTATCTGAAATCGAAGAGCAGAGAACAAAAAGGGCGGGCAAAGACGCAGAGGATAAGCGCGTGGGAAAGAAGAAGAGGGAAGGGGGGATGGGGCCAGAGGAAAGCCAGGAGAGTGCTTTTTGACTAGAATGGCATGCTCATGTCTAATCACCTAGCCCTGTCTCGATGGAATATAACTGAAAGATCTTTTTTAGCAAAGTACAACTCCCCTCTCTCTCTCTCTCCTCCTTCTGTGTGTGTGTCTCTCTCTCTAAAAGGTTTGGAAAAAAAAATACCGATGAAAATAGCTAGAGTAGGTAAGTAGGCAGCTACTGCTATTAATTGTTAGGTGATAGATATACTAGTGTTCGTAGGGTTCCTGCCACAGTCAGTCTGTAACTATCATAACCATATATCCTCACCCCTCGCTCTCTCTCCTCACACGGCCACAGGTAGAGCCCATCACTGGCTGGCCTGGCTTCTGCCTCCTTATGCATGCCCTTCTGCTTTCACATTTCAGAAAAATTTATTCATCCTTCTGTCAACCTTATCATAAATATGGACCTTCCATGGTTAGGGGCCCAACTTGCCTTCCTTTGTTTTCATCCACTATTTTGGTTAATATAAATTTTAGGAACAAATTCTGTTTATTACCCTTATGTTTCGTGGTTTTCAACATTTAGTACATCAATTTTTTTTTGTCCCATAATCATATCTAAAGTGTAAATTTTGGGACAGTTTCATACATCCGTTAGTCAAACTGTTAAGTCTCCCGTTAACTGTGACGTGGCACATACGTGGACAATGACTAGACGCCACATGTCATCCACGTGGAAATTAAAAATAAATTATTTATAAAATAAATAAATATATATGAAAAAAAAAAAAAAAAAAAAAAAAATCCCATCTCCCTCCCCTCTTGCGGAACCCTTTCTTCCCTCTTCTTCTGGGTTTGCAGATTTGCTTATTTTTTTTTTTTCTTCTTCCTTCTTCCATCTTCCTTCTTCTTTCTTCTTTCTTCTTCTTCTTCCTTCTTCTTCTGCATTTGCATATTTGCTTCTTTCTTTTTTTTTTTTTTTTTCTCCTTCTTCTTCCTTCTTCTTCCTTCTTCCTTCTTCTTCTTCTTCTTCCTTCTTCTTCTTCTTCCTTCTTCTTCCTTCTTCTTCTGCGTTTGCAGATTTGCTTTTTTTTTTTTTTTCTTCTTCTTCTTCCTCCTTCTTCCTTCTTCCTTATTCTTCTTCTCCTTCTTCCTCCTCCTTCCTCCTTCTTCTTTTGCATTTGCAGATTTGCTTTTTTTTTTCCTTCTTCTTCTTCCTCCTTCTTCCTTCTTCCTTCTTCCTTCTTCCTCCTTCTTCTTCCTCCTTCTTCCTTTCTTCTTCCTTCCTTCTTCTTCTTCTTCTTCTTCTTCCTCCTTCTTCTTCCTCATTCTTCTTTCTTCTTCCGCATTTGCAGATTTGCTTTTTTTTTTTTTTTTTAAATTTAATTAATTATTTTAATATTTTAAATGACACGTGGCGTCCAATCATTGTCCACCTGGGCGCCACATCATCACTTAACGGGAGAATTAACAGTTTGACTAACGGATGTATGAAACTGTATTAATTATTTTAATATTTTAAATGACACGTGGCGCCCAGTCATTGTCCACCTAGGCGCCACGTCATCACTTAACTGGAGAATTAACAGTTTGACTAACGAATGTATGAGACTGTCCCAAAATTAACACTTTAGGTATGACTCTGGGACAAAAAAAACTTTATGTACTAAATGTTGAAAACCACTAAATATGAGAGTAGTAAACAGTCTTTTGCCCTAAATTTTAAGAAGATTCTCGCAAAATCAGGACATTTTATAAATTCTGCTATTTCATATTTTTTACATAATATTTTATAATATTAATATGAAAATTAACGTTAAAATGTGAGATTGTAAAGAATCCATAAAAAATCCTATTTTGAGAGACACCCCTATCATTTCTCTTTGGTTAAACAAACTCCCTATCATTCATTCGTTATCAATGCCATCAAAGTCATTTATGGAAAATGATTTTTCTACTCTTCTTTTAAATTGTGCACGCTTGCATTTCCTTTTAGATTTATTTAGAGGAATGCTTGGCTATTTAAAATTGAGGAGCTTTTCTTTAATATTTATTGTTATCGATTTACGGTATTTCGCACTTATAAACAATACCGTTTGTATTATCAATTATTTTGTAAAGATCATTTATGTGAAAGATTAATTAAAACTAAGTTCGTTTAGTCAATCAACTGTAGCAAATGGATAGACGGTTTGTAATAATTTTACTGTATTTGACCAGTTGTTTTAATACAAGTCGATGAATAAACAATCTCATTTTAATGACTTTTTACAGAAATGATTCTTATTTAATGATCTATAATATGAGCGATAATATACATAAACACAAAGTTTTATAAACGATGATAAAACGTTCTGAGGAGGACCGCCTCCTCATTCAATGAGCATCTAAGTTAATTCCTTGTTTTGTCTAAAAGATAAAAATAAAACACAAAAAAGAATAAAGAAACAAGTTAGAACTTAGAAGTAAACAAGAGTGCATGAAAAAAAAATGCACGGAAATCACTTTCTTTTCAATTAACTATGAAGGTTCTTCAAATAATCAAATGGCAGTCTAGTACCAAACTCAGTGCTTATCAAGTATAAGATGAAATCTTTTCTGGCAAATTTTAGTAAGTGATGCTTCATAGGCCTCAATATCATTGTTGTGCATATGTTGACAAACATCTACATCATTGTCTCACTAAGTGTTCAATGAAATGCTTCACTTATAAATTCAGCATAAATCAATCGACTAAACTTGAAGAATTGTTGTACATTGTTTCAGAATTGGATCCTCTCCTGAGCTTGGGCTCAGGAGCCTCCTGACCAACACACAAGGACCGTTGGATTTTGATCCAACGGCTACAATTATTATAACTTTTAGGGGGCTCCTGTTTGTAGCCGTTTGATCAAAATCCAACGACCCTTGGTGTTGGTCAGGAGGCTCCTGAGCCCAAGCTCATAAGAGGATCTGATTCCCGTTGTTTCTATTTAAAAATGTTTTGAGTTTTTACCCTAGAACTTCGTGAGATATGATTCTTAGAGATAGATTTTTCAATGTGACCGATACACGGAATTGTACATCACGTGTCACCATACAAATAGTGGGATATGTGTGTTAAAAAGTTAATAACTTAAAAAATAAATTTCTCACAATTTCTATAAAAATACATGGCAAACCACTCATGCTTCGGTAACAATGAAATTTTTTTCTATTCTTAGATAGATAATACAGTTGAGCAGCCCTTAAAGGCGGCAAAGCCGAGGTTGGATGAAATGGCCTTTTGGCCCCTCTCCCTTCTCCAACCCCATCTATCATATGAAAAAATACGTAATAATAACCAGAGATTTTTACAAATAAGCTTTAGGTTTGGCCCTCTTATATATAGGATGATAAAAGTCATTTACAACCAAAGGCTAAAATTTGGGTCCCGATCAAATAATCCTAGCCGGTCTTTAAAATATCCACGAAATTATCAATATTTTTGTCGAAATATCCAAAAAATCAATGTTTGATATAGGAAGGGATGAAATGCAAACTTCACTCTATATCGGTGAATATTAAAAAAAATTAATGAATATCGATGATACTTACATATTCACTATAGAATTTTTGCTGAAATTCATTGCAAATTTTGAACTATTGAATTATTTTTGATAAATTTTTTCTCTAATTTCGACTAAATCTCAAAAGTTGATATTTTTATCCTATCGCAAATTTTCATAATTTTATCAAAAGCATCGATAACAATATATATATATATATATATATATATATATATATATATATATATATCAATATCCAACTGCATGCATTTATTTTCTATGTTTTTAGTTTTTTAATTTTAGGAACAAAAGTGGAAAATATAGACCAAAAAAGTGGAAGTTGGGTGTCCAGAGACAATTGTTGGTGTCCAATCCCTAGTCAGTCAGATTCTCAGCCCCAAATCTTATTTGGGCTTTGATTTGAGAATAAGAGCAGATAGGTTTGAGCTCAGGTTTTGACTATTTGGGCCAACAATTTTGCAGGACCTTGTATGAATACGATTCCATATCGTTAACATCTAACAACATTCAATATTGTTAACACTTGACTACTGATATTGTTCACACTTGAAAATGGTTAAAGTTTGTGTTGAGAATATGAACTCCGCATAATTAAAAAAAAAAGACCTCTTATGTGCTTATAAATATTTGAGTTATTCTCATATTGCCAGTTAGTATGGAACCTCAACTTTCTTTGTTTTCTTTTTGTTGTGCCAAAAATTGGTATGTTTTAAATGCAAGCGCACAAATCTATTAAAATATAGACGAGTATAAGTACGAAGTTGAATTTATAGAGATTGTATATAAATAATGGAAAACTAATCAAGCGCACATTAACTTAATACTAACCTAGTTGTAGAAAAGTTGTTTTGTTGAGCAAACTAATCATATGAATATGAAATTGGTAAAGAAAATAAATGATAGTATTAACCAAAGTTAACCAAAGTATCTGATTTCACTCTCATTAATCCATATAAATTCCTAATTTATTTATCTAGCTATTCCTAACTCACAAAGTAGCATTAGTAATAGTTAAATTCTTCTTCGCTTAAATGTATAAATTCAAAATATCACATATAAACTAATTATTGAACTACATAATATCAAAGCATGCTAAGCATCCTATGGGAAGAAGAATATTTGAATTACAAAACCAAGCACGGTTCAATGAAATTTGGCCTCAAAACTATCAAGAATTCATGACACTAAGGATGAAAAGAACAACTTCATTTTACCATTTGAAGCAAGAATCATAGCATTACGATCACTAAAGGAATTGAAGAGATAAAGAACACAAACTTATTTCGCAATGGTTGTTCATAAACTTGTTTCATAATCACTGTTTCCTCCTTAACTAAGGTTTAGCCACCCATAATAACAAAATACAAAAACTCAAAGTGTTTGGAAGACATGGAAAGAAATATAAAACAAGGGACAAAGTGAAACTATCTGGCTCTCCTCCTCTCGTTTGCTGCAGCTCCTCTCTGTTATAAAAGATATGGAAGTACAAGTCTTGCAATTATGTGGCAAATGCAACTTACTTGTAGTGGGTGAATGTTTTCCTTCTTTTGTTTTACTTTCATCACTTCTTGTCTTCACACATGGATGAATTCCTCCTTTTACCGTTTGGTCAATAATTATTGCACGTTATTTCTCCCCCTCATCGATCTCAACTCTTCTACCGTTCAGAATCTAGAAGTCCAACTTATGCGTTTATTGGCCAGATGCTACAGTTTCCTCAGAACATGCTTCAATGTTTTGATCACACAGAACGCTACAGTGAATAAGTTATCACCAAATTTGGAAATGTAACATTAGACACAATTTGGAGAAACTGTCATGAAGAAGTAGTTTTCATTTGAGTACTTTATGTTGACGTTTTGAGCCCTACAATTCGACTAAAAACATGAGCTGCGAATCTGAACATCTGTTGGTGTGGGATAAACTGGAAATATGCTACATAAATTAGATTGGCACCAACTATGAACATGTTGGAGTTTAAGCAATTTGAAACAACTTTCATGAAGAAGTCATCTATATCTGAGCAGTCTACATTGATAGTTTGAAGCCTGGGAGTTAACCGATGAACAGAAACTGCTAATTCCAGCTTTGCTGCCACAACTTGCATGCAGCCATGCACATGTATAAATTTACAAGTTCGAATACCTCCGTCTTATTCAAAGCAAATAAAATAACTTGCACAATTACACTCGACATTTTTTATAAACTTGTCACGGTAAGTGTATTCAACAGTTTACTAGTCACGAGGATGTAATTAATTCCAAAGTAAACAAGGGTTTTTTGTTTTGTTTTTTTGTTTTTGTTTTTTTAATATATAAAGTTGACAGTCACGTGAAAGAGAATCAGTCTTCTTGTAAATAAAAAAAGTTACCAAACTAGTTTTCAAAACATAAAACTAAAAACAATATGGTTGTCAAACGACCCTAAACTATTTATTCGTTATTATGTACAGTGCGTATAAATATGTTCTAAGGCATTTTACACATGGTTTTTATGGTGCAAATACACTCATGTAGTAGGCCATGCATCTTCTTCAGTTCTTGCCATCTGCAGGTTCTCTTCTCAGACCACTTGCATGTGGAAGGTAATCTGTTTAATCTAAATGCGTTGTTTTTTCTTCACACGTTCTTCCTTTAATTAAATTATTTTGAGTGCTTATTTGGAATATGGGAAAATATGGTTTAATCTCAGATTAATCACAATTCTGGATTATAATTTCCAGGAGGGTACTTTGCTTCCAAAAAAAAAAAAAAAAAAAAAAAAAATTCCCGGAGGGTACTTAATTAGGATTTTGAGGGATTTTAATTCTTTTAATGAATTTAAGGGTATTCAATCAGGATTTTAAGTGATTCTCTGAAATTCAATGTGTATTTAATCAGGATTTTAAGACACTTTATTAAAATCCTTAGAAATTTGGGTGTATTCAATTAGAATTTTAAAGAAATTTATAACATTTCAGGTGTATTCAATTAGAATTAGAATTTAAAGAATTTGGAAAAGTTGAGGAATTAGAGGTAATTGGAGAGATTTTGTAATATATTTTAAGCATTAACAAATCTCACATCTCCCCCATGAGATTTTGAGGGAATTGAATCAAAATTTTACATGGAATCTCTACAAATCAGTTAAATTCTATAAAAGTCCATAGATTTATAAATTCATTACAATATCTCAAATTCCCAATTGAATACACCCTTTCATCTAGCTAATGGAAGTAATATTTTGTTGGGTAAATTACATTTTGCACTCTCAACTTTGGGTCATATAACAAATTCATTCCTCATTTTTTGAACATTGCAATGTTATATATCAACTTACGAGTTCGTTTCAATGTTAGACATCTGTTAGTCAATTTGTTAAATTGACCGTTAAGTAATGATGTAGCAATGATCAGTGGCATAAATTTGATGACATGGCTATCAGTTTTGTACTTTGTGAATAAAAAACAAACAAAAAAGTTTAATTATTAAAAATATTACTACAAATTAATTAATTAAAAAATAAAAAAACAAGTGCAGACCTTCCCATTCCCAAACACCCATCTTCCCCCACAAACCCATCCCTCTCCAGCCTCCATTGCACGGGCAACGGGAATCATCCAGCCAAAAACACCACCCCTATCGAATAATCTACACTACATCACTAATTTCTTCCACTGCATCTTTGCACCACAACGCCGGCATCACAATATAAAACGACGAGCTCGAGGTTGTGTTGGTGACGAGCCCCGACGAATGGGTATACAACCAACCATCAAAAACCCCAATTGAAGAATCTGACGTCTACTTCTCCAATTTCCATTCTTTCCAATTATTTTTGTGATTTGATTTGGTTTTTAGGGTTGGGTTTGTATTGATTTGGGGGATTGCAGCTTTCGTTTAATTTGGGGAAGAAGACGACGGCGGTAGGATTGGGTTCTGTTATTTGCACCTATCCGTTGGGTCGTTGACGCACCTCTCCTCGTCGACCGGTCGAATCCTCATCCCCTTCCACCCCCTTCCCGTCGACCCGTCGACCCGTCGACTCCTGATCCCCTTCCGCCCCCTTCCCGTCGACTCTTCGTTGCCGTCGAAATATCCAATTTTTATATTATTATTTTTATTTAGATTTTTAGAATTTTAAAATTTTCAGAAAGTAATGAGTTGTATAAATAATAGCTTTGTTTTATTAATTACTAATATTTAATTAATTTTTAACTCAGTTGGTGTGAGAGTGGGTCCCGCACCTATCACGTCATCATTTAACAGTGAAATTAACAGAAAATTTAACAGGGGTTTGACATTGCAACAACAACAACAAAGCCTTTTCCCACTAAGTGGGGTCGGCTATATGAATCCTAGAACGCCATTGCGCTCGATCCTGTGTCATGTCCTTCGTTAGATCCAAGTACTAAGTCTTTTCTTAGAGTCTATTCCAACGTTTTCCTAGGTCTTCCTGTACCCCTTCGGCCCTGGACCTCTGTCCCGTGGTCGTATCTTCTAACCGGAGCGTCAGTAGGCCTTCTTTGCACATGTCTAAACCATCGTAACCGATTTTCTCTCATCTTTCCTTCAATTTCTGCTACTCCTACTTTACCTCGGATATCCTCATTCTTAATCTTATCCTTTCTCGTGTGCCCACACATCCAACGAAGCATCTTCATCTCCGCTACACCCATTTTATGTACGTGTTGATGCTTCACCGCCCAACAGTCTGTGCCATAGAGCATCGCCGGCCTTATTGTCGTCCTATAAAATTTTCCCTTGAGCTTCAATGGCATACGACGGTCACACAACACTCCGGATGCACTCTTCCACTTCATCCATCCAGCTTGTATTCTATGGTTGAGGTCTCCATCTAATTCTCCGTTCTTTTGCAAGATAGATCCTAGATAGCGAAAACGGTCGCTCTTTGGTACTTCCTGATCTCCGATCCTCACTCCTAACTCATTTGGGCTTCCATTTGCACTGAACTTGCATTCCATATATTCTGTCTTTGATCGACTTAGGCGAAGACCTTTAGATTCCAACATTTCCCTCCAAAGGTTAAGCTTCGCATTTACCCCTTCATGAGTTTCATCTATCAACACTATATCGTCTACGAAAAGCATACACCAGGGAATATCATCTTGAATATGTCCCGTTAACTCATCCATTACCAATGCAAAAAGGTAAGGACTTAAGGATGAGCCTTGATGTAACCCTACAGTTATAGGGAAGCTCTCGGTTTGTTCTTCATAGGTTCTTACGGCCGTCTCTGCTCCATCATACATATCCTTTATAACTTGGATATATGCTACTCGTACTCCTTTTTTCTCTAAAATCCTCCAAAGAATGTCTCTTGGGACCCTATCATATGCTTTTTCCAAATCTATAAAGACCATGTGTAAATCCTTTTTCATATCTCTATATCTTTCCATCAATCTTCGTAAGAGATAGATTGCCTCCATGGTTGAGTGCCCTGGCATGAACCTGAATTGGTTGTCCGAAACCCGTGTCTCTTGCCTCAATCTATGTTCAATGACTCTCTCCTAGAGCTTCATTGTATGGCTCATTAGCTTAATACCCCTATAGTTCATGCAGTTTTGTACGTCGCCCTTATTCTTGTAGATAGGCACCAAAGTGCTCTTTCGCCACTCATTTGGCATCTTCTTCGTTTTCAAAATCATATTGAAAAAGGTCTGTGAGCCATGCTATACCCGTTTCTCCCAAGACTTTCCACACTTTGATCGGTATATCATCTGGGCCCACTGCTTTTCTATGCTTCATTCTTTTCAAAGCTACAACAACTTATTCCTTCCTAATTCGGCGGTAAAAGGAGTAGTTTCTACACTCTTCTGAGTTACTCAACTCCCCCAAAGAAGTACTCCTTTCATGTCCTTCATTGAAAAGATTATGAAAATAACCTCTCCATCTATCTTTAACCGCTTTTTCTGTAGCAAGGACCTTTCCATTCGCATCCTTGATGCACCTCACTTGGTTTAGGTCCCTTGTCTTCTTTTCCCTCGCTCTAACTAGTTTATAGATATTCAACTCTCCTTCTTTGATATTTAGTCGCTTATACATATCGTCATAAGCCGCGAGCTTAGCTTCTCTCACAGCTTTCTTCGCTTCCTGCTTCGCTACTCTATACCTTTCACTGTTTTCATCGGTCCTACCCTTGTATAAGGCTTTACAACATTCCTTCTTAGCCTTCACCTTTGTTTGTACCTCCTCATTCCACCACCAAGATTCCTTTTGGTGTGGGGCAAAGCCCTTGGCCTCTCCTAAAACCTCTTTTGCTACTTTTCGGATACAACTAGCCATGGAATCCCACATTTGGCTAGCTTCCCCCTCTCTATCCCACACGCATTGGGTGATTACTTTCTCTTTGAAAATGGCTTGTTTTTCTCCTTTTAGATTCCACTATCTAGTCCTTGGGCACTTCAAGGTCTTGTTCTTTTTTCTCTCTCTTTTGATATGCACATCCATCACCAACAAGCGATGTTGATTAGACAAGCTCTCTCCCGGTATAACTTTGCAATCCTTACAAGTTATACGATCCCCCTTCCTCATTAGGAGAAAATCTATTTGTGTTTTTGACGACCCACTCTTGTAGGTGATCACATGTTCTTCTCTCTTCTTAAAGAAGGTGTTGGCTATGAAGAGATCATATGCCATTGCAAAATCCAAGATGGCTTCCCCATCCCCATTTCTCTCCCCAAAACCATGTCCACCATGAAACCCTCCATAGTTGCCCGTCTCCTTGCCCACGTGTCCATTTAAATCTCCTCCTATAAATACCTTCTCCGTCTGAGCAATTCCTTGCACCAAGTCTCCAAGATCTTCCCAAAATTTCTCCTTCACACTCTTATCCAACCCTACTTGAGGTGTGTACGCACTAATCACATTGATGAGTTCTTGTCCTATTACAATCTTGATTGCCATAATTCTATCTCCTGCCCTCTTGACATCTACAACATCTTGTGTCAAGGTCTTGTCCACGATGATGCCAACACCGTTTCTCGTTCTATTTGTGCCTAAATACCAAAGTTTAAAACCTGAGTTTTCTAGATCCTTTGCCTTAAGACCAACCCACTTGGTTTCTTGTAGGCACATAATATTTATCCTCCTCCTCACCATAACTTCCACTACTTCCATAGATTTTCCCGTTAGGGTTCCTATATTCCACGTTCCTAAACGCATTCTACTCTCAACGAATTTATAAAATGAGTTACGAATGTTTAAGATATGAGGTATGAGATTGTGGTGTGACCAATGTATTAAAAGCGCGAGGCGTGGGCGAAGAGTCCGAGGCGAAGGCTCACGGGATTTAATTTCTTTTATATATATATGTTTTATATATTATACATATAATTGTATAAAAATAATACTATGTAAAATAAACATCAATTCTCAATTTTTCTTTCAAATCCATAGTCATTCAAAAGATAATATCATCTAAATTCATCATTCAAAGGTAATATCATCCAAATTCATCATTCAAAAGGTAATACAAACAAAGAAAACAATCATTCATCCAAATCATCTTCTTAGAAATCAAAATACAAACAAAGATATCAATCAATCATTCAAATCATCTTCATTTAAATAAAAGGCATCATCCTCTTCATTGCCAACTCTAGATGACCTTGTAGGGTATGTTATCAATTCATCAAAAGATTCTTCCGAATCATACTCCACATTTCTTCGACTTGAGGATTCTTCATTACCCCGTTTTCTTTTGTATGTAATAGGACCCCGAGGTTGAGTAGGCTCGCGAGGAGAAGTAGGCTCACGAGGAGGAGTAGGCTCACGAGGAGGATGAGTAGGCTCACGAAGAGGAGGAGGAGAAGACTCTCTAGGCTCTCGAATGTATAGGCCACCTTCATAAACCGGGGGTGGCACATTCCTTACGACCTCAACATTATACAATAACTCATCCTCAAGCCATGTAAGATCTTCGGGAAGAACGGGATCTTCTATCTCCGTTATCCATTCATCATCGGAGGCAATTTCTTCCACAACAATATGATCATACTTCTCCCTCATTTTCTTACTTCTCTGTTGTAAAGCCAAATTATACTTGACATAAGCTAAAGCATTAAGCCTTTTGTGTTCAAGCCTATTCCTTCTTTTTGTATGAATCTACAAATAAATCAATTCTATTACTCAAGTCTAATTGTCTTAAGTAAAAATGACATTTAAGATACTAATAATATATTTACTTACCATTGAAAATGTGCTCCAATTCCTCTCACATCCTGACGCACTACAAGTAAGGCTTAGAACTCGGACAACAAACTTCCTTAACTCGGGTGTTTTATGCCCCGACATTCTTGTAGTTCGAAGCATTGTCGGATATAACTTGAACCACATTCTCATCCCCAATTTCTTGAATAACATCATCCAAATAGCCATACAACAAATCTCCATTCTTAATAGAGGTCGATGCATCAATCGATTTCAAGAACCAAGTACCTTGAGGGCTATTGACAAGAAAGTTGATTAAACACCTACTTTTGCCATCCGACCATCCATCCGACATAATAGTGCATCCATATCTCTTCCAAGCCTTTTGATGTTCTTTCATCATAGTTTGTACATCCTCAACTTCTTCTTTAAGCATCCAAGTTCTATATTCATGGCTTGTAGGAGCATTAAAGCCGGGACCAAAATTGGATACCAATTTCATTTCATTAACATAATGTTCATTGTTTGCCGCATTGAATGGAATGACACTAGTGTAGAACCATCGTGCAAATGCTCGGGATGCTTGTCTTCTTTCCTCTTTTTTGAAAGGTGTATTCATTGTGGCTTGACAAGCTTCCGATGTAACATACCTATCAAGTGCTCCCCTTGACCTAGGTGGTAGAAAAGAACCGGTTTGTTGTGAATGTGTGGCACTTACACTCCCACTCCCACTACTTACATATGGTGCCCTTGTTGTGCCCATATCGACACTTTCACTTTCTTCTCCACCACCACGACACAACTCATGGCTAGCTTTCCTCTTTTCTTTAGTTCCCATAACATTAGCAAATCATTCTTCATTCACATTGGGTGGGACTTTTTTACAACTTATCATTCCTCCCAAACTTACACCACCTAAGTGATGTTTGAATATAGAAATTGAACCCGTGCATTTGTGGTTACAAAAAACACAATAGAAGTGCTTGGTGACAGGATCCAAATCTTTTGTCCATTGCCAAGCAAAATCTTTCTTAGAAGAAGAAGCCATATTCATCAATGCCCTAAACAATAAACATTCGATGCATGCATACAGTTAATGAACCAACAATTTATTAATTTATATACCAACAATTTCCAAAATCGCACACAAACGGTTAATAAACGGTTTGTGCAAGTAGTGGAGCAAAGTATTCAATTAATTAACATTATCGTGACAAACCCCAACCTGTAAGTAGTACGTAGAGGCAGCACGCAGAGGCTTGTTCGTTATTTATATTTGTGGTCAATGTGTAAAAGACAAACCCCAACCTATAAGTTTATTGTGGCGTTAGTTTAAACTAAGGAGCTGGATATACTTTTCTGTCTATTAACCCCTCTACACTTTCTGACCTACTAGCACCTTCCGCTATTATCCCCTTATTTACACTTTTTGTTTTCTATTTAATACCAACTATTCAAACATTTCTACAAACAAGGCAGCACGCAGAGGCAGAGCTCTTCCCCAGAAAACTAAATCCCTAACTTTTTTAGAATTTCAGAAACCCTAACCTTTGGGATCTTGCTGATGGCGGCATGGCGACAGTGTTGCTCCAAGCGGCGGCTGTGTTCTCTGTTCTGGGCTTCTGGCGCGTGGGAGAAGAAGCAAGAAGGCGAAGAAGGCAGAGGCAGACAAAGGCGATCGAAGGTATGGTATGAAGAGGATGTTTAAAACTGAAAATCCTTACCCAAACGGCGTCTTTTTGGATTTTGATGGTTTTTTTATTTTTTTATTTTTTTTTAAAACAGGGGCAGACAAAGTGCCTGGATGCCTTGAGGAGAGCCTCCGTCGCCTCAGCGTCTCCAACGAAGCATTTCGCCTACTCCAACAAAAGAGAGGTGTTTGCCTCACCGCCCAGCCTCAAGGGCTCCCTAGATGCGCCCCGAGGCGGGTTCTTTAAAACATTGGATGTGACCCATAGTTAAGGTGGATTTGTGTAATTTACCCTATTTTGTTCCAACTTCTTGTTGAATCAAGGGTTTTTCTAGCCCTGCCTGCCTTGTCCTGTAACAACAACTTTGTTTATGAGTTGCTTCACACGTCTGTAGAGATCTCTTTTCAGCATGTGTGTGAGGAAAATCTTGACTGTATTCTCTGTTCATCTTTGTGAGATTGATTTGGATGTATTTGGGATTTAGGTTTGTGAGTGCAACTCTAGTGTAATTTTCTTTTGTTAATAGCGGAGTTTTCTTGCTGTGTCTAAACTGGATGTAGGCTAAAAAGCCGAATCAATATAAATCTTTGTGTTCTCTCTTGTTATTTTGGATTTGCTAGTTTTGTCAAATTTTTGTCTTGGCTTGATATCGGCCTCGTATCCGTCTCTTTAGCACTTCTCTTATTTTCAACTTTGCTTCTATTTCCCAGCAAAAAGAAAAGTAGGAAGTAATATTTATTCAAACATCACTTGTGTGATATTGGTTCAATCACGATACATGCACACTCCTGTATTAGTCACTTGTAGGTTTTAATTTATTACATTTTCCACATCACTACATTTGTAAAACCGTAATATAAATTATATTCGAAAATCATAGAAATAAATTATATTCGAAAACCATAGAAATCAATATATGCAAAACCAATAATTCATACTCTTTAGTAAAACGTAATTTTGATAAATCATAATTATTGAAATATGGAAAACATAATATAAGGCATATTCAATGCATGAAATATGAATGCATGCTAGGTTAATAATTTATATAAAAAAATATATATAAGTTATGAAGGGGTCCATTCACAAGTTTTCCATTGCCCGGAAGCCGCTCGAACTAGCGAGGATGTGATCACTTCCCGTCAACGCGCCTAAACACAATTAATGACCTTTTAGTAAAACTATACCTAAACGATAGAAACTGGGAAAACGGACGGCAAATTTGAATTCGGCACGTAGGAAAACTTAAGGAGAGACCTCAGGTTTTTCCTCCACGTGCCGCCACGCGTGGCGGTCAGTTGCCCCGAGTCGCAGGAAAATCGAAAAGTTCCAAAAATTCTCAAATTTTACAGAAATGAAGATCTCGATGAGTGGAACAACTTTCATACCTGTGACTAAGGCCAATTTGGTTAGAAAAACCCCCAATGTCACTTGAACCCGTCGGAAACCCTATAAAGGGTGTGTCTTGATTCGTCCTCAATTTGACTCCGACGCTCCAACCAATGGTTGGGCATTGTTTCTGAGCTCAAGGGAAGTACATTAGTGGTGGAAATTTAACAGAATCTTTACAAGAATGGCGGATTCACCTCCGTGGGTGCCCTCCAAGCTGTGCCTTCGATCTTCACAAATTAAGGCCCAAATCCCTCGATTTTTAGGTGGAACGTGAAGAAGGGAGGTCGTGGGGTTGATTCTAGGTGGTGGCGACGGTCAATTCATCGGGAAATCGCCGGAATCACCACCGGGTTGTGTAGAAATTGTGTCGGGTTAACAAGGAGGAACCAGGCCAAGGGTGATCCGGTGCTTCTCCTCTCTCTCCTTTCCCCTCCTTTCTTCTCTCCCCATTGGTCAGTCTCTTCTCTCTCCTTTTTTGATTCACCTCCCCTCTCACTCACTTCTCTCCTTTATTTTGCATCTCCACCGACCATCTTCTCTTTCCTTTAATCTGGGCCACACACGTGGCTTTCCAGATTTTGCTCCAAAAATCTGAAGCCTTCTAGAAAATAATTAATTGACCATTTTGTCATCAACTTCGTTCGTTAATAACTCCTTCGTTATAATTCCAAATTGCGTTCCGTTTGCATCCACACGTTCGTAGCAATGAGTACTACGAGGATACACCAAGAAAACGAATCTTATGTGACACGACAAGGCGGTTAATAAAATTCAACGTATTTGCCTCAAAGGGCATTTTTGTATATTCACGTTGTAAAATTATAAAAACTATAATTTTGGGGAACGGATCATTACAATGTCAATATTGAAAGGGTTTTATGTCCAATAATTTTGGGGAACGGATCATTACAATGTCAATATAGCAGAAGCCTTTAAATTTCTTTCAAATGTGTTATTTTTACTTCTCTTTATTGTTTTCCTTGTAACTAATTACCAAAAATTCAACTACTTCCTAATTTCGTAATGGGTGGAGATTATTTCTAATGTATATTCTCCTAAAAGTTCACATCCATCGGCAAAACTCAGCTTCTTTGCCGCTCACCATAATATTTGTCGAAAATGATAGTATACCAGGTTATAATAGATAGTAACACTAAAGGAGATTTTAAGGAAATTCAAGCTAAAATATCATATTTTTGGTTTAGGTATTAGTTGAAAAGTCAAACTAATTTACTAGTTAAAATGACAATAATGCCTAACCCTATCATCATAAGGCCATATAAGCCATTAAGGATGTGTTTGTTTGAGCTCACTAGCTTTCGTTGGCTTGGACTGGACTAAATATCACTGTAATCCTGTGTTTGTTGCACACACGGACTAATGTTAATGAAAATCGTCTACACCAACCCCGACTAAATGATTCGCTAGAGGGGCTTAGCAAGGCCCCCCGAAATCGCACGGACTGCTAAGACCACCTCTGTCGGCTTCGCCTCTCCTCACTTCGCCCCTCCCATCTGCTTCTAGCTCGCTTCCACAACCATTTTCAAACCCATATCCCGCAAACACACACACACACACACACACACACACACACACACAAAATCTGCAGTGGGTATAAGCTTAAATCAACGATGGGATTGACTGAAGGCAAACCAAACCCAGAAAACATGAAACTCCCTGATTGCAGACCTTCTCTATCTCCTACCTTCTAGCCAATCACACATGCACCCCAACCCCAACCCAAACTCCTAAATTTTCACTTTATTTCTTGCTCTGTGGTTTGATTTTGAAGATTTGCAATGGATTATGAAGTTGTGAGAGGAAGTGAAGAGGGAGAGAGAGAGAGGGAGAGGGAGTTGGACATGATAAGGAAAAGGGAAGAGACAGGGGAAGTTTGACAAAAAAATAGGGAGATTCAAGAAAACGAAAAAAATAAAAAAAATAAAAAGTGAATTAATTTTTATTATTTTTACTATCCTATTTTTTAGTCCGACACTGCACCAAACACTTCACTAAGCTAGTTCAGCTTAGTCTAGTCTAAGCTAGTCCAACTTAGTCCCTGCCGTCACTGGCGAAGCTACAGAGGAGCGAGGAGGGGTGGCCGCCCCTCTGGTCATCGAAAATCGCCACTGAGAGTGAGAATTCCGACCTCCAATCTTTTGAACCTACTGCGCTGAGCCGCGCTGCCGGGTTTTCAAGGGAAGACGACGATCTCTTATTTTGTTTAGAACCCAACGGCGTCGTTTACATGATTATATGCTTTGGTTATAAAACTCAATATTCCTTTAATGAAACGGTGCGGTTTGGCTCCTTTATTTTCATTTTTACTTTTTAATTCTATTGATGTGGTTTCTTTTCCAACTGCAGTACCAGCGCACCATTAAAATTACCTTCCCTCTCTCATTTGTTTAAACTTTTAGACTTAGAAAAACAAAAGATTGTCATTCGGTACTACGGTATGGTAGTATTCATTGAAATTGGATTCCCTCATGAGCAAATGGTGGGGATCCTCATGACCCACTAACATGGACAGTTGGATTTTGATCCAACGGCTATAAACATGGAGTCCCTCTAAAAATTATAATAATTGTAGTCGTTGGATCAAAATCCAACGGTCCATGTTAGTGGGTCATGAGGATCCCCATCATTTGCTCAGGAGGGGATCCAATTCCGTATTCATTTTCACTTAGAAGTGAAAGGTCTTAGGTTTGAATCTCATACATGGCGAATTTGATACCAAATTAGGTTGTCCATCGTGTGGCTTAGCCGAACTTCCCCTCTCCTTAGTGTAAAAATATCGATGTACTAAAAAAAAAAGAGGTTGATGTTTGTTATTGTTCTTTTTAATTCTTGTTATTATTTATAGTATTTAAAATTATTTTATCTTATTTTCTTTTAAGTCTTGAGAATTAATGACTTGAGAACTTGTTTCAGATATACAAAAAGTTTTGTGAGGAAAGGTATTAGTGTTCATATTATGTGAGAAAGGTTTTTGTTTTTATTGAAAGAAATGTTTACATTGAGAGAGATGTACAACAATTGTGTGATATTTTGGTTGTTTATATTGAAAGATGATTTTGCATTTATTGATAATGAGCTTATTATGCGATATCATGACATGAAACCTTGCCGGTAACAATTGCAACTTGTTTGTATCAATAAATTATGGACATAATTAATATTGTCTACTATCTAAAAGGATTTGATTGTCTAGTTTTTTTTCAGAATCTATTTACGCTTTTAAATTCCGCCCCTCCCTTCGAAAATTCCTGGCTTCGCCACTGCCTGCCGTTAGTCCAGTCCGAGACAATCCGGTGCAACAAATGCATCCTAATCTTCCCAATGAACTGTGACTAACATGCATACGTAATACTTTTTTTAGAAGAAAAAAAAAATTCACAACGTTAATTGCTTAGGGCGCAGGTCTGGTTTCTGAATTTTGGGCTCGGCCCTAAACTTGATACACCCTAAGCCCTAAGCTCCTCCCAAGGACATTCTAAAACCTTGAACTCAATATGATCAACCCCAAACTTTAACAGAACATCTGAAACCCTAAACCTTCAAAGTCAACTCCGGGCTATAAAGGATCTTATAAAATTTTATAAGAAATAAACTTGAGGACAACATGGTAATTTCACATGTCTTTATATGGTCACAATTCATTGAAAAAGTATTTTTTTTCCTAAAATATGTAGTTGAATTTGGTATTTTTTTCCTTTAAATATGATATTTCCTTAAAATATATGCGTAACTTCGTATTTAATATGAATTTACATCCTCTACTAGAATATTGAACATAAATTCATAATAAAGCAAACCCCATATGTTAATTGCCCCCACCCTATTACATCGTTGAGGCACATATAAAAACTCAATAAACTCCATTTGCATAGCTAGCTGTTGTATATCAAATATAATGCTATCAATCATAATATTAGCATCCTTCTTACCCTTAAGCATGAAATTCAAATTGATTGAATCATATTCTATGATCACACTATTGCTTGAATCATATTTTGTATATTTTATTTTTCAAAATATGATTAAGGTTGATAATGACAATGAAATATCAGTCCTCGTTTTCTTATAATAAAAACCAGTCCTAAAAATGGTTTAGACTTCCTGGATTGTTGACCCCATTTTTGAAGTGACATATTTGGTCTACAAACCCATAGACCATCCCAGGCCTCAGCCCCACGGTGCCCACATTCCATCCCTGAAGTCATATTTCGATGGAGAACGTTTCAAAAGCTGATTCGTCAAAACTTATCTCCAATTGATGATTGTGCTAAATTTTATAGAACTTTTCGTACTATTATTTGGCCAAAGAGTTATTAGGTTAGCCAAATATAGCCTTCCTCTTAGCTCACTTTTTTCGGCCCAACTCTTCAGCTGTAATAATTGATTCAAATTCAATGGTTAAATTTGAAAATATAAAGGGTAAATTACAAAAAACTACCTCAACTATTGGGGTCACGACAGTTTCATACCTCATCTTTTAAAATTGACAATGTCATACCGCATCTTACGAATTTGTGACAATGTCATACCTCCGTCAATTTTTCTGTTAGTTTTTTTGTCAAGTGCTGACATGGCTTGATTCGGACCCCACATTCTATTAAAATATTATTAAAAATTTTAAAAAAGAATTTTTTAAATATTAAAATAATAAATAAAAGTAAAAGTAAAAAAAAAAAAAAAAAAAAAAAAAAACCTATGTCGTCCCTTTCCCTCCCTCCCTCTCTTCCCCATCTTCATCTTCTTCCCTGCTAACGCAAAAAAAAAAAAAAAATTTGAAAACCCATCCCCAACCCCACCCCCTCCTGCGGAAGAAGAAGAAGAAGGAGAAAAGAAAAAAAATCCCTCCTTTTCCCTCTACCTGTACTTGCAACCCAGAAACCAAAAAAAAAAAAATGGAACCCAGTTTCGGCCCAAGAAGGAGGAGGAGGAGGAGAGACAAGAAGGAGAGAGGAGAAGAACAAAAAAAAAAAAAAAATCGAACACCTAGTTTCGACCCAAGAAGAGGAAGAAGAAGAAGAAGAAGGAGAGAGAAGAAGAAGAACAAAAAAAAAGTTTTCAAACACCCAGTTTCGGCCTAAGAGAAGAAGGAGGAGGAGAGAGAAGGAGAGAAGAAGGAGAGAGAAGGAGAGAGAAGAAGAAAGAACAAAAAAAAAATAAATTCAAACACCCAGTTTTGGCCCAAGAGAAGAAGGAGGAGGAGAGAGAAGGAAAGAGAAGCAGTGTTCTAAAAATCGGCCTAGGTGGCCGCCTAGGCGCTGGGCGGAGGTGTGCTGATGCGATTAGGTCCAAATCGTTCAGAAAAATCAGGGGGCTGTTAGGCGCCCGCCTAGGCGCTCTTAGGTGGCCTGGGCGGTCTAGGCGGCGGTCTAGGCGACTGTCTAGGTGGAGGGTTTCCTGGGAAGAAATTCCAAACACATACCCAAAATCACAAACTCGAATTTAAACTTGAAATTCACATGTAGAGCATGGGTTAAGCTACCTGAGTTTCGAACGAGACTAATTTGAGCTCATGGGACCCCAAGTTTGACGGGTCCCTCGCCGGAGCTCCACGCCAGAAGCTCAATTTTCAAAGGTTGTAGCTCGATTCCATTAGAGCAACTCTCACCGAGAACCCCTGCTTGGATTCTCCTACTTTCCATCACAGAATTTAACATGCAAAGGTACCATAGGGATCCCCAGGTTGCGCAGGTCTTGTATTTGGTGGTTTGGGGTCTCGATTTAATTGGAATTTTGTGGTGATGGTGCCTGGAGCTCTCTTGGCTATGGTGGTTTAGAAAGAAGGCAGAAAGTTCAAAAGGAAAGAGAGAGAGAGAGATAGAGCTATAATCTGAGGGTTTCGAGAAAAGGCAGAGAGTTTCGAAAAGAGAGAGAGAGAGAAAGAGAGGAGAGAACCGGTTTTCAAAAACAAAAATGATGGTGATGTGTGAGTGATGATAAGAATTGGTGGTTGAGTGTGTAGATTTAGAGAGAGAGGGAGGGAGTGAAAGTGTATGGCATGGGGTGTGTGTGTCAGAGAGAGAGAGAAAAGATGTGAGAGAAAGTTGTGAGAGAGGTGAGAGAGAAATGGGACCGATTGATATAAATAAAAGACCACCACTCATATTTTTACTTTTATTGTTCAAAAATTAGATATAATCATTCAAAATATCTTAAGTTATATGATATATATGTTTAATGTCTTTTTTAAATTTTAGATTTGTTGAATACTCTTTTTGTATTTTATCATTCTTTTAATATCGTATTCATGAATTTCATACAAATATAATTTTTTATGTGTCAATATGCATTTATTTACAAAATATACAAGAAATTAACCTAAATCCGCCTAGCCGCCTAGGCGCTAGGCGCTAGCTCGCCGCCCGACTAGCGCCTAGCGTTTTTTAGAACCTTGGAGGGAAGGAGAAGAAGGAGGAGAGAGAAGAAGAAGAACAAATTTTTTTGTTTGTTTTTTTATTCTTAATTTTTTAATATTTAATTATTAAAAATATATTTAATTATTTTTTAATCCAACAGGATTATTGAGTGGTCCCCGTTTCTAGCCACGTCAGCACTTAACATAAAAATTGACGGAGGTATGACATTGTCACAAATTCGTAAGATGCGGTATGACATTGTCAATTTTAAAAGATGAGGTATGAAACTGTCGTGACCCTAATAGTTGAGGTAGTTTTGTGTAATTTACCCAAATATAAATTAACAAATAAATTTAAAGTATAAACTTAAAACTAGTAAATTCTTGAGGACTATAATACTGGATAGAACTATTTTTAGCACGACTATAATACTGGATAGTAAATTAACAAATAAATTTAAAATATAACCTGACATTATTTATTTAAAAATAATTTATGCACGACTATAATACTGGATAGAACTATTTTTAGCCCTTTCAATTAAGGGAGTTTTAATGAAACACTCCCGGTACTGTTCACTTTTAACGAAAAACCATTTTTTAACCTTTACCTGACACTATTCACTATACATTTAAAAAAGACTTTTCGTTAAAAGGGAAGTTTTTTTGGACTTTTCATTAATTTTCCTTTCAATTAGAGATGACTTTAATTACTACCAGTTTGACTTCGTTCCTAAATAATTTGGATTACTGGAGAAAATCCCCAATAAATAAAGACTTGGGATTAATTAACACATGGCAAATCCAAGTAATCATACAATGTAAACATTAAATTATGTTCAACACCCCTCCAGATGTTTTCACATAGTAGGATTCATTCAACTACATAAACACTGTTACGTGTGTACTGTGTATTTGAACTCCAAATTGTTAATCTCGAAAATAATAATTGAGTAAACCATAAGGTTTTGGCTACTTACTACCTCCTAAACCGAGTTACTAGAGGTCAACCTTAACATCTAAGTCAATCCTAAAGTATTAAGTTGACATCCAAACATTAAGTGATCACCGATTAAGCAAATGATTAGGGCTTAATGCCTTCCCATTGCCACAATTAACCAATTTAGAACATGAGTTTTTTTTTATCCAAATGTTACAAGTTAAAAAGAAAAAGTGAGACTGCAACGGCCTCGCAGCTCGAACGTTAAAGGATAAATTTACACTGATGTCCATGTTTCCCATTCTTTGATATCACTGGCATATAAAAGTGTAAAATAACTTTTTAAAAGTGTCAATAACATTTTTTTTATTAAATCTATAATTAGGCGTTTGAATAAAGAATTTTAAAATTTTAAGAAACGTAGACTAAATTTGTTAGGAATGAACAAGAAATTTTTTATAGAGACTTGAAAAATAGCTAAGCTGCAATTTGAAGGACATTTGTAATGTTTTAATAATAGCTTTGAAATGGTTGGGTAGTCCATTAATATCAAATTTTTAATGCAATTTTAACATCGATTTTAAAGTTGCATGAAACAGTAAAGTTCTTCTCCGAACATACCATAAATATTTGAGAAATGCTAAGAAAACTTCTCCCAACATGCCATAAAAAGTTGAGAAATATTAAGGAGATTTTCTTAAAGTAAGACTCTTTATAAACTTTTTATCACTTCACAGTTTAATATTAATTTTTGTGCTAATATTATAAAATATTATGTAAAAAACAGAAAGTGACAGAAAGTTCATAAAAGAGTCTCACATTTTTTAGAGAGAATCTTTAGCATTTCTCTAAAAAGTTTTCAGTGATTGGGAACTAAGGAATGGTTTCAAATTCTTTAACCATTGACATAATTAGTTGCTTTCATTGAATGCATGCTTACACATATGCGGTATGCCAACTTGAACCAAACTAAAAATTCAAGGCGCCATCTTCAAAATTAACCCTTGAAATTACTAGCCATCTGCATACACAAAATAATTAAATCAAACCACCTCTTTAAATCCAAACATCTTTTAGTTAAAACATTTTAACAACCTTTTCAATTGTTTATAGCACCAATGTAGAAAACTACTACCTAACAAGATGTATCCTGAATACTGAATATTCAAACTCAAACCTAAACTTTTCGGCCTTAATTAGAAGGATTTGTTTTCAAACTCAAACCTAAACTTTTCGGCCTTAATTAGAAGGATTTGTATAACATGAGTGAGTATACTGTTACAGTAGAGTTTGGTGCCAATAATACAATGACATGTTAATTTCACTTCTCATATCTTTATATTATTGACACAAACCATCATTGTAACAATATACATGTGTGTTACAAATTGCTCTCCTAATCGAGGTAAGCAGTAAGACATCTAGAACAATCACTATAAAATCTCATTTTTGTTTTTGAAAGACCATTGATTTGAAGTCTTAGTCATAAAAAATAAATATTAAAATGGTAAACTGATTTCGGGTCTCTAAAGGATACCACCGCAAACATATTAAATAAGTTCACACACCAAAAAAATTATTGTATTCACAATTCTAAAGTTATATAAAGCGCCCAAAAAGCTTCACTTCCTTGTCATGTGCAAAACCAAAAGCTCACCGGGCCTCTCAGAAAATATTTGCAGCTCTGTTTCAATCCTACGATCTCATTTGAACGTATTCGTGTACCATCCATAGCGTTTTCAGAAAACGCTTTGAGTTTTTTCTCAGTAACCATGGATTGTCTGAAGATTTCAAGCATCCAATCTGCAAACCTGTTCAGTTTCAACCAATCCCACAAAGTGATCAAGTTTTTACTCTCAGTCTCAGTGTTTTCAGTCTTACTCTCGTACTCTTCTTTGATCCATTTTTCTCTCCACTCTTTCAATTCCTTCACATCTTCTGTAAAAAATTTCAGCTACACTTTTGATAAGAAATACGTGTTTTTGCTTTGCAATGGACTTCTGGTGATCATTGTGAAGAACTCTGGTCTCGTTGGAACTTCTCCACGGGAGAGCTCTAATCTCAACAATAAAGACCATGTTCCCAAGAGTATCGAATCCGAGCTAAAAGCAGCTGAATTGGCAGAAACTAAGGTAACAGAAGCACCACAAGCTAAGGAAGAAGTTGGCAACGTCGAAATGGAACAAACGAAAGTAAGAGAAGATGAAATATTGGTCTCAGAGGAAGAAGAGAAAAGGGTTTTGATTACAGTAAAGGAAGAAGATGAATGCTGCAGAAACAATTTTGTTCTGGTGGACGATCATGATTTGTATGAAGAGGAAGGGATTGAAGTGCTGAGTGCGGAGGAGTTGAACAAGAAGTGTGATGATTTTATTAGGAGAATGAAAGAAGGCATTAAACTTGAAGCCCAACAACAGTCAATCACGTTTTGATATTGTCAGTGAGAATAAAAGAACGAACAACCTAGTTTTGTTAATCAAAGACTACTTTCTTTGTGACTTGATGGATTTTTTTTGTTATTGTTTCTTCTGTATTATTGTTTGTATTGTGCATAAATACCACCCAATAATCTATTTTACCCTCATATGAATCAATGATGCAATTTTTAGTTGAAATGTATTCGCGTATAGGACTTGAAATGTGATGTTGAAAACATAATATGGTGTTTATACTAAATTTTGCTCTACCGGCCCGTGTAATTAAGGTCATTGCATGAATTGATAGTTTTTCTAGACATGACTACGCGTCTAATTGTGTTTAACATGTTATCATAGCTCTTTGCCGTCTTATATATGTCTATCTATCCATGTGTAACTGTGTAAGATGAACTTATAATGGTGAGTTTTAATTGATATAGATTGTTAACCTATTTCCATAACAATTTTAAGCTTTTGGGGATTAGTAATTCTCTAAGAAACTTCACCTCTAATAGTAAATGGCTGATATTCCGTAAAAATAAAATCAAATTGTGTGAAGCAAAGCGAGTCCCCCATTTAAATAACAAAAATGATATTCTTAATATCTATGTGTACCATCATTTGTATCATCTCTCTAATAGAGATGTGACCTACATGCGTTGACGGCTCTATCTCTATTAAAAAGAAATATGTGGTAAGTGTAATATTACTCTTAAAATAAATGGTTGGAGATTGGAAAATAACTTGGAAACGTATACATATATATCCCAGTACACATTCTAAGTTGAAAGTTGCAACAAATAACCAAAAGTCAAGAATTTGGTCAAAAAACAAATATAATAAAAAAAGGTGGCTCTAGGGTTTAGAATGGCCTTGCTCCGTGGCCGCCAAGGCGGCGTAGCTTATTGGGTTGGTTTGATGGATTCTGTTGGGAATCCTTCTCCCCAGTGCTTGGATAATATGATTTAATTCGTTGGAAAAAATTGTGTAGGAATGATAATTAATAGGGCTGTAGATGATTCAGGGGGTGTTAAGTCTAAATTTGATAATTGGATTAGGGTATTGATCTGGCTAATTAGGTCCGTACTTTCGTCTCGTTGGAATGATGATTGTTTTAAGTTAATTGCCTTGCTGATTTGGTTTATACAATCTCCTCTCGGGAAGTTGTTTCGTCTCAGTAGGTCTTGGAAGGTGTGTGACCTTCGATCAGGAGGGGTTTTTAGGCGTGAGGGGTGTCTCAAGCAAGTGGTTGGGGTTATTCCTATAGAGTTGAGTAGGGTTTGTACGTTAGTCGTTGGACTACTGTTTGCTTGTGTGTGTGTGGTTTAACATAGAGGATCCTCGCCAGTTCCTCTTTGTGAGGATTTCAAAATTTTCAATCATCGTACATGCGGTCAGTTTTCTTCAGATACTGTTTATATTTAATTTTAAATAAAAAATTTACAATGATTTCTGACTACACGATGTACGATGAACGGATGTGATTTGAAGATTTCCAGATTCTCATAAAGAGAATCCACGGAGAGTCCTCACTTGGGGTTTAAAAGTTGATGAGCTTGGTTTTTTTTATCGGAAAAGGATCCTCTCCTAAGCAAATGGTGAGGATCCTCATGACCACGTAATGCAGGTCGTTGGATTTTGATCCAACGGCTACAATTATTATAATTTTTAGAGGGACCCCTTGTTTGTAGCCGTTGGATCAAAATCCAACGGCCCGCATTACGTGGTCATGAGGATCCCCACCATTTGCTTAGGAGGGGATCCTTTTCCTTTTTTATCTATTTCTTGTGCCTGGTATAATGATTGGTTTTGGTTGTGGCGTGATACTCTTTCATGTTGGTGTATTCGAGATTATTTTATTCTATTTCGGCAACTGTTGGTTTTTCGACATGCTTTGGATACCCATTTTGCTTTTCGCTCTGCGTTTCTAGAGGTGTTCTCATCATTATAACTAACTTGCCGCGCAGGAGCACCAATCGATTTCCTTGCTCCTTAATTATTAGCTACTCTAGACCTTTTAAGTGTTCTATGTTACTCTTCACTGACTGAGAGATGCTTGTTCTTCTTCGACGGTTGGATTGGATCCCCTTGATATCTTATATATATTGAGTGAATTGTTTAGTTTTCCATTCATCTATTTTCTTATGCTTCTATTTCCTTCTTATTACACTATGGCAAACTCTCAGTTCCTTGCTTCCAGCTCCTCACAATTCATTCAAAGGACCTTGGATTTTTTCTAACCAACACATTCCTAGCTGGACAAATCCCTTCCCTGTTCTTCAACCTGGGGAATAACCTATGGTTGTTGAGAAAGACCTGGGCACCTTCTGTATGGAGCGAGGTGTCACTAGGGTCAATGCTAGCTTGTGTTCTTCTCTAGATGTTGAACATATGCAGAGTCGGGTTCGGATGAGCAAAATGTTTGGACAACATATGAAGGCTCGGCTCATTAGATGGAAGTTAGGAATGCATTGGAAGAATGATGTGAAGAACACCTATTACCTGAATCACTTTGGTAGAAGGTGGTTTGTCTTGGAGTTCACTGATGTGGAGGATTTGGAGTTTGTTTTGGAGAATCAGCCTTGGTACGTTTGTGGCCAAATTTTCCATCTGGAGAGTTTGACTACCCAGTTTAGTGATATGGATGCAATCAACAATCTAGTGGTGTGGGCGAGATTGCCTAGAGTGTCTGCTCAGTACAAGGAGGTGGATATCATTAAGGTTATTGCACAACCAACTGGGGATGTCATCAGAGTGGATAAAGTTACTAGCTTGTTTGTGAAAGTGTTGGTTGAAGTGGATCTAAGGTTTCCACTAAAGAGAGTACTGATTGTCAACAAGGACGAGGATAACCCTATCCTCATCAGCTACAAAAAACTATTTGAAGCGTGTTTTTCTTGTGGGCACAAAAGAATGACGGTCATTCTTGCCCGGAGGAGAAGGTTGATGATGGGTGTTTTATGATTAATAGGGTGTTTGATGATGAGCCATTGATTTATCTTGAAGATACTCAAGTTGATGATGATGTGAAGGAATCATTGTAGAAAATGTCATGTTGTGTTATACTGTCCAGCATGGTAGAAGCATCTCTTCGAGAACTGATCCATTTTGTCCTCACAATTTTCCCTGAGAGTCTTTGCTGCACGTCAATTTGTAGATAACACCAAGATTTCATGTAATCGAAAGTTCACTATGGCTCAGCAAAACAAAATGCCTCTTATCTATCCTGCAAGTAAAGGTTCTGCCCATCATGTTCTTTAGCTCTTCATCGGTCATTCAAGTTCGAGCAAAACCAAACACCAAGAAATTCTACATGAAGATAATAACGAACTGAACATAGTCATTTTGTTCGGTACAAATTCCTAGTGAAAACCGATGATACGATCAAGACTAGAACCTCAGGTTGACAATCTTCATAATAAAGAGCGAAAAGCGCTGCAAAAATCTTCTTCTTGGCAAGGTCTCCAGAAGCACCAATAACAGTTATGCTTAAATTAGATGCTACATTTTCTGAATCAAGATGGGAAAGGCTTTGCCACGAGGCTCGGTATTTTCTTTTCCCAAAGGATTTCCAGCTGAACAAATTCCAAACACCAATTTAGCACGAGCTTTGATAAACCCAACAAAGAAAATTAACCAACTAAATGAAAATACAACAGAATAATGCTGACAGCTAAATGGAGCATCAAGATCAAAAAGAGGTGGATTCGAAATCCAACACACACCTCAACTTCCAAAGCAAGTTACTTTACAATCACCAATTGTAAGATAAGATTTCATCTCATAAGCATAACTAAATAGTATTGTCCTTGCAATTTAGGTATATTGTTTGTTTATATTTTCGGTTTAGGTCTCTTAAACTTTCAATCTCATTTTAATATGTAGTGTGCTTTTATTTAAAAATTAATAAAATTAAATACTTTTAGTAGACATCTTATATCATTTTATGTCTTAAACATTAAATATATAAATAAAGTGGTGGAGGACCTTTGGAACAAAAATATGTAGAGAAAAAGAATTAAAAAAATAAAATAAAATGAGAGTGTAAATGTATTCGCAAGTGGGGGGAGAGTGGCAAAATTTAGCTCACATGGATAGCTACTTTTCTCCTGTGATCCACTACTTTTTGGGGCTAGATGTAGCCTTATTTTTGCCACCCAAGGAAGAAAAGTAACTAGCTCAAGTGGTGGATCTAACCCCATTTTCTGACTCATTAGGGATGAAATTTCTCAATAAAGCTCCTATTGGGATGCTCTAACCAATCAATCAATCAATCAAAATACAAGCTGCAGATAGAAAAGGAGAATTCACACTTTGGAAGTGATTCAAGCAAATAACCAAACTTGTTACTCAAACAATCACAAAAAGGGCCAAAATGATATCGTATAATCTACAGAAACCAAGAAACGAACCGTCACTGAAAGACACAGCAGCCGCGGGTGCCCATTTGAGGTTTTTGAATGAAGAGGGAGGGAATGATCGAGGTTGAAGAAGATGAACAGGGGCTCAGGTGAGTTGCCATGCAATAGGGGAAGAGATGAACCTCACAAAAACTGAGGAAGAATTTGTGAGTATACAATATTATTTTGCACTTTTTGGTGAGCTAGCAACTAGCTTTGTAAATATACATCTGTTGGAGATGCGTTTATCCAACGTTATATAGCATAGTTAACTTTACTATCAAATTGCTACCTCCCTTAAAAATGCTATAAAAGATTCAATTTTGGGAGTTCAGTAATGCAAGTGGTATCGTAGTAGTTTTTCCAATGTTGGTGAAAACCCAAAGTGAAAACGATGTCATAATATATAACACTTAGCAACGTCCTGTCATTGTCTTCCAACGCAAGTTCTGGCAATTATTATGTTAATATTATAAGAGTTTTTTGTCCAATTTGTATAGCAGAAGCCTTTAAATTTGCAAATGTGTTATTTTTACTTTCCTCAATTGTTTCCTCGTAACTAACGACCAAAAATTCAACTACTTCCTAATTTCCTTAGACCATCTCCAACCTTTGGGGATAAAGTTTAAAAATTTAAGCTAGAAAATTTTAAGTCATAACTTAGAAATTGTTTTTTTCCTCAAACCCTTATAGCTTAAAATTTTAGCCCGAAATTATTAAATAATGATTTTAGCCTAATTTTTTCTTTTCGGTAACTTTTTTTAAAATAAAATGTAGGTAGATTATCCTAATTTATTTTTATAAACATTTTAATCTAAAAATATTTAAATTCCGATAAGTAATTAAAAATCATACAAATACATAGGTATTTATAAAGTTTTAAGTTAAATTTGATTTAAATAGTTTTTTGAAATTATTTTAGACATTAAATTTAATTTTGGGTTGTCAAATCTTTTTTTTTTAACCATTAGATTTGATATCATTTGATCATAGCTATTCAATTATAAGTAACAAATAAAAAAAAGTTTGAAATATGACAGTTTGGTGGGTCTAGAATAATTTAAGCCAGGCTTAAATCATGGGGGAAATTTAGCCCAGAGATATATTTTCTTCCCAGACTTATTTTAGCCTAATGGTTGGAGATTGTTTTGGGGGGGGGGGGGGGGGTTTAAAGCTTATATTTTAAGTTTTATCCCATAGGTTTGAGATGATGATAACATTTTTTTCTATGTATATGCTTTACATCCATCGGCAAAACTCAGCTTCTTAGCCCCCCATAGCTGTACCCGAAATTGGGCACAAACTGCACCGCCTCCGGACAAATTAAGGCAATTTATCTAACCCGTTCATCAGAATTGGCAAACTAATTTACTAATTAAAATGACAATAATGCCTAACCCTACCATCATAAGTCCATATAAGCCATTAACCTTCCCGATGAATTTTTTTTTTTTGAAACTTCCCGATGAATTGTTGTGAACAATAGTACTTTTTTTTAGAGGAAAAAAGAAATTCACGACGTTAATCACTTAGGATGTAGGGTTTGGTTTCCAGATTTTGGGATCAGTCCAAAACTAGAGACACCCTAAGCTCCTCCCATGTACATTCTAAAACCTTACACCCAAAATGATCAACTCCATATTTAAAGATCATTTGAAACCCTAAACTTCTCCCAAGGACATCGAAAACCCTACACCCAAAATGATCAACTCCAGACCATTTGAAACCTTAAGCTCTCAAAGTCAACCCGGTCTGTAAGGGTTCTTATGTTGTATAAGTAATAAACTTGAGGACAAGATGGTAATCTCACATGTCTTTATTTAGTCACAATTCATTGGAAAGTTATTGTTCCTAAGAGTAATGTTAGGAAGACTAAATTTGTATACTAAATTTTGAAAACTAAAAGACATGGAAGTTGTTATTGGTTTATTACTTAAGCGTTGATAAACATGCTCATTCCTATTGGTGACACATCATTTAGTTTACAAATTTAGTTTCCAAATTTAGTCTCCTTAACATTACCCTTTTCCTAAACTATTTAGTTGAAGTTAATATTTTTCCTTAAATAGTTAAATATGATATTTCCTTAAAACATTTGCCTAACTTAATATTTAATAGGAATTTACCTCACACTAAAAGCCATATCCAATAATATAATATATGTCACTTGGTACTACTGTCTAGTGGTATTCCTCTTCACTTACAAGTGAGAGGTCTTAGGTTCAATTTTCACCAAAGAAGAATTTGAACAACATTATTGCTAGTCTTTAGTGTAAATAATATTGTTTGTTTAAAGAAAAATATTTTGTATTTACATCATCTTCCAGAAGACTGAACATAAATTCAGAAAAAAGTAAACCATATGTGTAGTTGCCCCCATTTCTACTCACAAAACAAAAACCATCGATTGAGCCGTCCTATTGCATTGCCGCGGCACATATGAGAACTCAGTCATTCTATTATCACACTATTGCTTGAGTCAATTTTTATACTTTTCAACTTTCAAAATATGATTGAGGTTGATAATGAAAATGAAACACCAGTCCCAAAAATGGGCCAACTCTTAAATGTTTAAAGCTTATATTTTAAGTTTTATCCCATAGGTTTGAGATGATGATAACATTTTTTTCTATGTATATGCTTTACATCCATCGGCAAAACTCAGCTTCTTAGCCCCCCATAGCTGTACCCGAAATTGGGCACAAACTGCACCGCCTCCGGACAAATTAAGGCAATTTATCTAACCCGTTCATCAGAATTGGCAAACTAATTTACTAATTAAAATGACAATAATGCCTAACCCTACCATCATAAGTCCATATAAGCCATTAACCTTCCCGATGAATTTTTTTTTTTTGAAACTTCCCGATGAATTGTTGTGAACAATAGTACTTTTTTTTAGAGGAAAAAAGAAATTCACGACGTTAATCACTTAGGATGTAGGGTTTGGTTTCCAGATTTTGGGATCAGTCCAAAACTAGAGACACCCTAAGCTCCTCCCATGTACATTCTAAAACCTTACACCCAAAATGATCAACTCCATATTTAAAGATCATTTGAAACCCTAAACTTCTCCCAAGGACATCGAAAACCCTACACCCAAAATGATCAACTCCAGACCATTTGAAACCTTAAGCTCTCAAAGTCAACCCGGTCTGTAAGGGTTCTTATGTTGTATAAGTAATAAACTTGAGGACAAGATGGTAATCTCACATGTCTTTATTTAGTCACAATTCATTGGAAAGTTATTGTTCCTAAGAGTAATGTTAGGAAGACTAAATTTGTATACTAAATTTTGAAAACTAAAAGACATGGAAGTTGTTATTGGTTTATTACTTAAGCGTTGATAAACATGCTCATTCCTATTGGTGACACATCATTTAGTTTACAAATTTAGTTTCCAAATTTAGTCTCCTTAACATTACCCTTTTCCTAAACTATTTAGTTGAAGTTAATATTTTTCCTTAAATAGTTAAATATGATATTTCCTTAAAACATTTGCCTAACTTAATATTTAATAGGAATTTACCTCACACTAAAAGCCATATCCAATAATATAATATATGTCACTTGGTACTACTGTCTAGTGGTATTCCTCTTCACTTACAAGTGAGAGGTCTTAGGTTCAATTTTCACCAAAGAAGAATTTGAACAACATTATTGCTAGTCTTTAGTGTAAATAATATTGTTTGTTTAAAGAAAAATATTTTGTATTTACATCATCTTCCAGAAGACTGAACATAAATTCAGAAAAAAGTAAACCATATGTGTAGTTGCCCCCATTTCTACTCACAAAACAAAAACCATCGATTGAGCCGTCCTATTGCATTGCCGCGGCACATATGAGAACTCAGTCATTCTATTATCACACTATTGCTTGAGTCAATTTTTATACTTTTCAACTTTCAAAATATGATTGAGGTTGATAATGAAAATGAAACACCAGTCCCAAAAATGGGCCAACTCTTAAATGTTTAAAGCTTATATTTTAAGTTTTATCCCATAGGTTTGAGATGATGATAACATTTTTTTCTATGTATATGCTTTACATCCATCGGCAAAACTCAGCTTCTTAGCCCCCCATAGCTGTACCCGAAATTGGGCACAAACTGCACCGCCTCCGGACAAATTAAGGCAATTTATCTAACCCGTTCATCAGAATTGGCAAACTAATTTACTAATTAAAATGACAATAATGCCTAACCCTACCATCATAAGTCCATATAAGCCATTAACCTTCCCGATGAATTTTTTTTTTTTGAAACTTCCCGATGAATTGTTGTGAACAATAGTACTTTTTTTTAGAGGAAAAAAGAAATTCACGACGTTAATCACTTAGGATGTAGGGTTTGGTTTCCAGATTTTGGGATCAGTCCAAAACTAGAGACACCCTAAGCTCCTCCCATGTACATTCTAAAACCTTACACCCAAAATGATCAACTCCATATTTAAAGATCATTTGAAACCCTAAACTTCTCCCAAGGACATCGAAAACCCTACACCCAAAATGATCAACTCCAGACCATTTGAAACCTTAAGCTCTCAAAGTCAACCCGGTCTGTAAGGGTTCTTATGTTGTATAAGTAATAAACTTGAGGACAAGATGGTAATCTCACATGTCTTTATTTAGTCACAATTCATTGGAAAGTTATTGTTCCTAAGAGTAATGTTAGGAAGACTAAATTTGTATACTAAATTTTGAAAACTAAAAGACATGGAAGTTGTTATTGGTTTATTACTTAAGCGTTGATAAACATGCTCATTCCTATTGGTGACACATCATTTAGTTTACAAATTTAGTTTCCAAATTTAGTCTCCTTAACATTACCCTTTTCCTAAACTATTTAGTTGAAGTTAATATTTTTCCTTAAATAGTTAAATATGATATTTCCTTAAAACATTTGCCTAACTTAATATTTAATAGGAATTTACCTCACACTAAAAGCCATATCCAATAATATAATATATGTCACTTGGTACTACTGTCTAGTGGTATTCCTCTTCACTTACAAGTGAGAGGTCTTAGGTTCAATTTTCACCAAAGAAGAATTTGAACAACATTATTGCTAGTCTTTAGTGTAAATAATATTGTTTGTTTAAAGAAAAATATTTTGTATTTACATCATCTTCCAGAAGACTGAACATAAATTCAGAAAAAAGTAAACCATATGTGTAGTTGCCCCCATTTCTACTCACAAAACAAAAACCATCGATTGAGCCGTCCTATTGCATTGCCGCGGCACATATGAGAACTCAGTCATTCTATTATCACACTATTGCTTGAGTCAATTTTTATACTTTTCAACTTTCAAAATATGATTGAGGTTGATAATGAAAATGAAACACCAGTCCCAAAAATGGGCCAACTCTTAAATGTTTAAAGCTTATATTTTAAGTTTTATCCCATAGGTTTGAGATGATGATAACATTTTTTTCTATGTATATGCTTTACATCCATCGGCAAAACTCAGCTTCTTAGCCCCCCATAGCTGTACCCGAAATTGGGCACAAACTGCACCGCCTCCGGACAAATTAAGGCAATTTATCTAACCCGTTCATCAGAATTGGCAAACTAATTTACTAATTAAAATGACAATAATGCCTAACCCTACCATCATAAGTCCATATAAGCCATTAACCTTCCCGATGAATTTTTTTTTTTTGAAACTTCCCGATGAATTGTTGTGAACAATAGTACTTTTTTTTAGAGGAAAAAAGAAATTCACGACGTTAATCACTTAGGATGTAGGGTTTGGTTTCCAGATTTTGGGATCAGTCCAAAACTAGAGACACCCTAAGCTCCTCCCATGTACATTCTAAAACCTTACACCCAAAATGATCAACTCCATATTTAAAGATCATTTGAAACCCTAAACTTCTCCCAAGGACATCGAAAACCCTACACCCAAAATGATCAACTCCAGACCATTTGAAACCTTAAGCTCTCAAAGTCAACCCGGTCTGTAAGGGTTCTTATGTTGTATAAGTAATAAACTTGAGGACAAGATGGTAATCTCACATGTCTTTATTTAGTCACAATTCATTGGAAAGTTATTGTTCCTAAGAGTAATGTTAGGAAGACTAAATTTGTATACTAAATTTTGAAAACTAAAAGACATGGAAGTTGTTATTGGTTTATTACTTAAGCGTTGATAAACATGCTCATTCCTATTGGTGACACATCATTTAGTTTACAAATTTAGTTTCCAAATTTAGTCTCCTTAACATTACCCTTTTCCTAAACTATTTAGTTGAAGTTAATATTTTTCCTTAAATAGTTAAATATGATATTTCCTTAAAACATTTGCCTAACTTAATATTTAATAGGAATTTACCTCACACTAAAAGCCATATCCAATAATATAATATATGTCACTTGGTACTACTGTCTAGTGGTATTCCTCTTCACTTACAAGTGAGAGGTCTTAGGTTCAATTTTCACCAAAGAAGAATTTGAACAACATTATTGCTAGTCTTTAGTGTAAATAATATTGTTTGTTTAAAGAAAAATATTTTGTATTTACATCATCTTCCAGAAGACTGAACATAAATTCAGAAAAAAGTAAACCATATGTGTAGTTGCCCCCATTTCTACTCACAAAACAAAAACCATCGATTGAGCCGTCCTATTGCATTGCCGCGGCACATATGAGAACTCAGTCATTCTATTATCACACTATTGCTTGAGTCAATTTTTATACTTTTCAACTTTCAAAATATGATTGAGGTTGATAATGAAAATGAAACACCAGTCCCAAAAATGGGCCAACTCTTAAATGGTTAGACTTCATGGATTGTTGACCCCATTTTAGAAGTGACATATTTGTTCTACAAACCTATAGCCCATCCCAGGCCTCAGCCCCACAGCCCATCCCTGACCAGCCTACAAGTTTGACTTTGTTCCCAAATAATTTGGATTGGAAAAATTTATTTACACCTATGTAACATCTTTCTACATTCAATTTAAATTTTGAATGTCTCCATTTTACTCTATTGCAGAATTACTATTAAATACAAAATGAAATTAATAATAAAACTCATATTTATCAATAAACCCACACACTATAATTCCCTAGCATCACCCTTTGTTTATCATACGTTCATTCCAACTAAAACCTTAAAAGCACTGATAGAGAAAAACAAACTTTTTTTTTATTGATTGATGGTGATTTTTGAAGTCTTGAATCATCCAACTAAAGTATAACTCGATTTATGGATATTTTGTTCGTTTGCTTTTTCTTTGGATTAAATTTCAAACTTTTATATTATATTGTATTTGTTTTTCTCTGCTGTCTGTTTACGCTCCAAAACACTATCATTAAAGATGAGCAGAAACAATAAACTCTATCATTGGAAAAGAAAAGATGTGAACCTCGCCAAAAGTTATAGTGACATAAGGGTTTGCAATAAGAATTTGATAAGTGACACAAAGTTAAAATATTTTAAGACTTTCATCAAGGTACTGTTTGGTACGTGCGATGACACAGAACGCCCTCATCCCACGTTTGGTGCACCAAAGACAGTGGGACACGCTGTCCCACAGAACGAGTTTTGGCTGAATTTTCTTTTCACCTCCCCCTAGAACAACTCGTTCTACCCTTGTGGAACACAAAATTATAAAATTTTAAGACAAAAATGCCCCTTATATTTTTCAATATTTACACCATCCAAATCATAAAACAAACCCTAAAATTCTATGTTCTTCTTTCCATCTTCTCTGTCGCTGTCTTTTTTTTTTTCTCGTAGCCTTCATCCTCATCCTTCCTCCTCATCCTCTCCATCAGTTCAATCCACTCCGGCCACTGGTGCACCACCTCCACCTCCTTCTTAGTCGTCACCGGCTTCTCTAGCCTCTCCGACCCGACCGAAACAGATACAGAATCAACCAAATTAGCATTAATTCCACTGTGATTGGCAACTCCCAACCCTAATTCCCGGTCAATTTGGGATTTTTTCAATTCTCGCCAAGCTCTGATTTTCTGGAGGGTCTGATCCTTCTCGGAGCGTTCTTTCTCGATGGCGTGTATTTGGTCAAAGACGAAGCTCAGAAGGGCGGAGAGGGATGAGGGTTTTGGGTCCGAGAAGAAGGTTGGGGAGGTGGAGAATGGTTTTGGGTCCGTCAATTTGGTCGAAGACTCGCAAAACGGCCTCATAACACTTTCAGCAAGAACTTACACTATAATGCAAAGATTCAAAACCAAATCCTTCAGGGTTTAAGTTATATGCTGACTTTATCATAATCAAACTAAACTAGACTCCACAAAGCCTTGTGAAACAGAAAAAACAATTGACAACATCGAAGAACGTTAAAAAAAAAAACGTCCTGTCCCGTTCCACGCATAAACTCTGTACCAAACAACAGACGGAATAGGGATAAGTTAGTCATTTAATTTTTTGGTTCTATTCCGTCATGTGCTTACCAAACGCAGAACGAAACAACCGTTCCGTTCCGTTCCGTTCCGTTCTACGCGTACCAAACATAACCCAGAACCTTTGTTTCGTTCCGTCCCGTTTGCGTACCAAACGGTACCTAAATGAACATAACAAGGACAAATAATAAAGATGAGAATTCCAAACAACAATTAACTTCAACAATGTGACGTCCTCCTGACTCGCGTGATGATTATCATAAGCCCTGAGGAAACAAGGTTATTTGCATCATACATTCATTTAGAAGCAGAACATAAAGATGAATGAAAAGGGCTTAATGAGAATATTACCCCTCACCGAACATGCTTCCATCCAAATCCAAAGCATCAAGGTCAAATGTTTTTGACAAAGTAATGGATTGAAGCTTGCATTGCATTCTCTGACAAATTTAAGTCTATGGAAGGATCTCTTGGATCCCAAGTATATGGATGGGTTTGGTAGCAGAAAGAAAAAAAGCAGCCATGGACATACTAGTCCTATACGGCGTATGAAATTATAGAGGGGCAAAAGACTCCTCTTTGAAAAAAAAAATTCAATTAGAGATGTTATTTTATAAAAGGAATGAGTGTAAAGATAACTTTACATTTTGAATTGGGCTTGAGAGAGTAGTTTAGGTAATAAATGTAAGTTTTAAAGAGATATTAATTCTTTAATAAAAAATAATATGGTTGAAGAGAGTAAGTTGAGTGTAGAAAGAAGTTACAGGAGTTCAAATAAAATTTCCCATTTGAATTAAGAAAATCCCCAATAAATAAAGACTTGGGAGTAACACGTGCCAAATCCAAGTGTCACACAATGTGAACACTCAATGATGTTCAACACCCATCCAGACGTTTTCACACGGTAAGACTCATTCCACTACTCCAAATTATTAATCCAAAAAATAATTATTAATCTCAAAAATAATTATTGAACAAACCACAAGGTTTTGGCTACTTGCTACTTCCCAAACCGAGTGACCAGAGGTCAACCTTAACATCTAAGTCAATCCTAAAGTATTAAGTTGACATCCAAAGATTAATTTTTGTTCAAATGTTACAAGTTAAAACAAAGTGAGATTACAACTGCATCGTAGCTCAAATGTTAAAGAATATAGATATTTTTTGTCCAAAAAGAATATAGATATTTTAAACAAAATGGCCTTTGAGATTGATATAATTTCTCACATTTATTTATTTATTTTATTAGATTTTGTTAGATTAGCCACCTACGAGGTTTGAATCCACGCCGTCATGCAAATGCTCAAGTTCTTTCCACCACTGCCGTAAAGGATCACTTGCTATAACTTCTCACTTTGGTTTGTGAGATTTAAAATTGATAGAAATAGTCCCTAAGGGTATATTTGGTCATTCCGTGAAAATTTTCATTAAATTAAGGGTATTTTTGTCAAAACACCTCCACTTTCTTTTTTAATTGAGGATTTTAACGGAGCTTTTTTCATGAAAGAACCAAATGACTGATGGTGGACAAACTCATGGATCATTTCTATTGATTTTAAATCTCATGGACCAAAGTGAGAAATTATACCAATTTTCAGAACCATTTTGGCTAAAAAGCCAAAAATATATGTACACTAGTGTCCATGTTTCCCGTTCTCTAATATCACTTGCACATATAAGTGTAAAATAACTTTTTAAATGTGTCAAAACAATTCTTTTTAGAAATTCTTTAATTGTGCGTTTGAATAAAGAACTTTAAAGTTTATCAAACTTAGGCAAAATTTGTTAAGGATGAACTAAAAAATTTATATAGAGACTTGAAAATAGTTAAGATGCAATTTGAGGGGCATATGAAGTTTAAAGTTTCCATGAAACATTAAGGTTCTTCCCCCAACATTACCTAAAAAGTTTTGAATGTTTGGGAATTAAGGAATGGTTTCATGTTTTTTTACCATTGAGTAATTAGTTACTTTGATTGCATGCATGCCTACACATATGCCAACTGTTACCAATATAGAAAGCTACTACCTAACAAGATGTATCCACTATAGCGAAAATCCAAAGACAAAACTAAACTGTTTGGCCTTAATGAGAATGATGTGTTACGATATTGTCCTGTATTAATAATATATGACATATGTTAATTTTACTTTACGAATTCTTATATTATTAGTACAGGCTGTCATTGTAACAATATACATGTATCATACAAATTGATCTCGTTAGTAGAAAAACATATACAAGAATCACCATAATAATTCATTTTTGTTTTTGGAAAGACTATTGATTTAAAGTCTTGCTCTTAGTCATAAAAAATAAATATTAAAGTGTTAGTCGACTGATTTGGGATATTTTCTCTGAAGGGTACCACTGCAAAATATATTAAATAAGTTCGCTGTTCACACACCCTAAAAATTATTGTATTCACACTTCTAAACTTATATAAAGCACCCCAAAAGCTTCATTTCTTTGTCAAGTGCAGAGCCTAAAGCACCTCTGAGAAAATATTTGCAGCTCTGTTTCAACCTACGATCCGATTTGAACGTATTCGTGCACCATCCTAACGTTTTCGGAAAACGCTTGGAGTTTTTTTTCTCAGAAACCATGGATTATATCAAGATTTCAAGCATCCAATCCGCAAGCCAATTCAATTTCAACCAATCCCACAAAGTGATCAAGTTTTTGCTCTCAGTCTCAGTGTTTTCAGCCTTACTCTCCTACTCTTCTTTGTTCTTTTTTCTCCACTCCTTCAATTCCTTCACATCTTCTGTAAACTTGTTCAGCTACACTTTTGATAAGAACTACATGTTTTTACTTTGCAATGGACTTGTGGTGTTCATTGTGAAGAACTCTGGTCTCATTGGGACTTCTCCACCAGGGAGCTCCAATCTCAACAACGAACATGTTCCCAAGAGTATCGAATCCCGGCGAAAAGCAGCTGAATTGGCAGAAACTAAGGCAACAGAAGCACCAAAAGCAAAGGAAGAAGTTGTCAACGTCGAAATCGAACAAGTGAAAGTGAGAGAAGATGAAAAAAGGGTTTTGATTACAGTAAGGGAAGAAGATGAATGCTGCAGAAACAATTTTGTTGTAGTGGACGATCATGATTTGTATGAAGAGGAAGGGAATGAAGTGCTGAGTGCAGAGGAGTTGAACAAGAAGTGTGATGATTTTATTAGGAGAATGAAAGAAGGAATAAAACTTGAAGTCCAACAGTCAATCATGTCGTGATATTGTCAGTGAGATTAAAAGAACTTCAACCTAGTTTTGTTAATTGTAAAAGACTACTTTTTTTTCTTGTGTCTTGATGAATTTTTGGGTTATATTTCTTTTGTATTATTGTTTGAATTGTGTACAAATACCATCCAATAATCTCTTTTACCCTCATATTAATCAATGATGCAATTTTTAGCTGAAATGTGTTTGCGTATAGGACTTAAAATTTTATGTTGAAACCATAACATGGTGTTTATACCTAATTTTGCACCATCAGCCCTTGTAACTAAGGCCATGGAGTGAAGTGAGATTTTCTCTAGATATGACTATCCGTCAAATTTTGTTTGACATATCATAGCCTTTTGCTATCTTATGTACGTCTGTCTCTCCTCATAGCGAAGAGTTTTAACTTGATATACATTATCAATTTATTTCTGCAACAACTATAAACTTTTGGGGCTTAATAATTCTCTAACAAACTTCACCTCTAATAATAAAATGGCTGATATTCCGTAAAATAAAATCAAGGGTAAATTACACTTTATCACCTTAGCTTTAAGGTCTATTACAACTTTATACAACATCTTCAAACAATTTCACTTTCATACCTCAAGTTCTATTTTAGTTCAATATAATACATCTGTTACATTTTCCGTCCATTGATCCGTTAGATTTGTATTTGGATTTTGCTGGGATGGGGTGGGTTTTTGTATGGGAGGGGAGGTGAAGAGAGTGGAGGAGAAGGAGGTGGTTGGGAGGCTCGAGAGGGAGAAGAGGGGTGGGGGGGGGGGGTGCGGGGGAGGTAGGGTTCTGGGTTTTCAAGTTTATTTTATTTTATTTAATAAATAATTTTTTTTTTTTTGCCATGTGGCATTAATTTGGCAGCCACGTGGCACAAATGTGACAGCCACGTTAGCTCTTAACGGATCAATGGATGGAAAATGTAACAGATGTATTATATTGAAATAAAATAGTACTTGAGGTATGAAAGTGAAATGTTTTGAAGATATTGTATGAGGTTGGACTAGACCTCAAACCTAAAGTGGTAAAGTATAACGAAAAACCCTTTTTAAAGGTATAGTGAATAGTGACAGGTAAATGTAAAAAAATGATTTTTCGTTAAAAGTGAACAGTACCGAGAACTTTTCGTTAAAACTCCTTTAAAAAAATGGTTGGAGATTGGAAAAAGACTTGAAAAAAGTATTCATAAATAATCATATCCCACTACACATTCTAAGTTGCAAGTTGCAACAAATAACAAAATGTCACGAATCCAGATAAAATCCTTCATTTAGATACAAGAGAAGGTATAAAGTTGCATTCAGAAAAAAACAAATATAACAAAAGTATCCTCGATTTCACCTTTTTTCCATTGTTTTTTTTTAATGTTTATTTTATTTTTATTTTTAAGGATATGTTTGATTCTTGTTCTTGCTTTATGTTTGTCTAATGTTTATCCAGCTTTGAAGAAGATACCAAGCAATTGCTCACTTGACTCTTTTGGTTTCCAGGTCTTTCAGAAGCAGACAATTACTCTCTAGCAAACAGTCCAAGTCAAGCAAGAGTTCAAATTAGTCTGATCATACCTTATATAAGAGACGTCCTACCAGTCAATAATGTGTGCATATATAAGGAAATTGATATATGTCCCGCTTCATCAAGTTACTAGGAAGCTCTCTTTCTCGTTATGTTGTTGAATTATCAATAGTTTATTATTTGGATCAAATAGTATGGTCCAAAATATGTTTTTTGTCAGACCATTAGAAATGTTTATATTACCCGACTATGATTTTCATAAATTCATTATAATGTTTCTTGCCAAGATACACGGTTTAGATATATGTCTGACAATAAAACACTAATATATAAATCTATATTCTAAATTTAAGATTTAAATATATGTCCGAACGTACGTAAATAAAACACTATTTTGTAACTATATTCCAAATTAAGATTTAAATATATGTCCGATAATACAACATTAGTTTTTGTTTTAACAATCGATATTATCTACACTATGGGGGAGATGGTAAGCTTAACCTCATAATGAGCTAGTAATAATATGGTCCAAATTTGCTTTTGGCGAGAATCGAACCTAAGACCTTTCACTAACAAATGAAGAGAAATACCACTAATTCGTAGTACTAATCCAAATTCCAATTTAAATGGAGAATTAATCATGTTTTGCGCCCTCCATCGAACCTCGCTGCTACAATCTTTATAAACTTTAGTTGCATGTGTACATGATGAGCTGTCCAATTATATCCATGCTTGGAACAAGGTGTGCATATTTTCTATGCTTTTGTGTGTTGATTTAGCATGCACAGAGTGACCATCCGACAAAGGTTAGAGATCTTGACATCGTAACGAGCTTAATTAAGTGCATATATAATGGGGTGCACAACATTCTCATAAGGCGAGAAAGGGAGACAAACTGCACCACCAACTAACTATGCATCACCATTTACCAATATTTTATCTATTTCATCAAAATCGTGTTATTCTTATCTGACTCTCTCGTTGCCTAATGTTACCGTCACATACAATATATAATGAGGTAGCATATAAGTCACGAGAAAGAGAGACAAACTGCACACCAACTAACTATGCATCACCATTTACCAATATTTTATCTATTTTATCAAAATCGCTTTATTCTTGTCTAATTCTCATGTCACCTGATATTACCGTCACACATAATATATACATAATATATAATGAGGTTTAATTCTCAATTATGTCACCTGATGTTATCATCACACACAACATATAATTAAATTTGATTCTCATGTCACCTAATATTACGATCATACACAATATACAATTTCATTACGACTCACATTTCACTTTAAAAAAAATTTGGGGAAAAGGAAATCAATGATGGGAATAAAAAAAAAGGATGAAAAAAGGGGAGAGAGCATCATGAGAGTGAATTTGACTTGGCAGTTGGCACTTGACTTGGTTTCGTTGGAGGCAAGCACTCACAAATATTGCAATTAAACACAACGGTGGAGAGGGTGACATGAAACACGACAACACCAATCAGACGTTTTCTTGTGTGGCTTGATAAAAAATAAAGTCATAGACACATGATCATTAGTTTAGTACTATAATGTCTTCATTCGGCTTGAGGAGATCTCGTATTCAAATCATTCTACAATAATAAATGACGAGAAATTCATTGTTCACATGCCTTGGTCGGTGGTGGGTTCAAACTATGATGTAACCAGCTAAATTTTGAGCTATAATTGAAGAGTATTTACAAAGAAGCAGCCTTTTCTATAATCATCTAATAACTCTCTTAGCACGACGTTTGTTCTTCATGCTCATTAACATTATATTGTTGAAAAATGTGTTGATAGCATGTCGATATGTTTTGTAAGTGATAAATGACATATCACCAGTCCATTCTTTAATGAAGAACTGACGTCATTTCATAGCTGAACTTAATCATTACAGTAATACATGATAAAAAAAAAGAAAAAAGACAGAAACTGCATCTAAGTAGGACAGCTTAGCAACATCAAGATTTTGAGGAAATTAGAAATGTCGCATCTGCATATGAAGTGATTGTGAATGCAGAACACCTCATTTCATACAGAAATTATTAGAAATGTGTTGATAGCATGTCGGTATGTTTTGTATTCATGTTTCTTAAATTTGTTTACAAATGTTCGAGTGAGCTTATTAACGTTAATGATTACAATTTGATGCCTTCCACACCACCTCACTTCATACAGAGATTTTGAGTCTTATGAACAAAGACGACTAAGATTCACTGATGTTAGTAGCTGCAGAAATCGCAGCATATTCGTCAATCACTGGCAAATTCCTAACATGCTCGAGAAGACTCGTAAGTTGGCTATGAGCCTATGAACATAATTAAATCTGTGGAGATTAATGACTGTCAATAGTGTATCAGCAAGCCCGTGAAAGGCCTGAGCACACTCATCGCTGCTGAATTGAGCATAACCAATGAACTTTCTAGCCGCCAACGGAGCAGAAAATATTTTTCAGGGAGTTGAAAGTAGTTCTTCAGTACTAATACGCGAAGGGATTGCCTGCATAAAATCCCCCAAATGCTCAAATTCCTTACAGGAACAGTGAATATGCTCATCATCCGGTATCCAAATGACAAGACACTCTCCATCAAATTTCGTGTTGTAAAGACATTGAAAGCATAAGGTTAAGAATATTCCGTGCATGTTCTTCAAGAGGCATGCCGGTCTTGACATGCATATATTGCATCCCTTCTCTGGTCTGAATCTCAAAGTTGGCAGCAATACTAGCCTTCAAGATCCCAAAACAGAACTTAATAATGAAGCAGTTATTGGAACCCGAAGAACATCCATGCACAGAAAGATTGAATAAACCTTACCTGCTCAAAGAACACTTGCAGACACGTCTGTCCATTCAAAAGATTGAATAAACCTTGCCTCGATGGCATTGTATTTTAAGACTACAACATGGATCTGCCGGCCTAGCTCAGGAAGTGAGAGCGATGAAACTGCTGAAAGAATGCTCACAAGCTTCTATTAAGTTCCAGTCCAGATTGCATCATGTCCAAGAAATATTGTATAGCTCCAGTGTCGGAATATAACGCAAGAAGGGCATTTGACACTAACATTCATATCAAGTCCCAATTTAAGTGCTTCACAATGTATCTGCTTTTTCCGAGCATGATCCGGGCGACACAAATTTCAAAATTTAAATTCATCAAATGATAAAAAAAAATAGGATGGTAAGTAGAAATACACCCCACCATTAGTATTTTATATACTCACTTTCTGATTTGACCCAATTAAAAAATGTCACGTGTTTCTTGTTTTTTAAAGCACAAGAAAAATTAGTGACATGTCCATTATTTTAAAACAATAAAACATGTGCTAAAATTAAAAGGTGAGCACTCACTAGTGAGTACCTAAGTATTATCCTTTCTTATTATTATATTGCCACAATGTGTTAAAACTAAAAAGGTGAACACTCAATAGTAAGTACCTAAGTTTATACTTTCTTATTATTAGATCACTACACAATGTGGCAAAGAACTTGTTTCATGTAAGTTTCTCTCTCTTGGATCTAACGAGTCACAGACTCACAATGATCGTACTTCCAGGTTTTCATATATGATACATTGATGCACAGTAAAAATCACAATAAAGTGACTGATTGTTTAGATTTTTCATGAGCTTCTTCATCCACATGTAGATGCCGGAAACTAAAGGGTTCCGGTTGAAGAAATGAACATTGTGTTGGAGAAGTTCTTGTCTTGGTGCAAGTATGTCAACAAGGGGTCCAACTTTCAGGCCACAACATGAAACTTGGTTGAATTTGAAGTATGTAGACCATATTTGCATGGTTCAATTTCATCAAGCGCACAAGAATCTCTTTTACAAAAGGGTTAGCATATACACCTTAAATTAACTCAAGTTCCAAGCATCAAATCGCCTTCACCTCATCAATTCAAACATCCCAAACTACCCCTCCAAATCTTGACTTGATGTTGTGTACAGGCTAGAGAGAGAGGGTACACGAAAACCTTTAATAAAGAATGACGAGGATGCAAGTGAGACGACCAAAGAGATTGATCCTGGTAAGTCTTCCGGTGAACTTGATCCGTATTTGCTTCATAAATCTTGGTGTCTGCCTTGAAGCGAATGTTATTACCGAGCTTGCCAGTGAAAAAATTAGTATCCTCCAGCCTCTGAACAATTGTTGGTCCGACACTGACTGATACAGACTTTTAATTATGGACATGCCACTCCGGTTTAAGCGTCAGCCAGGAGTGTTGCCTCTCCGTGTGTAATATACATAGACCAGAAGGTTCATCTGCCAATCTGGTGAACCAGCGGAAATTCTATGAGTATTATAAAGGATGCCTTCTCTGCTTCTCTCTAATACCGTACAGTGCCGTTCATAATCTTCACCAAATTTTGGCTCATTTGTAGGCCTAGCCCTTCCTTTGAGACGCGATGGCTACTGTGAAACATCTCTTGAATTAGATCGTCCTGGAATTCCCTGTGCTGGGTGAGTGATACTGCAATGTTAACCACACAACTGAAGTTAGCATTCTTAATTTAGGCTGTCAGATGGCAGGTTCCATAACTGTTTAAGTAATATGAAGTGAGAATTACCGAAACTCAAGATGAACAATGTGCATTTTCATGCCTATACGTTCCTTCTTTGGAGTCACTCTGTACATAATGGAAGCTGGAGTGGCAACTAAAGCATTTGCCAGTGATGGAGTTAGAGGTGACCGCCTCATTATTGAAGACCAAGCAGACACTTGGCCTGGAACATTGCGTAGCAACGACACAATGGACGATCCTTCGGATGCAGGGGTGAAAAGCAGTGCATTCGTCAAGAAATCGGACAGGACTTCTCGTAGCCACAAATTGTCTCCGTACAAGAGCATGGATGACACCTCGGCTGGTGAATCATGGATGACCTTCGCTTGCCGCTCCTGACTCAAAATCATAACTTGATATATGACAACCTCCACAGTTTCTCCGAGGTTAAACTCACTAGAATTTATTCCCATGTAGCTGCAAGTAGGATTGAAATTAGCGCAAATGACAAGGGACTATAGTTCCTCATGAATCAGGATCAATACTGAAAACAAGTTATGAAGTTTCTTTTATTGCCATTCCAAAACATAAAAACGTGCGCTACAATCTAATCTGATATTGAAAGAACAAAACTGATAGGGTGCACAATTTCGCAGAACAGTCTGCGATTTGAAAAAGGAAAAAAACAACATGCCATTCCTCAATACCTTCGATATCAGTGTCATCAACAACCTAGCAAATGGGTGTATTTGTCCAATACGAATTTTTCTCTGGTAAGATCTTGGCTTACAAAACAAACCCCAACCACATCTTCCTTGATGTCTCGGCTACAACATGAATCAACCACCAAGATTACAAAACTGTTATTTTCTTGCTGACCAAATGTTTTCAGTTTGATTTCAATATTTTTCTTCTCTGCACCTGCCATTTTACAATCACATCAGTGAAATTGCAGAACAAGGAGAAGGAACCCAAGAAATGTATAAGGGAACATGTATATAAGGGAAACGAAAAGCACACTACTAAATTATTAGAACTTCATACACATTGGTTATGAGAAAAAATGACAACCAGATTACTGGTTGCAAAAGGTATTCATGTAAAGAGCGGTGTGGGTCAGGAAGCAACCCACACACCAAACACAATCAAAGCTTGGGCAACAAGGGAATCATTCGCTTCGACTTTTGTGAAATTAATTTAGTCAGAAGCTTGAAGGAATATAAAAGGCAGACATCCCAGAAAAAAAGTGCTCTTAAACAATTAGAAAACCAAACCGCAATTTATACAACCATTCACCGTTATCCATCTGACAATATATTTATTTATCACCAAAGACAGTACAAATGTCCAAAGACTATTCTTTCTTTATTTTTTTGTTTGAAAGGGCCCAAAGACTATTCTGATTCTTAGCATGTCTGAATCACCTATTCTGGTCTACTTATCATCTAGAGAAACATAATCGCAAATCAGTCGAGTGTCAATTTTTTCTTTAGAACCTAAATTTGCCTAGAATGGAGTGACATGGATGATGGATTTAACATTCTAGAGTCGAAGGATGAATAGTACGTTACCTTGCAATGCGAATGTGAGCATGTCCTTCACCACTCAATAGAATCATCTCCAACAATATCAACTAATGGCATACCAATAGCTTGCTCAACACTAATCTATTAGTTCAGATGCTTTCGTATTCCACCCATTTATAGTACCAGAGGCATCGACAGCAAAAATGGGAACTACAGCTGTCTCAATAAGTCGAACCATTTCATTTGTGACAATGTGCAGTTCATCCACTCTCTGTATCCTATCATCAACTGATGGAGCCTTCACAATCACTTTGGAATCATCCACAGGCTCGTCTGGTAATGATCCTCTCAGTATCAGCTGTAAAGAATGGATGACAGAGGTACTCTTCGCCACTTAACCACCTCCAGAAAAGCCTTGAATGATGACCTTGGATGCATTTTTCTTCCATCATCCTTGTCATCAGGATCACGTTTTAATCCACCCCATTTTATTTCCTTTGCAGTGTGGGACCGAAACCAAACAGAAAATCCTTTGAGGTAATCTTAATGGCAGCCATTCCGCAAACTTCATCGCCAAGAGCTGAAGCACCTAGATAACCAGCTTCCACAAGGCTCAGTACTTATGCCTGTGCTCCCATTATGGTACTTGAGAAGCCATCCAGCAATATGCTCAATTTGTGCCTCTGTCAGGGTAAATGCAAGTAACCATAATTTCTTCCTGTAATATAATGCAGCTCCATCACACTTAACATGATCCATCGCATTAGGCAATTGGGTAACAATCCCTACAGGGGGATCCCTCATGACCATGTCACAAAGCAGAGTCTGTTTTTAATATATGTTTCTCCCTCGACTGAGCAGCCAGCTCCACTTCTTTGCTGATCTGTACACCAAAAACTTGTATCAAGAACTTGTTGAGAGTTGTCCCACATCAGTGAGGGACAAGGTTTACTATGTGCTTATATGATCTTGGGCTAATCCCCATATTGCCAATTGGTTTTATGGTGGAACCCCAATTTCTTCAGAACTCACAGGCATATCTCAAAGGGAATGGAACAAATTGGGGTTTGTGTGATGGCAAACCATTAAGCCCCATAATTTTCTTCTTCCCTTCCGCTGATCACTGTCCATCTCATAAACATTGTCGTTGATTGTAACAAACATCACAAGAGATGCAATGAAACCCACACTTTCCATATACTGTGCATGACAACCAAGAGGAAATCTCAATGTTGATCCACAAAGAGTCAATGGTTGAGCTAATTTCTTTTCCTGGATTACTTTAACTGGAGCAGCTAAACAATCACATATCATCCTAACCTTGTTCCTCATAAATAAGAATCCAGAAGCCTTTGGTACATCAGTGGCTGGGAAATGCAAACCCAGATAAGGTTCCAGGTCAGGTCTATGGCACTCAGCGATGACTTCCCCGTGTTCACCTTCATGAAATTTATATACCATTATGCGATCATAACCCGTCAAATCACTAGCTTCCTAAAACTATAACATCACATGACAATGATATATCCCCGCTTGGCAAAGACCGCAATTTTGAGATGGCTTTGGCTGCAAGCTTATAAGATTTCAATGCTCCCGCAGCAGTCACTGGAACATGAGATGGACTTACTGGTTCCAAATCTATTACTAAGCCAACATCAACTCGATGCAGAATTGCATAAAAGGGCTTACCAGAGGTTCTAGAATGCACCAATATGGAATTGAGAAGATGAACTCCCCCAAACTGGGCTACTTTCTGCAGTGCAGCAGCACATGAAGCAGAGTAGTCAAAACACCGTTCAGATTCTTGGAAGTCTATGTCAAGCTTCGCATCAATGGGTGTCTGCGAAAATACACGAACCCCAGGTTTTGATTGACTGGAGCTGCTTCTAGAACTATTCATCTTGTTCAAAGACACCGACGACAACTCTCCACCCTTCTTACCCTCCAATTGTTCTTTTTTCGTTCACCAAGTAGAGCTAACTTCAATTCTCCCCAGCCTCGAAAATGCAAATCCCATTTCCAATTACCACAGCTCCACGAATAACTACACAGAAAAGAAGGTGATATAATTCACAGTCCTCATGATTCCTAGAGCATCTCCAAAGTGAGTTGCTAGTATGCACTTCCACAAAACCTCCATACAAACAAACAAACCAGAACCCAGATTAATTTTACTGCTTAAAATTGTTCCAGCTTTCTTCGGAGGGCTAAAAAAATTGTATCTTTACACTAACTAGTTCACATTCCTATCTCCTCCCACAGAGTTCAAATCCCCACACCAAGATAATTTAATACCACACAGTATTCAATAAATAAATTAGAAAACAAAATAACTTACAAAACCAAAACATTTATATGCACATATATATATATGTATATATATATATATATGTATATATATATATATATGTATATAGATGAAACAGTGGGAGAGGAGGGATGGGGTGTCACTGAGTATTAATATTTTTTTCTCACCCAATCCATAAAATATTAATATTTTTCTTTAATAATTAACCGGTTCCTCTCTCTCTCTCGAACAGCAGCAGCCATAGTCGTCGTCGTCGTCTCCCTCGCCATCGTCGTCGTCGTCGTCTCCCTCGCCATCGTCGTCGTCATCGTCATCGTCAGCCCAGCTTCGTCCTCATCGTCGTCGTCGCCGCCTTCGTCCTCGTCATCTGCACCCAGGCCTGGTCATCTGCCCCCTCGTCCTCGTCATCTGCACCCAGGCCTGGTCATCTGCACCCTCGTCCTCGTCATCTGCACCCAGGCCTGGTCATCGCCGCCTTCGTCCTCGTCATCTGCACCCTCGCCATCGTCGGCGTCAGCCGACGTCACACCCCTCGGGCCACAGGCCCGTCGATTCCCCACCCCCCCTTCGCTCGGGCTCCCACCTTCACTCGGGCTCCACACGGCTGGAGCACAGTCCACTGGGCCTCAGGCCCTTTCCTCTCCCCTGTCCCCCTAGCACTCCACACGGCTGGAGTTGCTCTTACGAGGATTCCGGAGATCTGTGAATTGTATTTTTATTTAAAATTAAATACAAATCGTACCTGATAAAAATTGACCACACAATATACAATGAACGAACACGATTCACGAATTCCCAGAATTCTCACCTAAAGGATCCGAAGAGGATCCTGTTGGTCATATTACAAGAATCTAGATCCTCTCCAGATCTAAAAAAACTGAGCCTAAGGATCAAATGATCTAGACCGTTGAAATTTAATCCAACAGCTACAAACAGGGGACCTCTTTAAAAATTATAATAATTGTAGCCGTTGGATCAAATTTCAACGATCCGGATCATTTGATCCTTAATCCCATTTTTTTTAGACCCGGAAAGGATCTAGGTTCATATTACAATGCAAATTAGCAGTTGATGACAGTCAGTGTGCTAAACCAACATGCATCTTTGGCTTATGATGTGATAAATGCTAAGGAGAGTTTTTAAAATGAAATTTTCTATGGATATTTTATCAGTTCATAATTTAACGTTGATTTTCATGCTTACATATAAAATATTGTGTTAAAAATATAAGGTAGCAGAGAGTTCAACTTTTGAGAGAGTTACTTTAGCAGAGAGTTCATAATTTAACGTCGATTTTTGTGCTTACAATGTGTTGATACCACCATTGTGTCACATTGTATTTACCAATCCACTAATTGTAATCATCACACTTTGATTTACTACAATTGTCATATTGTTAGAATTTGTTTTGAATATTGATCAAGTGAATTCCAACTAAGATATCAAAAAAATAAAAAATAAAATAAAAGGAAAATTACAAATCCACATGCAGCAAAGCATGTGAATATGGGAATTGGATATTCTCCTGAGCTTCGGCTTAGGATCCTCCTGACCAACACACAAGGGCCATTGGATTTTGAGGGGGACCCTAAAAAAGTTATAATAATTGTAGCCGTTGGATCAAAATCCAACGACCCTTGTGCCTCGGTCAGGAAAATCCTGAGCTTGGGCTCAGGAGAGGATCCAATTTCCTGATTATGGGCACTAGTCCTTTCCTCCGGTAACCAAGTACAAATTCGCAGGGTTGAAAACGTCCTAATATCATGTGTCTAAGGCCCAAATGCATCGCAACTGCACAAGATTTTGACACGTGTCAACTAATGAGGGAGAATAATCTTTCAAGTTTAGTTTTTCTTTGGAAATTGGAAGCGTCAAATATTAGGAGCCGGATTCTCTCATGTTCATTTTCTCTCCCCTCAAATGTAGTAGAGAGAAGACGAAGAGGAGAGAATCCGGCTTCCAATTGTTATCATTGTTATTTCTTTTATCAAATTTTATTTGTTTCCCACTCGTGAAAGTGTAGTGGATAAGTGCTTTATAGCACTCGTCAAATTCACGTGATAAGTGCCATAGAAACATTGGGATATATCTCCAGTGACACCCACGTGTTTCTCGTTGATTTGAGAGTACACACCACCACACAATCTCAACCACAATACCAGATGATTACATGTTTGAACCCATACTTCCTCTGCGAGATGCCTTAAAAGTAATAAGCATAACAGAAAATGGAAGAAAAGAAATGAAAATTATGATTTACATTGAGCAATATTTTGACTCTTGAAGAAACAAACGTAAACATCATCTGTAACATGATACAAAACATCTCACAGCTACTCATGCCACTAGCTATCACTTAACAAAAAACGAAATCCAGATCTTACCGGTTACAACAGATGGCTAGATAACGACACTGAAGAAGCAATGTCTATCTATGAATGATACATCTGAGCAAAACTCAAGCACAACCCATGGTCTCTCTCGTCCCCCCAACCTCCCCAACCTTTGAATCCGGCTTTGTACCCTGGCTGATTCTCAAAGACCTGCACTTCCCAGTCCGAGTTGATGTTTGCAACCTTATCTATCTCCTCCAGTTTAAAGTTCACCATGCCGTTGTCAATACATGCTTTTGCCTCCCCCTGTCCCTGGTGCAAACCACACTTGCCAAAGTGTACTGCACTAGTCCGAGGCCCTCGTAATGAGAAAACAGGATTACCAAATGAGGGATAGACCGTTGCCCACATTGTTATATCCCAATTGTAATCGTCAAAGAAACAAAATTCTGAAGTCTTTTTGTGAATTTTCCTCCAAACAGTCCGGTTAAATGTATATCCTACGTTTCCCATTCTCTCTGCAATCAAACTCTCCCAACCTTCTCCTCTTGCATTCACATCACACGGTGCTAAATTGGCAGCATAGCAATGAGGGCATTTTTGAGGCTTCAATTCTGTGAGTATCTGCAAGTTACGATAAGCATTGGGATAAATATAATGGTCCTCCTCTATGAAAAGAATATGACCATTGTGATCCTTGGTCTCCTTCAATCCATCCCACACTGTGTTCATCATCCACCACCAATGATGCTTCAATGACACAATCTTCGGAGAACGGTGGTTTCCATACTGATCAGGAGTCCCCTTACAGTGTTTCGTTTTTGCATCATCCCTTTCCTTACAGTCTGTAGGCGAAACCCCTGGAAAGCTATTGGGAAAGACGTGGGGCGAGTAAGGCGCAAAAATTTGTTTCAATTGGCAAAATCTGACCCCTTCCACAACCTTGTTCATTTCTTCGAAGTATCCATCATGACTTACGATCAGTAAAGTTTCATTTATACCTACAACCCGAGACAGACTATCAACAGCTACTTTGAGATACTGTGGCCGGTTGTGCACATAAAGAACTATAGTTATGTGATCCTTGGCAAGACTTGGGTAGAGATCTAAGTTCCTAGGGGGAAGCTGATTCCTCTTTTCCAACTTAAGTGAGAATTCAGTCTGCTTAGGGAGGCTAAGTATTTGTCTAACATGTGAACGATTACCACTCCTTATCGATACCTCACCAAAATCATCCGAAGACGGTGTGACAAAATTTGAAATTGAATTAAATCTCAGGAGGAACATCAGCAGGAAAACCCCTAACAATGTAATCGAAACCAATGGCAAGAAACGGCGACAAGCCACTTCATCCTTTAGATGGTGTTTCTTGATAATAGCCATAGATTCAACAGCAGTTATGGGAACAAACACACTTCATATGACAGTTACAGCCACACCATTCATATTTTCATAGAATTCAGAAACCAGATATGCAGAAAAAGTGGAAAACCAAATACTTGCAGCTAGAAAACTGAGTCTTTAATTCTCTCAAACAAGCACAACCAAGTATTTAAACTTCAAAACAGCACCAACCCATTTGAGAACAGAGTGAACAATCAAAAGGGTAGGGATCAAAAACCTCCAAAACAGTCGGTGCGACGAGATCAAATCAGCCAAAACTTGATCTAATTGCATCCATGGGAGTGAAATCTGAGCTTCCAGTTGCTGCAACTTCGAGCTTCCTTTTGCTGCAACTCGAATTTGGCAGAACAAATCAAAGCTCGGAAAGCAAGAATCAAATCACAAAACCCACATCCGAAAACCGGAGAATAAAAACAGGGTTTATGGTCAAAATCCAATCTTTGAGCAGCAAAGATAGATTTCAAAGGTTGATATGTCTTTCGTATCAACGGCCTTGATTTGTCAGTTGACCGATGACTTGAAGAAACACGAGTGGAGAGGACAGGGGACTGGAAAGAAAATTTCCAAATTCCAAAAGGAAGACCTTTGAATTTGAAAGTGGGAAATTTGTCTGTATATTTTTATGGGTAGCGAGGTGGCGGGTCACAATCAAAAGCCGGTAACTTCAAGGAACTGCCTTTGATTGCGAACTCCGCAACAATTTGGTAAATGACAGTTTTACTATGTTTTATGGGACATATATTGCAATTGGGTTGTAAGTATGGTCTATTTAGGCCATGGCTGTCAACTTGGTACAATTGGTAAAGTATTTTTCCTTTTGAGGTAGATAGTAGAAGAGTGATGCTATATTTACCATCTATTTTTATGATTATTTGTGTCATTAATTTGGGGGCTACTTAGTAGTACTACGGTTTAGTAGTATTTCTCTTTACTTGTAAGTAGAGAACTTATGTTCAATTTTTGTCAAAGATAAATTTGAATCACATTAGCAAGTACATTATGAGGCTGAGCCACCCTCTTATCCTTAGAGTAGATAATATCATTTGTTAAAAATAACAAATTGGAAGGGTATGCCAAAATGCTAAAATGTATTGGTAATTAGCTTTTTGGTAGCAAAGAAATAATGGAAACCAAGTTACAACACTTGAAACACCAAATTTACTTTCATGTATGTATTTATTGGACTTGAAAATTTCCAACTTTACCTTCATACATGCCTTTACATGATTGCAATTTATGATTATGTTTGACAGAAAAACTTAAAAGTGTTTCAAAGTCATAAAAGTATTTTTTGGATAAACACATGACATGTTAATAGATTATGTTTAGTAGAAAAACTTAAAAAAACTTCGAGATCATAGAAGTGTTTTCTAGATAAGCACATGACATATGACTCTTTAGAAAACAATTCCACCTGCTTTTTCAAAATTTGTAACAAAGATTTTAATGTGTTTATAATAACTTGAGTGTTGGGGTACGTTGGTTTTATACATGGAGAGGGGTTGGATAAGGTTAGTACCAACCAATGACTGACTATCTGTCTCCACCGTGACCACACCACACCCCATATCGAAAACCACTCACATATATTTGTGGTGCAGCTCAAGAGGTGGCCGACACAGAGCTCACTCTTCCCACAAATATGGCAGCCAAGTTGGCCCTCTTTTCTCCCTCCACATTTCTAGCCCCCTCCACCCCGTCGCCGCCACTATATCCTCCTTTCACTTCCATTTCACACAAGAGGAGGCCACACAGTTTCAAGATTCATGCAGAATTAGGTAAGTAAATATTCTCTCCTTTTTTTCCCCATTTATTTTACTTACATTTAAATGTAAATTTTCCAACTTCATTAAGTTTTGATGTTTTTCTCAATGGTGTTAGGTGGTGGAGATGGAGAAGTCAATAAGGGATCAGGGAAGAAAAAGTTCATAACCAGAGAACAAGAACCAGAGCAGTAAGTTCTCCCACACTTTCATCAGTTACCAAATTTATCTATGGTAATTTTTCTTCATAAAACATGTTAAGAATTATCACACTGTAATTAAACATAAATATAGCAAAAGGGTTGTAGCTCAGTTGGTTAAGATTATTCACTCTTGCAACCGAGGTTTGGAGTTTTGAATCTCCCATCTCCCAATATCACTTGTATAAGAAAAAACTAAGAAGAATTTAATATATGCAATTTTGCAGGTATTGGCAAACAGCAGGAGAAAGGGAAGGTGAAAATCCCATGATGACCCCCCTTCCATACATCATCATATTTGGCATGTCAACACCTTTTGTAATCTTGGCCATTGGTTTTGCTAATGGTTGGATTAAGGTACCAGTTCGATGATAATCGACCGCGATTAATTGCAGCTTGAGGAGCAGCAGTCAACAGCACATGAGTTTTTCAACCATTTGAGTTGTTCTCAAATGTTTTGCTTGCATAGTCTTTTTTTTTTCACCAAAATGTTTGGTATATGTTATGAGTTTCTCATATATATTAATCACAGTTGAGTACTTTTGTTCTGTTCTTGGCTGGTAAATGGGAAATGCATAAATTGTTAAAAGTAGCACATCATTTACAAAATGAACACGTTCATTACATTTTGGCAAACCATCGAAATGGTTTTTTTGTACCTACATTAACTATTTCTCAACCCCAGTAAGTCACAGCAATCTTCTAAACAATATTACTTCTATGAAATATTTTCTACTCACAAAATAAAGATACAAAATTACTGATTTTCTCTTCTCCGTGGCTTGTATAATACCGTTGTGACAAACTTTTTACGAAACCTATGTGTAGAGCTGAGTGCAAAAAACTCGCCGCCAATTTGGTTCTGGATGTGCAAATGGTTCAATTGTGAAGGATGAGGCATTGGTGGCTGGTTGCCGTTGTTGGAGGATGATGGCTTGTTTAGAAATGCTACTTGTAGTTGTGGGGGTACTTCCAGCGGAGGTTTACTGAAATCATCTTCGCTTAATAGTCTGTTGTCGTAGCTTGAAGGTGGGGATGGAGGAGGTTCGAACTTTGCCAGATGCTGAGGCAATTCTGAACCACATTCCTGCATAATCCATGTGAGGAGTGAAATCAATTTATATAATATAATGATGAAGCATGTAAAGTGATACTCCTCGAGCGTGCAAAAGATAGAGAAAAAAAGAATAACAAGCACACTCCTACATGATGCAGCTCAAGATTACACTGATTCATCCGCTAAGTACGGAAGAAACGTTATCAGCAAGGCGAATTGATAATGGACGGACGAGTACTATAAAGTTGGATATGCCACATATAATCGGAAAATTATGTACATATTATCATTAGGAGATTTCGGTAAAATTTGGGGTTCAAATACAGGCTAGGATCATAAGGGGTTCGGTGTGTATTCATAAGCTCTTCCTGCGGTGCAAGTAAAAGCAAGTAGAAATCCCAATAATGTGATGCAGAAGATTCAGTTCGCTTGCTTGTAGCGTTGAAGTTCTTACCATTAAAATGCTGAAAATCGGTGTAGGTAATTTTGTGTTAGATGTTCTGTGCAAGAGAGAGTGAATGGAGGTGTACTGAATGGCTCGAACGAGTGCAATGATTTATAGTTTACAGTGTAGTTGTCACTGGTACGAAATTGTAAAATGATAAAACAAAAAAAAAAAGCTGTTTATTTGCTCCCAACACGGTTGATCTTCACTCAAATAAACTAAGACTTCATCCTAAAAAACTTGATTTATAACCAAAGTGACAGGTAAACCTGAACAGATAACGAAAAAAAGGATGGGGAGCAAGAGGCCTAGTACAAGGAACATAACATTTTTATCATTTATAGACTAGAAACAGATCGCATTATCAGTCATAATAATACCTGTAAATCCAAGATGTTATACGCACTCCCCGAATTATCATAGACCCATGGACAGTCTGGATCACACATCAAACACCCGTCAACAATGAAACGGTACTGGTAGAGACCTGGTGGAAGCAACTTTATGGTAAGGAAATCATTGCCTCTACTCTGCAAGAGCTCCCTGATATAAGGAGATGAAAGTTATTCATATCAAAGCCTGATGCCGAAAATGATGCTCACAGCAGAAACAAAGTTGGAAATTTTTGGATAAGGAATGCTATATAATTTAGTACCCTACTCTCCCAATTGTCCCATGATCCTGTGATAGCAACTTGCCTTCCACCATGATTCCATGAGATCTTCGTCCACATCAATTTCTCATCGTGTACATTACGATTAACTACTGTATGTTGCGGTGATGCCTCAGCAGGTCTTGGTAAGGGTTCCCCAGGATACTGAAAATGCAGATAAAATTTAGAGAGCTCCATCCCTGTGTGTTTTATAGGTATGCAGGGGGGAATTTGATTGCCTTTTGTACATCACAGTAAATAGTAAATACTAGAGAAAAGACAAGTATCTGAAATGGAGCAAAATCACCTGCAATTAGTTTTCTATTTAGAAAAAAACTAGAAAGTAGAACCTTAGGAGAAGGAGACAGTTTCTTGAACCAACAGATACAACAGGTGAATAAATTTCAAATTATTCTAATTACACTGTTAAGTGTCAATAAATTCTTGACCTTTAGTTCATTGCTTCAACTTGAAAGATCTATCATATGATTGTTAAAAGATCAAACAGTAAAAGATAAATGATTTCTGCACTTCCTTTTTCTCTGCACTCCACCTTGCAGTTTTTCTAGCCTTTGGATTGAATATATCGTGCGACTCTAGAGACAAAAAAAGGGAGGAGTGTCGAAGGAGACAACGGAAGTGTGAAAATCACATACATGATGCCCCATTCGTTCCATAAACTAATAATACAAATTGCACTGAACTAAAGCAAACAATTTTCACCCCCTTACAGTAATATTGTCAATTTACAAATGCCAATCCAAACATCCAACCAAGAGAGAGAGATTCCCATTTGAGAAAACTGTTCTTCAGACATTTTCTGATGCCAAAAAAGCAAAAGCAAACACACATGAAATTTTTGAAAAACTGAACAAAAAAAAAAAAAAAGAGCTTACTTGGGAAGTGAAGAAAAGAGATGGGCTCCGAGACATGGGTTCTTCTACATATCCATCACAGCACTCTCCAAAGTTGTTAACTCCAGGAGGACCTTCTCCATCATCTCTACTCCCACTCGGATTCCCCATTACTGAAAACAAAGGAAACCCAGTTTAGTTTTCATCTGACTCAGACAAATTCAATGGGATAAACAGAAGAAAAAATAATTATATTCTTTGATGGAGAATTGGAATAAGCAAAATAAGAACAAGAACAAGAACAAACAAACCCACAAACAGAAAAAGCAAAAAGATGAAAACCCAAGTGAGTGACTGACTGACTGACTTGTGTTTGGTGACTTACCCATTTCTTCTTCAAACAGGTTGCAACCACACAAGAAACCCAATTAGGAAGTCACTGAAACTCAATGAAAGTTTACATTTTTTATGAAGGTTTCCTTTTTTCTTTTTTTTTTATTGTCTAATGGAATGGACAGCACAAGTTGTTGTTTTCCCCTCTCTTCTCTCTCTGTCTCTCTGTCTCTCTGTCTCACTAAAATCACTGGCTCTGAGTGTTGAAAAGGCAAACACCGGACAAGGAGCAGTAAATTTGATTCTCCAATGAGTTTGGAAGATCCTACGGTGGAGAACTAATAATGCTTTTCTGTTTAAAAAAAAACAGAAAACGTTGCCTTGTTGGGCTGTGTTGTGCCGTCTATACAACTTGATGGCAAGTCCAGCTTGCCACTACACTGCACTGTGTTAGCTGTTTGATTTTGATATTACAGTTTAGCATGAGCTTGGTACTACTGGATTAACACTCTTGCTTACAAATTACAATGCAACGGAATTGTTATTATCACTGCAAAAAAAATAAACATAGAATATAAACAAAATTGTTATTAGTTACTTGAAGAAAAGTCATCATGCACTACTATTAACAATAGTGGTGATCAACTATTTATAGACGCTTATTCTTATTCTCTTATGAGGCTTACATGCTTCAATGATCACTTTTTTTATACGCTTATTTTTATTCTATTAGGAGGGAAACGTTTATTATACACAATCTTATCTTTGTATTGCAAAAAAAATGTTTTTACAACTTGAACTCATGACTTTGTCATAAAAAAATAATATTTTCATTGCGTTAAAGTTCGTCTTCCTATTAAGCCCTAGACTAACTAGAAATAAAACAGTTTTGCTGTGATTTCGAAACACTGTACGTGTAATCTTCTTTGAAAATTAAGATGGAGGAAAAGCATTCATCGAGAATTCATTCTTTTTCTTTTGCTTTGTATTTTAAAATGATAATATATGTGTAATTCCATATTCTTTCTCTTTATTCGTGTGGATGACATTGACAACGTCCTGCCTGTTGTTGGAGCACATTTTAGTATCAAACCAAACACAAATTAACCTTAATTAACAGAGTAAAGCCAAGTCTAATTATATTCTTACTATGCCTCCCATTCAAAACAAAAATAAAAAATTGTCTTCGAGTTTCAACTCCCTTGTCTTATATAGTTGAGGCCACTTGGAAACCGCCATTAACATTATGATTTGGTTCATTTAGCTTTTCACCTACTTACATTCCCATTGGCTTCAGACAATCCCAAAACATATTTTAAACATAAAATTTAAATTTAAAGGTTTACATGGTACTTTGATAAGTATATGTTTTTACTCTTCACTCAATATGTTAAATTTAAAATATTATTTATTACGTCATTTACTTTTCATAATCATAATAAGTATTTATAAAACAAAAATTAATAATAAAAATGATGAAAAACATTTATTAATCACTAAAAAAAATTTGAAATTGTTGTCAAATTTGACAGCAACCACCTTTGTTGTCGATCAATATCAGATCACATAGGAATTGGCATTTTGGTTGGAAAAAACTAATGCTGTCTTTTTTTATTGTTATTGCTGATGTTGACTTTAGACCCCTCCTTTGAAGATGCTCTTATTAATCCACGTTTGGCTGGTGGTAATTATGTCCCATGCATAGAATCAAGTATAGGGTTAAACAAATCGCCATAAAAAACTTTGCAACGGTAGTTGTCTATGCGCGTGTTTGATGCCAATTATAAACCAATACAAATGTGATTGTTAATCATATAAATGTACAAAAACACAACATATCGTGGTTTACCTAAAGTTGGTGCATCCCCACTTGTGTTGTTTATGGACTTCACAATAATAATGTAGATTCCATGTACATATATAGAGTTAGAGAGAGTAAGAGTATATCTAGGGTTACAGAGGGTGAGAGCCATTCTGTATAAAAACCATGTTAGACCCTCCTCTTTTGGCTTCATAAATAAAGTTAAGCCACTGATTGCAATTGATACTAAGCTGAAATTTACATTCAAGTTGCCATTAATAATTATAATAACTATTATGAGCATTGGTGTACAATAGGTTTGAGAGATTTTTCAGTGTACTCAGAAAAATGAGAGGAACACCACATGTCATTATACAATTAGAGGAAAGTTTTTTTTTTTTTTTTTTTTTTTTGAGAAGTGTCCCTTCAATTATACACATGTGGTGTTCCTCCTCATGTTTCAAGCACTCCTATCTATGGTAGAACAATGCTCATATTTATTATAATTAATAGGGTAAACTACCAATTAGGTCCCTGAATTATCACCTTAGTGAAAATTAGGTCCCTAAACTATTTTTTTCATAAAAATTAGTCCCTGAATTATAAAAATCTGCCAATTACATCCCTAATGTTATATTCGAAGCTACTATATTCAATTTTCCGTCAATCTAATTCACATTACTTGCATGTGATACACATTGGATGGTAGATTGGTAGTTTTTCATAAAGAAATAGTGTATGGAGTTAACTTTTGAGGAGAAATTTGTAGTTTTTCATAAAGAAATAGTGTAAGTTAACTTTTGAGGGTAAATTAGACATTAAATTCGCAACCTATATGAAATGTTAAGCACTTATAGACGAGAAAATGATGGTATTACACTCTAAAATGTGTCAAGTGACTTAAGTTGACGAAAAATTGGATAAAATAGATTTGAATATAATAGTAGAGATGAAATTAGCAATTTCTAATGAATTTAGGGACTTATTTTACCAAAAAAATAATTCATGGACCTAATTTTCACTGAGGTGATAGTTCAGGGACTAAATCGGCACTTCACCCTAATTAATAATGGCAACTTGAATGTAAATGTCAGATTAGTATCAATTAGTGGCGTGGCTTGTGAACGCACAATTATAAATTGGTCTAAAACCTATAGGAATCAACTTACCCATTTCAAATAAAAAAAAGAACGAACTTATCATATAAGTAGATCAGTGACATGAAATTTTTGAAAAATATGGCGTACTTAGGTTGCTTGTGCTCAAAAAGCTTTCCTAGCAACAATGGTCCTAAAAGTTTAGATCTCTTCATGTGACTCTTGTTCATAATCTACCATTATATGCCCACTATAATATAGTTAAGGTGGTAGTTGAGCATGATTTGAGTAAACCCCAATGCAGTTTAAATTAATAAGAGACATGAGAGATGAGAGATTGGAGGCAGTGAGCATCTCTCCTTTTGTTCAACCACTCAATTTTAACAAGCTAAAGGCAATGCAGATGCTAACAAATGCTAGTCTTACAATTTCTTCCTTTTTGGGTCCTTTGTGTGTGTGTGTGTGTGTGTGTGGGGGGGGGGGGGGGGGGGGGTTTCATTGCATTAGTGCAAGAATCTAATGAGAATGATTTTGCCCTCAAAGAATGCCTTAGCAAATAAAGCAAATATAAAAGTTATGAGAGAGAGAGAGAGAGAGAATTGACGATATCTTTTGTTACAAGTATAAGGTATAGAAACATACATGGGTTGGTAGTTTAGTGTTGGCATCTCACAAGGGGAGAGATGTGACATAGGAAGAGAATCTGCTGCCTTGGGTCAGTGTCTATATAGACTATATAAAAATATCCCATGTGGGTTTGCGTCACAAATTGCTTGTACTTAAAATGATAGGAACCTCTTTTTCTTGGGTTAGAAAATGATACCTATAAACTAAAAAGTGTAAGAGTGGTGCGGGCATACACAAACACGTGGGTAGATCTTAACCATTCATGCCATGAATTGCTCTAAACAGGCATAAAGATTAGTCATGGCTATTAAAGCGAGTAAGTATTACAATACATCAACAATAATATGTCCACTCCCAAGTGTGTCTGTGTGACGGTCTCTCACCATTCACATAAATGTGATGCAAATAGTTATGGTGTTCGGTGTTCTTTTTCTTTGTAGACGAAAATGAAAATAGTTATATTCAATCCTGTTATAAACTTCTTATTTAAGTATGATTGTGTAAATCGTAAATTAGATTTGATTCTAGTTATTCTTCCCTATTAAGACTTGTATTCCTTGGAGGAGAAGGATTTCTTCTCTCTCTCTTATTACTATAAATAAAGGCACTGCGTAGGGGGAATAACACATCCTCTACACAACCCTACAAACACATCTCTCTCTATATTTTCTCTGGTCGCCGACGCCCTCTCCCTGTTAGTTAAATATAGGCCACAACACGTTATCAGCACGCTCATACTGATGCGCCTAGGAATCCGACGTGGAAGTTTTCTGCATTAAACCAGTTCACCAATATCATCATATAATCATGTTCTTTCAAAACAACGATTTTTATCTCGATATTTTTGCAGCCTTAATAGCATGAACATTCACCATAATGCATGACCCAACTTTACGTTTTGAATTTTAGATTCTACATAAATTTTGTATGCATTATATCCATAATTGTTGAATTATGTGAATTGATATTGCCATGAATTGCATCCTATATATGTTTATTCATTAAATTATTTAATTAAATATGCATTGAATTAATTGAATTTTTTTTTTTTAGGGTTCTTCGAACCCATGACCCGAACTTACACCGGAGCCCGAAGCTCCATGCCTTTGGAACCATGACCCATGATGTCGTTTCGATGTCTTCCACCTGCCAAACTTCGACGCCTTTCATGGCGTCCCACGCATGGCCTGCAGCCATGCTCTGCCATCCTCGACGACCTGCAGTCGTCGCCGACTTTGAATTTGGCGAGATTCGTATGAATATCCATGGATTCGAAAACCCTAAATTCGAATCCAAGGGTTTTTTGGCTTATGGACGTCGAGATTTCCCTTTTTTCTCCGTCACGCCATTGAATTCCATGTTAAACCCTTAACTCACACCTAGTTCTTTTAACCTGAACACGACCACCTGAAGCGGTAGTGCTGATCTTCGTCCCCGGTGACCACACCCAGCGAAGCTGGGGTGTTCTTTTGGTTGAAAATGAAGCCCAATTGGGTTGGCCTTCTCTGCCTGCAATGGAAATTTGTTTAGACTGGGCTTGCCTAATGCGGCCCAAGTTCATGACTCGACCCAAAGCATGACACCAGCCCGTAGGGCTATGGTGTCCCTGTGCCCGCGATGCACCAGATCCCAACCCCCATGCTGGTGCATCAGTGTTCCGCATACACGCGACCCCAGCCTACAGTTGGTGCATCGGTGCAACAGCACCGCGCTGCATCTGATCAGCGCCCATCTGGGCCTTTGTTTTTTGACCGGGTTCTTGCAGCCCGTTTGCTGCTACTAGGCTTGCAGCCCAAATTCTGTTTAGGGCCTGATTAACCCATGTCTATCTAAACTCAGGTTTTTGACATAGACCACAATACAAATTTGATTAACCCACCCGTAGACTTTGGCCCCTTATTTTGGGCCCCAAATTTAATTGCCTAATTATATTTTAGGTCATACAGGTTTTATAATTTTTCACCCACACTTTAAATTTGGCCCGAAGTCCAAATTATTAATTCAATTATAATTTTAGACCTGAAGTTCTATTTGCATTTTTTCTTGTTGCATACTTTTGTATATATATTTATGTTTGTCTGCAGGAACATATGAACTTAAAGTTCATAATTATTTCGAAACTTAAAGTTTCTAGAAACATGCATTGTTTGAAAACCTGAAGTTTTCTTTAAACACATCACCTATGAAAGCTCGAAGTTTTTTCATGTAAATTTAAACCAATACATGTCTATTAGAAACTGTACGTTCTACTCCTATGTGAATGGATTAATTTTTTTCTCCATTACACTAACTACATCTTGTCCATTTATTTTGTGATAAGAACATGTCGAATTTGAACAAACTCGACTTCACCGCTTTGGAGGTCTCTGGAAGAAACTAACTCAAGTGGGTTCAAGATGTGAAGCTTCACCACACTGCAAAGAATTTACGTCCTGTCATTGAAGATGAGACGGACAACCCAGTTGGAGAAGCTGAGAAAGCCACTGCCATGATCTTCATATGAAGACACATTCATGATGCACTGTAAATCGAGTACCTTGCTGAGGAGGATCCATGAGCACTCTGGGTCGCTTTGGCTAATCGTTTTGATCACCAAAATGACATATTCTTGCCTGAAGCAAGACATGATTGGCATCATTTGCGCTTCCAAGTCTTTAAGTCTATGAATGAATATAACTCTGAAGTTTGTCGCATCCAATAACTTCTCAAGTTATGTAACGAAACCTTGACCAAAGAGAATCTCCTGGAGAATACCTATTCGACCTTCTCTGTTACTGATATTGTCCTGCAGCAACAATATAGGACTCAAAAGTTCACTAAGTTTTCAGATTTGATCTCTATTTTACTTCTCGCTGAAAAGTAGAATAAGTTGTTGATGAAAAATCATCAAGCTCGACCTATTGGGGCAACTGCTGTTCCTGAAGCACATTATAGCACAAACCGACATCCAAAACACCAACATATGTGTGGTAGGGGTGGCCATAAGCCACCCCGTCAAGGTTAACAGAGCCAATGTCTATCTAAGGGAGGAAACCAAGCCCAGAAGCGCCATAACCTCGCTCCCAAGGCCCCAAACTTCAAGAATAAGGGTAAAGCACCTAAAACTATGGATGCGGACATGTGCTACCTCTGTGGTTCAAATGATCATTGGTCTCGTGTTTGCCGTGCTTCCCAGAAGGTTGTAGCTGAATATCATTCTCGTTGTAAAAAGTTTGAATCAAACTTTGCGTAAGTGGATGACCCGGAAAGCACCAAGATGGTGGTTTCTGACTTTCAGGAGGATACCACCCCTATTGATGATTAGAATCTTAGACATGAACTATTTCCAGTTAAATATTAGAATAATGAGGCCGAATTCCACATACTGGCCGAACCCCCTTTGTTTTTTTGTTTAATTTTGAACAATTTCTTTTATGTTTGGATTATTTGTTGGTGATTTGTGTTTGGATATTAAGATTTTATTAATTACGATCCTTGAGTACTTAAATTACTTTGAATGGATATCTATTTTTATAATTTTTATGCATGTGACAAATTTAAATTAATTTTTATTTCTAAGTATGACTAGTGGGAAAATTAGTTGTCTAGCAAATAGTGCAACCACACTCACCATTTTGTGTGAACGCATCTATTTCACTAACTTCATACCTAAGAATGCACCTCTGACAACCCTCTCCGGCCCATCCAACCTGATCGAAGGATACGGTAAGGCACGTACAATGTTGTCCAATTGTACAATCTCGACCATTGATGAGGCACTTTATTCTCCGCGTTCCGGAAGAACGTTGTTGAGTTTCAAGGATATTAGAAACAATAATTACCACGTTGAAACCTATGTAGAAAATGGAGTTGAATTTATGTGCATCACTTCCTACGAATATGGCTAGAACCGTATTCTAGAGAAGATTGAGTGTATCCCGAGTGGTCTGTATACGACTATACGCCCTATAGAAAGCCACTATGTGGCCGGCCCTACCTCTGGGATTGCGCACAAAATTATACTTTGGCATGATCGTTTGGGACACTCTGGACGAACAACGATACGTCGTATCCTCAAATCATCACAGGCATCCACTAACCCGAAGTTTAGGTTCGATTCAAGGAATCCCATGTCAAACCTGCTCCAAGGGTAAGCTTATTATTAACCCTTCTTAAGACAAGATTCGTTTGAATCCTTCTATTTTTCTACAAAGGAATCAGGGGGACATTTATAGACCGATTCACCCTCCCTGCGGACCATTTAGATATTTTATGGTTTTAGTTTATGCTTCCACAAGTTGGTCATACGTGTGCTTGTTGTCCACAAAGAACTTTGCATTCTCTAAACTGTTGGCACATGTTATCAAGCTTACGGCTCACCACTCTGATTATCCGATCAAATCTATTCGATTGGATAATGCTGGAGAATTTACATCTAAAACTTTTGATGACCAATGCATATCGGTTAGGGTTGAAGTTAAACATCCAGTACCCCATGTTCGCACCTAGAACGACCTGGGAGAGGCATTCATTAAGTACTTACAAATGATTGTTCGATCGTTGGTTACACGTACCAAGTTCTCTATCGCTGCTTAGAGCCATGCAATACTGCACGCACCCATGTTGGTCTGCCTAAGGCTTCTTACGACCCAACCATATAGCGCCCTTCAGTTGGTTACCTGATACGAACCAGACATATCGCATATGCGCGTTTTTTGTTGTGCGGTCTATGTGCCTATTTCGCCGTCCTTACGTACAAAAATGGGGCTTCAGCAAAGGATGGGAATCTATGTCGGATATGATTATCCTTCGATCATTCGTTACTTATAACCTTTGACAGGTGATCTGCTTACCACTCGTTTCGCGGATTGTCACTTCTATGAGACAGTCTTCCTGTCATTCAGAGGATATAAGAGCGTTAACATTCCTGAAGAACGACACGAATTATCATGGACGACTCCCACTTTGTCTCATTTAGAACCTCGCACCGCTCAGTCAAAAACTGAAGAGCATCACATATTAGATCTTCAGAGCATAGCTCAGAGCATGCCAAATACTTTCACCGATCTAGCATGAGTGACAAGATCACATATTCCAGTTGCGAATGTGCCTACAAAAATGGATTTACCAAATGTACAACAGATTTCCTTCTTGGAGTCCCGGGACGCCACTTTGGCCGATCCACATACATTAGCGGCTAGCCAATCATCTACCCTTACACATAAGCATGGCAAACCACTTGGTTCAAAGGAATCACACCCCCGAAAAAAGAAACCCACGACACAGGCCCCTGAAGAGCCTATCGTGAATCCGACTGTCCCTTACTCATTATATCAAACTCATGAGGAAATTCTAGATTACAGAAGCGTTCTTGAAGAGATGAATCCACCTTATGAGAATTGTGAGATTTCGGTCCATTACACTAGCTTAGATGATGTTTGGTATATAAATAAGATGATCGTCGACGATGCATTAGCATATGCAGTAGCTACTGAGATCATATTGAGTGATGACATTAAACATCGTTCCATTGATGAATGTCAACGTAGAACTGATAGGTCAAACTGGAAACAAGCAATCCAAGTCAAACTTGATTCGCTTGCGAAACGTAAGGTTTTTAGACTTGTAGCTCCTACTTCTCCACATGTGAAACCCGTTGGCTATAAGTGGGTTTTCGTTCGGAAGCATAATGAGAAGAACGAAATTGTGCGTTACAAAGCTTGTCTTGTTGCGCAAGGCTTCTCACAACGCCCCGGGATTGACTATGACAAAACTTATTCACCCGTTATGGATGTGATTACTTTTCGCTACCTTATTAGTTTGATTGTTTCCGAAAACCTGAGTATGCAGCTAATGGACGTAGTAACTGCGTATCTCTATGGGGATCTTGATACGGAAATTTATATGAAAGTTCCCGAAGGACTTACATTGACTGGATCAAATATTTCCAAACCTCGGAACACGCTCTCAATTTGGCTCAGGCGTTCACTCTACGGTTTGAAGCAATTTGAAAAAATGTGGTATAATCGTCTGAGTGAATATTTGACTAGTCAGGGATATGTGAACAACGAACTATGCCCTTGTGTGTTCATTAAGAAGTCACATTCTGGTTTTGCGATAATTGCAGTTTATGTCGATGACATAAATCTCACACTTGAAGTTGGAATTTGAGATGAAAGATCTAGGAAAGACTCGATACTATCTCAGTCTCGAAGTATAGCACTGTTCAGATGGAATCTTAGTACATCAATCGAACTACACCCAGAAGGTGTTGTGCCACTTTAACGAGGATAAAGCGAAGCCTTCGAGTACTCCTATGGTCGTTCGATTGCTAGATGCAAAATGAGATCTCTTTCGTCTGAATAAGGATGATGAAGAGATTTTGGAGCCTAAAGTTCCTTATCTAAGTGCTATAGGCGCTTTATTGTACTTAGCTCAATGCATTAGACCCGACATCTTATTCGTTGTTAATCTTTTGGCAAGATACATTAAATGCACCAACACACAGACATTGGATTGGTGTTAAAGACATCTTTCGTTACCTTAAGGGTTCTATGGATCTAGGCTTGTTCCATCCCTACGGATCCTCGAGTGATGCTGCATCCCCTTATCTCGAGTCGATTCTCGCCTTGTGGGTTATGCCGATGTAGGATACTTATTTGATCTGCACTAGGCGCGTTCTCAAACGGGTTATGTCTTTACCGTTGGAGGCACCGCAATCTCTTGGAGGTCAACTAAATAGACCTTAGTTGCCACTTTGTCTAACCATGCTGAAATTCTTGCCTTACATGAAGCAACTCGGGAATGCTTTTGGTTGAGAGCAGTTCTGGGCCATATTCGAAGCTCCTGCAATCTTTACCCCGTCTTTGACGTCCCGGCGATGATCTATGAAGACAATGCATCGAACAACGCAAGAAGGGTTAAATCAAAGGAGACAACACCAAGCACATTGCGCCGAAGTTCTTCTTCTCACATCAATAACAAGAGCATTAGAAGATTGAAGTCACGCAAATTTGTTCACACGACTATATGGCCGACCTCTTCACCAAATCACTACCGAAGGTGACGTTTCAGAAGCTTGTTCAAGGAATTGGTATGCATAAACTTTCTGAGTTGTAACATTGCTAGTTCTCTTTGGAATTGTGTCAAACTCAGGGGGAGTATCCTGAAGTATACTTGCTTGATCTTAATGTACTCTTTTTCCCTACGATTAAGAGCATTTTTCCCATTGGGTTTTGCTACCTAACGAGGTTTTGACGAGGCACCCACCTTGGGTTGATCATATCCATGATGACGTCCCGCAAAAATTTCATTTGACTTTGCATTACTCACGCATTTTTTCCTTAAACTATGAATTTTGTCCTTACTCGGGTTTTTACCATAGCCTTAGGGTTGGTTTTTTTTTTTTTTTTGTGAGACTTACTTTCTTATGCAAGTTCCTACCTTATTTGAGAATAACGTGTTCCCAAAATCAGTGCCGACGAGTCGACTTCCTCAACTCTACATGATCTACTTGAGTATTTACACACTCAAGGGGAGTGTTATATACTTCTTATTTAAGTGTGTTTGTGTAAATCCTGTATTAGATTTGATTATAGTTATTCTTCCCTATTAGGACTTGTATTCCTTGGAGGAGAATGACTTCTTCTCTCTTATTACTATAAATAAAGGCACTGCGTAGGGGGAATAACACATCCTCTACACAACCCTACAAACATATCTCTCTCTATTTTCTCTGTGTCGCCGGCCCCCTCTCCCTGTCAGTTAAATATAGGCCACAACAAATCCATCAATTTTTTTTTTTTAACATAAGGGGGTAGATCAGCCCAAAACTAACTCAATAAATTATTACAAACAGTTTGAGTCCTAGAAACTCCACTTATATCATTAAACAAATGAGTTTCAATCCATTTAGGAGAATTCTAAAAATAATGGTATCCAAGATTTATTTTATAACTCCAATTGGAAAAACTGTGCGCCACAGTGTTTTTCTCCTGGGGTAGACGTGAAACCAACTAGCAACCCATCGTTTAAAAAAAAAAGGGGCATATTACAATTTTATAAACATGTAGTTTTTGGTAAGCACCACCACGTTATTAATTACTACGATAGTTATATTTGTTCATTTAAAATTCATGGTTGGTTGGTATACGGATAATCAAAACTAAGAAGGTAATTGACTAGATTTTGATATCAACAATTTCATTTAGTAGATTTGAATTATCATTGTAATGAATCTGTTGATGGCCGAAGTTGAATCAACGGAACAGTGTGATGAAGTTGACCTATGCAAGTGTGATTCGGTTAGTAGGTGGAGATATGCCAGGTGAGAGGATACCTCCTTCGGCAACCCTTGGGCCCAAATAAAACTGGGAGGCAAGATAAGTTCACCAACATGACTCCTTTGACGACTATAACAAGGCTTGGTGAATACATCTTCTTCGGCAACCCTTTTCGATTGAAGACTAATGATAAATTTGATAATAAAAAAAAAAAAAAGAAAAAAAAAAGACTATTTTGATTTATAAGTTCCTAACCGAGAAGTTCTTCTTCACTTTGGAAGCATAATGAATGACCCCCAAAGTTACCGACTATAGACCACCTGTAAAACCCCATAAACCTACCAAATGTCACCAATAATTAGCAATCATATTGAAGCACACGAACTAACCCCGAATAAGTGGAAGCCCACAACACATGGCAATCACTTAGGTACCGTTTGGTATGCAGATGAGACGAGATGGGACGGGACAGGACAGGACGAAACGGATGATGTAAATATTGAAAAAGATAAGGGGAAATGTTGTCTTAAAATGTTATAAATTTGTGTTCCACACTTGTGGAACGGGTCGTTCCAGGGGGATAGGTGAAAAATCAGCTAAATTTCGTCTCATGGGACAACCGGTTCCACGGTTTTTAGGCGCACCAAACGTGGGACGGAATGCATCGTCCTATTACGTTCCATCCCGTCCCACGTGCCAAACGGTACCTTATGCGTTTCGTCCCGTCCTACGTACCAAACGGTACCTTATTGACTATATATCCTTATAGTCAATAGAAAAATTCCTCCAACTAGCATCTCCACCAACTTTCCGAGTATCGGCCACCTGTAAAATACCATGAACCAACTGAAGTATCGCCAATAATTAAGCACTCATACCGAAACACATGAACCAACCTCAAACAAGCATAGACTCACGATACGTGGCAATCACTTAGTGACTCTATATCCTCATAGCCAATATAAAATTTCCTCCGACTAGCATCCACTTACTGACCGAAGCATACCCTACTCATGTCAACTTCATCTTGTCGTTCGTTGTCAACAGAAACAATAGTACATGGCACCAACTTATCATTAGCAAATTGGCTACTAACTTCTTAATCGTACACCTCTACTCTTGTGGATAATTACGGGTTATGTTTAATTAGCCTCATGTTTTGTACTGGAGGTACTTGTTCGTCACTGGCTTACCTTAATTGGCCTCTCCCTATACTCACAAGTTGGCTAATAGGCATATATATACGTAACTAATTTATTATTTAAGCCAAGTACTAATACGAAACTAGTTAGAATGTAGTGAGATTGTACGTCCTAATCTCTCTTGTTTACTTTTCTTAAGGCTTTTTATCCAAAATTATCATTGAAATTGGTATAACTTTTTATTTTCGTCTCTGACAATGAAAATCAATAAGAAGTGGTTCATAAGTTTGTCAACCATAAATCATTTTGGTCATTTTGTGAAAATTAACGATGAAATTGACAGATTTTTCATGGAATAACCAAAATGATTTATGATTTTAATTGTCAAAGGTCAAAGTGATGAGTTATTTTAATCTCAGTGACCCATTTTGGATTTAAAAGAAAAACTATTTTCTTAATCAGCAATATATGTGCTAGCATTTTTTTTTTTTTTTTTTTTGGAGAACTATATGTGCTAGCATTTGGAACCACTTTTGACTTTTAGTTTGGAAGCAAAAACTATAGATGTTAAATATATATATATATATATATATATATATAAAGCCTTTAAGGGAAGGGATCCCCATTTTTCAAAAAAAATGGGGACATCCTCTTGACCTTTAGATTTGGCTTTAATGAAATCCTGTGGTTGAGATTTTGTGGTCAATGATTTAATCTCAGCCACAAAATTTTATTAAAGTCAAATCTAATGGTTAAGAGGGTGTCCCCATTTTTTTTTTGAAAAATGGAGATCCCTTCCCTTAAAGGGCATGTGTATATATATATATATATATATATATATATATATATATATATATATATATATATATATATATATATAAATCCTTTCACAACAGGGATCCCCATTTTTCTAAAAAAATGGGGACACCCTCTTGATCGTTGGATTTGACTTTAATGAAATTGTGTGGCTTGTGTTTTAATCTCAACCACACAATTTCATTAAAGCCAATCCAACGCTCAAGAGGGTGTCCCCATTTTTTTAGAAAAATGGGGATCCCTCTTGGTAAGGAGCCTATATATATATAGGAATCATTTCACAAGAGGGATCCTCATTTTTCTAAAAAAATAGGGACACCCTCATGACCGTTGGATTTGACTTTAATGAAATTGTGTGGTTGAGATTGTGTGACTAAAAAAATAGGAACACCCTCTTGACCGTTGAATTGGCTTTAATGAAATTGTGTGGTTGAGATTAAAACACAGGTCACACAATCTAAACCACACAATTTCATTAAAGTCAAATCCAACGGTCAAGAGGGTGTCTCCATTAAAAAAAAAAAATGGGGATCCCTCTTGTGAAATGATTCTTATATATATATATACAAGCCCCTTACCAAGAGGGATTCCCATTTTTCTAAAAAAATGGGGACACCCTCTTGACCGTTGGATTGACTTTAATGAAATTGTGTGGTTGAGATTAAAACACAGGCCACACAATCTCAACCACACAATTTCATTAAAGTCAAATCCAACGGTCAAGAGGATGTCCCCATTTTTTTAGAAAAATGGGGATCCCTCTTGTTACTACGAGTTGTAGGTAAAGCTCTAAGTTCAAAGAAAGATTGTATTATACGAAAAAATTGTACAATTACGATGAAACATCATGGAGACCAAGATATGGTCCCCTCCACGCCCACAGCTCAAACATTCCTCAAGTTACACAGATCACCAACACCAGTCCGGTCAAAACAAAACTTCTCAAACCCCCAAACACATTTTTATTTGAATCAACTTAGAACAGTATCAAGGTTGTTCTCAATGTCTTGTAGTTGGGAACTAAGGTTTTCATAAACGTGAAACTACTGCTTTATTTTGCAGCTACCAATGAGCAAATGGGCGACAAGTGGCAACATCTTCGTTGCCCTAGATAATTTATTTGCCGACTGGTTGCTCAATTTTTACTTGTTTCCCATGAGGAGTGCTTTCGCTTTAATCTTCACATAGATATTAGAGGTTCAAGGAAAATTGGTTTTGTGGGGTGGGGTGCGGTTTGGGTGTGGGAAGAAGAATTTCAGTGGTCCACAATCAACATCAAAATATACAGAAATATGTACTGAATTAATTAATAAATAAATTTTCATTAATGAAAATTGAGGTTTCACCATAAAACCACTTAGCAATATAGGAAGTAGTCTAACTACTCATAAGCACATACAATGTCTCTCATCTCATTTTTGTGAGAAGGAAATTATTTCTTTTGAGATGAATGCATGGCTTTCTCATGGATATCAAAAGCTAATGAAAGAAGGGAATGTCTCAATTATCCCGTACAAATAAATTACCAAATTAATCGTCCAAAAAAAAAAAACCAAATTAAAAAACAAACGAATGCTCCTTATCAAGGGAAACAGAAGTTAATAAGTCCCCAAAACAGATGGTTTAGTTATGCACTACAACAACTAGCATATTATCTTGTAATTCTTAAATGGTTATGCTAAATGTTTAGGTTTTTGTTTTGATAAATTTGTATCACTCATGATTTATCTGACAACATAACCTATGATAACATATAACTCTAGTGTGCTAACATTCTTCTATGGAAATGGTTATACAGAGTTATGTTCTTGTGATAACATGGTGCCGAAGAAATCATGTTCACTCACCTTCGTATTTGAAATGAAGGGTTGCAACTAAAACACTAAAAACACATCCAGTACTCCACTGATCTTGATATCAAATTTAAAAGTAAATGACCATACATTTTTTGGTCACCTGATGGTGAAGGGATTATTTGTGGTTATATTCAAGCTTTTTATATATAAAGCAAAAGCTTGAATATATATAAAAGTCTTAACCCGACATGATTTACTGCAATGGATCATTAATCATGGATGAAAGACTAGATCATTATATATATATATATATATATATATACACACAAAGTCAACGCAAATACATATTGGGTCTACATCATATCAGCAAAGCATCGGGAGATTGAAGTCATGCAAGCCGGTCTGAGACATCCTTGCCGACCTCTAGACGACGTCACTGCCGAAGTCAACCTTCCAGAAGCTTGTCTGAGGAATTGTATGCCTAACTATTACTATGCAATGCTTGTAGTTCTCATTTGGAAGTTTTGTCAAACTCAGGGGGAATATCCAAAAGTATACTCACTTGAGTCTTGGAGCAGTTCGAAGATTTTGCAACTAAGGTCATATCGTGGACCTCTAAGATATTGCGGTATCCATAACGGTAAAGACATAACCATTTGGGGATGTGCCTTATGCGAGTTTGATAAGTAACCAGCGTCAGCATAACAAATAAGGCAAGCATCATTCCAAGGATCAGGGGAGTCAGATCGACTCAAGATGCGTTGGGATTAGCCCAAATCAACAGTACCTTCAGGGTACCAGAAAAACATCTTTAATTCCAATTCAGTGGTTGCGTGTAGGTGCGGTGCTGCATCTTTACCAATAGGTCAACAACGAAGGAGATGTCCTGTCTAATGCAATGAGTTAAGTATAACAACTTTTCTAAAAGTCCCTGCCTAAGCGCTAGGCGGCTAGCCACCGTCCCGATTTGTCCCTAGGCGTTTGAAAATTAAAAAAGTGCATCTAGACCCGCTTAGGCGCTCGCCTAGCCCACCTAGGCACCCGCCTAGGTCGCGACTCTGACTTAGACATAAAATCGATAACTTTCATTTTGCATTTTAATTTTTCAATAAAATGTAAGAGACTTGTTGAATACTTGGATGAACACTCGTTATATGCTTATTCTTCATATTTTCAATATGTTCTAATACTTTATAATTTATATGTCATTTTAGTTTGCAATTTATGTATCCTAATATAATTATGTATGTGTTTTTAAGTATAAATAGACACTTATTTAATCAAGGCATATAATAAATTTACTTAAATCCGCTTAGTCTGCCTAGGCCCTACTTAGCCGCCTAAAAGCTAAGCCCCAACCCACCGCCCGACTAATATTTAGCGTCTTTTAGAACCTTGTGTGTTATATTTACTTTTACATATTCTTTTAGTGAGACATGTAGATTGCTTTTAAAAGCCAAGGAACAAAGCCATGCGTTTTGGTCACCTCCACTAAAGTCAGTAATACTTTTCTCTAACTTTAATTAGTTCATTTAATTTAATAAAATTATTTAAAAACCCCAATATTAGCACTGACTCACTTAAATATGAGTTTTTATATCAATGCAGGAGATTTCTATTTAAATGCTTTCTATCCATTTATCATCTAGCTAGGAATTATATACACACCACCTTTTTTTTTTTCATTTTAATTTTCTTTAATGATGACTATGTGACCATGTCTTGTTGCTTTTGACCCTCCCTTTCTTAATTCAAGGGAATTCAATTGAGTTGGTTCAGAAATAACTGCCCGCGCATGCATGAAGCTTTAGAGATTGCATGGATGTCAGCTACTCTTTTAGGTTTGCATGTTATTGCCACTTTACAAGGCTGAAATTTGACTGAGTGATATTTGAGTGGGAGCTAGCTATTCTTCCTGTAAATTGCTTCCTAAGAAATAGTATTTGTTGATGATGGATCGCCAAGGAGACCAGTCATAGCTTTCAAAGGTATTGAAGTCCCAGAAAGTGTGAAAGCAATCTGCAGACAAGTGGGTCTTTTGAGTGAGCGTCATCAAGAAAAACAAATTTATCTTTAGAGGAGAAAATGAGCATTATCTTTACTGAAAGTCAGGTAGAGTACTTCTATTATTCATTAATCTTGGGGTTGATGAGTAGAAATGTTGAAGAAAGCATAAATAATATATACTAAATTACTAATTAATCTTTGGTTCACTGTTTTTTTTTTCTTTTTTTCTTCTTATAATTTATCTTTCTTGTTTGTTAGATGGAAAGTGCCATGTGGTGAGCTCAGATGGGAGCACATGGTTTCCTCTCATTTCCAAGTTTTCAGACTGTGTAAACCAATACAGGGAAAAAACTATGGAGGTTTTGGGTTTTTCAAGAGAATCAGTTGCAGAGATAAACGCACTTGATTGGTGTGGTAGGTGTTAGAAAACACAGAAGCCCAGTTTTTTAGGTTTAATTGGGGACTGTTGGGAACTGTGTTTTGAGTCTGATGACAGAACCCTTTAGTACAAGTCCTCCATTTTATTTAATAATAAAATACCTAATATATTTGTTCTTCTCCTTACCTACTTGCTTCCTCATTGCAAACTAGTTGAATTAATTTAGCTGCTGCTTCCTCTTTCCTCAAATCTCAAAGCACAGCTTACAGCTTAATTAGTTTCATATATACTTCCTTCTTCCTGTTCATGTTTTTTCAGACAACTATTTATCTGCAGTTTCTTCTTCAAATCCTCCATCCAGAACATTCCTTTTTAGGTTTTTGTTAAAAATATTTGAGGAAAGCTCAAAATTTTGAGCCTTTCATTTTTCATTTTTTTTTTTTCCTGTTTTGATCATTTTTTTTTTAATTACAAAAGAGGATTTCGAACTCTAGATCTCTAGCCTATCAATTTAACCTAGGACTCTACCCACTTTTACCATTTGGCTACTCATGTGGCTCTTTCATTTTGATTTTTACCTACTATTTTCTTGCTTACTCTGGAGTTGAAAACAGCAGACTACCAGCTTTCTGCATTATATAATTTTGTTTCCAGAATTTACCCTTTAGTATTCTTCTCTACATATCTCTACCAACTTATATTTACTGTACAATATTCAAATCCAACGAAAAGGAAAGTTTTCTCTCCACTTACCCTAATTTTTCCTTCCAATAATTACTTACTCAGGCTTGAGTAATTCGTGGAGTTGAAAAAACTACTTGAAGATCAAATGGCTACTCCTTTGTGGTTCTTCAGATTCCCACCACCTTTGTTGCTTGTTCTTGCTCCATTCCTTGTATTGACTGGATTCATGGGGTTTGGATTCCTCTCCATCTTCCTAACATCTATGGTACTGATTTTCTCGACTGTTTTCTTCCCAGTTTCTGAGCAAAAACCTCTTCATCTGGTTGAGAATAAGTTAGTTGAAGAAAAACTGTTCATTCCTTGCTTGGAAGATGCAAAACATCAAAGTGCTACCCCACAAGAGAAGGATGCTGAAGAAGCACCACTGAGCTCACCGGATTTGATATCAGAAAGTGAATGCCTTGATCACTTATCAACCAGTGATGATTCTGAATTAGTTGACTGGTCGTTTGGAGACAGTGTGGCTCGGAGCCCAGATTTCTCAGACGGCTCCATTTCCGACGAGGATAGCCTCATCGAAATAGCCCTCCCGGGTGGATACTATGTCGGTCACAAGGAGCATGACTCAGTGTTTAACCTGCAGCAGAAAATGCCAGGTTTGTCGCCCCAGTCCATTTTTAAGCAGCATACTATTTTGGAACTTTTGGCTGAGATCAATGAGATGAATGAGGAAGAAAATTTGTTCGAAATCGACTTATCCATGGGATCCATCAAGTGTTCAAGGTTTGAGATTGAAGCCTGAGAGTTACCTTCTTCTTCTTTTATTCAATTTTATGACCATTTTTATGTTTTTGATCCTCCGTGGATTTGGTTGAAGATAAAGTTTACAACTTTACATTTCGCTTATGTGCAATTGGCTACTTTGTGTTATAATGTTGTGCACAGTAAGCTGCTTCTGCTTTTTGACAAGCTTTGGATTCCCACCAAAGCACTTGTACTATGGTTCCTTTTCTTTTCTACTAATGCACACTAATTAAAATACTAAAAGTTTAATTGAAGGTCAAAAAAAATTTATTTTGTTGGAATTCCACTTGCTTTTCCTTTTCTTCTCAACTCTTTTTGCTGTCGATATGGTATCAATGGTCACCATTTTAGATCTCCCTTTATTCCTTCTGTGGATTCTGGAGGACAATTCAGGGTGAAGGTTAATAAACCTTTTGTTAAATCAATACTAGCCGATGAGCATACACTTTGTGTGTGTGGACAATTTCATTTTATTTTTTGTTTTTTATTAAGGAGTGTGATTAGTTTTTAAAATTTTAAAAAGAGTATGAAACACTACTACAATATTAGCTTTAGGTGTCTGATGATGGTGACGGTTTACTAAGCCATTATGTCGGATAAAAAATATTCGACACATCATTTAGTTAGTGTCGGATAATAATGAAATCCTATCGGTTATATCCGACATAAATTCCTAGCGGATATTTAGTGTCGGATGTAACCGCCATAAAATTATTATAACCACCAGTATTTTTTAATTCTTTTTTTTTTTTATAAATATTTTTAACATATTCCGGCTGTTTTTAAGTTAATGGTGGCGGTTATAACCGACATAAATTGACTATTTTATTATTTTAGCTTCTGGCGGTTATTATTTTAGTATTCTGGCGGTAATAACCGACAGAAATTGACTATTTTATTATTTTAAAATGTTATATTGATTAAAAATAAATAAATAAATAAACACATGGTTTAAATATATTTTTTTTCACTCATGGCCCTGTCGGATATAACTGACACAAACAAAGCAAAACCCTAGCAGCTACACTCATTCTCATTTCAGCTTTTGATGACCTCGAGCCTAGAGCCCACACGGCTCTCTCCTTCCGCGAATGTCCATAGTGTCCTCAGTAAGCTCAGAAGCTTAGGATGCGCACACGTGTCGTGCATCAGGAAAATGATCTCCCTAGGATTCCAAATGAAAAGCCATAGGTTTCTCTCATTGCTTTCATTTCTGAGTGTAATTAGAATCCCTAGGTCCTTCTTTCTCTAGAAACCGAAAGAGGTCTTCTAATTTCTCTCAGTCTTTTCTCAAATCCACACAAACCCTAGGTAGAAGCCATAGCCGCTCCTCCATCAACCATGAGAAATGTCTTCATAACTCTCAACCTACACACAATCTAGTTTTCATTGTTGTTCAACACAAACCCTTCGCCTCCATTATCTGAAACTGTAATCCATGTTGTCATGGCTCTTGGTCCTGTTCATGGAAGCCATCATCTGCACTGGATCTCAGTAGCGAAACCCCTAAGTCAAAGGTAAAAATCTCATTTTGCTGCCATGGAGTTCCATTGAGTTTATTGTCATGGAAAAATCAAAGAACTAACACATCCATGCAACTTTTTTTTTTGCGAGAGTACACGGATCTACAACAAGGGAGGCGCACCAACACCCAAAAGTTCCAGATCCATGGCGGATCGTCCAAGACTCCCCCATTTTTAGGTAAAAACGCAATCACCCCAAACTTCGGTTATGATGTTAAGTTTTTTTTTTGTGGTGTGATTTTTACACCCATCTGTGTTCTGATGTATGCACAAGAGCGGACTCCAAAGCTTGGATACGACATTACGCAAGAGAGCCAAAACACGGATCAAAATCCAAATTAAAGATTCATGCCCTCAGTTGACTGTGTTGGTTTTGCATGTCGAAGATCTGTTGATTTGCAAGAATGATAAAGTTTGGGGATAGTTTGTGTAGGGTGCTCACAGATCCGTTCGTTGGTTGTTTTGTTGCAGGAATACTCGAGATCCGTTTGCTGGAAAATGCAGTGAATGCAGGGGAGGCCAACTTGAAAGGGAAAGAAATGATTCAGAAAGTGGTTTATATTTTTTTATTATTAATATATTTTCTATCTGTTTTATCCGACGGATAATGCTTTTATTTATTCATTATTAATAAATTCTCTATCGGTTATATCCGACAAAATTTCTGTCGGTTTTAGAGTATTTTATGTCGAAAAATTCATTTTCTGACGCTGGCAATTCTGTCGCTTATTATATTCGCCACTGCATCCATTTTCTGTCGGATTTTGCTTAAAATCTGATAGTAATATACGTTTCTTGTCGGTTATCATAACGACACTAATAAATGGTTTCGTAGTAGCGAAAAAATGATGGTGGGATAATTTCTCTTTACATAATTAATGTTTTGTCCTCCTTATGTAAATATTGTGTATCAAAAGTGAGGGTATAATAGGAAAAATAGGGATATGATTGTCATTTTCTCAAAAGATACAAAATTATTGTTTCGCCCTTCATATGTAAGTATTGTGTATCAAAAGTGAGGGCAAAATAGGAAAAAATGTGCAAAAGATACAAAATTACTATTTTGCCCTCCTTATGTAAATATTGTGTATCAAAAGTGAGGGCAAAATAGAAAAAAAAGTGGCAAAAAATTGACAAGGAGAGTTCTCTTAATAATAGTATAGATAAGTTAACTAGACATTGAGTTGACTATTAGTACCTATGCAATTACTGCATTAGTAATTATCAATTATAAACTGAATCTAATCTTCAGACTATATTACAAACTGGATCAGATCTTCAGACTAAGTATACTATATCAATATAGTGAACACAAGTAAACTTGACAAGGTCAATTTCTTAGTTGCCACAAGCTGAAGTTGTTATACGAGAGGTACTGTAATGGGAGGATAGCTCTTACATATATTTATACGTAGTTGGGTTACTTCTCATATTGCTAATTAGTTTTATGATGGAACATCAACTTCCTCAGATACTTGTGTGCACGAGATGTATATTTCTTTCTATCTATTTCTCTTCTCAGTTCACATATCCAAGTATACACCTTTTTGCACCTTGCTCTTAGAAGGTATTCATCGATGACCAACCCCATCCCCCTCCCTTCCCCCTCTTCCTAAAACTTATAAGGAGCTGTCAATCTCCCTAAACTTTAATTTTAGCAAATTGTCCCCTAAACTTTTATAATTGCCTAATTTCTCATACGAACTTTAATTTTAATCGATTACCCCCAAAAAATAAATAATTGGTCAGCTTCTAGTAATGAGTTCGTTGAGATGAGTAATTACTTTTCTTATTTGAATTTAGGTCTTGAATTGAAATATCCCAGACAGTTATGTGAATCTAATCACAAACAAGGCTAATGAAATGGCATCACAACCCAACCTTTTGCTGAAAAAGCAAGACCATGAAGAAGATTCATAGTTGTCCACATTAGGGATAAAATTCAAACAAAAAGTGTACATAGTGAACTAGCGGAAAAGAAGAAAATGAAAGAAAATATGTTGTCCATATTAGGAATAAAATTACCTTTTTGCCCTCAGACAATTGTCATGTGTCATGCATGTGACCAAAAGGGATGAAAAATTCCAAAATCCAACGCCGGGGGCGAATTGGTCAATTAAAAATTAAAGTTCAGTGGATAACCAGCTAAAATTAAAGTTATAGGGAAAAAAATGGCCAATCAAACAAGTTCAAGAAGGGAAATTGGCTAAATTAAAGTGCAGGGGAAAAATGGCTAAAATTAAAGTTCAGGGGAAAATTGACAACTCTCACAAATTCATGGAAGAAATCGAGAAATACCTCTAGTTTTAATTGTGTTTCAAGTATTCCCTGATCAATACTCTTCCTTTAAGAGAATAGAGGTAAGCACTGACTAGGCTGGGCTCAAATTTGGAGAGACTGGACCGGACCCATTTTGAAATGCAATAGGGGGCGGGGCGGGTATAGGGATTCCTAGTTTTGGAACCGAACCTAACCCAACCCGTTTCAAACAGGCTGGTTCGGGACGGGTCCCCGAGTCCAATTACATTTTTCTTCTTCCCTTTTATGCAACTTCAAGGTCTCCCGAGAAACCCTCATGAACAATTTATGTTACAAATTCAACAAAAGAACCAGTAAATTACATGACTTTGTCAAAGTGGACAAGTTTTCTGTGAATTTATATATAGAGAACAAAATTCTGCAATATAATTTTGAAGCTCAAATAAACTATATGTTAGCACACTTCAAAAATGTTATTTTTGTATCTCTACAATTGCAAAGATCATCTTTTTAGAGCATCTCCAATGGGAGTCGTACTTATGAACTCCCACCACCAACTTTGAAGAATGGCTTTAAAAGAATATTCGAGTCCTTAAAAGAATATTGTCGGCAATGGAAAATCCTTATAGTATAATTCCTAAATGTAGGGACTAAAATATTAAAAAATTATTGTTCATTTTGTTGGAGTATTGTGACCATTGATAATAGTTAAAAAGCTATCTCTACCATTAATATAGCCCTTATATTTGAGAATTTCTTTTAGGTATCCAGTATGTCCCTATATATTGAAATACTTTGAGGACTTCAATTCTGGCCCATTATAAGTTTTTTGTCCCTATATTTAGGGACTACACATTTGTAGGAACTCTTTTGGAGATATTCTTAATTACTTGAGCTGAAGATTCTAAATGTTTATTAGGAGTGTTAAAAATCCAATCTAATATTAAAAAAATTGTCAAAATTAAATGGTTCTAATTCAGCAAAAGCCTTATTGAGCTCTAGTTATAAATGTTTTTATTTTTTATTTTTTATGAACAAATGATATTATCTACTCTAAGAGAGAATGGACTTAACCTCACAATGAGCTAGCAATAGTGTGGTTCAAATTTGTCTTTAGCGAGAATCAAACTTAAGACTTCTCACTTACAAATGAAAAAAAATACTACTAGATCGTAGTAATAACTGACACATAGTAAAGAAGAGGTATGGATGCCCATATAGCACCTTATCCAAAGTGTTTCCTTCTCCATCTCCTGCTAAACTCAGATCAGAAGCTTTGGAGCCTTTGACCTACTTTATCCTATCCACAAATATTTCTCAAATTGTTTTGCCTTTTCTTTTCGATCTAAATAAATTACTGCTTGTTATAAATAGGCCTCATCCATGCTAAATGCGTGGGCTGGCTATCAGAGACTTAGAGCATCTCCACCATTTTTAGAAAGACAATGATAAGGGCAGTGAAATTAATTATTTTTAGGATTTTTATCATCAATGGTCCCTGAGATTGACCAAGCTCATCATTTTGGTCCCTTACTTTCAAAATCAATCAATGTCGTCCCTGACATTCACTACCGCACAGCAATTTGGTCCTTCCGTTTAGATTCCGTCAAATATTTCTGTTAGTTTGCATGTGGGACCCACAAAGCCAATAAAATGGTGACACGTGTATTACACAAAAAAGGTTTTTATCACAAATGGTCCCTGACATTGATCAAACTCCTTATTCTGATCCTTGAGTTTCAAAAAGGGAAAATTAGAATCCCCTACAGTTTTTCTATATCATTTAGATTAAACATCTGTGTCTTTTTAAAATTTGATTAAAGTGCTTTGACCAATAACCACCTCAAGCTAAATTACATGTCATTATTATATCTTTTAAAATTAAAATAATTTTTGAATTTATCATTTTATCTGCATGATGCACTTTTCCTTATTTAGTGGAGATATTAATAATTAAACTATATTTTTTCTTCTTCCAGATATGTTTTTTTTCGATCACAATTTCTTTTTTTGTTATGCAAACATTTAATATTATTTCTTTTTTCAAATGTTTTTTTAATCAAATAGTTGGTGATCAACATAAAAGCTCCATGTAATTTTTTCAATTTTTTTTGTTGTTTTTTTTAAAAGTATAGTTGTTTGACGAATTATTATTTGGTACAATACATTACGTATATATTATCTGCGGGTACGTTTGAAGTTGCAAAAATTATTAATTGGTACGTTTATTTGCAATTTTGGTTCGTTTGATTTGATATATATTGTTAATATTGGTACGTTTGATTTGATACATATTGTTAATATTGGTACATTATTTTTATTTTGGTACGTTTTATTTTGTACACATTGTGTATTGGTACGTTTATATTATTCTCAATCCTTTTTTTCTCTTAACGTACTAAAAGAAAAACTTATTTCGGTACGTTTGATTTTGTGGGATTTAAAAATATTTTAAACTATTTTGGAAAGAAAATATCTTAAATTGTAGATAATTATTGCTAAATTGTAGCATTATTATGAAAATAAATTGAATCTAACCAACTTTTTTTTTTTTTTTTACAATTATCTCTAATGGATGAGAGTGTAATTAAAAGGCTAGATTATAGGAAATTTGTTACAATATAATGTGCATGTAGCACCAAAATTATGATAAAAAAAGTTTAATCAAATTACTAAAAGGCATGAATGTTTAATCTAAAAAATTCAAAAATGAGGCGCCTATATCAAAAGAGCCCTTTCAAAAATCAATAAATTTGGTCATGGACTTTCACTATCGCACATCAATAAAGTCCTTCCATTAAAATTTCATCAATATTTTTTGTTAGTGTGCTGATGCGGTCCCACTAGTCCAATCATATGGCGCCAAGTGGATTAACTATAAGAAACTAATTTTTTTAGGGTGAACCAACTGGCGAATATTTCACGCTGACATTTATCTCGCATCCCACAATCCCGATTGGAAAATAAAATTCAATCTAAATTCGATAAAATCGAATCCATATTCAATTCAAATTTGATAGGATTAAACCAACTAAAGAGAATGAGAAGTCAGTTCACGGAGGATAAGATGATGATGTTTTTTTTTCCTTTTAGTTTTATCTTAAAAAATATTTTTTTATAGTTAATCCATCTGGCGCCATATGATTGGATTAGTGGGACCATATTATCATACTAACAAAAAATAATGACCGAAATTTTAACGGAATGACTAAATTGATGTGCAGTACTTAAAGTCAGGGACCAAATTTATTGATTTTTGAAACTTAGAGACCAAAATGAAGAGTTTGATCAATGTCAAGGACCATTTGTGATAAAAACTTTCTTTTGTGTAATACACGTGTCATTATTTTATTGGCTTTGTTGGTCCCACTTGCAAACTAACAGAAATATTTGACGAAATCTAAACGGAAGGACCGAATTGATGTGCGGTGGTGAATGTTAGGGACGACATTAATTGATTTTGAAAGTGAGGGACCAAAATGGTGAGTTTGGTCAATCTCAAGAACCATTAATGACAAAAACCCTTATTTTTATTGTTCATTCTAAACAATAATTGTCTTTCGATTAGTTTTTAAATCAGATTTAGATCGAAAATAAACACATATTCAATCATAACTTTGTTCTTTAGTTGAGAAACAATTAAAAATAGGAATTTTTCGAAAGTAACTCTGTTCTTTAGTAAGTGATTGTCAAACAAAATAAAGATAACTTGTTGATATATTTTGTTGGGAAAATTGACATCTACACATGATTTATGACATTGTTACGCCTTACCCAGAGTTTTCTGTACTCTCAACAAACTGGCTGCTATGTTAGCATTAGCCACGGCTTTCACCAACGGCTAAGAAAAGACCACGTCTGCGATCCGGCAGATTCAATGGTGTGTATATATATATATATATATTTATTTATTTATTTTTTTTGGAAAAAAACAACGGTATAGATTTTTCAATCACTTTTAAACTTTTTCGACTCGGCTACAGCCTGGAGCTAAAGCTGCAGCAGCCGCCTCAAGAATCTCAAAACAAACAGCGGCTTGCGTGTCAATTCTACATCCGTTCGATCAAAGTCCCGCACCCTAATCCAACAACCCAAAACCCCCCACCTAACCCACAACTTATCGAGAAACAAACGGTCCAGAAAAATCCACGTTTATCTTTGGATTCGTTATTACCCCGCCAGATTCAACGGACCCCGACGTCTCCCTCTCTCTCCCGCCTCGCCCCTACGACGAAGCCATCCGAGATTCCCAACCCCCCGAAGCTCCCGGAATGGCCGATTCGGATAACGACTCGGGAGGGCCCAACGACGTCAGCCACGGGCAGAGCGGGGAGTTGTCGGCGCGTGAGCAGGACCGCTTCCTGCCGATCGCGAACGTGAGCCGGATCATGAAGAAGGCGCTGCCGGCGAACGCAAAGATATCCAAGGACGCGAAGGAGACGCTGCAGGAGTGCGTGTCGGAGTTCATCAGTTTCGTCACTGGTGAGGCCTCCGACAAGTGCCAGAGGGAGAAGAGGAAGACGATCAACGGCGATGATTTGCTATGGGCGATGACCACGTTGGGGTTCGACGAGTACGTGGAGCCGCTCAAGATTTATTTGCAAAAGTATCGGGAGTTGGAGGGCGAGAAGAGCACCATGGGAGGCGGAGGTGGCGGCAGAGAGAAAGATAGTAGCAGCGGAGGCGGCGGTGCGGCGTCTGGTGGTGGTGGAGGCGGCGGTGTCAGCTCTGGGATAAGTGGTGGTGGGTATAATGGAGGGTATGGTGGAATGGTGATGGGTCATCATAATCATCATCAGGGACACATGTACGGTTCTGGTGGTGGGTATCAACAGCACCATATGGGAATGGGAGGTGGAGGGGTTGGGAAGAGTGGTGGTTCAAGTGGTGGTGGTGGAGCTTCAGTTGTCGGGTGATTCTCAGGTCAAGGTAGATGCTTTACGTTGTGGATTTAATTAAGGATGATGATGACAAATTTTTAGTCTTGATCTTAATTCAGATGGTCAATTATCTTGTGTTTTATCTGCATGTGGAGAGAGACCTCTATGGAACGGAATTCACCGCCATCATGGAAGCCCAGGTCACCAAGGACGATGAACTAGTTCCATCCCAATCCTCTCTGTAGCTTGTAAGTGTAACTGTGGGGAAGGAAAAGTAGACGGTACAAATGTATTTAGCTAAAGCTAATTGAGGGAGAGATGAAGGTTAAGGTGGGTGTGTCTGTAATTGTATCATATAGTGAGCTGAACTTGTTGAGTTTCATTGTTTTCACTAAATCACAATTCAGTAGTTGGATATTTGGTCTTTTACAAATTCAAATCTGTTTTATGAAATTCATGAGTAGAGTAATGATCTTTCAACTTTAACTCAGTTGAAGTAATGGTCTCTTATTTTGACGAAAGTTTTACAAGAGTTGACGAAAATGATTATGGCTGCACGTTTTGACGAGTTAAGAGACCTATGATCACATATTTTTAATTGAGAGACCATTGCTCATTGAGTTAAATTTGAAAGATCATTACTATAATTTTCTCTTAAAATTTTTTTAATGGCTCGGAGTATACTAAAATAATTCCAAAATATACTGAAAAACCCCCAATTATTCATGGGATTTGCATCTATGAAAATGGGTTGTGTTTGTGTTCTTTTGAGGAAAGGCTACTTTGAACTATGACCCAAATCGGCATTCTTGTGTACCAAATAAAGAAACATCCGATGTACTTGTTTCCACAGTTGAGTATTTGGTGGCTGTACAAAGACATCGTGTCTCCTTCACTTGCTTGTCTTCCATATGGATACCTCCACCAACCAAAACCCATGTCAAGCATGACTATATGAAGTTTAGGGTGACTTGCATGTACCTCAAACAATATTGGATGCATGACCTTACCTATTTACGAAAAATTCAACTATGTTTCGGTATTCCAATGGATCCATGGGCCTTGGTTGTGCTATTGTTAAAAACACGTCGAACCCTGCTAGTAATGCTTCTATTGTTAAAGACATGTTGAACCCTACTAGTAATGCTTCCAACTCATTTGTTCCGTACATCATGCTGACTGTAGTAGTGATAGATGGAACAAATGGCCCATTTATTTGTAAATGGTTGAGCTTGTCATGGGTAGCTTGAGTCCTGTTCTTTTCGTGATCAACTAACTTTTAGTTTATTAGTGCCTCTTTTTATTTCAAAGTTCAAACAGAAAGGTTATATTAGTAACATATTTTTATTTATAGTGATTTCCATGCACTATTTGATTATTTTTTGTTATTAAGTTAATTGAATTAAAGAAGAATCAAATGATAAAAATAAATATAATGCAGAAAGAGAACAAAATTTATAAGAATCATTTCTCTTTATTTAAGAATCAAAGTAACGTTCCAATGAATTAGACTTTTAAATTGGTTTTTTAAGTTGTTCAGGACAGTTTACATCTTTCACCGAAGAGGTTACAACTTTTGAACCCCCAGCAAAATGGAGGAGCAAAACCAAAAAGTACAAGGTTTCGTATTCCTTCTGGATCAAGGGTTTCTATTCCTTCTAGCTAAAGGATATTAATTCCTTAATGCTTATAAATGATACCCTCTTTTAGTACCGTCGGCATTCACGCATGCATACGCAAAAGAGAGAAAAAACCCCGCAACCCAAACTCCATCATAACCAAAACGGTCATGGCCGTCGTCAAGCCATTAGAGTTTAACTTACCTGACCTTGTCATCCAAAACATCATCCGAATCCTTCCCGCTAAAACCGCTGTCCGGATGAGCTTTCTTTCTAAGCAATGGGACCGCGCCTGGTGTTTGGGCTCCATATTAGATTTCGACGAGGGTAGTGATGACGAAAATCTTGATCATGATCAACACAGAAAGTTCATCAACATCTTGAAGAAGTACCTGGAACTCTTTGTGAAGGATGAGCAAAAGAAACATACATTAGATAAACTTAGGGTTCGCATGACAGGGTACCTGTACAAAGAGGACGCCAAGATCGTAGATAAGTTGTTGAGTTGCTCGTTTGAGAGAAACGTCAAAGAGTTAGACTTAACCCTAGGTAGATTATTTCAGAGCGATTGGGACTGGAGGCACTACTACATCATATCTCGAATGAGTTTGCTTGATGCAAAATCTTTAACTACTCTCAGTTTGAAGTACGTGAGAATAAAGAACATGGACATACATAATGAGGGCACTGTGCATATAAGCCTTCTTCCCTCTTTGAAAATTATGAGCCTCAAAACCGTGCGCTTTGAAAGTGATGCTCTATTTTTCTTAATTCAGGAGTGCCCTTCCATTGAGTACTTGTCATTAACTTCCTCCTATTTTGAAAAAGACGATAACATTAATCTTGTGAGTTCTAGTCTCAAGTTCTTGGAAGTTAAGCATTGCAATGCTCGGGTTATCGTAGTTTGGGATGCTCCGAATCTTGAATCTTTTACGTTCATTTCATTGAGCTTTTCGCTTCTTGAGAGTATAATGTTGTATGATTCCTACAACTTGAAGAATATCGATGTTCATGCTCAGCACCTAAAACGATTACATATATGGGGATGTCATGATAGTTTGAAAGCCACAATCACTGCTCCAAATCTAGTTTCTTTTGATTTCTCTGGTTATTTAAAGTCCAAAGTTTCTTTGATAGCTCCAAGTTTAAGGGAGACCACCATCTCACTGAACGAATTTTGGGACGAAGATTTACTCAACGCTTTCAACGGGCCATGGAAATATTTCCCTACACTGGCAGATTTGCTTAAAGAGTTTTCTTGCTCAGAAAATGTGACCCTCATTGTTTGCAATTTTAAGGTACGTACGTATCCGTTTTTGCTTTCATCAGTCTACGTTGTGCAGTTATATGTTGAAAAATTCCACTTTTTGGATTTCTAATTTGTTGATTGTGAATTTGGTGTAGGTTGTAATCTTTCCAGATGAATTCAGACACACCTTCTCTTCGCCATTGCCTGGTCTCATAAAGTCCCTCCGGCTCATGGCGCTTAATCCTCCAAGAACTGAGACAGAATATTCTGACACGATAAACTCCTTGTGTTGGGTTGCTCCTTCTGCAGAGACAATTTTTCCACAGTTAGTTGATCCACTGGATGCTTTTTGACCCTATGTTTGGACGTTGAACTATAAAGATTGACTTTTTTCAAGTAGTTATTTGTGAATCCATCTACATCATATCCATTATCCCTTTATATATCTTTCTGTAGAGCATATATGACTAACTTAGTCTAAAATTCCTTGGTATGTCTGCCTTCACCATTTTTTTTTTCTTTTTTGGGATAAAGACATGAATTTCTCAACCCAAACAAATAAACTTTGTAGGATAATGGGATTGTATATAAATGCATGTAACTCGATTATAGTTGGGTGGCATCTTGGCATACATCAATGAAGTAAGGTTGATTGGGCTCCGTACTCCGTAGCCAAAATTTAATGAGCATATATTCTTGTTATCTTCAAGTTGAAGACTTCTACGCTCATTTCGAGTCTATAGTTGGATAAAATTAAGTCAAGCTAACTATATAAAGTTTTACCGCTCAAGATGAAACTTAGAAGACACGATATGTTGGAATATTATTTAATTTATTAACCCTAGTCCTAACATCTGTGACTTTACGAAACAAAAATTGCGTCATCGAAGGAGCCCTAGATCACTTTGTAGCAAGGATCTAAAAGACGTTAAGTGTTATTCGAGCGACAAGCTAGGGTCTAGCGTCTAGGCAGGACTTATACGGTAAATTTATTATATATTGAGGTGAAGTGCCGATTTAGTCCATGAACTATCATCTCAGTGAAAATTAGGTTCCCTGAATTATTTTTTCGGTAAAATAAGTCCCTAAATTCATTAGAAATTGCTAATTTCATCCCTACTATTATATTCAAAGCTATTTTATCCAATTTTTCATCAACTTATTAAGTCACTTGACACACTTTAAAGTGTAATACCATCATTTTCTCGTCTATAAGTGCTTAACATTTCATATAGGTTGCGAATTTAAGGTCTAATTTACCATAAAAAGTTATCTTACACTATTTATTTATGAAAAACTACCAATTTCTCCTCCAAAGTTAACTCCATACACTATTTCTTTATGACAAACTACCAATCTACCCTCCAATGTGTATCACATGCAAGTAACGTGATTTAAATTGACGGAAAATTGAATATAGTAGCCTCAAATATAACATTAAGGATGTAATTGGCAGATTTTTATAATTCAGGGACTAATTTTTCTGAAAAAATAGTTTAGGGACCTAATTTTCACTAAGGTGATAATTCAGGGACTAAATTGGCAGTTTACCCTATATATTATGTAAATAAATGTCTATTTATACTTTAAAAAAAACTCATAATTGCATTGTGATACATCAATTACAAAATAAAATGACATACAGATTATAAAGTATTATAATATATTGCAAACATCGGTAACAAGCATATAATGAGTGTTCATCCCAGTATTTAACAAGTCCTTTACATTTTATTGACAAAATAAAATGCAAAATGAAAGTTATCGATTTTCTGTCTAAATGAGAATTGCTGCAAAATGAAAGTTATTTATTTTTTGTCTAAATGAGAATTGCGTCCTAAGCGGGCCCCTAAGCGAATCTAAGCGTACTTTCTTAATTTTCAAACGCCTAGGGACTAATTAGGACGGTGGTCAGCCGCCTAGCACCTAGGCGGCGGTAGACGGAAATTTTTAAAACAGTGCTTTCTAGTGCATATTTAACGACTTAGCAAGTTTTATGAAGTTTTGAAGAGTTTTATTAAAGCCTTTCTTGATTTTTCTTTTCCTGTGGCCTTTTCTTCTTCTAATAAATTTTAAAACATTGGGCCTTCTAATTATCAATATCCTTGTATTAAAAAAGGTTATCAATAGTCAACCAATAATGGTTGAATTGGTAAGGATTGTTCTGTTTGTTAGATAAATAGCTTATTTACCACATTAATTTCACCACGGACATGACCATTTACCACGGATTTAGTTAGTATGTTGTAGATAACAATGTTTTACAACAGGCAAGTAATGGCCCGTCATAATAAAATAATTTACTACCACGATCTTAATTAGCACGTTATGAAAATATTAAACCACCACGGGTATTAACCGTGGTCAATATTATTAGTAATTACACCGCATTGTTTTATTTATCACGGACATTAAATGTGGTGCAATTACGCACACTATTTAAAAAAATAATAATCAGAAGGAGGGATTAATTTTTTTTCGAAAATTTCCCAAAATTTGAAATCTTTCAAATTTCATACTTTTGGAAAATAGACGCGAGAAGTTGGTAAAAAAGTTAAAATTAAGCGGTTTCGTCCACTCCTCTCCCTCTCCCTCGTTGCAAATGGATAGACCGCCAGCCTCCTTCTGGTGGAAATCGAAACCGTCGTCAAAATCAAAGCCCTCAGGTGTCTTTTCTTCCTCTTCTAATTGTCATCTTTAATTCATGTTTCTGATGTGTAAATCCATCAGTTTTTCTTGTAATTCTCTTTTGGAACCCCCAGCAGAGGAAACGCTCTTACTTTTATCTCTCTCTCTGATCTTAGGTATTGTCGCAATTCCTCTCTCAATTGGTGTTATTGTATTTCTTAAAATTATTAGATTTAGGGTTGGGTAAACTGATTTTAAGGATTTTGGTTGTACTTTGCGTTCTGATTTTTTTTTGAGATAGTCTCGTGTTTGGTTTTGCTGTAAGGCCTGAAGCTTTTCGAGATGAATCTAAACCAAGGAGGACTTGAAAAGCATTTTGAGGTAAGATCGGTTGATTGTTGTACTGATTGTTTGAGGTCTGATTCTAGAAATCATCATGAATGTTAGATTTTTTTTATTGATGCCTTTTGAGGGTTTTGTGAGGGTGGGGGCAAAAATTCGATGTTAGAGTTGGAATTTCTAAAGTTGGGATAATGGGTTTGGTTGATGTTTTCTTTGGTGTGATAAGTCTCGGTTCTGGTATTGAATTTTGTTAAATTTATGTGTTTTTCGTTTCCCTGCCAGGTACATGGCAGTGCTGCAGATGCAGGACAATGGCATCCTTGTTAGAGAATGACCGGTTATTATATCAGTTACAGTTATAGGACATTCACGATTCAGAAGATTTTGGTGTGATAAGTTTGGTTGGTTTTTTGTATATGATGTCTTTGAGTGATGATTTTTTATTTCTAAGCTTGGTGTGATAAGTCTGGGGGTACACTTACGGGAGTGGGTTTCCACTGAAGATGGATCTTGAAAGGCAAATCCTTTCTCGGTATGTGATTCTTCTTTTTTCTTTTTTGTCGAATTTTGACTTGTGTTTGTGAATTGTTGTAATAGGTTCTTCTTATTTTTTTATGATTGAGATCAAATGTATATTTTTACCTACACAAGTACAAGATTTTTTTTCTTCATCCATATGCTTATGTCCATCCAGATAGAGAGAAGCAACAATTGCTGAGGCTCAAGCATTAGGGGCAGTAGTTCACTCTCAAGGTCCTTTGTTTGGAGGTGTTCAAAGAAATGTGAAGTCATCAAGTGACAATATCCTTGTTTGTTGGAGGTCTCTGGATAGTTTGGTATTTCTTTGTATATCTCATCGTTTTGTTGTTAGCTTTAATTTAGTGTACAATTGTAATGTTTGAATCTATGATTTTTAATTTAATTGTTATATTATAGTAAATGTGTAATTTTGTTTATAAATATTATATAATACATTTATTAAACAATATTTTATATATTTTTTTTTATTTTTAGAAATTTTTTTGTAACGGGCATTAGCCGTGGCCAATTTGTAATCCACAACGGTTATAGTGCACGTGGTGTTAGATCTTAATCTACAACGAACACAATTTGTGGTTATATTACAATTGACAACGGGCATAACTCGTGGTAGAATCTGTGACTTTCTATCACATCCAGATTACTAACGGGCACAATGTCCGTGGTGGATTGCAATCTACCACGGACATCGACCGTGATAGATGAGCTTTTTTCTACTAGTGCCTACTGCCAACAATCTCTCTTGATCAGTGATCTGTAAATAAAAAAAGGCTAAGACCCTCTTTTAAATCCTTAAAGAGACTTACGGTATGAGCTTCCCCTCCCCCCAAACTTTTTCAAGAGAAAAAAAAAATCAATATCCTATGGTGTGGCCCCATACATCATTTAACTTCAACAAGGTCCTATAATATAATATAAGGAAAACTAATGAAAAGGGTTTGAAAACTTTGAATTTTAACGATAAGGACAAAATAAAGGGTAAAGTGAATAGTACCAGGTTTGACTTTTTAGTGTAAAAATATGGTTTTTCGTTAAAGTGAACAGTACCGCGGGCTTTTCGTTAAAACTCCCTATAATATATACCTACACCCACTAAACAAGCAAATATTCACCTACTTTAAGTTCCTCTTTTCTGTACAGAAGTTCATTAATTTCATGATTACCAAAAACGTTCATTAATTTCATTCAATCTGCAGCTGAACAAGTTGAGTTAATATATTCATAGTGTGAGGATAGCTTAAGTTAATATATATTCACACAAGAAATGGACCGTTGGAACATGGAAAATGCCAACAAAAGAAAATTAATTTAACTTGTTAGCGAGAAGACAATGCTACTATTAAAAATATGGACAGCCTGGATCCAATACAAGTCTGAAAATAAAATGCTAACCATCATAATATTATTGAATTCTTTTTTATACATTTATTTATTTTGTGTATTTGTATTTTTTGTTAAGGAGATCAAGCATCGCTGTCCATGTAGTCTCTCAATTTCTTTCTTCAAACCAGTCTGGCTTTTCTGGAATACACTTCTGCCGGCACATGTTGGCTTAATTTTATTCCCTTTTTTTTTTTTGCTAATCAGGGTTATTATATAGCTTAATCACCTCATGGATGAGCATAATTACTTGCTTGGCAATATGCATGAGGACAATGATGTAGCCATTTTATCTGCTTTAAGTTCTAATCAAAATTATCTTTTGACATCCCATTTGTTCAAACTTAGTGACCCATAGGCCATATAGGAAGCCGAAGTCCTTAATTATATCCAAATCTGTGTGATTAACCAGATTAATCTATGGAAAATTATGTATCAACTAATTCAATCTTTTCTGTCTCTTACTAATTTATTCACCCCCCATCGCTTTCGTGTTTCAACCAATATGGTTCAATTACAGCTTCAATGCAATCATTGCTCATTTTAGGAACTTAAACATGCATTTGAGAGTTGACCCTCTTGGCAATGTTGTTGTTAACTCCGGTGTGTGGTGACCACTAGGTGATTTACCTTTTATCAAGAGAATGACTTACCTACATTTTTAGTATGTAATGGCGACACTTTAGACCGATAACACGATGCTGTTTATTTTAACTCATCTAACATTACATTATTAACTCGAATGCCACATATGTGTTTCTAGCTACGCATATGCAAGGCATGAGAAGAACTTTCATATAACGAAGATGTCACTATGATGGTATATTAAGTTAACCCAATACTATTGTGTGTGAAATTTAAAATGCATGACAATGCTAAATAGACTAAACATACTGCCACAATTCATCTCTATTTTAAGTAAATTTCTCTCTAAAATGAATCGGTTATTACATGTGGGAGCATGAGTGGCTGATATTACCATAATTCTTTTTCCAGGGTAAAGTAAGAACTAATCTAGTGCCTTAATAGGGGCGGAGCTATAAAGTGACCGGGATGATCGTAGGCCTATCCTGACATTTTTTTCACGCAGAAAAGTTGTGTTATGCTTATGAATTTCAAGGTATTTTATAGGCTCAGGGCCTCAATCGGACCTTTTTACTTTAATTTCTTTCATCAAGTTTGATATGAGGTTGGTGGCTCCTAGGGGTGGGTTCAAAAAACCGAAAACCGAAAAAAACCGAAAACCGAACCGAACCGAAACCGAAAAAACCGAACCGAACCGAATTCTTTTGGTTCGGTTTGGTTTTAGTGGTCTAGAAACCGAACCGAACCGAACCGAACCGAATTAATTAAATTAATATCTTTTAATTTTATTTATTTAATTATTTGTTTTGGGTATCATTTTTTAAACCCAATTTGTAAGCCTAATGCTCTCATTGTACATACTATCATGATAAAATAATTCATCTCACGTCCACCAATCTATACTAGCTCTTTGTATTATTCATAGTTAAGAGTTGAGGAAAATGGTAGAAAATTTTACTTTTCTAAAAAAAAATCTATTTACAGTTAAACTTTAAACCCAAAATATTATATAAAAAAAAACCTTTATGTTATAATTCTAGTTGAACTTTAAATGTTTACTTTCATTGTCTTTGATTCTAGTTGGAATATTTATGTTATGATTGTGTTGGAGATGTTAAAATTTAAGATTTCAATTTTTTGAAAAAAAACCGAAACCGAAACCGAACCGGAAAAAAACCGAACCGAAAAAAAAATGAACCGAACCGAACCGAACAGAAATTTCGGTTCGGTTTCGGTTTTGGCAAAAAACCGAACCGATTAGAACCGAACCCACCCCTAGTGGCTCCTATAGAGTTCAGGTAATCCGTTGCTTGTGAGCTTTGAGAAGGACTTTGGTCTGGGGAACAGTGTAGGGAGAAAGGAAGAAAGTCAGAGAGTCTTGGGGTTTAAGTTTAAGGAAGAGGATGATGAATACGACACCTTACCGGACTTAGAAGATGTTAGTCGGTTGCTCACCATACGGCAGAGTAATTCTTGTAAAATCAGGAGAGCGTTCCAGATTGAAACATTTGGACCTCTCCTAGGTTAAAATTCTAGCTCCACCACTAATAATATATAATCTCATAAACTTACAATTATATAAATGCAACTATCATCCCAAGGACCCACCACTACATCATATGCCCTCATCCCTACCTAAACCAAGCTGGCACCACTTTGAGGGACCATATACACCACAATACAGCACTACAAGTCTACAACACTACATGCTCATCACATATAACCACACATCTCCTCCTTCTTTTCATTCCCCTTCTTTGCCCTTAAACCCACCTTCAATTCTCCTCTACACATTTCACAATGCAGAAACCACCAGCCCTCACCGCCACCCTAGCCCTCTCTGCCCTCTTCCTCTTCCTCCTATCCTCGACGTCCCAAGCGCACAACATTACGCGCATACTCGACCAGCACCCCTCCCTTTCCACCTTCAACCACTACCTCAGCCTCACCCACCTCGCCACCGAGATCAACCGCCGTCAGACCATCACTGTCCTCGCCCTCGACAATGCCGCCATGTCATCCCTCATTTCCAAAGGACTCTCGGTATACACCATTAAAAATGTGCTCTCCCTCCATGTCCTTGTTGATTACTTTGGCGCAAAGAAACTTCACCAGCTCACCCATGGCACCACCTTGGCTAGCAGCATGTTCCAAGCCACCGGGGTAGCGGCCGGGACCTCTGGGTACGTGAACATAACCAACCTCAAGGGCGGTAAAGTCGGGTTCGGAGCTGAAGACAATGGTGGGACACTCAATTCCTTCTATGTGAAGTCTGTGCTGGAGATGCCATACAACATCTCTGTCTTGCAAATCAGTCAGGTATGCATATTTTAACTGAAATTTTGATATAATTATCCAAATTAACGATATAATCCTAATGTTATGATAATTAGCAAAGGAAAACTAAGGTCAAAGAAAAGTATCAATTTTATTTTTTATATATGGGTTAATGTGTGATTTTTATTAATTAGGATGTTATATAAGTCTTTTTGATCAATAATTTAATTTGATAGTCTACTAAGATAATGTGTTAAGCCTCGTTTGGGTCTGCTTTTAAATTGATTGAAAATGTTTTTTTTCTTTCGAAAATATGCTTTTAAAATCAATCTTAATTAATGTCTGATGGTAAAGGCTAGACAATAAGATTGTTTTTCATATTTAAAAAATAATAATAATTCAACCATTTCTTGAAATTTATATTCTTATTTGATAAGAAGAAATACAAAATTCAAAATAATACACATTTAATTTTGTCCACTGGACATGTACAGCTAGTGCCCATAAATAAAAATATAGAATTAGTCCAAATTATTGCCAAGTTGCCATGTTACTCCACCGACAAAAATCAGATTTTGATGAAAGGAATAGAGAAAATGTGTCCCTTGAAAATTAGAATATTTGGTGTTTTTTTTTTTTTTTTTTTCAACTTGTAGTTCATTAATGTCTATTTGTTTCTATACACGGTCATATATGATCGACTTAATTTTACGTGCATTGAGAAAAAGATTGAAACAAATTGTTTTAGTTAGTGGTTAAGATATTTACGAAATTGTAGATATTTTTTATCAAAATAATTTAAAAATTAAGGATTGATATTGAAATGTGTGAAATGTAAACTTCACTCTATACCGGTGAGATATAAACAAATCAATGAATATCGATTATATTTACCGATTCACTATAGAAATTTTGCCATAACTTATTGTAGATTTTGAACTTTTGATTTTTTTTTTTTTAGAAACTTTTGTCTAATTTCGATTATATCTGAATAAGTTAATATACTTACCCATTGCAAATTTTCATAATTCCGTTAAAGACAATCGATATCCATATCGATATATCCATATTTTCATAAATTTGTATATCTATATTGATATTTTAAACTCTTCTTTTGACTCTAAATTTTATAGAAGAAAAAAATTAGTTAAAATAAAAGTGGATAGAAAAAAATCGGTTGACAATATATATAACATGAAACGTCCAGGCATTAACTTCTGCTGAGGCCGAGGCGCCAACTGCCGGACCAAGCCAGCTGAATCTAACGGCCATCATCTCAAAAAAAGGCTGCAAAGCCTTCGCCGACTTGCTCATCGCTACCGGAGCCGACTCCACCTTCGAGACCAACATCGACGGCGGCTTGACGGTCTTCTGCCCGACGGACTCCGTCGTCAACGCCTTCCTCCCCAAGTATAAAAATCTAACGGCGTCCCAGAAGGTGTCGCTGCTGCTCTACCACGGTGTCCCCGTCTACCAGTCCCTCCAGGATCTCAAGTCCAACAACGGCCTCGTCAACACTCTCGCCACTGACAAGGCGAAGAAGTTCGATTTCACAGTTCAGAACGACGGCGAGGTCGTAAGTTTGGAGACGCAGGTGGTGACGGCGAAGATCACGGGGACGGTGATCGATCAGGAGCCATTGGTGGTTTATAAGGTGAACAAGGTTTTGCAGCCGACGGAACTGTTTAAGGCGACTGTGGCTCCCGCGCCGAAGGAGGTGGCGGCGGGGCCGGCTGATGCGCCGTCGGATGATACGCCTGCGGATCAGACGGCTGATAGTGAGAAGAATGGAGTTGCGGAATTGGACGGTGGGAGATTGGTCGCGGTTATTTTTAGTTTTTCTGTTGGGGTTTTGCTTATGTGATTGGTTTGAGAAGGGTATTGTTTTGTGGGAAAATTGAATTTTGTTTTTTGTTTAATTTAATCCAGTGAATAATGAATTGTAAAGATGTATTGTGTTATTACAATTATTTTGCATGTTATACCATTTAAATACAAAAAGAATATTGTTGTGAAGAGTAATTAAGGTGTATAATGAAGAAATTCTTGTATTAAAGATATTGTACCGGTAGTGTAGATGCAAATTTCTTACAAGGTTAGATTGGCGAAATCACACTTGCAAAATAATAAACTCTGTTAGCTTAATTGGCGAACACATAAAAAGGGGGTGAGGGTGTCCGCTAAAGGGCCTACTGATGCCTAAATCAAAATAATATAGTTTGAGAGAAAACAAATAGAGAAAATTATGAGTAATAAGTGACAAGTACTGATTTTCATGTTTGACTTGGCTATTTATAGAACTTCAAGTTCTAAGGCTGCACAAGTGCATGCGCATTTTTCAGTGTTTGGAGCTCCTAAAGCATGCAGCGTGCATTTGGTCACACATTTATTGACTCTAAAAATTAGGGGTGGGCACTTGGAACAGAAAACCGAAACCGAAACACGAATCAAATCGAACCGCACCGAACGGTTTGGTTTTGCGGTTTTGAAACGATTTCGGTTTCAAAACCGAACCGCGGCAAAGAAAACGGTTTGGTTGCGGTTTTGGGTTTTCAAAACCACACCGAAATTGAAACCGAAACCGAAACCGCACCATTTATTTTTTTTGTTGTACTAATGCCATAAGGCATTTGACATTGAACTTTGTATGAAACTTTGAAGTTTGAACGTTAGTTGTATTATGACAAACTTAACTTTTCGATTGGGTTGTAGTAAAGTATTGTGATTGGTGATCAAGTTGAATTTTAGATGTGAATCTGTGATGCGTTTTTGTGCAGTTTTTTGGTGCAGTTTTGTGCAGTTTTTGCTGCAGTTTAGCTGCTGTTTTTTGTGCCAGTTTTTTGCTGCAGTTTTGGTGCAGTTTTTGGTGTTGTTTTACTGCTGTTTTTATGCAGTTTGGCTGCATTTTTTTGGTAGTTTTGCCTCTGTTTTTTGCTGCAGTTTTACTGCATTGTTGTTGCTGTTTTTGGTGCAATTTTGCTGCATATTTATTAATTAATATACAAGGAAAATAAGATCGTCTTATGCATAAATATGTGTATATTTTAAAATGTACATTTTTTTCTCAAAAACCAAAACCCAACCGAAACCGTTTGAAACCGCACCGAACAGAACCAAACGGTTTGGTTTTATTTCGGTTTTGGCTTCAAAACCGCACCGCACCGCACCACAAACACTACTGGTCAGTTTATTTTTCAATTCCAGCGGAAGAGAAAGGGAGTTTTCATGCAACCATGCTCATTGCTCATGTACGAAGGGCCTTGCTAGCTACCATCAGGATTGGAACTCCGTCCCATCGCGAATGGTTTGGAAGACATGGAAAGAGAGCTAAAACAAAGGAAGATTGAAACTAAAGAACGACTCTCCCTTCTCCCTCGTTTGCTGCAGCTTCTCTTTGTTATAAGAGGTGAAAGTCCAAGTCCAGCAATTATTTGACAGCTACAACTTGCTTGTAGTTGTAGCAGGCGAATGTTTTCCTCTTCTATTTTGTTTTGTTTTTTTTTTTTTTTGTTACTTCCATCACTTCTTGTCTTCACACATGGATGAACTTCTCTTTCTTTTATAATTTAGTAAAAAATGACTGCATGTTATTACTGCCTCTTGTTGCTCTTCCTCCCTTCATAGAAACTAGAAGTCCAACTTATGCATTTATTGGGCAGCTGCTACAGTTTCCTTAGAACATGTCAATGTTTCGAGCACACAGAATGATACAATGCATAGATTATCATCAAATTTGGATATGTTACACTATACACAATTTGGAGAAATTTTCATGAAGTTGTTTGTAGTTGATCACTTTAAGTTGACGTTTTGAGCCTTACAATCTGATTGAAGATTATGCGAATCTGAACATCTGTCGGTGTGGGATGAACTGGGAATGCTCCAGAGATTACATTAGCACCAATTTTGGATATATTTGAGTAGAAACAGTTTAAAACAACTTTTATGAAGAAGAATCTATATCCAAGCAGCCTACATTGATGGTATGAGAACTGGGATTTGACGGATGTACCAATAATCATGTACATACAGTGAAATTTATGACATCACATTTGGCCTCACATATATCTACAAAATCCGAAACATAATCGCATTTTACTAACAAACTCGTAGCTTAAATAATAAAGAAAATTGGGTAAATTACATAAAACTACTTCAACTATTGGACCAGTCACTGTTTTATACCTCATCTTTAAAAAATGTTAATGTCATACCTCATCTTACGATTTGTTACAATTTCATACCTTCCATCAATTTGTCTGTTAATTCTTTCGTTAAATAGTGATGTGGCTTAAAAAAACTAATAAAATATTTAAAAATTAATTAAATATTAAAAACTAAAAAACTAAAATCATTTATTATTATTATTTTTACATGGGGACCCACCCCCACTAACCTACCCGTATTCTCCTTCCTCCCCCACTTCTCTCTCTCGCCAAGCCCAGAACCCTCTACCCACCTCGGTTTTTTCATCCGCCATCCCTTCCCGTATTCTTTCTCCCTTCTCCCTTTCTCCCTTTCACGTTGCAATAGAAGCCTCCTCGGCCCCGAACCCAGATCCCACCTACTCTCGTCTTCCCTCAACCTACCCCCCAAACTAATCAAATCAAATCAAATCCCAAATTTTCTTGAAAAATCCTTCACTGCAAACCCAAGAACCATCATAAACATTTATTTTCCTAGGAACCAAACAGCTCCCAGAGAAATTTTTTGATTCAGATTAAGGGTTGCTTTCCTCAAATTTTCTTTTCTGGCTTTGATGGGTCTGTGGGTAGGGACTGATTCAAAAGAATGGTGGTGAAGATGATGAAGTGGCGACCATGGCTGCCTCTGACGATGAAGAAGTACGAGGTGAGGAGGCTGGAGGGTTGGGATCTAGTGAAGGAGGGTGCAGACGGGGCCGGTCCACAGGACAAAGAAAAAGAGGACAAGTGGATGGCGGAGAATAAGTGGAAGGGATCCAAGGTCAAGGTCGGGGCCGAAGATTAGGTGGAAGGGATCAGAGGGGATGGCGGATGAAAAAACCCAGATGGGTTAGGGGGTTCTGGGCACAGCGAGAGAGAAAAGTGAGGGTGGAAGGACAAACAAACTAACGGAATGTACGAAATTGTAACAAATTCGTAAGATGAGGTATGACATTGACATTTTTTAAAGATGAAGTATGAAACTGTGACTAGCCCAATAATTGTGGTAGTTTTATGTAATTTACCCAATAAAATTTACACATACTCATGAGTCTATAGATTATTTCAAAAGAAAAACAAAACCAAAAAACCAAAAACAAAAATTACATTACCATAGAAAAGAAGAAAAACGAAATACAACCTAATTTCCACAAACACAAAGTCATGTCCATGTCTTATTACAAACAAACATAGATACCCAAACTCCATTTTTTACATGACATCAACATCATTACTCATACATCCCATGTCTATTTCCCAATCATTTACCATTTTCCAAATAAGGAGTGAAGAAATGAATATCACCAAGTCGATCATTAGTTGGTGAATTCCCACCATACACCAAAAGGCCTTCTTTCCCCTCCCACTCCCCACGGGCGAACGCACACCAACCGCGAGGCCCGGGATGATGGCCCGAGCTCAAGCCATCATCCCACCTCTCCCACAACAATGTTTCAGTGTCCAATGCATAAACCTCAGCAGCAAATTTCCCAGCACCCAAGTGGCCCAAGTCACTTGGGTCCACTTCACCACCGTATATGATTATGTATTTACCAATTGCTACTGTAGAAAATACGCTCCGAGCCGTTGGTTTCTCGCCGCTTGTCTCAACTTGGGCCCACTTACGCTGGGCTGGATCAAAGATGTGTACATCATCCACTTCCTCTCCAGCAAATCCATACACAACCCATATTTTCCCTTTGACCTCTAGCAGGCCCGGCCCACCCCTCCCCTTCAAACTGTCACCCGGATTTGGGTATTGTATCCACTTTTGATCAACGACATTGTAGGCCCATAGATCATTGAGGCGGCCGGCGACACCACATCCACCGAATATGTATACATGGCGGTCATCGGACGTGACTGAGTGGTAACTCCGGTGAGGGGGCCCGGTGTCCCCACTTGAAATTAGAGTCCACTTGTTTGTGGATGTGTCAAAGGAATAGAGCTCATTGAGTTCATTGTGTTCATGATCCCTACCTCCAAATACATAAATAGTTTCTGCAACAGCTACCAATGTCACACCAACACGTGGCGGTGGGACATCCCCGGTTCCTTCGATCACAGACCACGTCAACTCGTTGAGGTCAAACACGTGGAGCTTGTTGTCGACCGGGACACGTGGCGTGAATTCGCCTCCGAAAACATAGGCCTTCTGTCCTACTAGGGTAATGGCATGTGAGCTTCTTGCTCCAGGACCAGTCCCCTTTTGATCAAGCTGACACAGTGATAAAGATTTACAAATGGATACAAGTAAGATAACTTTGTAATGAATAAACTATTTGTTTCATATTTTCAAACTCCATTTTTCAAATGTTTTTATGAAGGAAAAAATTGGACAAATGCCGAAGAAACTTTCAGTAGGTTCAGATGGATGTAACCAAGTAACTGGAAACAAAGAAATAACATATTAAAGTTGTGGGGAAATGGAAGTCATGCTAGCATCAGAGTCACATGTTGCAACAAACAATATAGCAATCGAGATCACACTACACGTTATAATCTAACGATGTATAAGAGATATGAGTGCGATATTCACATGGGTGTTCAAACTTTTCTTATGTTTTTTTTGTGAATCTAAACATGTTCAGATTCTGCTTTAAACGCTCTTTGGGTCATCTAAAGTGGGTGACTGCAGGATAATAAGTTAGGATTAAGATAGGTCAAGAGTTTGAGTCTCTTCCAACGTAACCAAAAAGAGAGCATATCTACTTAAAAAAGCCACAAACGTCTAACTCAATCTGTAATTCAGATTATAGTTGTAACCTCTACATCAAATCATGGAGATTTTCAAGTGTTTTCATTGATTTTAAGGAAGATGGGCAAATCCAATGCAAGCTGAACATGTAAAAAAGATCCAATCTTTAACCAAACAATCAAAACCCTAAACCCTAACAAAATTACGAAGGAGAAGAGAGAAATAAAATTAAAAAAATTTAAATATAAATGCACCACACAGAGATTGGATAAGCATTTGATGATGAAATATTGTACAACTGGAATTAGGGTTTCATCAAATTATGAGTAATTAATCCTTGAAATTAAGCTGATGATCTAAATTAAACAGAAGTTGAAAGGAAATTAGTGAAAGGGAACAGACCTTGATCCATTTGCCTTGCACCACAGACATGGCTGGAGAACTCTCAGTCACTGTGGAAACTCAGTTTGGTGGGTTTCTCAAATGCTTGGAGATCTGTTGGAACATACTCTACTTGGTGCACACATACATATAAATACATATACATTCACACGCGCGCACATACATATATATAATATATATATATATATATATATTATTTATCGTGACAATTTTTGTCGTTTCCAATGTCTTGTGCTCTAGTTAGGTTAAGTTGCATTTCTTGCCCTCGTATTTTGATTCAATTTCCAATTTGGTTCATATTACTTTAATATTCACGGTTTTAGCTCTGTAGTTTGTTGCAGTTTCCAATCGAGTCCAAATATTAAATTATGTTGAATTTGAACATTAGATTCGAAGCTTTAAATAATGTACAACTACCATATGTGAGGGCATTTTGTTCTCTCCACATTTGCAATCGACTCAAACCTTAATCATTTCGTTCTGTTTTTTTCTCAACAATTTTAGACTTGTAGGACTTAATTGCTAACAAAACAAAACAACAGGATTCAAATTCCGAAAACTAAAGGGATGGGGATCAAATTGGAAAATGGCTCCAGTTAGAGGACTAAAAATGTGATTTGACCTTGAGACTGAGGCATGGGATGTACCTTCTCATATTATATTTTAAGGTAGTGGATTTGGATGAAAGATCTGTTTTTTGTTGTTGGAAAAGAATCAATTAATCAAACTACCTCGTATATTTAAATATTTTGTGAAATCAAATCTAACCTCCCCTAGAAGGACTTGTTATTTTCTTTCAACTTTTCTAGGGCAGTTTTATTTGTTTTTATTTATGACATCAATGTATTTTTTATTTTTTATTTTTTTTTTGAGCAAAGGAGAACTTTTTATACATTCCAAACACAAGTATAAAGAAGGCCCAAAACAACACAAATATACAACAAAAACATGCCTAAAACACAACAAAAACATAAAAAAGCCCAGCAAGGCCCACAAAACAAAAGCTTCCTCCGAAGCTTCCACAGCCATCGATCCCCTCGGAGACGAAACCTACAGCCGAAGCCCAACCGCCGTCCAGGAGCGCTTCCACAGACCACCTCCAACCCACCAGAGCACAGCCACAAAGTTTTTGAAGGAATAATCGGCAACGGAGCCGATTAACGGAAGGAAGTTCGTGAAAACCCACGAACAACACTGTCGGAATCGAGAAACAACTCGGAACCGCCAGACAGAGTGGAGAAAGTGGTGGTGGTGGAACCACCCGAGCCTGCGAAGACCCCAGAGCTCGACACACAATCTCCCAAATAAACTTGGATGGCGGGCGGATCAAGGGTGAACCGAGAAGAGGGGTACCTGCATGAGCAAAGAACCAGGGAGGGGCAGAGAGAAAATTGGGGATCGAGAACAGTAGAGGCAGGGAGAGGAGAAGGAGAAGAGAAAAGAAACAACCCGGCAACCAACCCCGGCCAAAGCCAGGGCCGGTGCCACCGGAAAAGCCCAAAATCAGAAGCTCACAAACAGTGAGAAAAAAACTCTCAGAACCGAGAGAAAGACCTCTCACCAAGGAGAGAAGTTTATGGGATGCAAATGGATTTTAGAGAACCATGACATCAATGTATTTTAGAACCATTGGAGGTAGGAGCTTAAGGTTGTATTTTCCAAATAAGAATGAATATATATATATATATAAACAGTAATTTTTATGTCTACTTGTTGAACTATATGACATGTTATTTAATTTATGTTACCAAACTTTGACTTTGGAGAGATTTTTTAGTGTGCCTAGAACACAGGCACACACGTTATATGTCAGTATATGAGTAGAGGGACATTTGAAAAGAAAAAAAAGTAACATTAGAGAGACTAAACTCTATCTCTAATAACAAATAAGCACGTTAATCAACACTAATAATTAAATATCAACTTTCATATTATTCAGTTTACAAAATTTAGTCTACAAATTTGTTTCACTAGCATTACTCGGAAAAGAAAAAAAACGTCTCTCCCCTTGTACATAATATCATATGAGTTTTTAAATCTCCAAACTTTGGAGTTCGCACATCTGGTAGGTCAAAAGAGGAGAGGTGATAGTGATTGGCCTAGAGGCAAAAGCATGGTGTCCCTATTATCTCACAGGAAGCGAGTGATGAACCTGTTTGCAAGTGCATTTAAACTTAGTTAAAAACGCTTTATAAACCAATACTCATTAACAACATTATAAGTTATAAAAGTATCTCTAATGGGAGTCTCTATTTAGGGACTCTCACTATCATCTTTGATGACTCATTTAGGAGCTTTAGAGGAATATTCAAGTCCCTAAAATAATATTGTCTACAATGAAAATTCCTTATAGTATAATCCCTAAATAAAGGGAACCGGATCCCCTCCTGAGCATGGGGATCGGAGCTTGATGAGCAGCCCATTTGGGCATTTGAAATTTGATTCAACGATTACAAACAAAGAGTCCCTCTAAAAGTTATAATAATTACAGCCGTTAGATCAAATTTCAAAAGCCCAGGTGGGCTGCTCAGTAGGCTCTGGTCCCTATGCTCAGGAGGGGATCCGGTTTCTAAATATCTTTCATACCTCATCTTATGAATTTATTACAATTTCATACATTCCGTCAGTTGTCTGTCAATTCTTCTGTTAAATAGTGACTTGGTTTGAGACGAGATCTATTTTTTTATTAAAAAATTAATAAAAAATAAAAAAATTAATTGAATATTAAAAACTTAAAAAAAAAATCATTTAATATTTTTCTACATGGGACCCACCCCTTATCCCCCTCACCCTTCTTCCCCGCTCTCGTCTTCCCCCAACCCAAAACCAGAACCACCACAAACCCAGATCCCACCCGCGCCAACAACCCTCCCCGACCACCCATCAATGGCGGAGCCGCTTCTCGTTTTCATTATCCTCCTCTCACTCTTCTCTATCTCATCCGCCCTCCCCACGACTCCCTCTGCAATTCTCCCCTGTAGCCCAACCACTAAACCACCGCCAAAGCCTCCAACCAGATGTAAACAATTTAAACCTCCTTCCTTCTCCTCATCCATCTCCACCTCCGTCCCATAGAGACCTTCTACGACGGCATCCTCAGCTGCATCATCGTAGGGGAAGCGAGACCGTGGTGAGCACCGACCCATTTGGCCAAATTATGCTTGCTGACGTTGGCGATGGAGAAGATGACTCCTGGTCCTCGGGGATGGAAACGTTGGTAGGCGAGGATGGAGCCTGCACGCACGACTCGGTCGAGTTGCTTCGTCGCCAGCGGAGCGGATCGAAGATTTCGAGGTAGACTTGATCCAGCTCGCGAAATAGATGATATCTTCTTTGGGGTCGTCTGCAAAGATGTCGTTAACTGGGTAAATAGGCATCGTCGAAAAATAAACCTCTTCAGGGATTGCGATAAATCTGAGGTGATTGTCGGATAGGAGTGGCGGTGGTGAGCCCAACATTGGACGTGGGTAATTGGCGGGTGTGACGGTCCGAGGACTGTCATTTGTGGTTTTGATTATGAAGTAAGGAGGAGGAAGGGGGAAGAGACGAATGGAGTATGGCGCGGGTGGGATCTGGGTTTGGGGTGGTTCTGGTTTTGGGTTGGGGGAAGACGAGAGCGGGGAAGAATGGTGAGGGGATAAGGGGTCGGTCCCCCATGCAAAAAATAAATAAATGATTTTATTTTTTTAATATTTTTTTAATTTTTTAATAGAGAGTGAGCTTCGTCTTAAGCCACGTTGCTATTTAACGAAAGAATTGATAGACAAACTGACAGAAGGTATGGAATTGTGACAAATTCGTAAGATGAGGTATGAGTGACATTGAAATGTTTTAAAGATAGGGTATGAAACTGTGACTGGCCTAATAGTTGAAGTAGTTTTATATAATTTACATAAATAAATATGGAGTCCACTATTTGAGCCCTTATATGTAGTCCTCATATTTGAGAAGTTTTTTGAGATATCCGGCGAGTCCCTATGTATTGAGATATTTAAGGACTTCAATTCCGGCCCATTGGAAGTCATTTGTCTCTATATTTAGAGACTATACGGTTGTAGGGACTTCATTTAGGATATCCATTGGAGATGCTCTAAAAGCACTTGGAGAAACACCTTGATCTCCACTTTAGGTTTGTATTAAATTTTTGGCTTAAATGTCAAAATGGTCCTTGTGTTTAACTACTTAGTCAATATAATTCCCGTGTTCTAGCCGATTCAGTCCTCATGTTTTACATCATTAGCCAATGTAATTCATTCCGCTATTTTAGTGTTAAAAATCCATTTCACAACATTAAAACTTTTAATTATTTAAAGAAATAGACTCCAATTAAAAAATGATAACATTTTTGCCAAAAATAAATAAAAGTTCATATATGAAACTATCCAAAAAGCATCATACCCATCATGGGTACCGGGTAAGGGAAATCAGGGAAGTGGTGCGGATTGATGCTATGAAGGTGGCACGGATGGGGGAGGGTGATCGCATTTTCATCTCTATCTGTTTCCCGCCCTAGAGAGTGGGTATCAACTGCTTTAGCATACGAGTCAGGCGCATTCAGTCCTGCTCTCACAGGGAACCGTTGGGTGAAGATTTACGAGAGGGCGAGTTAGTGGTTGCTAGGATAATTCACAGTGATTGGGGTGTTGCCTTGGGTGTGTTCGATGGTGTTGCTAGAAAGGACTACATTGATCATAAGCACTTTTCCTTCCTACAGAAGCGCTTTTTCAGAAATCTGTTTTATTAGAAGCACGTCGAATCAGTAATGTAAGTTGTAAACTTGCAAATGGATCTCTATTATTCATCAAAGGCAAGATACAAGAAAAACAACTTGTATATTTTATATTGAAGCAAATAGCAAATGTAACATACAGTGTTGAGAACTCAAATCAAATGGCAAGTTCCTGAACTACAGTCCCAAGAGTAATACAGCTTGCAGTAAAAAAAAAATAAAAATATGAACGTATATATATCCAATCTGTGACTTAGAACACAAGTTAATTATTTAGCATATCATTACATAACGCAAAGTAAATGACACCAATCTATACAGGAACCAATATTCAGATAGCTAGGAATCCACAGTAACTGCTGTTACAACTATATATGTTATTGGAGTATAGGTCAAGGTTTCTACTGCGGATCACCGGTAGCCTGTAGGTTTTCCATATCCCGCTTGTTATAGTACAAGTAGCTTCTTTTTCCAGAGGATGTAGTTGTACTCAGCGCAGTAAAACCGGCATAGTCCTTGTCTGATTTTGCCAAGCATATTTCTGCTACATAGTCAAAGAGTTTGTTTTTCTTAACAAAGGGTTGAGCTGCATAGTCCCCAACTGGCATCCACTGAAAACAATCCCCAGAAAGTAACACATTAGAATAGCTTCGAATCATGTTAATGATACCTTGTAACACTTGGAAGATATTATCACATTACCACCGAATAGTTCAAAGAAGATTAACGATTATACTCAATGATAGATTTTTGTGCCCCAGGAAATTACCTGGGCTGCCTCAATCTCCAAGTTCTGCTTTTGGATGTCGAAGGATTTTGGGGTCAGCATGCAAACAAAGAACAAATCTGACTTTCGAAAAAATGACTTGTGGCTTTGCCTGTAGAGAGATGGAGAGGATATAAAGAGGGCTTTCTATGCATAATAGTAACCTGATGCATGGCTTGTATAAATTCATACTACACTTGTTTAATTGGATGGCAAGTTTCTTACCTAAATGCTAAAACCTCCACGAACTCTGTATCAATCTGTAAAATAAAAACAGACGGTGTTTGATTTACATTAAGTTTGATAGCTTATGCATGATCGATACTATATTCAATCAGTTATATACTTACTCCTGTCTCTTCTTTGACCTCTCTAACTGCAGCTTTACAAATATCCTCACCCTGTCGATGGATAAATTTTTGAATCCATGAGGATAACGTAATTGTAAATTATTAAGAATTTGCTATAGTTGTGCTGGTGTTTTTACTCACCTCATTAACAGCCCCAGTTGGCAACTTCCATACACCTGTATTTCTGAATCTGCCACTGATCTCCTGAACCACAAGTATCTACCAGAGCGAACAATTTTAGTAGGCAAAGATAGAATGCGGCAATGCAAACATAATGTCGTTGGAAGAGGTTTCAACAGTAAGAAACTTAGAATTACTTAGAATGATGCCAACGTGAACTATAAGTGCTTTATCAGAAACATGACAGCCAATCCTATTTTCCGATTTAGAACTTTTAAATTGTCTATGCAAACATGAAAGGAATATGCATCTTGCATGTATATTAAAAGAAATTTTCCTTTTAAGTTTTAGATTACGATGGATATCAGTACTCTCTCTGTGTGGTTATCTGATCTAAAAGCTAACAACCACCGCAGGAAAGTATATAAAAGGACCAAGTTACCGTTTGATAATCTCTTTTAAATAGCAGGTTTCAGATCGAGTGAACAATTTTAGAAACTGTTCACTATTTTCTCGTTAAACAGAAGATGAAAGGAAAATGTTAAAAGTTTGAACTTTAATTTTTACATGTCATATATTGTTAAGAACACTAGGGAAACTAGATTCATGTGAGAAGGAATACCTCTCTCTTACTGTTCATGACAAAAGCGCCAATGCCTACTCGGTGTGAAGCATTTGCAGGAAGAGTGTCCTCAGTTTCGGGAATCCAACGTACAAGCATTAAATAATCCGATTCAGCATGGTGGTACCTAAATCCTTCCTGCACAAGTAACAAAAGAAGCCTGAGTGTCGTGGCCCCAGATATCAGGAACAAAACAGCTATACTTTTGCAGCCTGAATGGTGCCGAATTGCGCGATTATACTAATACCTTTTGTCATTTAAAAGAGTAAAGGATAGTTGATCAAGACAATAAGACTACTAGACAAGTTATATTCAGAACAGCTTCATAATTGATCAAAAATTCAATCTTTGAGGTGTTTCAGAAGAGATAGGCCAGTAGAATCTCTTGTACCTTAACTGCGGCATCAACAAGATTTGACCGTGCGATTGGCAATTTGATCCAAACGCCCCTCTTCCCCTACAAAATACAATAAAGTAAACAACCTTCAAATCACCAGCATCAAGTGAACACGAGACATATAGTGAGATCGAATAAAATAAAAGTAACAATTACAAACCTTTTGCCTCCAATGCGATATGGAAGCTTGAAGCAAAGAAGCAAAAACCGCAGAATCCATAGGTTCGGTCATGTCAACAACAACTCCTCCATGTAAATCCTCAGTTGCAGTGAGTAACTCAATCTGTTCGACTTTATTTTCAGGCACGGCTTGTTTTGCAACGGAGGATGAATTCGTTGAAACCGACATGGCTTGAATCAAGTGAGGAGCTTTATCTTTTGAATATGAAGAAATAAATGAAAGTCACATATCAACATTTACTTCAACCATCCACCACAAATTCATTAGAAATAAAACTCATACTTTTCAATTGTTAGAAGATAGAAAGGATGACAAAAATAAGTAGTTGCTCCAATAAATGACATTTCCATCAAACGCATTTTTTTAAATTTTTTTTTTTTTTTTAAAACAGCACTTCAACATTGCTATCATTGGAAGTGACTATGAGGAGAATTCATTAATAAAAAAGAAAAATACAAATACAATATGTCAAGAGAGACATAACACCATTTTAGGAAGAAAAAAAATGTGATAGACCACCAGAATAATGAAGTCTCACAAGACACCCTTTTAAAACAAGGCAGAACTTCATTTCTACCACACCACCATTGCACCATGCCACCACAGATTCACGAGGCATTTAGTAACAAACAACTCTTAGTTCAGTAAGATATGGTTTGACCCTTTCTCATTCTTTTTGTTTGAATCTTGTTAAAGAAAGCCGGTAAGTTGATTTTTAATCAGGAAAACTAATGAAAATAGCTTGAAAACAATGAGTTTTAACCAAAATAAAGAGTAAAGTGAATAGTACCAAGATTGACTTTTTAGTGTAAAAATGTGGTTTTTCGTTAAAGTGAACAGTACCGGGAGCTTTTCGTTAATTTTTTTTTTTAAACACAATTTTTCCACTCACATAGTTTAGATTACATAAAATATAGCTCGAATAAAAAGAATATGAAATAAAATTGAAGCCTACCTTTGTGATTGCCAAGCAAGGATGGCGAGGAAGGTGAAAGAGTTCCAAAGCAAGGCCTCTTTGTTAATGAATGATGATGGGCTGCAACAGAAGCAGCATTGTTTGCAGAAGAAAGATATGGCATAAGCTTGGTGATGGCTCTGAACCTCTGCATCAACATATTATTATTTGTGTGTGATTATGTACGTAATTAAGAATCTAAACGCGTGTTAATTAAGAATTTAAACGCGTGTTAGCAAGAGAAAGTTGATTGTTCTGTTCTCATCTCTTAAGGGAAGCGAAGCGTTTTATACTTTATGCTTTGGCTGCTCAAAAGACATGGTGAATTTTCCTTGGTGGCTGCTGCTGCAGCTTCTTTTGGGTTTGCGACTTTGAACGAGTAAAGTCTTTGCTCTTTTTGGCACGGTATTTGGTAAATCTTTGTCAATTTCCAAGAGAGAAATATGACAGTTCAGATTAGAACATGGCAAAGTGCCTGCATCTGCTCAGTGTTTTCTTGGCACTTGTGTTCACATGCAAAATGCCTGCATCTGCTCAGTGTTCTTGACACTTGTGTAATTAATGATATCCCATAGTTGTCTTCAATGTAACATAAACTAATTAGCCAACAAAAGGATATTCTACGTTAATATATATATAGACCTAGTGGGTTAAAAATGATGTGTCATCAATAAGAAATAAACACGTTAATCAATATTTAAGTAATAATTCAATTATCAACAATCACATAATTTGATTTACACAATTTAATTTAAAAATTTGGTCTTCTTAGCATTAATCTCGTATAAATATTTGCATTTTCTAGAAAAATTAGCGTACTTATATGGAGATTATCTGATAATTTGGTGTTGAAAACTTCAATGGAAATTCATCGTTGCATCTCGCAACAAGGAAACATGAGAACAGGCAAATAGTATGATTGATCAAAATACTTATTCAAATCAAAGTCAATTCTTGTGTCATGGTTTAAACATGTTTTGACACGTACCCCAGAAAAACACGTTTGGAAATACTTCGTGACTTCCATGCATGGTCAGGGATTGGTAAGAGAAACCAACTACAAGTCAACAACAAACATATTTAGGGTTATTATTCACTTGGACTAGGCCCTCACACGAAATAAAATGCCTAATTGATTTAAGGTATACTAGTCCGGGTTGGTGTGATTTGGTTTGGTTTTTCCATTAAACTGCGGTCGAACCAGTAGATAACGGTTAAGCAGCTGTTTAATTTGGTTCAATTGAGCTAAAAAAGTATAGAAACCAAATCACTATTAGGCGGTACGTGCTTAAGGCAATTAGGTTATGAACACTTCTTTTTCCTATGGCTCTAGCTCAATTATAGTACAAAGTCATAATTTAGAGTTTCGTCTTTCATTTCGCATCATCATGTCCAAAAAAAAAAAAAAAAAAAAAAACCCGGTGGCGGGGGTGGGTAACTTTGTCTGCCTAAGTTTCTTGAGAAGAAATGCTAAAAGACAAAACCCAGCATCTGCTGAGAAATTTGATGTAAGAGATTGGTATTTTCTACGCATCTTAATTTCCCATTCTATGATATCCATATGTGCATGTGACATTTTATATGGTTTCTGGTGGCTCAACCCAAATCACACACTTTTTTTATGTCCTTAATTTCTGTATAAATGTATGGCAATTTTGGACTTATAAATAAAAAGCTAACTATATGGGGCTGCCCAAGATGCTTGATATAATGCTTCTCTAATTTTCTTTATCATTGTTTATATATTTGTACTTATTGTCACTAAATAAAGATAAGAACTTATATGGAATAAGTTCACAGTAATCGTGACATCTCATTCCAATAAAACAATGACATATGTAGGCCTGGCAATTCCTGACACGACCCAATAACCCGACACGACACGACACGAAATTAACAGGTGTTCGGGTCGACACGATAACGAATCGGGTCGTTATCGGGTAACCCGATAAGCACCTGTTAAGATAACGGGTTGGTTTGGGTATACACGTGGGTAACACGAAACACGATAAGCAGAATATTAATTTTATAATTTTATAATTTTATAACCCTAAAAAAATACTATAAAAATTATATATATTAATTATACCCCTAAAAACTATAATATATATATATATATATATATTAAATTAACTATAATAATTATAATAATTATATATACTTGAATAATTATACCGCCAAAATATTAACTATAATAATATATATATATATATATATATTAAATTAACTATAATAATTATATATACTTGAATAATTATACCCCCAAAATATTAACTATAATAATTATATATATATATATATATATATATGTATTAGATTTTAAATTAAATTTTATACTCTTAAAAAATATAATAATTACGTACAAAATAAATAGATTTTTCCTTGGTGGATCATCATCATCGTCGCATTCACCATCTTAATGGACACCACCAACCTTCGAACCCAGATCCCAGAGGAACCATGTTTGCACACATATCCACTGGGTTAGGAAGAAAGAAGGCCCGTAAGTATACTAAACACACACACACACACCATTCAACTTTATGGGATACGAATTATACGAAACTAATTTCAATTATCCAACCGTCAAACTTGTTTGTATATGCTTCGAGATCGCATCAGCAAAAAATTGCAAAAAAAAAACATTCAGAGATCAAGTAACGGGACAAAACTTTTCGACGGTTATAAACGAAAAATCACGATTTAACGGTTATTTTAACTCCGATTTTGATGATATTTTACAGGTACACTCCTTGACCCTATATGAATACAATGAATGAATTCGATCTTCAATTTAAAATATTTACACTAGTGGATACCACAAATCTTATGTTATACTTAATGAAAGTATGAATAAACTCTTAAGTGTTAGTGAATCTATTGTTTTGATGAGATACGCATTCTACGACACTAGTTTCAACGATCTAACCGTTAAACTTGTTTGTATATGCTTCGAGATCGTATATGCCAAAAATTGCAAAAAACAAACATTCAGAGATCAAGTAACGGGACAAAACTTTTCGACGGTTATAAACGAAAAATCACGATCTAACGGTTATTTTAACTCCGATTTTGATGATTTTTTACAGCTACACTCTTTGACCCTATATGAATACAATGAATGAATTCGATCTTCAATTTAAAATATTTACATTAGTGGATACCACAAAATCTTATGTTATAATTAATGAAAGTATGAATAAACTCTTAAGTGTTAGTGAATCTATTGTTTTGATGAGATACGCATTCTACGAAATTATTTTCAACGATCCAACCGTCAAACTTGTTTGTATATGCTTCGAGATCGCATACGCCAAAAATTGAAAAAAACAAACATTCAGAGATCAAGTAACGGGACAAAACTTTTTGACGGTTATAAAACGAAAAATCACGATTTAACAGTTATTTTAACTCCGATTTTGATGATTTTTTACAGCTACACTCCTTGACCCTATATGAATACAATGAATGAATTTGATCTTCAATTTAAAATATTTACACTAGTGGATACCACAAAATCTTATGTTATACTTAATGAAAGTATGAATAAACTCTTAAGTGTTAGTGAATCTATTGTTTTGATGAGATACGCATTCTACAAAACTAGTTTCAGCGATCCAACCGTCAAACTTGTTTGTATATGCTTCGAGATCGCATACACCAAAAATTGCAAAAAACAAACATTCAGAGGTCAAGTAACGGGACAAAACTTTTCGACGGTTATAAACGAAAACTCACGATTCAACGGTTATTTTAACTCCGATTTTGATGATTTTTTACAGATACACTCCTTGACCCTATATGAATACAATGAATAAATTCGATCTTCTATTTAAAATATTTACATTAGTGGATACCACAAAATCTTATGTTATACTTAATGAAAGTATGAATACTCTTAAGTGTTAGTGAATCTATTGTTTTGATGAGATACGCATTCTACAAAACTAGTTTCAACGATCCAACCGTCAAACTTGTTTGTATATGCTTCGAGATCGCATACGCCAAAAATTGCAAAAAACAAACATTCAGAGATCAAGTAACGGGACAAAATTTTTCGACGGTTATAAACAAAAAATCACGATTTAACGGTTATTTTAACTCCGATTTTGATGATTTTTTACAGCTACACTCCTTGACCCTATATGAATACAATGAATGAATTCGATCTTCAATTTAATTTATTTACACATAGTGGATGGATACCACAAAATCTTATGTTATACTTAATAAAAGTATAAATAAACTATAATAATTATATATATATATTAATTTAACAATTTTATTAAACTCTTATTTTTGAGTGTAGATGTAGTACTTAAACGATAAATGTGTTTTAATGTTTTGAAGTTATATTTATGTGACAATGTGTGGTATGTGCAAATTTTAAAAAAAAAATATTTTTCTTAACGGGTCATAACGGGTCGGGTCACTTTACCCGTTGGGTAAAGTGACCCGACCTGTTAAGGACCCGTTAAGATAACGGGTGCGACACGACACGACCCGTTAAGATAACAGGTGTTACACGAAAACGACACGAACACGGCTGACACGACACGATTGCCAGGCCTAGACATATGTAAGTTTTCCAACACATGAGATTGTATTATTGAATCGGGATGCCACGTGACAGCAAACACATTTCATGTAAGTTGCTTCCCTAAATAAAACAAATTTAGGTAACTAAAAGGAATTAAAAACAAATTTGGCTCAAATCAAATTCAACTCCAAACTGCCACGCCATAGGAGTAGCTAACGCCAAATGTTAGGAAGCCCCAACACGTACCAAGTTACCAACCAACTGAATCTGCTAGATATGCTAGATTCACAGGGTTTTAATCGTGCTCGAATATCATCACGCGCTATTGAAGCATGCCTGATCCAGGTCAGGAAATTTGTTGTTCTGTCGACCAGCTCACATGACAACGCTCATCTTGACATGAATACGATGACTATTTTGTACTGAATGAATGCATCTATTCCTTGACTGAGTCTGTTTTGTTTTGATCACCATAATTAACTATTAACCACTGTTCACTTTAATGAAAAACCACATTTTTACACTAAAAAGTCAATCATGGTACTTTTCACTTTACTTTTTATTTTGTCCTTATCGTTAAAACTCAAAGTTTTCAAACCCTTTTCATTAGTTTTCCTATTAAAATATGAACATTAATCGTCTAATATTAATTATTCCTTTTCACTTTGCTTAGCATATGATGGCTCGGAATCATGCATTTGAATTCATTAGGAACGATATATAACATCATGTATGCGTTAGAATATGAGTATGAGAAAGAGAAGCTTTAGGGACCGGCAATAGGTATTCAGTTTGATCGAAAAGTCTTGTTGATAAGAGGAGTGCTAGTCCTTGACAAACAAGGATTTTGTATAGCATTGAGATCAATTCTTATGGCACAAGGAAACAAGTATTGTTTCCCGTAGGGATTTTAGTAGGGAATTCTATCTGTTATGGAATAAGTGTGTATATTTAATATATATATATATATATATATCTTCTCACTGAACACACGCTCATATTGGGACTTAAACCTATTTGTAAGTCGAGTTCTTGATTGTCTGCGAGAGAGGAGAAGGTTCACTGAAAGCTTGGTGTCATGGCTTCAAGTTTTGGAACAGCTGCAGGTATGCTTCTCTTCTTGGTTCTATCATACACGAATTCTGGTTAGTTCTTATTAGGTTTGTTGAGATTTAAGCTGCATGCTAGCTTGAAATCAGCATTGCAGATGACTATCCTGCAAATGCAATTGGAGAGAATGATGAGATCGAAGAACTTTGAAGAACTTACTAATTGTAGTAATAGCCGTTAGAGTTTAAGTTTGTAAAGGCTAGTTTTTCTTTCCTATTTTAGAAACTTGCACAGCTGTTACTCTTATATGTTAGAGTTGTACCGTGACCTTTAATCTCTCCCAAGTGGAAGGATCATAGCCTTCGATGGCCTGAATGGCTGGAGATGTGTCCTTGCTCCCTGAAATGTAGGATCTGAGCAATGGACCAAGTTAGAGTTGTAACTTTGTATTTCCCTTTCTTCGATTTCAGTACAGAAAATATATACAACTTCTCTCTGTGTGTTCATTTCTCACCATTGTTATCTGTCATTAAGCTTTATTTTTTATCTATCAACTACTTGCCTGATACCATTTCAACATGGTATTAGAGCTCTATGGTTGGATTCCGAAGAAGGGGCGTGAACTGTGAGTGAAATTTATTTTTTATTTATATTTTTTTAACTCAGAAAAGCTAAAGACTGCACCTTTGTTGAAATTTCTTGCTTGAATACTCTGAAAGATGGTTGGTTATAGTTCTTCCAGTTGAGATTTAAGAACTCCATAATTTAATGGCAACAACTATGACTTCTGGGCGGTTAAGATGGAAACCATCCTCATAGCACACGATCTATGGGATGTGATTGAACTTGGGGTCCAGTAACAGACAAATCTCAGAGAAGAAATCTCATATGACAATAGAAGTGGGTCGGAGCATGTTCATGTTCCAGTGGAGCCTCCAACAGTCTCAATGGAAGATAAGATCAAGAATGCCAAGGCATTGAGCCTCATCCAAGGAGCAATCTACTGGAAAATGGACTCTAGTTGTTGAAACAAAGCATGGAAGGAGGTACATTAATGAAGTACAATTGGTTCCTGGTTTAGATGAGAACTTGTTGAGTGTAGAGCAAATGATAGAGCATAGATACTATGTTCTATTTGGAGGTAATATGGCTGTGAATTTTTATGACAACAACCTTGAAAATGTTGTGGCAAGAGTAGTGATGACTGGAAAAGCTTTCCTCTAGCTTTGGATTCCATAAACTAGCTTTGGAAAAGTTTTCCTTTAGCTTTCCTCTAGCTTTGGAATCCATAAACTATGTGGCTAGAAAAGCTACAATTGAAGAAGATTCATAGAAGTGGTATAAAAGGCTAGGACACCTGAATTTTGATAGTTTGAAAATGATGCAGAACAAGGGTTTGGTACTTGGCTTACCTGAATTTCAAGACAAGAAAGGAGTATGTGAGAGTTGCATCTTAGGGAAGCAACATAGAGAGTCTTTTGGCAAAGAAGTAGCATGGAGAGCAAGCCAGCCACTGGAACTGGTGCACATAGATGTGTGTGGACCATTGAAGAATGAATTTGTGGAAGGAAACAGATAATTCATCACATTCATTGATGATTTCTCTAGAATGTGTTGGGTGTATTTCCTCATGAACAAGGCTGATGTCTTCAATGTATTCAAGAAGTTCAAGGCTTTTGTGGAATTACAAAGTGGTTTCAAGTTAAAGAAGCTCAGAAGTGACAGAGGGGGTGAATATACCTCACTTCAGTTTCAAGAATTCTGCACAGACATGGGAATGGAAAGACAGCTGACTATTGCTCAGCAAAATGGAATTGTTGAAATGAGAAATAGAACTATATGTGAAATGGGAAGATCCATGATGCTGGATAAGAAGATCTCAATTAAGTTTTGGGCAAAAGCAGTGAGTACTGCAATGTATATTCAGAACAGGTGTCACACAACTACCTTGATAGAAAAAAACACCTTTTGAAGCTTTCACAGGAAGAAAACCTGGTATAAAACACTTAAAAGTGTTTGGATGAATATCTTATACCTTCATTCCATCTCAGTTGAGATAGAAATTTGATGAGAAGGCCAGGAAGGGAGTCTTTATGGGCTATGGCAGCTGTGAAAAGGGCTATAGAGTCTATGGTCTGCTATCTAACAAGATTGTTCTATCTAGGAATGTTGTATTCACTGAAGATCAAACATGGAATTGGGAGAGCAAGAAATTTGAGACAATCTCAATACCTCTCAGTATTGAAACCGAAATTGCAGAATGTGAAACTCAAGCTGGATCACAAGAAGAATCTCATTTTGATGCTGCTCAAGACATTCAAGCAAGCTCAAGTCATTCTAGTACATCAATGAGTGATCCAGAATCAATGTCAAAACTCAACCCCAAGCTCAACTCCTGTGAAGTTAAAAAAGTATGGAAGATATATATGCAATGTGTCACATATGTATAATTGAACCTAAGAACTATCATGAAGCTGCACAAGATAAAACATGGCAAGATGCAATGAGTGTTGAAATTGAAATGATTGAGAAGAATGCTACATGGGAACTAGTTGAAAGACCTGCAAACAAGCTAGTTATTGGAGTTAAATGGGTGTTAAAAACCAAGCTGAACTTGGATCTAACTATTCAAAAACACAAAGCTAGGCCTGTGGCAAAAAGGTATGAACAAAAACATGGCATTGACCATAATGAAACCTTTGCCCCAATGGCAAGGTTTGATACAATTAAGTCCCTCATTGCACTTGAAGCACAAAAGGGTTGGAAATTGTTGTAGCTTGATGTGAAATTACCCTTCTTGAATGGAGTGCTTGAGGATGAGGTCTACACTGAACAACCTGAAGGTTTTGAAGTAAGGAGTGCAAGACACAAAGTCTATAAGCTAAAGAAAGCTCTATATGGTCTAAAGCAAGCTCCTAGAGCCTGGTACAGTAAAATTGACAACTATCTCAGTAGCTGCAACTTTAAGAGAAGTGCTAGTGAAGCCACCTTATACACCAGAACTGATGAAGAAGGGAAAATGATCATAGTTTCAATCTATGTTGATGATATTGTGTACACTGGCAATAGTAATGTGCTAATCAGTGAGTTCAAGAAGGAAATGATGCAAAGATATGAGATGTCAGATTTAGGAGTCCTTCACCATTTCTTGGGAATGAGAATACTACAGTCTGGAAAATGAGTGTTTATTTATCAAAGTAAGTATGCAAAGTCTCTACTTTTCAAGTTTGGGCTTGAAGATTGCAAGCCTCTGTCAATCCCCCTACTCACTGGAGAAAAACTGAAAAAGGTTAATGGAAGTGAGCTAGCTAATGAAGCTCTATACAGAATGATAGTTGGCAACCTGCTATACTGACAGCAACAAGGCCATATATAATGTTTGCTGCAAGTTTGTTATCAAGGTTCATGAATGGTCCCACAAAGAAACACATGGGAGTAGCCAAAAGAGTTGTGAGATACATTTAAGGAACACTCAGCTATAGCATTGAATTTGCAAGAAACAAGGATGCAATTCTAATTAGATTATGTGACTCGGATTGGGCAAGAATTGAAGATGACAGCATGAGTACTTCAGGGTATGCATTTAGTTTTGATAGTGGAGTGTTCTCATGGGCCTCTGTGAAACAAAACATTGTTGCATTATCAACTGCTGAAACTGAGTATGTCTCAGCAGCAGAAGCCACTGCTCAAGCCATTTGGCTAAGATTTGTTCTTGATGATTTTGGTGAGATACAACCTGATGCAACTCCATTATTCTTTGATAATATGTCTGTAATATCTAAGGTGAAGAATCCTGTGTTCCATCAAAGAACAAGACATATCAACAGAAAATACCACTTCATAAGGGAAGCATTACAGGAAGGTGCAATTGATGTGAAGTATTGCAGAAGTGAAGAGCATCTTGCAGACATTTTTACAAAAGCCTTGCCAAAAGAAAGATATAATTATTTGATGAGATTAAAGCTTGAAGTGAAGCTAGTAAGCAACTTAGGAGAGGTTGTTGAGATTTAAGCTGCATACTAACTTGGAATCAGCATTGCAGATGACTATCCTGCAAATCCAATTTGAGAGAATGATGAAATCGAAGAACTTTGAAGAACTTACTAATTATAGTAATAGCCGTTAGAGTTTAAGTTTGTAACGGCTAGTTTTTCTTTCCTGTTTTAGAAACTTGCACATCTGTTACTCTTATCTGTTAGAGTTGTACTGTGATCTTCGATCTCTCCCAAGTGGAAGGATCGTAGCCTCTGATGGCCTGAATGGCTATTTATGTGTCCTTACTCCCTGAAATGTAGGATCCGAGCAATGGACCAAGTTAGGGTTATAACTTTGTATTTCCCTTCCTTCGATTTCACTACAGAAAATATATACAACTTCTCTCTCTGTGTGTTCATCTCTCACCATTGTTATCTATGATAAAGCTTTGTTTTTTATCTGTCAACTACATGCCTGATACCATTTCAACAAGGTCGTGGTTCATGTTTTAATCTTGTTTAGTGATTTAACTCTAACAGTCTGGCCTTGTTGCAAATGTTTAATCTCACAGAATCCACTCGCTGGTTATGCAATGCCTCGTAGATCTTGGAGCACTTCAGCCTACCGGAGATTTGTCATCTATATGCACCATCCCCGTACTCATATACCTTTTAAAGGGAAAAGTCACTTGACAAAGTGATTCCCCGTGCTCTTTCTCACTCTTTCTACCCCCAATCTCTTGGTACGGAGGTCCGTTCAATACTTTTTGAACAATTTATTAGGCCAGACACCAGATCAGTCATAGACGTTATCTGCAATTGGAGAGGTATGCATATACTGTTTTGTACAGTTCTTGTTAACTTGTCTTATTTGTGTACACTATTATGTGCTATTAAAGAAGATGCCCAGTAGCACCACGGGTAACCAAGCTACTGGTTTTAGCTCTTATAAAAAGGGCTAGAAAAAGGGTAAAACAGTAGAAACAGGTTTTTCCAGACAATGAGATTGACTGCAATTCCGTTACAGAATGATGTCCTGGCTACTAGTGCCACTGCGGACTGCGCTGATGAAGATGTCGAGTCATTTTATCTTTTCATTCTAAATATTCTCTTTTTAATGTAAGTTGTTGACAGGGATTTTATTTATTTGCAATAGCACAAGATCAGCCCTTCCAATTTCCATCCACGTTTACTTTTGTCCTAACGTCTATGACTGATCTGATTCAACCTTAGAAGGTACATCATTAAAACTTTAAAATCTTGATTCTATATTCTGCCAAGTTAAAATGAATTTTGTTTCGATCCAACGACATTATCTGATGAGCATAAGTTAATATGTGTTTCAGGTATAGGCTATATTCTTGATAAAGATTTTTCGTTTGTGAAGATTGATGCACCTTATGCTCAGGTTAACAACTATAAATTACTATTTTGTGCATAACGAATTTTGTGTTTTCCTTATCAATGGTTTAGAAGTACATCGCTTGATATTATATGCTATATGTATGAGCTTTTAGATTTAAGACAAAAGGAGCGTACGAGGAGACAACTTGTGAAAGAAATAAGGAAACATGCTGATGATGTACTGCAACCTAACTCTCTTTCCTTGCTTACCAACTCAAGCTAACCCACATGAAATATATCAAATGAAATGCAAGAAAAAAAAATAGAAAAAGACACCAAGATTTTAACGAGGTTCCTCAACAGCCAGTGTAATTGGAGTATGTCATTGGAGCAGTTGGAGCTCACACAATAATCCATTATCAACCAAATGAGAGTGTTTACAAAGTGTTGGCAATCTCACAACCCAAAATCCCAATACACCTAATAGCTCTCATTCACCAAAGAAATAAATAGAGAAGAAAATAAAGTGATTAATTTCTTCTCTATACAAAGCTCAATGCTAATACAACAACTACAACTTTGATGGAGTGATTGCTAACAAATGAGAACAACTACTCCTCCTCCTTCTCATGGGGGAAAGCTGTAGTAACATATTTGTCTTGCTATGAAAAGAATGCCTTACCGGACGCTACATGTATGATCCAGCTCCATAGCCTTGCCTCTGGCTTTGGCCCTTATCTACTACGAGTGAATCTCTTCGATCCGGAATTTCACTATCCCGGCTTTGCTGCTACTAGCTCCGCCACTGGGCTGACTTAAATGCAATAGGTCCCTCTCTATTCGGGTCTTCACCCTTCACCGAAACCCCACTCAAAACAATGCTCCCCACCAAGTGCCCTTCCTTGGGTTAGGGCAACACAGCAATGAGTAGTTCGCTCTGGGACCCTGCCTCCTCAAGAGCAGGATGCCGGCCGAGATGAGGCTCTCGTCCATCTTACCGAAAGAAGGCAACAAATGGGGCTGCGACACCCTTTTGTTTTTCTACTGCTCTACATTAAACAAAGGCAGCAACTGCTGCCTTATAAAGAACCCTAGCCACCCCGTGGCTTTTCAAATAGGCAAAATAAAAAGGCCCCTTAAATGGACAGTTGGGCCCACAAACAAAGGCCCACTATAATTTGGCCATAATTCAACAATCTCTACCTTGGCCAAATTCCCGAAAGAGCAATGACAAGCCAAACCAACATAACCAACAATCAACACAAAACCATTCCCGAAAGTAGCAAGAGAATAACTCATGCCGAGCCAAAATGCTCCAAAACTCCTACTGCTCAACACATTCTTCAAATGGGCAAAATGTGAGCCAAGTCCAAGCAATGAACAAACTTCGCTACACCACCAACCTTCGTCAACATATCAGCGAGGTTGTCTTTAGTTGGAATCTTCTGGAGAATAATTTCCCTTTCACCAACAACTTCACAAACAAAGTGATAAAGCACTTCTATGTGCTTGGTCCTCGCGTGATGAACCTGATACTTAGCCAAATAAATGGCACTTTGATTATCACAATGCACCTCCACCTGCTTCTAATCAACCTTCAAATCTCTAATAAGTCCATATATCCAAATGGCCTCCTTTATAGCTTCAGCAACTGCCATATATTCAGCCTCTATAGTAGACAAGGCAACAGATGACTGCAAAATTGACCTCCAACAAACTGGCCTTTTAGCCATAGTAAATACATAGTCTGTAGTAGACTTCCTTCTATCCAAGTCACCTGCATAATCGGAATCAACATAACCAAATGTAAAGTTGCCAATACCAGAGTCATCCCCCTCGAAGCATAAACCAACATCTCGAGGACCATGGAGATACCTCAATATTCACTTAGCTGCATGCCAATGCTCTTTACCAGGATTGTGCATATATCAACTCACCATACCAACTGCATGAGCAATATCCGATCTAGAGCATACCATTGCATACATCAAACTACCAACCAAATTTGCATATGGTATATTTTTCATTTGCAGCTTCTCTTTATCAGTTTTAGTATGTTGTAGATAACTCAATTTAAAATGAGGAGCCAAAGAGGTACTAATCAGTTTGGTTGAATCATGAACTCCAAATTTCCGAATCAACTTCTCAAGGTATTGTCTTTGATTCAAGCACACCAAACCCTTTTCTCTATCTCTATTGATCTCCATTCCAAAGATCTTCTTTGCTTCACCTAGATCCTTTATCTCGAACTCATTCTTCATTTGCTTTTCAATTTCTTAATCTCTTCGACATTCTTTGAGGCAATCAACATATCATCAACATATATCAACAAATAAATGAAAGACCCATCTTGCAACTTTTTGAAGTACACACAATGATTATATTGACTTCTAGAATAATTTTGGCCTCTCATAAATTTATCAAACCTCAAATACCATTGTCTTGGAGATTGCTTCAAGCCATAAAGTGATTTCTTCAACTTGCAAAACAAATTCTCCTTCATTTTCACTTTGTACCCATCCAGTAGACACATATAGATCTTTTCATTCAAATCACCATGTAGAAAAATCGTCTTCAGAACAAGTTGCATAAGCTCAAGATCATATTGTGCAACAAGAGCTAACATAATGCGAATTGATGAGTGCTTCAAACCGGATAAAAAATTTCATTGTAGTCAATGCCCTCTCTTTGTGCATACCCTTTAGCAACTAATCTTGCTTTAAATCTCACATTGCTTTTCTCATCAACGCATTCCTTCTTGGCGTACACCCATTTGCAACCGATAGCTTTCTTACCCTTAGGCAATTTAGCTAACTCCTAAGTCTTGTTCTTCAAGAGAAAATTGGTCTCGTCACCCATGGCATTGCATCACTTCTCATTTTCTTCACTCTCAATGGCTTCCTCAAAATTGGATGGAATCTCATCAGTGATAATAGGAAGAGCAAAAGCAACATAATCACTATACCGAGTTGGCTTGGTAATATGTCTTTTTCCTTTATTCTTGGCAATAGTCTCTTGAGGTGAAACTTGCTCTTCATCTTGAAAAAAGTCTTCAACTTCAACTTCTTCAACATCCTCATGGTCTCCCACTTCTTCACTTGTAGTGGTTTCGACATCAGCGGAAATAGGATTTGAAGTTCTAGAGGCAACTTTCTCAAGCTCCACCTGTTGGACATCTTTCACATTCTTCTCAGAGTCTTTGAACATACTTTCTTCGTCAAATGTCACATCTCTACTAATCACAAGTTTCTTCATCTTTGAGCACCACAGCCTGTAACCTTTGACACCACTACTAAAACCAAGAAAGATAGCCTTTTTGGCTCTAGGATCAAGTTTATTTTCAGTTACATGAAAATAAGCAAGTAAACCAAAAATACGAATATAGTCATAGTCAAAAGAAGGTTTTCCAGTCTATACCTCTATTGGTTTCTTACCCTGAACAGCAGCTGAGGGTAACCAGTTGATGATGTGACATGTATAAGTAACTGCCTCTGCCCAAAATGACTTGCTCAAACCCGACTGAGACAACATATATCTAACCTTCTTAAGCAAGGTTCGATTCAATCTTTCTGCAACTCCATTTTGTTGTGGAGTTCCCCTGACATTGAAATGCCTTACAATCTTTTCCTCTTTGCAAACTTTAAGGAAAGGGTCCAATGTGTATTCTTATGAGTAGATTTTATATAATATATTTAACCCTATTCTTAGTGTATTTTGGTTATTATTTTGGAGGAATTTTGATACTTTGAATTGTATTTTCAATATAGGACTTTCGACTTCCTCTGGAGCAAAACATAAGCAAATGGACGAATTTTGGAGTAATTTTAGTTGGAGGACGTTTGTGAGTCACTTGGCTTGATTGTATCAAAATATCAGATTTTTCTATGTAGCGGTGATTTTCTGGCGATAGAATAAAGGAGCGATGTGCAGTGCTGAAATAGTGACGTTTTGGGCTTGAATTGCGTTTTTAGAGACCAAGAAGACCTCGGATGGGTTTGTGGCCTTCTGGAGATGTGTTCAGAACGTCCTGATCTTCAAAACAAGCTATTAAGGGCCGGATTTGAAGGATGTTTGAGGCTAAAACGTGGCTGTACAATTTCTGTGCAGATTTTCCTAGTTTAATTAGGATTTTATTTTCTAAGATATTTTATTATTATTTAATTAGTTTCCTAGTTGGAATAAGAGACCTAGGGTTTTAGGGTTTTTGCGGAAGGCTCAGCAAATATATATTGCTTTGCCGTGCTTAGTTTTAGGGAGGCTTATTAATTTTCATTCAACTTTGGAGACAAGAATTGCTAGGGATTTCAAAGGCTTTGAGATCTTCTAATTCAAGGTGTTTTCATTCTTATTCATTATAATAATATTTTTATGATTTTAATTATGAATATGCGTAGCTAATTTCCTTTTTGCTAGGGCGAAGCCTTGAGCCTTAGCATGAATATGTAATTTTTATTTAATTGCTTATGATTGATTGCATGCTTGCTTTGAATTATTAATCACTGTTTTAAACTATCTAATTGTCATGATGACTGGCCATCATTAGGATGTTTAGACAAGTAATTGGATGCAATTCGGTTGGAATATCACTGGAGGATTGAGTATTGCTTCTTGTGATTGATAATTGTAATTTCATCTAAGGCGAATATCACGCTCTTAGGGGTTGCATGGTTTTTCAAAAGGTTTTCACAGAATTTAATGAGTCTTGCATATTCATATTTGATCCGAATATCACAGACGGATTGCATGTTAGATATACGTTCTTGCTTGAATATCACGAGGAGAATATATATTAGGAAAACCTAACTTTCAAAGTGGCACGTGTAGATCATAAGTAATTGGTAGAAATTCATAGGATTGCTAGGTGACGGTGAAACCCTAGTGCTTTTATATATTGTTATTTAAAACTCTTTTCTTTTATTATATTAGTTTTTTAATTAAAATTTATTTTTAATATTATCCAATTCCAAAATCTCTTTTCTCAATTTTCAGTTCTAAGTAGTTAATTAGGAATTGTTTCTACAAAAATTATTCAAATAGTCCTTGAGGAGAACGACCTTGCATGAGCATCTATACTACAATATCCTTGTATTCTTGCAAGTATTTTATGTGATTTTAACCACTTTTCGTAAGTGGGAAAAATCATATCATATTCTCCACCATTATCCGATCTCAAAATTTTAATTTTCCTCCCAGTCTAGTTCTCAACCATTTTCTTCCAACCCAAAAAAATGCTCAAGACCTCACTTTTATACTTCATAGTATAGACCCATGACCTTCTAGAATAATCATCAACAAAGGTCACGAACCAATGTCTACCACTCAAAGAGGGAGTTTTTGTAGGACCCCAAACTTTCGAATACATATAATCAAGAATGCCCTTCGTCTGATGTACTGCAGTACCAAACTTCACTTTAGTTTGCTTCTCCAAGACACAATGCTCGCAGAAATCAAGCTTACATGTCGTGGCACTTTTTAGAAGACCTTGTTTCACAAACCCTTGTAGAGCTTTCTCACCGGCATGGCTTAATCTCATATGCCACAGTCTAGTAGTTTCTGAATCAGATGTGCCCATATTTTCTGAGACTACAGATGCTTCACTTGTCACAGTGCTTCCTTGTAATAAATACAAATGACCACATCGAGAAGCTTTTATCACAACAAGTGCACTATAAGTAACTTTCAATGTTTGCCAATTTGAATGAAACCTGAAGCTCTTGGAGCCCAAAGAAATAAGATTTTTCTTCAAATTCGGTACATACCGAACACATGTCAACTCTTTAACCATACCATCTTGCAACTTCAAACAAACTGTACTAATCCCTTTTATTGTACAAGGATTGTCATCTCCCATGAAAATGACACCACCATCAAGCTCTTTCAAGCTTGAAGACCAATCCTTGTGAGAAGTCATATGATGAGTACAACCCTGTATCCAACAACCACTTAGTAGCACAATCAAATTATGATGAAGCGGTTAAAGCAAAATCAAAAAAATCAATTTCAAGCTCAGCAACATTAGATTCAGAACTCACTTTGCCTTGGGTCTTCAACCTAGGACAATCTTTCTTCCAATATGATAAAAAGCACATTCATCTATTTCCAAGCTTTTTCTACCTTTAGAATTTCTCCTAGGTCGAGACTGTGATTTTTTCTTACTAAAGAAGAATATTTTCTCTGATGATCGACCTCTAACAAATAAAGCTTCAGAGGTACTATCATGATTCTTATCTCTATGCCTCATTTTATAATTCATCAAGGCATTTGATAATCTTCAAATTCACAGTTTCTTTACCATGCATAATAGTGGTAACAAAATGCTCATAAGAGTTCGGCAAGGAATTCAACAATATTAAGGCCTTATCTTCATCCTTAATATCCTCGTCCAAATTCAACAATATTAAAAGCATCAAGGTGTCTAATCATTTTTGTACCTTCTTTATATTGGAAGCGGTAAAGCTTTTTCTTTAAGTGTAGCCGATTCTCTGCACTCTTCTAATTTTTGTCACAACACATTTGTCAATGTCTCATGCATCACAAAATACTTCTGAGTTTTTGCAAGACACAACCGAATTGTGGAGCAAGCCCATAATTGAATTTCTCCCATTCTGACTTTGACATAGCTTCCGGCTTATCTCCCAAAATGGCAAGTAGATCTTGTTGAGCCAACACATCCTTAACCTCACATTGCCACATCCCAAAGTTGTTTGTGCCATAAAATTTTTCCACTTCAAACTTTGCATTTTGCACCATAGTTCTTGCAAACCCTGAGTTGCTTCCAAAAGGATTTTCATCTTGCCCGTCTGACATCTTTAGCAACTAGACGGTACCCAAGAGCAACTAGTGCTCTAATACCAATTGTTATGCTAGGATAACACCAAACCAATTGGAACCAACTCTAACTAACCCACATGAAATATATCAAATGAAATGCAAGAACAAAAATAGAAAAAGACACCAAGATTTTAATGAGGTTCCTCAATAGTCAGTGTAACTATTGTACGTCCTCGGAGCAGCCAATACACTCATTAGCTCTCCTTCACCAAAGAAACAAATAGAGAAGAAAATAAAGTAAATAATTTCCTCTCTATACAAAGCTCAAAGCTAATACAACAAGTACAATTTTGATGGAGTGATTGTTAACAAATAGGAACGACTACTCTTCCTCCTTCTCACAAATGAAGCTGCAGCACCTTTTTTTTTTTTTCTGCTGCTCTACATTAAACAAAGGCAGCAGCTGCTGCCTTATAAAGCTCTGGTTTGGTATTGAGGTGATTTAAAAAAAAAAAAAAAAAAAAAAAAAAGGTATCAAAAAAAGTTGGGAGAGTTTTTGGTGTTTGGTAAACATTCTAAATCAACTTTATTTCAAAGTTTTGGCCCAAAACTTGAAGCTGCAAAAAGCAGCTTCAAAAAACTAGCTTATTGAAAAACACAAGTGAACAGTAAAATCTTTAATGAATTTTTCAATAAGCCCAAAATTGCCCTCATTTCCTCACACTTTTAGCACGCCTCTTGCAAAACTCGAACCAGAAAACTTCAATCCCAACGATCTCTCTCGTTTTCCCAGCGATCTCTCTCGTTCTCCGGCTCGGCCTCCTTCCTCTGGTAAGCTTCTCTTGTCTAAAATTTCCTTATTTATTTGTTTGGATTTTTAAATATGGGGATGGGAGAGTGAGAGTGAAAGAGGGGTGGAAAGAGCAAAGGGATGAGTGTATGGGTGTCGGGAAAAAAATTGGGGATGGAGGGTCGGGAAAAAAGTAATTGGAGAAGGTGATATGGTTTGTGGAAAAAAATTAGAGTTTGTGGAGGAAACAAGAAAAATTGAGGGAGAAGTAAGAAAAATTGATTACTTCTCTATTCATGTTTTTCAGAAGGTCTACTTCTGATTTATCTTAGGGTTTAGGTATATAAGAAATGATAAAGCTCTGTTTTGCTTCTGATCTGTGAACTCTGCTTCTTATTTGTCCTATGTCGTTCCCTCGTCTCTTCCGATTCAGCACACCCCTCTACAACGCCGTTTCATCGTCTTCTTCAAGCTCTCACAGTCTCTTCTAAAACTCTAACCTCCAGGTCAGTGCTCGTATCTTATCTCTCTCACTCCATCTGCTATCATGTTTTATTTTTTTTTTTTCTGAATTCTTCATTTATGTTTCTTTTTAATTAGTAGTAGGTTTGAGTTTTTGATTCACAGTTTTTGGTTTAGGCTGATTAATATCCTTTTTTCGTTCTTTTCATGATTTCTGCTAATTTTATTTGTCTAATTTTTGTTTATTTGTAGAAAAATATGGTTAGATTTGATTCCTTTAATCGATTTATATATATTTTTATCATGACAGTCATCCAAAAATGATGCAGAATACTATCTGTGCCTATATCGTCTACTACGATTATATATTCTGTCTATGTCTACTAGCTAGGATTTTGTAAGTGCTGTTATTGTTTATTCCTTGAGTCCATCATTTTCTAAATGGAGATTTGTTTAGGATTTTGTAAGTATGGGTGCTGCAAACTGATAACAAAAGCATGGGTGCTGCAAACTGATAACAAAAGCATGGGTGCTATCATATCCTTAAATATCTCTTCCTCCCTTGTAATCTGCATATCATTCTTGGTAATACAAAGAAGATATCATTCAAAATTCAACATTTGAGTTGACTGGGTGAACGGTTGTGAAAAGGCAAGAGTGAGATTCTCAATACTTTGTGATCCATTTGCCGCATCTGATATGTACAGGCAAAGGCTCATCGTAGAGACTGCTTGTAGTCACTAATTGCTTGTAGTCACTAATTGTAGTCACCTGAACCATTATGTTTTCCTTCTCCTTGTCCAGTTCTTTAAATTGTAGAGACTGCTTGTAGTCACTAATTGCAGTCACCAACACTACTACCAATATGCTAACTATTATTCCCAAGCCATCATACATACCTTTTGGCATTCCTTCAGTTGCAATTATAACACCCATAGAGACCGCAGCAGCAACCATGAGGATAATTAAAGTTAAATCTTGTAAGGTTTCCCATTATTTATCGTCTAGTTCTGTATCCTGTGTGGAATAGGAATGCCCTTTACTGATTAGTATTTTGGGTCTTTCTTCGTGCTCCCATGTATAACATAAGTATGATCATATACGCTGCAGAATCCCGAGTTTTATGCTTTTATTCATTTTATTTTAATAAAATGAGAATTAGTTTGCCTATTATACTTGTATCTTTTCATCCGGCTTACCATTTGTTCTGTTTTTAGACAATGTTGAGCTTGGTACAACAGGTGGAAAGTACTTCCGGGTGTCTTGCCTTAGCATCATTGATGAAGGTACTCCATAGTTTTTGTATCATTCTAGGCAATTTGTTTGCTGACCTGTGAAAAACTGATTTGGCTAACTTTGTCATTTGGTATTATCTTCAGGTGATTCGGATATTATCAAGACGCTGCCTGGTGGTCAATGAAGGAGAGTAGGATGATACCTCTATGATGAGTGTAGTGTTTTGTTTTGAGACTTGCCCTTTCTTTTCTCTGAATGAAATTCTTAATTTTCTTTGACAATGTTGTGTTGCTAAGGTTCCAAATGCTTAGATTCTACTATATGTGTAAGGTGATCTTCGTTGTGACTTGATGCATGGCATCTTGAGATTCATTAAAGTTAATTTTGTTACATTAGATATCCCATTCGAGGTTTTTTCTTCGAACCTTGAACTGAAATGCTTATGCTAAGTAGTTAAGCAAAAAAGAGCATACTATGAAATGTTGGATAACAAGATAGGTTTCAGTTTGGAGTGGGATTTTGCTTCTTTAGAAACCATTTTTGTTCATAAGTGCTATTGACAAGTATCACTAGTAAGATGAGATTTACAAAAATGTCGAAATAGTTTTGACAAGACAGCTTCTGAGGGATGAGCTAATCTCTTATGCCAAAGCTGGTTTTCATCTATGGACTTCGATTGAGCTTGAAGAGCCTGAGAAAAGCAGGCATTCTTGCACAAGTAGTAAAGTCCATTTATGAATACCCCTTCACCAATCATCTTCATGGTGAGAACATCCTGAAAAATTACATTATTTGGTGAGAAAATAGCACGGCAATTTAGGGTGTTTGTGATTTTTCCAATTGACAGAAGTTGGAAAGGAAAGGTTGGTACATATTAGGCAGTGGAGGGTGTTTTGTGTGAGAGTAAGTTTACTTCCCCTTTGCCCAAAACTAAGACATTTTTTTCCATTTGCAACTGAAACATGTGAAGGACTTAAAAAACGTTTAAAATGATGCAAGTTTGTGACTTTGTTTGTCATATGATATGTGGCACCTAAATCTATTACCCAACAATCATTTTCAGTACTAGTCAATAGAGTAGTACTGAAGGCTTTGAGTATACCTGGTGCTTCCTCTCGTGATACCTTCTCATTTCCAGCAAGAAAGCTGGCAAACTGTCCCAACATAGCTGTATGACTGTCCCTCATCCTTGCCTTGAGCTTGTGAACCTCCTCCATGTCCTTTACTTTGAAGATAGGGCTGCAAATTCATTGATGAGTGACAATGGATTGGCATTGAATTCCAGGGATCCTTGTGAGACAGTAGAAGAGTGAGCATTAGCAAGTTGAGCCTTGGGTTGAGAGTGAAATTGTTGTGAGGATCTTGGTATCATTTTCCCATCTTTGCTAAATTTAGGCTTGAGTTCATAATGAAGTTCCCAACACTTGTCTTCCACATGACCAACACCATTGCCGTATGTGCATTTTAGGTGTGTATTTCTTCCCTTGTACCCTTCTGGCTATGAGTTCTTGTAGTTTGAGGCATATGCACGAGTCTCAGTCAATCTTGAGTTGTGCTCAGCATTCATCACTTTCTTCCTTGCTTCTTCTTGTTGAATAGTTGCACAGACATTGTTGAAGGTGGGCATTTCTTGACTCATCAATATGTGACTCCTTAGGTCCTTGTATTCAAAGTTCAAACTCCCTAACAGCTAATAGATTATGTCTTCCTTAGCTCGTTTCAGGAGAGTGGTAGGGTCTGTGGTATGAGAGAGTTAAACATCCAACTCATTCCACATGGCCTTGAGACTCCCAAGGTGTTGAAGAAACGCCTTTCCTTCTTGTTGGGTACTAGCAATGTCCTTCTTAACTTGAAAAACTCATGCATAATTGTTTTGGTTTCCATACATATCCTGCAAGGCTTTCCAAAGATCAAGTGACAAATTGTAATAGCTGAAAATCTCAGCAATATGTTTCTCCATGGTGTTGATGAGTAAGGACATGACAAGCTGATCCTTGCAAAGTCATGCACTGTATGTTGACAAAGAGCTATATGGAGCCTCCACGCTTCCATTGACAAACCCTAATTTCCCTCTGCCTCCGAGAGCTAGTGAAACAGCTCGAGACCAAGGAAGATAATTGAACTCGTTCAAGAGAACTGAACACATACGTTGATTGGTGTTAACCTCAACGTCTTAGAAATTTGGGGAGAGGCTATGCTAAGTTTCTTCATCCCGGTTTACTGAACTTTCTTCAATCATGGCTCAAAGATGAAAGGAATAACGCAGCAGCAAGAATGGCAGAGACAGGTTACGAAAGAACCCGCTCTGATACCATATGGATATTTTAGCTTTGAGTTTCAATGTATTTCTCTTAAGTATAATGTACAAGATACAAGGTATATATGATAGAGGAAGGAGATAAGAGGTCCAGGTAGTTAGTTGCAACAAGCAACTGACTAGTAGGAAGAAAAAGAGGGCTGTCTATCATAGCCAACTAGAGCTAACCTACTTCACCCAATCAGTCACCTTCCTTAGATTAAGGAAAGGCTTTATCTACTTTACACTAATCAGTCACTTCCCTTAAATTAAGGAAAAACATATTTACAACAAGTATGGGCATAAGCTTACCCTAGAGATACACCCAAGGTAGCTTACCCTATAAGTGTTGGAAATTTTGAGTAGAAATTTCTTTGTCCCACATTGGCCATTCCCAAAAGGTTTCCTCACTTTATAAGGCTTTATCCCTTATAGAAATTGATTGGAGTGATAGGTCTTGGAGACTAAAATTGGGCTCACCCTTGGGGTTGGGTTTTGGGGTGTACTAATTAATTGGTAATTAATATATAATTAATTATAATTAATTATCAAAAGATGGGCCTTGGGCCTCTTGGGCTCGAGCTCTAATAATTAAATTAATTATTTTCAGATTTAATTAATTTTAATTTCGAATTTAATTAATTAATTATTTTTTACCAACAGACTCATCTCTTCAGATGAAGTCTGAAGTGTGAAAGAACGCAGAAACAAAAAACACCCCTCTGAGAAGATGTCTCCCAACAAATGCATCCCTTCCTCATACTTGTTGCGAACATGCATAATCACTATAAATACATGCATCTGCACATCGCTGAAAATCATCAATCCTAATATACCAAGCATACTAAGAGTACCACAAACAAATTCGCCAAAAGTCTAGTTTCCGGTGCTTGAATTCTAACTTAGATCGTTGAATCCTGGTGAAGCAGACGTCCTGTAGAACTACAAGCACTGAGTAGGGACGAAATTTCTGTTTCAAGGACATTGCGGTACGCAAGCCTCGATCTTCTGTTTCTATGTTTAAATAATATTTCATCTTGTTTATTCTCTGTAATATATTTATTCACATTTATTATTAGCATATATATTTATCCCAGATTGTTGACATATATCCAACAATAAGTTAACCCTAAACCTATCGGAACACACTTCAACAAGTTATGTATACGAACACAGCTACACAAGTTCAATGAACATGAATAAAACTACATTTGGCAGTCGGAAATCAGCACGAAAAGCAGCAATACTACATATGGTGACGAGGTATACAGTCTTAGGAGGTACCCTGGTGAACCTCGGGGACGTTGAGCATGTCAAGGCAGTCAAGCTTTTGCAACCAAATGGATCATTCATCGGTGCAGGTAACTTGTTTCTCAAGAAACTTTTATATAAAAACACCTTCTGCTCCATTTCGTTGCATTCAACAAAGCTTTTGACACTCTGCAGACTGCAGGAATCTTTCTCGCGCTGTTAGCTAGCTAGGTCTATGCAAAGGGTGAACAAACTTGATAAAATGGAGAAGATGACCTAATTTCTCAACCCGAAAATCCAGACCCCGTCTTGCCATTGTGCAGTATGGCGTATTTACACGATTCTCGGTTCATCTGTCAAATGTTTGATCAACTTATAGGCTTCATCTTCATATAGTCTGATTTTTTGCATACACACGAGTTGTATGCCTAGTATACATGCACACAAACGTGGAAAATAGCAAAGAGTGCCTCAGAAATTCGAGCCCTGTATAGGTATAAGCAATTGGTGACTGTACAAAGTGGTAATATCTTTTATCCCAAATATTAGAAAAATAAATACAAGACAGTGACTTGAGCAAGTTTGTGGTGTATTAATACTACAACTACCTTCAACAACAAAGGTTTGGTAGCATCCCATCATATTTTTATGGTTTAGATTAAGATAACATAACACGTCACGACTTTCTAATGAAGTTTTAATTATGATAGTACAACATGTTAGACTATTTGGATGGTAAATTCAAATAATATTCTAACTCATAAGTGGTCTACATCAATAGTTTGACAATATAATGTATTGACTATATGCTAAACACCACTATGATAACGTAACATGTTAGATTAATAGTATGAGCAGAAAGAAGATTTTTATTTTTAAAGAATTGTTATTAATTGTTACACATCATATGTATCGGCTATATATTAACCTACTTATTTTATATTGGTGACACATCATATGGTTTGCAAGTCTAGTTTAAAAAATTTGTCTACTTAACATTAGTAGCTTGTACAACAACAAGAGAAAAAATAAACATAAAAAAATATACGACGACAATTTTGAAATGTCAATATCAACTTCGATTACCATATTTTTCAGGACATAAATGTGAAAATTAAAAAAATTAAAAGTCAGCACATCTTTTTTTTTTTTTTTTGGTCAATGAAAGGCAGCACATGAGTAGTGGCTGAAGTTGCAAAAAAGGGACAAGCGCATTTGAATTGTTGGAGTCAACAAAGGCTTGCATAAACTGCCATACAATTTGGTGGTTGGTAAACTTTGACTCCAACTCTCATCATCCACGAAATTTGGTAACGTTTCGAAAATAATCCCAAGAAGTTATAGCATTCATATTAAATAGCACCAAATTGATGAACTATTAGCTACCTAAATTTCATTCATTTTGTCGTAAATATGTCCAAACTATTATTTTTTTCATTATGAAACTTATAAAACCATAAAATATACTAAATTATAGTGATTGGCTTATATATACACAAGTCGGATCTTTGGCATTATTTTTTTATACAACTTTTGACACACATTTTGTGGAACTCATTTCGTAATGTATTTTAACAATCCAAATCGTCTGTCTTTTAAAACATCATTTATAGATCGTCCTTGTAAAAATTAGACAAATTTAAACCATTAAGGCATTCATTTGTAGTGAATAAAATGAACGAATACTCTACAAAGAAATCCTAAAATCTTAATCCAACGACTATATGGTTTCAGATTAGATGATTTTTGTAGATATGATTTCTGAGGGAAGATGTAAAAGATAAACAATCTGATCGTTGAAATACATTATGAAATAGGCTCTGCAAAAAATGTATCAAAAGTTGTGTAAGAAAAGTAGCGTCACGGATCCGCCTCTATGAGCGCTCAAGTATATAAATATATGCAAGTAGTGAATTCTTTTTAAATTCATTGCGTTTTGAGTTTAAACCTTTTATTTATTTATTTATTTTTAACTTTAGTGTAGTGTAGAGAAAAAAAATCGTCTGTAATATATATGCAAAGAGGAACATAGTGGGATTCGTGCTCATTTGGTCATTGGTGGTTGACTTCACCATCCAAATTCCGAACTGTATCTGCATAGTCGTCATGTTCATAATAACTCGTTTCACAAACGGAACTAAAATTCAATATTGTGTCTTTAGTTATAGAACTTGCAGTCTTTTTTGTTCATACATCAATCATAGTTCAAATTCAAACACTTATTTTGGGCTGGACATCGTTGAACACTTGAACTCATCCCTACCAATATCAACTTCAACTTGATAATACTATTATTTCTAATCTAGTCCAGCTGAGTTGACAATGATTGTCACCAACTTAACTTATTAAATGATTACTACTTCAACAGACTCAAATTGGTAAAAGTTTAGCAGCTATATACATAATAAATATAGTGATAAAGTGTCTTAGCCTCGCTTTCTTTCGACAACAAACGAGGATAGGATGGCTACGCTTTGGCATGATATTGAAATGAGCAACTGGGATTTCATCACATACCCCAAATTAATCAATGCCTTTTTTCTTCATGTTGATCACGTACGCATACTATTTTGTTTTTCTTAGAATATAAATATATTGTTTTTTCAGAAAAAGATTTACATGTACCTATTTTTGCTTTTACACACAATTGTTTATCTTCATCTCTTGATTCTCCTTTGATGTATTCAATTTAAAGCAAAAAATAAACATAAATGTGCAAGGTAAGAAAAAAGTATGCGGGACATTCAATATAGACTTTTAACGAGTCAATAAAAATCACCATGTATTAAATAAAGACTATTTATGACTTCTAAAAAGTCTATGAAAATTTTGTGGTATTCAGTTATAATTTTTCGTAAGTCCACAAAAATTTAGGTGTATTGAAATTTTAATGATTTTGAAGGATTTTAAAGTCATAGATTTTGATGGATTTTGAGTGCTTTTGTAGGAAGTTTTTTGTCATTGCAAATTCAACCTCTCCTTCTAAGATTTTGTAGGATTGCATTTTTTTTTTTTTAATTTCTAATGCTATATTCCACCACTCACCAAAATGCAACGACTATCAATACCACTACTTTCACCATAATGTCACATGTCACGTCCCGATTCCAAGATACGCCCCGGAATCCACGGGCAAATGTAGGACAGTAGCGGTACAATATAAAATATATAGAGTCACTTAGACTCATACATATAATATACATCAGAGCATCAGTGGAATAACTTACAACAAAGGGTGGCAATACCTACTCTCAAGTGCACTGCCCACAACAGCTACACCCTGCAATCTTCTCCTCTAACTGCTACCCGTTACTCTGCAAAATAACCCTACGCAGTAGGAATGGCGTATTGGGCAAAGCAAAACCCGGATCAACTGCGAAGCTCATGTGAGTGACAATAATATCATCTATGTGAATATAAATAACATCAAATGATTAAATGTAAAAGTAGTGCTACGTCCACACAAGACATTTCTTCTGTATACCGTATCAACCGTAAATATTATTTTGTCATTCTCTTTGGATTGTGACTCACCACTCGCCTTTCATCATTTCCAAGTAATCACAAGGTCCAATTTCCACATATATTATAATTTAACCACCATACGCCTCATTAATACATATAGGAATGGTTATTCAATTTCGAATCTCACCACACGTCTATCAAGATAATATTCAATCATCACACAATCTGAAGTTGTGTAGGAATGACACACCATAAATAATACAATCACGTGTAGGAATGAGATTGATATCTTTTTCATAATAGCATATCTTCGTTACGAGTAGGAATGAGTCACATCAGAAATCATTCTCTTTTAGGCAACAACATCATGTATATTATTTGATTCAATCATCACTTTCTAGACACATGCCTTCAATCTCATCTTTCATATATGTAATAAACAATAGTCTAAGGCTACAGAGAGACACAGTTCGGCCGAAGCCTACATTAGGCAACCGATCAGGATGTGGTCCCTCATTGCAGATTGACCAAGCAAAACCACTCCTGAAAACACCTAGTGACCCCCCGGATTAACCAAGCAGAGTCACTCCTACGAATACTAATAGGCAATGATCACCAATTACGGATTTACCAAGCATGATCACCCATAAATATGTATGTATGGCCATAACTAAGTAATAAGGATCACCCATCGCGGATTAACCAAGCACGATCCCAAAGTATGGTCCCTCATTGCGGATTAACCAAGCAAGACCATCCATGTACCATTGCTACATAGTGCAGATTTCGATTTTATCCCACATTACCCCATGTACTGGGTTAGCGTTCATCTACTAGCCCTCACATATCACAAGTATATATTTCCGATAACATCATCAAGTAAACATATCATAGTAACACACATTTCCATAAAATCATTTGTAAATCTATGTTATAACCACAGAGTATGTAACAAGGAATTTCATGGGTAATAACCATATCACATAATATTAAAGTCACTCACCTGGGTTATTTGCACTTCTAGATTCACCAACTCCACTCCCAGGAACCTAATACAATACACGAAAACCCACTTAGGAAACTTAATAAGATTGACACGCAAACCGAGGCCAAGTGTCACTTGCAAGTAAATCGAGGCGCACGTAAATCGGGAACGACACGTCATCGAGATGAGCCAACTAAGCTCCATCAAGCCTCAACAACAACTACAAACAAACGACACACTAGAATAGGGCACGTTGACTAAAAATCAATTGTTGTTAAAGTAGGTCTACTAAGGTCAACAAACTAAGGTTATTCAATCTGAATGTCAAGCCCCGATCCCGACATACGTCTAGGATCGACACGTGACGTTACCAAATACCCATATAACTCACATACCCCGCCTCCGAGATATGGACAAAGCACAACTCAATACTCGAATTGCGTGATAATTTTTAGTACACTTTATGGTTGCATCTAACCTCCTCGTTAGACTGCCTACATACCCTCAAAAGGGATCAAGCCATTCGTAGTTCAGCCTTCACTTCACTTGAACATTCATCACAATACTTTTAGGTAGAAAATCATAGCACTCATCAATCAATTGTGAGAACTTGACAAGCATGAAAATATTAGATTCAAGGCTATATAATAACCCCACATGACAATCAAGATTTCCACTTCACTTATCACATAAATCATTATGTTTCAACTTAATACCACAATTCATTGCATGGAACAATTCAAAGAATCGACAGAGCACAATATTAATCCCTAGTCACCTTGTCAATGGGTTTAACCACTTCAATTAATCACTCCCAAGAGTCATAACCAACATCCTATCCACAATCACTCAATTTAACCAATTCCATGAATCAAGGAGATAGCACACTGGGCAAATCAGACATTCGGATAAACTGTGAAGCTCGGATGAGTGACAACAATTCAAGTATGTGATATTCAATTAAAACAGACCATTGATCACAATTTATAAACATCAAGTATCAAATCATGCTTTATAGAATCATAATCAAGTCGTTGAAAATTCTGAAGGAGTCACCCAGACATCAAACGGCTTTTCTAATTCAACCCACGTGATTCTCGAAAACTATCGTTCATATGTACATTAAAAACTAGGACTAGAAGGACACGACACAGTTCGGCCGAAGCCTACATAAGTAACCAACCAGGAAGTGGGCCCTCCAAAGCGGATTAACCAAGCAGAGCTACCCCTGAGAAAATAACCAAGTAGGCAGTGACTCCCCGTACGGATTAACCAAGCAGAGTCACCCCTGAGAAAATAACCAAGTAGGCAGTGACCCCCCAGTGCGGATTAACCAAGCAGAGTCACCCTTGAGCATACATGGCCATAAGGATCGCCCAACGCGGATTAACCAAGTGCGATCCATATATAGTATGGTCCTCCAATGCGGATTAACCAAGCAGGACCACTCGTGACCCCCCAATGCGGATTAACCAAGCAGGGTCAAGATAATCAGATAGGTAGTGATCACCCAATGCAGATATACCAAGCATGATCACTCCTAGAATGCGTATGATCCCCCAATGCGGATATATCAAGCAGGACCATCCTTGTACCACTGCTACATGGTGCAGTAAATCCAACACATCACTTATCAACACCTCGACCTCTATGAGTTACAACGTAGTCACCTACACCATCAACTTCTCAAGGCCATCACTAATATGTCACACAAGCATATAAGTTCTACAACATACTTCTAATAGGATTCTAGGATCACATTGTTGTAAAAATAATCATACACATCAATCACATTACTAAACTAATAATTAAACTCACATTTCTCATAACCATCATCAGTACACAAGCCAAATCATGTTAATAAACATATGTCTACGGCTAAATATATAAAAATCACATTTCAATATAAATCACCTTTATAAGACCAAGACATAATCACATATGATACTAATATAAGAATCAAGGTAATAGTTATATCACATATACACAAGTCATTCTCTAACCAATGTAGACTCACCAAACTTCACTTAATCTTCCGTAGTGCTAATTTTAGTAATTAGGACGATTCATGACATGTTGACCAAAAGCCAACTCTCGATCAACAGCAGTTCCACAAACTCACGTAATTTGATCCGGAAGATCCGCACCTCAGATTTCCTATCCGTAACTTTCCAAAGTCCACATTATGCTCAAATAACAACATACTAAAATTTCAACACGATCCGACGGTCAGATCTCCGCCAATTTTAAAATTCAAGTGGCGGTCGACATTTAATTTTTCAAACTTAGAAATCCAATTAGGGAAGATCCATACGTCGGATTCCCAATCCGTAAATTTTCTAGGATCCACAAATATTATGTTCTATCATGCATTAAGGTTTGGTGACGATCCAACGGTCGGATCGTCGATTCATATTTTGACCAAGTAAGGTATCGTAATGAAACTAAGTCCAAACAATCAAATTGCGTCATACGGATATCAAACATGAACTCAGGGCATCTAATATTATTTAAAAGACATCGTCGACCCACTGGCCAAGCCGCCGCCGCACGCGCCGCCACGGGTGGCGGTCGGCCACCCCGACTTGCCGGAAAATTCAACTATTTTTAAAAATTACCAAAATTTACAAGAAAGTAGATCTCAGTGAGGGGAACAATTTTCATACCTGCGGCCAAGTCCAATTTGGCCGGGAAAAGCCTCAATTCCACTGAAATCCGCCGGAACCCTAGTAATGGTTCCACTTCAATTCGATATTTCCAGTGTTCCGTCGCCCAAATTTATGTTTGGGGTTTGTTCCTGGGACCAAAACAAGTTGATTGACGGTAGTGCTCTATGGTGGTACCTGCAAAATCGACCGATCGATGCCACACCCCAAACGAACCCGTCGGCAAGCTCTAAGAGAAATCAAGGTCAATTTCACTAAATTTATAGGTGAAAAAGGGAGAAAATGGATCAGGGGTGTTGTCTCAATATTTCCCCCGATGAAATTTTGCCGGAAAAAGGGGCCGGAGGGATTGATTTGGTCGCCGAGGTACACGGGTCGAAACAGACCCGACTCCTTCTCCCCCCCCCCCCCCCCCCAATTTTCTTTCTCTCCTTTCCCTCCCTTCCTTCCCTTCTGATTGGCCAACCTTTCCCTCATTTTCTCTCCCGCATCTCACACTCTTCCCATCTCTCATGCTGCCACTTGGCAGCTTCTAACCATTTTTTTTTCTTTTTCCCAACAAGGTGGGAGTTCACTTAAATAAAAACTTAAAAGTTAACTAAAAAAAATAACCCAATATACGAAATTTAATAACAAAAATACGTAGTCAACAGTGAAATTCCGGGGACTAGATTTCACACCGAAGATCCACACATCGGATTTCGAATCTGTAAGTTCTTAAAGGTCTGACAAATAATAACTAGGGTGCTCACAAAATTGCACGGCAATCCAACGATCGGATTGTTGTCAATTACGTAAATCGTACGGCGGTATAATTATCCGAAGAATTGAATAATCAAACCATCATATCGAATTCCGATGAATGGGCTTTAGATATGGGCTCAGGACATCGAGAACATTTTGCTGTCCAAAATCCATAAATTTTGACTTTTCCCCACGCGCCGCCGCGCTTGGTGGTTTCCGACGATCGGAAACCCAGTTTTTTGACTAACTCCAAATTCTACCAAAATTTACAGGATGGTACAGCTCAACAAGAGGAACAAGTTTTATGCCTGCCACAAAGTCCAAAAATGGACGGAAGATGGTCAATTTTGCCTATAAAGCCGGCAAGTGCCTAAAGCTTCCCGACGTCGATTCGTCGCCTACGATGGTCCAACGAGGTCAAGGCTGGTCGGGATTTACTCCTAGGGTGATGGGCTACAAGTTTCAGGTGATAGCGTCGGCCATCACTTCGCTAATTCACTTGAAAAATGAAAAGGGTGGCTAGAGCACTGTTGGTTTTCGTCGGTTTTTGTGGCCTCGCACCACCTCGTATGGTGGTTATCAAGGTGGTTTTTTGGTGGGTTTTCTGGTTTATGGGTCAGGTTTCCCGAAATGGAAACCTCCAAGAATATGGGATCCACTTGTAGAAGCCCACTATTTATGGTAAGGTCTAAATAACCAAAATATCCCCCACTTTAAAAAATTCTAACTTCTTCGTTCTAACTCAGAATTAAGATCCGTTTTTGCCTACATGCTCGTGGAATCTAACTCTACCTAACCAACTCAAAAGTTGACCAAAAAGGTCGAGATTTGAAATGACAAAAATACCCTTCACTTCACTTTTCTCAAAACCGGAAAATTGACGAACTAACTTCAATTAAATCTCCGTAATACGTTTAAAAAGAAATAAAATACTAATTTCGGGGGCGGGATATCACATCACCACCACCACCACCTTACATGATCACCACCATGACCACTACCACCATCATCACCACTACCTTACCCTTACCTAGACCTGGCAGTTTCTGACACAACACGATGACACGACACGAAAACGACACGAAAATAACGGGTTTCGGGTCAACACGATAACTTATCGGGTCATTATCGGGTGACCCGTTAAGAACCTGTTAATAACGGGCTTCTTAACAGGTATACACGTGGGTAACACGTGAGTGACCCGTTTCGACACGTTAAGAAAAAAATTATTTTGATAATTTTAAAGTTTAATTACTAAAAAATTTATTATAAAATATTAATATATACAATATATTCTATATTAAATATATAGTTTTGTATTATTATTCTATATAAGTTTTAAAAAAAAAGTTTAGTCATTATTTATTTTTATTATGAGAGTTCTTACTAAGATAATAAATTTTACTTAACATGTTCTTGTCCAAAATTAAAATAAACTAATATAGTATTTGTATAGACAATAACTAATAAGACGTACATTATACATACAATTATGAAAAATGTGAAAGAATATATAAACACTTGTGATTCATCATTATTCATATAAACACTTGCAATTTTTGGCGTATGCAAATGCGATCTCAAAGCATATACAAACAAGTTTGACAGTTAGATCGTTGAAATTAGTTTCGTAGAATGCGTATCCCATCAAAACGATAGATTCACTAACACTTAGAGTTTATTTATACTTTCATTAAGTATAACATAAGATTTTGTGGTATCCACTAGTGTAAATATTTTAAATTGAAGATCAAATTCATTCATTGTATTCATATAGGGTCAATGAGTGTAGATGTAAAAACTCATCAAAATCGGAGTTAAAATAACCGTTAAATCGTGATTTTTCGTTTATAACCGTCAAAAAGTTTTGTCCCATTACTTGATTTCTGAATGTTTGTTTTTTGCGATTTTTGGCGTATGCGATCTTGAAGCATATACAAACAAGTTTGATGGTTGGATCGTTGAAATTAGTTTCGTAGAATGCGTATGCCATCAAAACAATAGATTCACTAACACTTAAAAGTTTATTCATATTTTTATTAAGTATAACATAAGATTTTGTGATATCCACTAGTGTAAATATTTTAAATTGAAGATCGAATTCATTCTTTGTATTCATATAGGGTCAAGGAGTGTAGCTGTAAAAAATCATCAAAATCGGAGTTAAAATAACCGTTAAATCGTGATTTTTCTTTTTATAACCGTCGAAAAGTTTTGTCCCATTACTTGATCTCTGAATGTTTGCTTGTTGCAATTTTTGGTGTATGCGATCTCGAAGTATATACAAACATGTTTGATGGTTGGATCGTTGAAACTAGTTTTGTAGAATGCGCGTATCTCATCAAAACAATAGATTCACTAACACTTAAGAGTTTACTTTAGTATACATAAGATTTGTGGTATCCACTAGTGTAAATATTTTAAATTGAAGATCGAATTCAATCATTGTATTCATACAGGGTCAAGGAGTGTAGCTGTAAAAAATCATCAAAATCGGAGTTAAAATAATCGTTAAACCGTGATTTTCTTTTTATAACCGTCGAAAAGTTTTGTCCCGTTACTTGATCTCTGAATGTTTGTTTTTTGCAATTTTTGGCGTATGTGATCTCGAAGTATATACAAACATGTTTGACGGTTGGATCATTGAAACTAGTTTCGTAGAATGCGTATCTCATCAAAACAATAGATTCACTAACACTTAAAAGTTTATTCATACTTTCATTAAGTATAACATAAGATTTTGTGGTATCCACTAGTGTAAATATTTTAAATTGAAGATCGAATTCATTCATTGTATTCATATAGGGTCAAGGAGTGTACTTGTAAAAAATCATCAAAATCGGAGTTCAAATAACCGTTAAATTGTGATTTTTCGTTTATAACCGTCGAAAGGTTTTGTCCCGTTACTTGATATCTGAATGTTTGTTTTTTTCAATTTTTGGCGTATGCGATCTCGAAGCATATACAAACAAGTTTGACGGTTGGATCGTTGAAATTAGTTTCGTATGATGCGTATCCCATCAAAACGGTAGATTCACTAACACTTAGAGTTTATTTATACTTTCATTAAGTATAACATAAGATTTTGTGGTATCCACTATTGTAAATATTTTAAATTGAAGATCGAATTCATTCATTGTATTCATATAGGATTAAGGAGTGTGGCTATAAAAAATAATCAAAATCGAAGTTAAAATAACCGTTAAATCGTGATTTTTTGTTTTATAACCATCGAAAAGTTTTGTTCGGTTACTTGATCTCTGAATGTTAGTTTTTTGCGATTTTTTGCTGATACGATCTCGAAGCATATAAAAACAAGTTTGACGGTTGGATCGTTGAAATTAGTTTCGTATAATTCGTATCCCATCAAGTTCAATGGTATATATATATATATATATATATATATATATATATATATATATATATATATATATATTTATTAAGTAGATTTAAATCTATTTATTTTGTACGTGTAATTGACCGGTACACGGAGTAGTATATCACATTATCACATGTCATTATAAAAATAGTGGGATGTGTGTGATAAAAAATTAATAACTTAAAAAAAAAAAAATTTCTCACCACTTCTATTAATTTTCATTTCCCCCCCCCCCCTCTTTTTTGTTTCCTTTTCAGCTTTTCTTATAATTTTCATTTTCCCTCCCTTTTTCTTCAAAGGGCGCGGCAGGAATGGAATGTAATTATGGAATCAATGGATGCATATTAATTAATAATTATTATAGTTTTTATAAAATTTAATATATATATATATATAATTATTATAGTTAATATTTTGGGGGTATAATTATTAATTTATTATAGTATATATAATTATTATAGTTAATTTAATATATATATATTTATTATAGTTGTTGGGGTATAAAATTGTTAAATTAATATATATATATATATATATATATAATTATTATAGTATTTTTTTAGGGTTATAAAATTATAAAATTAATATTCTGCTTATCGTGTATCGTGTTACCCACGTGTATACCCGAATCAACCCTGTTATCTTAACAGGTGCTTATCGGGTTACCCGATTCGTTATCGTGTCGACCCGAACACCTGTTAATTTCGTGTCGTGTCGTGTCAGGAATTGTCAGGCCTAGATGTGACAATATGATATGTATTCTCTCAAAAAAGTATTCTGTTTTTTATTTAATTGTTTATTGGTTTAAAATATATTTTCCTTAACGGGTAACAGGTCGGGTCAAATTACCCGTTAATATTATCGGGTCGATTTCGGGTCGGGTCATTTTACCCGTTTATTGTAACGGGTGTTACACGACACGACCTGTTAAGCTATCGGGTATGACACGAAAACGACACGAACACGGGAAACACGACACGAATGCCAAGTCTACCCTTACCCCTCCACCACCCCAGCTCCATGCCGCCACCATAATCACTACTACTATTACCACCACCACCAATGACACCACTATCACTACTATCATCTTGCCAACAATCACCATGTGGCACTTCCACCACTATTATTGCCGCCACCACCTCACATGGTCACACTACCACGGTCATAGTTATCATTTCAAATAATAAAAATTTAAAAATAGCAAGTCCTATTAATAATTATGAAAAAGTCGATGACAGTTCACAAATTTCTATTTAAATCCATGATAAAAGTTTCACAGACTTTATTAAAATCCATGACATTTATTCAAAACCACAAGATTTCTATGGAAGTTAAGTAAACTCCTTCAAAATGTAATGCATTCACAACTTTATCATGAAAGTCCATCAAAATCTATATATAATACACCACCTGGAAACAGGGCCTGACCTTGAGGGTAGCTGGAATAGGCGAGCAGCTTAGGGCCTCCACTTCGGAGGGGCCACCAATTTCTATTTTATTAGGCTTTTTAGCCAAAATAGTCCTTGAGATTTGCATAACACATCATTTTGGTCCCTAAAATTGAAAATCAACAGAAATGGTCCATGAGATATTCCACCATCCATTATTTTGGTCATTCCGTTAAAAACTCTGTTAAGTGTCCCAGAGCCCTTGACAAAAAGCCATTTTATTATATGTATATATTAATATTACAAATTTGTATTTGTTCAAGTAAGAAGTTTATAGGCTTTGAGTCTTTGCTTATAGAATTTTGTTAACCATACCAGTTACAGTTGCCTATGCAGAAAGTAGTTTTCAAAATTAAAAATTTAAATCTTATGTTTAATCAACTATGTCACAAGAAAGATTGAATGAGTTAGTTATTTTATCAATTGAAAAAGAATTAGTTGAAAAATAGATTATGTAAATTTGATTAATACATTTACGTCTAAAAATGTAATATGTAAGTAATGTTTGTATGTCTTTCTTCTTTTGATATTAATTTTAAATGATATTGATGTAGAAGTAGACTTTTTTATGTATTTAGCGAATCAGTTATGCCCTACTGCGGTCCTCATTTTGAGGATCTGTGAGGACCAAATGCATATTAGCCACAAAATTATTTTAGTTTACATCCAAATGCTTAAAATATTTAACAACTTAATAAAGCAAAACCAATTTAATATCTATGAACCATTACAAAACTACATCTATGAACCATTGCAAAACTCATTTTGTTGTTTTTCTTTATTAAGTTGTCATATATTTTAAGCTTTTAGATCTAAACTAATACAATCTTGTAGCTAATATACATTTGATCCTCACATATCGTCGAAACAAGAATCTTAGAAGAGCAGAACTCTTTAACGAATTCTGTTTTATACGTATTAATGTACAAAAAGTCTTGAATTATAGAACTATAGAGCTTCACTTCGAAGGCTCGCTCTCTCTGGAAATGATGCTGAGTTTTGAACCCATTACAAAAAATAATATTCTGTTTTGCAATATTAAAAATTTAATCCGTCTGCATCGATTTTACCATCCAGTCTGCAACTCAAAACCAACCAAAGGAATATATATTCTAAGCCATCACCAAAAAAATAATATTAATTAAAAATTATAACCATCTGAACTTGAGGTGGTTAGCCGTTTTCTGCTGCAAAATTTAGATCAGCTCTCCTTAGTTGACCAATTTGTATTTCCCACCACCACCAACAAACAAAATAAAAGGGTTAACTGCCAATTTAGTCCTTAAATTATCACCTTAGTGAAAATTAGGTCTCTAAATTATTTTTTCAGAAAAATTAGTCCCTGAATTATAAAAATTTGCCAATTACATCCCTAATGTTATATTTGAAGATATTATATTCAATTTTCAGCAATTTAAATGACGTTACTTGCATGTGATACACATTGAAGGGTAGATTAGTAGTTTTTCATAAAGAAATAGTGTATGGAGTTAATTTTGGAGGAGAAATTGGTAGTTTTTCATAAAGAAATAGTGTAAGTTAACTTTTGAAGGTAAATTAGACATTAAATTCACAACCTATATGAAATGTTAAGCACTTATAGATGAGAAAATGATGGTATTTTACTCTAAAGTGTGTCAAGTGACTTAAGTTGATGAAAAATTGGATAAAATAGCTTTGAATATAATAGTAGGGATGAAATTAGCAATTTCTAATGAATTTAGGGACTTATTTTACCGAAAAAATAATTCAAGGACCTAATTTTCATCGAGGTGATAGTTCAGGGACTAAATCGGCACTTCACCCAAATAACAATGTCAAACTTGGCACCTCAACCACCACACACAGTGACAATGACAAATAACATGGACCAAATCCCCATTTAATAGTCACAATTTTGGTTGGTGCCCACAAAGCCAGCTCCACAATTATTATTCAGTACTACCACTCTTTGGTGTAAGATTTTCTCTTCTCTTCTAATTTACTTCTTTGAACGGTCATGATTAAACTATATTAACATCTGATGTTGACTTTTTCATAAATAAAAAGAAAAATAAGAAAGTGAGAGGAGAAGACTGAAAGGAGAGGATGTGAAGAAGAGAGAATCTTACTCCCCACCAAAATATAATCTACATGAGAATCTAAATAAACAAACTTATTGTTATGCATTTTTCCCTAAAGAAAATACTTAAAAAAAAGTTTCGAACCTAGAAAATATTGAGTATCAAAATATCAATGTGCTCTTATTCGACTGTTTACTAACAATACGATTTTGTTACCATATTGAGTTTTATGCTGAATGTGTGATTAAGATTTTTTTTTAACAATTCATAAGAAAACACTACTTGTTAAGCACCTTCTGATCTCGGATGCAAATGTAAATGTTGTTAATCACTTAAACCATAAATTATTTGCATTAAGTACACTCCCTTAATTATATAACCAATGAACGATCAATTGTGTTAGTTTTTCGTTTTACTGAACATGTTGTGTAGATTTACCGTCTAATAATATTAGCATCTGTCCACAAGATAACACTACTAATTTTTATTTTTTTAAAGAAACAAAGATAACATTAGCAGTTGAGTAGCTACCCCTAATTATGTAGCATATTCATGTCACTCACCCAACCAACTACCCAGGGAAACAAGAAGGAAACTACGGTAGAGGATCCTGGATCCATTTTGTGGAGATCATAGGGATCTCCACATCCTCGTTGTTCATCGTATATTGTACGGTTAGTTTTCATCAGGTACTATTTGTGTTTAATTTTAAATAAAAAAAAGTCAAATAAGTTGTGACCGCATGATGCACGATTAAGTTTAAGATGAGAAGATCTCTAAAATCCCTATAATTTGGAATGATATAAATCCGGAAATATAATACACATCAGATCAAAAAGACAAAAAATAAATAAATAAATAAATAAATTATTAAAGTGGATCTTCAATTTTTCAGGGGCATTTTGGTAACTTCACAATATAACCATTCGTACTCGAGCCTCGCGAGCGCTCTGTCCCCGGCTATTTATTAACACGTGAGCCGTGCTTTTGCATTTGCAGCTGACCAACGCCAACTCGGAGACTTGCCAGTCAATCTTCTTCTTCCTCCCACCAACACCCCTAACCCAAAAGGTAACAATTCTCTCTCTCTCTCTCTCTCTCTCTCTCTCTCTCTCTGGATAGAGTGCGATCGTTCTTCACACTGTTTGTTTTTCTTAGCATTTGCATCGATGGATTAATTAGGATCTGTGATTTAGTCGAGAATTTGTAAGAATTATAACGATGTTTGTGCATCCTTTGTTTGTTTGTTGATGATAGATCTAGCTCTGATCGAAAAATCACTCACCTTCTGTTTGTTTCCTCGGAAAAAAAAAAAATTGAACTTTGCATTGCTTATGGGAAAATGGAAACTGGGTTCTCTTCTAATTTTGTGTGAAGTTGAATTGGGTAACTTTTTTCTCTACGATTTTCCAGAATGTTTAAGCTATTTATCGTTAAAATGGCCGAAATTTGCTCGATATATCGGAATTTTGAGCCCTCGACATGGAAAGGGTGTGTGTGTGTGTGTGAAGCTTATTTTTTCACCCATATCTCCGAAATCAGCGATTGTCGCTAGAAATATCGGAAATATCGGCCGAATCGGCGATGTTATAGACGAAAATGAGTTACCGAAAATTTTACCTCGACAACGACGACGTTTCTGTTTGGTTCTGGTCCAGGCTTCGCGAAGAAGAAGAAGCCACTCAATTTTTTACTTATTCTGTTTTTTTTTTTTTTTTTTTTTTTTTTTTGATAGAAGAAAGCATAGATTAGATAGAGAAACCCCTTACACAGCCAGAGCCATTTCAATATAAAAGTTTCGGATACTATTCACTTTAACGAAAAAACATATTTTTACACTAAAACGTACCTTTTATTTTGTCTTTATCGTTAAAACTCAAAGTTTTCAAGTCTTTTTCATTAGTTTTCCTTATTTTTATAGCCTAAACGTGTGTTTTGATTAGTTGGATAAAAAGAAAATAAAAAGCAAAGCCGTTTGTTTCTTTTTTAAATGAAGCTTAAAAGTCCACCAACAGAATTTAATTGGGGTAAAACGAAAATAAAAAGCACAGCAGTTTGTTTCTTTTCAATTTTCCCTCTAAATTTTGAACATTTGATGGTTTATTTCGAGCCTTCGCTTTGTTCTACTTGTAATTCGACATGGTATTCTGTCACGTATTCTGTTTCGTTGATCTGTTTGATTCACTAACCAAGTACCGTGTAATTATTGCAGATTTCCATTTGCTTGTATCAATGGCTCCAGTTGCAGCAGAAGCATGTTCCGATTCAATCAAGCCGAGAGGTTTTTATTTCACCTGCTTTTAAATGTTTTTCTAAATTCATAATATTTGTTGGTTACGTGGTGAAGGCGCTGCAGTAGAATCTAAGTTTCAGATTCTTTTCTATGGTTAATATTATTGATTCAAATGCAGATGTTTACATTGTTGGTGTTGCAAGAACACCAATGGGTGGTTTTCTGGGTGCACTTTCATCTGTACCTGCCACCAAGCTTGGGTCTATAGCTATTGGGGGTGAGCACAATATCTCCAACTTACTTAAGTGGATATTATTTCACGGTTTTTAGTTTTTTAAGGTTTTAGTAGGTAACATCGACTGATTTTACATATTGTTTTATGTCAACCTGCAGCTGCTCTCAAGAGGGCAAATGTTGATCCAGCACTTGTAGAAGAAGTTTTCTTCGGCAATGTTCTCAGTGCAAACTTGGGGCAGGCCCCTGCTAGACAAGCTGCATTAGGTGCAGGACTCCCTAATTCAGTGATCTGTACCACAGTCAACAAAGTCTGCGCATCAGGGTTGAAAGGTGCAACACCCATTTTGTAGAATCTGTTTTTGTTTTTAGGCGACGAAATTTGTTTTTCAGCAGGAAAAAAGACGACATTAGAATAACACATTTAATTTCGATGATTGCAGCTACTATGCTCGCAGCACAGAGCATTCAGTTGGGTATCAATGACGTTGTTGTGGCTGGTGGCATGGAAAGCATGTCTAACGTGCCCAAGTATCTTGCCGAAGCAAGGTTAATATTTCTTCTGATTCATGACTCTTTTAAACTTTAAATGAAACTTTGACGGGCACTGATTTGATACAAAAAAAATGCAGGAAGGGTTCTCGACTTGGACATGATTCTCTTGTTGATGGAATGCTGAAGGACGGTTTGTGGGATGTCTACAATGATTATGGCATGGGAGTGTGCGCTGAATTATGTGCTGAGCAGCATTCAGTGACAAGGGAGGAGCAGGTAATATATAAGCCCTTTTGTGCATTTTAAAAACTGTAGCGCATACCATTATACAAGGTTATTCATATATTTGATTGTGACCACTGCAGGATAACTTTGCTGTTCAGAGCTTCGAGCGTGGTATTGCTGCCCAAGGCTGTGATGCCTTTTCATGGGAAATTGTTCCGGTTGAAGTTTCTGGAGGAAGGGGAAGGCCATCAACAATTGTTGATAAGGATGAAGGTCTAGGCAAGGTAATAATAAATCATGTTTGTATCAGTCAGACACGTAGGCATATCTATGTTTTTCTTGCACAATATAAAATGCCCATCAGGTGTCCCCTGCTAATTGGAATGCAGTTTCTAGAGTAGATAGTTTCGATGCTTCACAGTCGAGATATCTCATTTTCATCATTTGCAGTTTGTTTAGCCAGCATTTTTATTTGCATAGAGAGGAAGACGGGGTGGGGAAATGCATTCTACAAACTATTTTTGAGTTCCAGTTTATTATCCAATGTTACCAAGTGATTGTAATAAATATACCATATACTCGGAGTCTAGGATATATCTGAATTACATTACATCTCAGACGTCCTTATTGTTTGCTTTGCTATCATGTCAGTTTGACGCTGCCAAATTGCGGAAGCTCCGACCAAGTTTTAAGGAGAGTGGAGGTTCTGTTACGGCCGGAAATGCTTCTAGTATCAGGTTATTAGTTTATATATGTTTCTGTTAAATGATTGATATTTAATCCCCTTCATCTAATTATTTAATGTTTATATACGTTTACCTGAATCAGCGCAAAAGTCACTTCTTAAATTGTCATTGGTTTGATTTTAAATTGATGGAACCACCTTCATTTTTGGTTTCATAAGTCTTTACAATGCAAGTTTTTCTGAAATTTGAAACTCCTTTCATCAACAGTGACGGTGCTGCAGCATTAGTTTTAGCGAGTGGAGAAAAGGTATTAAAGCTTGGGCTACAAGTGATTGCAAAGATCAGTGGATACGCCGATGCTGCTCAGGTACTGTAGAAATTTTTATATATCTGAACAAGATTGTAGAGCTTTAAAGTGCATTTTTGTTTTCATATCATTCATACCGCTATGCTTACATGAGATTGACTGCACAGGCACCAGAGCTATTTACAACAGCTCCGGCTCTTGCGATTCCAAAAGCTATTTCAAATGCTGGGTTGGAAGCTTCTCAAATTGACTTCTATGAAATTAATGAAGCCTTTGCTGTAAGCTATCATAATTTGTGGCAATCTTTAAAATAGGGTAAAGCATCTCAAGGCTGCGAATATTAATTGGAACGATTTTATGTGTACAGGTTGTGGCTCTTGCAAATCAGAAACTTCTTGGACTTAACCCAGTGAGTTCTCTCTCTCTCTCTCTCTCTCTCTCTCTCTCTCTCTCTCTCTCTCTCTCTGTGACCAAATGCTTAGAATGAATCAAATTTAATTTTTGTTTAATGAAGCAGTCTCAACTCCTTCTGTCGGGCTGTTACCAGCATAGGAATCCGCATTTGTTCCTTAACTCATTTTCTGTTCTGATTTCAGGAAAAAGTTAATGTGCATGGTGGAGCTGTTGCATTGGGACATCCTCTTGGTTGCAGTGGAGCTCGTATCTTGGTCACCCTTTTAGGGGTACATTTCACTTCCTATTCTATTAAACTAAAAGAGAATATGTTAAACTTTAAGAATGAATAGGCTCTAATTTACTTTTTGCTGCTACTCTCCCGCACCTCTCCTTTCCGTTGTAGCTTACCTGGAATTATTTACCATCGAACAATATCTTTTTCTTTCAAACCCCTTATTCAGAGTGCAATCCTATTGTAGGTACTTAAGCAGAAGAACGGGAAATACGGTGCTGCTGGTATTTGCAACGGTGGAGGAGGTGCATCTGCCCTTGTTTTGGAGCTTTTGTAAGCCACTTTCAAGTCGATAACTGGTAAGTGTCGCGTGTTCCATGTAATTTTAGCTTGGTGGTCTTGCTCTTCTGTGAAATGAGAGTTTTTCATATACTTGATTTGTATCCTCTGAATGTCGATGTTAGTTCGCTTATCAGTATACATGACTTGTGTTTCAGGTCAGAATGGCTGAGGTCGGACCTTGTTCGTGTGAGAGATGAAACTGCCACTAGCAAAGTTCCCTGTTGTGCATTTTTTCTTCCACTTCGTTTGTATTTGATTTGCTTCCCCAATAAATTACAGAATGTATTTAGATTGTAGAAGTATATTCCCAATACAGTTCAGTTTCGCCATTCCTCTCTCTCTCTCTCTCTCTCTCTCTCAATTGCTTAAATGTTGTTTTGAGTTGGATGCGAGGGTATTGAGCAATTTCGACGGTCATATTGTATATTATCTTTTATGATATGAGAGGATGATGAGTTTATATTTGCCAATAATTGCGTAAGATAGTTGCGTCCATTTTCTTAGAATAACTCTCTAACTCACATAAATATGAGAACTATACATATTTGTGATGAGTTCGATTCTTATCTGTGATTTGTGATTTACTATTGTTGTGATGTAGTTGATGAATTATCAAATTATGAAAATGGTCCCGCAAATATCCGAATGCAACTTCAATGTAAGAGCAACTCTAGCGTGGGAGTCCTTCCCCCAGACAATTCATTGTTCAATCCACCCAGTGAACAGTAACTACCCTTAATGAACAGTAATTTTCATTTGCATCTTCAGTATTAGTTTTTTTTTTAATAATACAAAATAAAATTATTTATAATTTCGGATAAGATTTTTTAAATCGTTCTTGTTGCGCCACATGTCATTTTATCCAAAAAGACAATTATTGGTGATGGATTTCGATAAGATTTTTATCCAATGTCATCGTGCAACGTGTCATTACCTTTTCAGAATCTTTGAGGATAGATTTCTATCAGATTTTAAATCGTTCTCGTTGCGCCACGTGTCATTATCCGAAAAGATAATTATTGGCGATTCGATAAGATTTTTATCCAATGCCGTCGTGCCACGTGTCGTTATCTTTTTAGAATCTTTGAGGATAGATTTTGATCAGATTTTTAACGAATGACGGCATGCCACGTGGCACTATCTACAACCTAATCTTTTCTGAATCCTCCATATAATCCATCATCCATCCTCTGAAATCTCACACCAATTTTCTCAATATCTTTATCATTATTCATAGTTTCTGTTTCCTTCTTCACCAAAATCAAAATTTGTATCATTATTCATAGTTTCTGCTTGAAAATGTCTCTTCAAGTTTGATGTGGGAAATCGATCAGCAAGAGGAAGAATTGTTTAACCAATATGAAGGAATGTTCAATCTCCAGATAGCTCAAAATGAGATGGAAGAGGATGAGGAGCGTACAAGGAGAGATGACGAAGCAAGAATGGCCAGAGCCTCACATTCCCGTCGAGTCATCCAAGTTGTGGCTCAGATATCCAGGCCCAACCATTCCGGAAACCTTGATAGAAGCAGGCAACGACGAGGTGCGGAGCTGTTGGACGATTATTTTGTCCATAACAGTGCATTTCCTGATACGTACTTCAGAAGTCGTTTTAGAATGGAAAGACATTTGTTCAACAGAATCATGACTGATGTTTGCAACCATGATTCTTACTTTGTCAAAAGAATGATGCTTTTGGTGCTATGGGTCTCCTTCCTGAGCAAAAAATCACTGCTGCGTTGCGGATGCTTGCGTATGGAGCATTTGCAGACCAAGTGGATGAGATAACGAGGATGGGGAAATCAACCATTCTTGAGTCCCTGATGAGGTTTTGGGGAGCAGTCGAATCTATCTACACCGCAGAGTACCTCTGGAAACCTACTAACATGGACTTGTAAAGGCTTCTGAAGAAGGGCGAGATGTGAGGTTTTCCTGGGATGATAGGAAGCATCGATTGTATGCACTGGACGTGGAAAAACTGTCCTAGTGCATGGCAAGGCTCATATAGGGACAGAAAATGAGCAAAAAGTATCATTTTAGAGGTGGTGGCATCTTTTGATACATGGATATGGCACGCCTTTTTCGGGGTTCCGGGGGCTCAAAATGATATCAATGTCTTTGCCCAATCCCCAGTGTTCAACGATGTCCTGCAAGGAAAGGCACCAAAAGTCACGTACTTCGTCAACAGACGTATGTACGATGGGCCATACTACCTAGCTAACGGCATTTACCCAAGGTGGGAAACATTTATCAAAACAGTGCCACGTCCGCGAAGTGCAAAGGAAAAATACTTTGCAAGCTATCAAGAGGGGTGCAGGAAGGATGTGGAGTGTTGTTTTGGTATCCTCCAAGCTCGCTGGGCAATCGTCAAGGGTGCTACCTGAATGTTTGATTTAGAGTCACTTTGATCCATCATGATGACGTGCGTGATTCTTCACAACATGATTCTGGAAGATGAGATCGATTATGATATCGTTGATGAATATGAGCCAGACACGATGAACAATTCAAGAACACGGATATATTGTGCGCATGACGCCACCGAAGAACCAGTGCAACACGAGCCATTACAAAGGGATGGACGTTACAACGAAAGGGTCATCCAACGATATACTGCACTTCAAAGGCCATATATGCACAATGCTCGGCAAATTGACTTGATAGAGCATCAATGGGCATTGAAACAAGCTAAAGATACTTAAGTTTATTTAGTGTGTTTGTTTGTATTTGGTGTGTTTATTTAATTTTATGTGGTGTGTTTTTTGTAGTGAGTTTTTTATTATTTGGTATGTTTATGTAATTTTATTTGGTGTGTTTATGTAATTTCATTTGGTGAGTTTTTTATTATTTGTTGTGTTTATGTCATTTGAATAAAGATTATAGGGTAAATTACAAAAAACTACCTCAACTATTGGGTAATTAACAGTTTCATACCTCGTCTTTAAAAAATTTCAATGTTATACCTTATCTTCTAATTTGTTGCAATGACATACCTTCCGTCAGTTGTCTGTCAATTCTTCTGTTAAATGCTGACGTGGCATGCCACGTGGCACACTTTATATTAAAAAAATTAATAAAATATTATTAAAAACTAAAAAAAAATTATTTTTTTCTTTTTTTCTTTTTTTTTCTCTATCTTCTTCTTTTTTTTTCCCTCTATCTTCTTCTTCTTCTCCTTCTTTCTTTCTGGGTTCTAGGGGGCGGGGGGTATCTTTTTTTTTTCTTTTATTCTTCTTCTTCTCCTTCTCATTCTCACCGATTTTTTATTTTTTATTTTTTTTTCTTTTCCCTTCTTCTTTCTGGGTTGCACGGGCTTTGGTTTCGCTGGGGGTGGGCGCGAACTGGGTTGGGTTTTTTTTTTTTTTCCCTTCTTCTTCCTCTTCCTCATTCTTCTTCTTCTTCCCTCATTCTTCTTCTTCTTCCTCCTCCTTTTTTTTTTTTTTTTCTTCTTCTCTCTCTTTTTCTTTCTTCTTCTCGATCTCTTTCTTTCTTCTTCTCCTTCTCGGCAGGTTTGGGGGGGAGGGCCGAAACTGGTTTTTTTTTTTTTCCCTCTCTCTCTCTCTCTTTCTTCTTCTTCTTCTTCTTCTAGGTTGGGGGTGGGGGGGGGGGGGGTGGTCTTCTTCTTCTTCTTCTCTGGTTTTTTTTTCCCTCCTCCTTCTTCCTTCTTTTTGGGTTGCAGAGCGTTGGGTTTTTTCGCGGGGGGGAGGGGCCGGGGGGTGGGGGGCGGACGGATGAACTGGTTTTCTTCTTTTTCTTTTTTTTTTCTTCTTCCTCTTCCTCCTTCTTCTTCTTTCTGGGTTTGCAGGGGATTGGGATAGGGGGGACGGACGAATAAGAAGAAGAAGAAGAAGAAGCAGGAGGAGGAGAGAGAAGGAAAAAAAATTAAAATTTTTAATATTTAATTAATATTTTTTTTAGTTTTTAATAATTTTTTATTAATTTTTTAATATAAAGTGTGCCACATGGCATGCCACGTCAGCATTTAACAGAAGAATTGACAGACAACTGACAGAAGGTATGACATTGCAACAAATTCGAAGATAAGGTATAACATTGAAATTTTTTAAAGACGAGGTATAAAACTGTTAATGACCCTAATAGTTGAGGTAGTTTTTTGTAATTTACCCAAGATTATATTATTAGTATAAATATATTACGAAATTAAATAAATTTACTCTCACTTTAAATAAAGTACTAAATTCAATAAATTGGAAACAACATAAATAATAAATTACAACCCAAAGTGATTGGAAAACTATGGGCTCCGATTACAAAAAGTACCCTATTCATCATCACTTAACCAATTTGTGGTGCTAGGATGATCTTCTCTTGTCATGCTAGGACCATCTCTTCTTGATCTCGCTTCTCTTGCACGCCTCCTTCGCACCACTTCCGCTTTCTCCGACTTCCAAAAATATTTAGAATTTGGAGATTTCCTTTCTAAAGGCGTGTTCATAATGTCACGATCTCGTTGGGCCATTCTTTATTCTCTAACATGTTCCCTCTCTTGCCTAAGTAGCTCTATTTCCCTCTCATTAGCTTGAAATGCTCTCTCAACAACTGCAGCTTTTGCCTTATCTCTAGCCTTATCAGCCTCAAATTTCGCCATTTCCCGAGCCAAAGTCAATTCACCTTGGCGAGCAAGTTCTTCCATGTACTTTGCATAATCATTCTTGGAAGCACTCCTTTTTCTCTTGAAGCCTTCTTACCTTGAGGCCTAATTGGATAACGGGTCGACCCCGACGCTTATTCAGGGAAATGCGTTTCAGGCACTTCTTCTCCATCATCTTCATGAACATGCGAGCCATGATCAGGTGTAGAGTGTAGAGGGGTGTTGTTCATGAAAACTTCTAGACCGACAGGCACAACTCTGAATTTAGGACAATCTTTAACAATATTCCAACATTCTCACCGGGTGAATGATTTGTTTTTTTATTTGGTTTTGGCACTATACCAAGCTTGTGCTTGAAGTTGCTACAAATAAATAATAATAATGAAATTAGGTAACAAATAAATAATACAAACAAATAATTATAATCAAATTAGGGAACAAATAAATAATACAAACAAATAATTATAATCAAATACAAACAAATAATTATAATCAAATTAGGTAACAAATAAATAAAACAAACAAATAATTATAATCAAATTAGGTAACAAATAAATAATATATTGTTACCTGATCCGTGTAATTTTCCCCACTTCAAAGATTAGTACTAGCTTGTGCCAAGGCGTCTCTCCACGTACTAAAGTATTGGCTAAGTAATTTCCAACGACTGGACATCGATTCCTTGGTTCTTTTCCCACCCATTTTCTCAAGAAAATTGGTATGAATAAGACTCCACATTTCCCCCAACTGCATCTCATTACCCGTAAGCGAACTATGAGTAACTTCAACCCAGCTAGTGCACAACGCAATATCTTCAAGAAGCGACCAATTCGTACCTGCATCAATATCTTCAAGAAGCGACCAATTCGTACCTGCATCAGTAGTCATTTTCTGGAGAAAAAAAATTGGATTAAAACTTTGAGAGAAAGATAGGAATTTGATTGAAAGTAGTTGAGAAAATATGAAATTGTGGTGTAAGATAGATGATAATGAGAAGGTATTTATAGAAAAGTAAAAACAATTTTTTTAAAAAAATTTCAGATTTTTTTTCGGATTTTTTACAATTTTTTTAAAGTTTTTATTGAACTAATTAATCTTTGCAGTTAGATTTAAAAAAAATTTGAATTCCAACACTCCAGATTGTGCCACGTGTCACAACAGTAACTTTTCTTAATATTAAAACTATTTTTTCTTTTATTTATTTATTTATAAAGCAGAATAATATCAACCGTTGATCTCAGATCCAACCGTTGATATTAAATAAGTTTTTTATTTTTATTACCGTTGCAAATCGGACGATCCAATTTAAAGAGCCGTTGAGATCGAACGAACCGTGGGAAGCCACGTGGCTTCCCAACGATAACCTTGGCAGACTGCGACGCGGGCTCTTTCTTCTGAAAAGCTGTCGGTTGACGCACCCCCACGCGCGGGTGAGGCTCACGCGCCCCCACGCACGGGTGAGGCGCACGCGCCTGACAGAAAAAAAAATTTTAAATTGGGTTGACGCCAGTATGACGTCAGCCCTGGCGTATCCACTCGGACTTGCGGGCTGGCAATTCCTCACAGGCTCGGAGCTCGGGCCTCCACTCTCCCTCGGGCTGCCCACGCTGGAGCTTTAAGGCCGGTCTATCTGGTCCTATTTCGTCCCCCGTCCCCCGAGCACCAGCCCACGCTGGAGTTGCTCTAACAGATATTTTAACCGTTAGAGTTGTGTATCATTTTATATAAAAATGAATAAACGCAATGAACATTCTCACTTTTGTTTTTCAATTGTTAACTTTTTTGCTTTTCAAAACAACATTTTTATTAGTATATTCATGAGGGTGAGGGTAATATAGTCAATACCGTCGTGGCGAAACAGACAAAAGCTGTATGGGATGCATAGCTGGAGGCACCACACAACGTCTAATTGGTTCTTCAAATAGTGGGCCCCCATTAACCACATCCATCCACTGGCCCACTTCACACTCAATCCCACGCCACGCCCTCCTCCTCTCTCTCTCCCTCTCTCTCTCTCTCTCTCTCCCATCGAACCCCACCTGAAAAAATCAAGACTCATCAATCCATCATCATCTCATTCATTACCACCTTCATTATTCAGACCCCACCACCTCAAATCCCTACAACCAGAGCAAATCACTCGCCGTTTTTCGTCGCTACTCTCAGAAATCTCAAAGCAGAAGTCATGGGGGTATGCAAGCTAGTCTCTTTTTTATTGCCTTTTAATTTAGTTATTGAATTTGTATCGGTGTATATATATATGCGTATGGTTCTGTGTTTGATCTGAGACTCTGAGTTTTGTTTGTGGAGCGATTCGATTCGTTTCCAGCTCCAGCTTGGTGGTGGAGTTGAAATTACTGTATTGTCCTTCGTCCGATGCTTTTCTGCTGTCATTTCATCCTTCTGGTTTCTAATTTTTCAGCAGATGCTTGTTCTGTATGAATATCATGTATCTAGCTGGTGTTTGCTATCTTGGGTCACTTTTGCTTTCTGGGTTTTTATAGTTTTTAGATAAAGTTTGAATTTTTAGCTTCTTGTTTGGTTTATACCAACCAGACTTTTGAGTATTTGGGAATCAGATTGGACGTTGTATGTCTGTAGATTCGGCTTCGACCGATAAGCAGCTTATCTGATTGCTAACTTGTGTGCAAAACTTTCTCTGTTTGTGTTGAATGGTCAAGTGTAGTTTAGTGGGTTGATGGGTTACTCAATGGTTTAGATTTTTATAATTTAGATGTTAAAAACTTACGACTTGGAGTACTGGGAGACTCGGAGTACTTGGATCTAACAGAAGACTTAGCACAAAACCGAGCGCAGTGACGTTCTAGGATTCATACAGCTGACCCCACTTAGTAGGATAAGGCTTTGTTGTTGTTGTTGTAGATGTTAAAAACTTACAATGGGTTCTTACCTAAGAGTGAGCCTAGCTCAATGGGTAAGGTTTGTTCTGTTGCTTAGTTGCAGGTCAATACTCAGAATGGTCGAATGGTCGAATGGTCGGAGTTTGGTGCACTTGACTGTCCTTACAATGGACTATTACGTAGTGTCCTGTGTAGTAGTTATAGTGTCACCCAATCTGACTTTACAAAAAGAAGATTTCTTTCTGTTCATTTTAGGCATGTATAGAGTTGATAGTAGATCTCTTACAAGCTTGTCGAATTTCAAACCTCTTCTTCTTTTTGGAATACCTTCATATTGAAGAATAATTACAGGCATCGGCGTTTGTAAACCAATTCATGAATACATATTACTTTATATATCTTGGTGTTGTATTCTTATGCAGTAGGATTGAGGATACAGTAGGATTCATAAGCTGTTTTTCTGCTGATGCGTGGTAGACAACCTTCACCTTAATCTTAATCATCTTCATTACTTGGGTTTTGTTTGCCTTCATAATTTCATGCAAGAACATATGAATCATTGAACTTTGTACATAATTGTCTTATTTATACATCTCAATTTGGTATGCATTGACTTTAGATGATTGATTCCCTTCATCAAAATTATGTAAATCCACAGGAAAAGGGTGTACCGTTGCCAAAATTTGGTGAATGGGATGTCAATGATCCTGCATCAGCCGAGGGATTCACTGTAATCTTCAACAAGGCTAGGACTGAGAAGAAGACAGGTGGCAGACCTGACTCACCATCAAAGGAGGATCGCACATATAAGCCTGAAGCAGTTCTCGGAAAGCCTCCATCTGTAAGTTGGATTCGCTGACCTTATAGTTCTCCGCACTTTGGAACGCCTTTATCTCTTTTATACCTGACACTGTCTGTATTACAGTCATATCTTTCCCTAAAGCCTAATGGGTGGTTTAGGTTGAGAACATAGGAGCTTTGGATGCACAGTACATTGGAATCTTTACATCTTCAGCATCACATTTTGCATGTGACTAAGTTTGCATTTAATCCTTTAATTTCAAAATTAGATTGCTCAAACTCAAAATCTGATTAACTACCCTTTTTTTTCCTCCCAGGAAAATGCATTTTTATCACTTCCAACTTCATATTCGGATTTCTCTGAATTCTTCTCGATGTGTTTTGTTTCCCTCTTAAATTTGGATTTTTGGGGTGCTGAGTAGTTCTTATTTTCCCAACCAATCTATGTGCAACTGGGAAATTATCCCTTTGTGGTTTCACAATATACATATATTTCTTCATTCATGGTAGTGAACTGCAAGTGACCTCAATATGACTTGACAATTTCCTAATCCAAGCTTAGGGCTAGTTATAAATCTTTGTTATACATGCCCCTGTGGATAATGCATATTACTTCTCTATCAGATCGCTAAATCACCTTAGCACTTACCCTTTTCCTGTCTAATTAGTTTTTGTTACGTGCAACTTTTATTCTCTCGACTTGGAAAATGTCTGCATCCACCCTCACTGAACCATCTTAAAACAAATTTCTCTTTTGCTGTCCTCACTCTGGTGGCTCCTGTTGATTTTATAAACCCATCTGTTTCGTATTTTTATCTTTTCGCTTGCAAAATTTTAACATCCTGATTTTGGTAAAGCACGAATCTTGCTTTTTTGAATGATGTCCATTTAAGCTGGCACCAAAAAAGAAAAAGAAACAACAACAACAACCAAGTCTTTTCCCAAGTGGGGTCGGCTATATGAATCCTAGAACGCCATTGCGCTCGGTCCTGTGTCATATCCTCCGTTAGATCCAAGTACTCTAAGTCTTTAGAGTCTCTTCCAAAGTCTTCATAGGTCTTCCTCTACACCTTCGGCCCTGGACCTCTGTCCCGTGGTCGCATCTTCAAACCGGAGCGTCAGTAGGCCTTCGTTGCACATGTCCAAACCACTTAAGCCACCCTAACCCTAATGTGATGATGAAAAAGATGATAGCTTCAAAAAAATAATGGTTGGATTTTTTATGCTTTTCGTGCTTTGATGTGTAGAAAAAATGGTTTTGCTGCTTGCGTGCGGAGTCATGAGGAGGCACGTACCATGTCATAAATTTTACAGAAGATATTACTACGTGTCTATGCCCCCCCACGACGATATATATTCCAGAAGGCTGGAGCTGTGTTCAGAAGCCATGATTGGTCCCGCTGGAATCTGTTTGCTGTCCTTTTGAACATTGGTAGGAATTCTGGGCTTGTTTTGGGAGATGAATGATTGAAAAATGTTACTGTTTTATGTTTATGTAAACTGGTTAACTATATTTGCATGCTGCTTCCTCTTCTCGAATCAATGCTTGCTTCTGAGATAATCGTGACTCTTTGTTTCCTGTTATCGATTTAATTTGAGTTTCGCTCTGTTTAACTGCATATTTGTGCACTGAAGCTTTGGATTTTCTAAATCTCTCTGAGTCGGGAAGTTCCAAGCTTTTACGATTCAGTGATCCATTTTTTGGTCGTGGATGAACTCAAGATCTGCAGAATTTTCAATGGATGCACCACAAAACTGAATTGCGTGGTATTGTTTCAATCAACACCTATTTTCAAGGCCAAAGCTATCAACCGCTCGGGGATCTCCCCGAAAGAGAAATTTCTATTTCATCACTAGTGTTCGTAGCAAACGTGCTTATAAGAAGTACTTCCTACACAAGCAATCCTGGACGGCCCCCAGATAAGCATCCAAAAAATCTGATAGTACTAACAGCAAAGTGTCTTGGGTCTTGCTAACTCCAGTTAAACATGTAAGCTACCATTAAAACTCAAGGCAATAAGCAAAAATACCATCTTCAAAATATTAAAACTCGAGCCAATGGTTTCAGTATATAAACATTCTTTCCATTTTCTAAATAGTACAACCAGTAAATACCCCAAGGCAAGTAGACAATCGACTAATCTAAACTCTAGAGGATCCAAGCTTGCGTTCAAACAAACGTTTCAAAAGAAAAACCTGGAGGCAGCTAGCTCCAATAAGTGCTGCTGATTCTATCAATGCCTTGTGCGTTGCTCTGCGGCTCATTCCTTCATTCACTGCACGAAAAATCCAAGATCAAAAGACTTTAGCTTCGTGTGCGAGTGCAAAATCGTCTACTTCTTGAAGTACTACAATTGAAGTCGTATTCATAACTTTTAAATATCGTTTATGACTTGACCTTAGCTTTGTGTGCCCGTGTGTGACACAGTGACATGCGGATGCAAGTGCAAAATGATGTACTCCTCGAATTACTATAGTTGAAAATCATACTCAAATCTTTTTAAAATCGTTTATGCAACCCGACTATGCATGAGACTCCAACTTCTGTTAACGAAAATAAATTAAAATTTTGACATAGAAAAGACGGTTCCTCAGATTAATACCTATTGCCTGGCGGTCAGTCTCAGCTTCTAACCAATGTTGTTCGAATTGGATGTTGTAGAGGGCTTCCTCCAACTTTTGTATCTGCTCCAGCAAGGGTGTGAAATGCTCTGCATAAATTCAAATAACATTCAGTGATCATTATTCCGCCATAAAGAAGACTCATCCAGAACAGAAATGGTAATAACAAGTGATGGCCTCTCACCGTCTTTAGCATGCTGGTCATAGTATGTAAAGTGAGCAGCATGTACATCAAAGTCAATGGTTTCGTGGTAAGGAGACTTGTTAGTGAAGCAGAACTGGTGAACACCTTGCTTCTGAACCACAAAGTCATACTTCTCGCTTGTCTTGTCACGTATGTCATGAATTTGTTCGCCACCAGGTCCCTTTATCTGATATCGGCGACATAGTTCACAAGTATAAGAAAGATTTCAGAAACAGGAACCACTAACATCATTATTGAACAAAAAAGCAATGTCCTAACCGAAAAACCAATTGGGACGGCCTTATAAACCAACAATAACAACATTCTATTCAATCTACCATTTTATTTATTTCTTTTTCTGATACAATCGATATTGGGCAAACACAGGAACTCATGGACAGGATATATCATGAATGATCTTAACGGGTCGAGCTACATGCCCCGTTTTTTCTCCCTGTTTTCGAAGGAAACAGATTATTTTACCCATTTATAACCAACAAATCATAAATGAAAACCCACAAGCTTAATCTTGCATCAAAATTCAACTTGCCAACAACAACAAACCTTATCCCACTAAGTAGGGTCGGCTATATGAATCCTAGAACCCCACAGCGCTCGGTTTTGTGCCAAGACAGAAAAAGTAATAAAAATCAGCAACAACCATTAAATCTTCTCCACAACAAGATCAAACAGACAAAATTCTGAAACATCAAACAATTGGGAAAAACAAACACATATGAAACATCATAGTATTCACTCATACCACGAGATCAACGCCGTCGTCGGTGTAATGCCATGTCGAATCGACTTTAATTACCACGAAAGAGACGTGAATCGTGTCTCCCATGTACTTTGCATCATGAGAAAAGCACTCTTCCCTGTCTATCACGAACCTCAACCCTAACGACCCTTCTAACTGGCACAGAACCAGAAAACCCACCAGCACCAAACTCAGGGACACGTGTCCTCCGCCCCAGAACTCCATCTTCTTCCCTGCAAATCCGTCAAATTTCCAGCACACAAAGTCAACAATCACGGGGTTTTTAGTCACAAATAATCGTTACCCAGATTGGTATTCCGAGATGTAAATACACAGATCGAGAAGAACGTGAAAAATTACCTCGGAAATAGGTTCTAGTTTTGTATTTGGCGGAGGTTTGAAGTTTTTAGGACTTTCGGATGAACTGGGATTTGGCAAGTGCCGAACTCGAACTCGGCTGTCGGACCAGGCACTTCTTGTTGAACCAGACCAGAATAAAAAGACTAAGGACGATGTCGTTTCGTTTTCATATGGAAAGGGATCCCTTTCATCAAATCAAGAAATCCGGACTCTTGAAATTTGATCCAACGGTTAAAAACAGGGGCATCTTTAAAAGTTATAATAACTTTAGCCTTTAGATCAAATTTCAAGAATCTGGATCCCTTGACTTGATGGACTTGGTGGAAAGGATCCGGAGAGGATCCATTTCCTTCATTTATGGGCTTAAGCCAGCGAGGCGGGGTGTGATTCCCAACAGGATCCTCCCCGGATCCTCTTTGTGAGAATCCAGGAGATCCGTGAATCGTGTTCGTTTATCATACATCGTACGATCAGTTTTAATCAAATATTATTTGTGTTCAATTTTAACTAAAAAATTTAAAATAATTTATAACCACACGATATACGATGAACAGATTCTCGGATCCTCACAAAGAGGATCCGGATTGACCCACTAGCCAATGGGAACGCTCCACATAGGATGATGTTTTGCCAGGTGGAAAAAGGAAAATGATTTGACGATTGTGACGGTTCATTGTACATCGTGCGATCAGAAATCATTTTAAAATTTAAAATTTAAAATTAAATATAAATAATACCTAATAAAAACTGACCGCACAATGTAAAATAAACGATCATAATCACGAAATCCTTAAAATCCCTAGAAAAGGGATCCGGCATGGATCCTTTTCCGTGGAAAAAAGCACGAATTTCGCTTGCGTGGGATGCGATATCAAATATCGCCATTCTGTTAGAATATTTTTTTTATATTTATTTTGGTAAGTCAAGTGATATGATAATATTTTCCAAAAAAAAAAATCTTTTGCCATCGCAATTGGCATGGAATTTTGGAAAAGGTCATTTTGATTTAGATGCCTCAAATTTGAATTTTTTTAATCAAACATCTGTAACTTTTAAACTTTTGATCAAACATTCTTCTACTAATTTTTAATTAAAAATTATGATTTTTATTGTATTTAATTAACAAACTAGTTCATAAAGTAATATCACAAATATCCTAAAATCACCACAAACATCCTATCTTATCTTATCATAATTCGTTCAAAGTTAATTTTTCTTATTCAAATAATTTTTTGTTTTAAATTCTAAAAACACATAAACATCATATTAACATACAATTATGAAATATAACATGCACATATATTAAATATAATGTACCAAATAGATATATTAAATATAACGTACCAATCATTTGGTACGTTATATAAATTTAATCTGGGTACGTATTAGTATTTTGGCACGTTATAAAATATTACTTTTGGTACGTTATGCAATTCTTTATTTAGTACGTACCAAGTTATTAGTACGTTGTACTATCCTAATTTTGGTACGTACAAAACTTATGGTACGTTATGTGTAAGTTGTGTAACCCAAAAAAAAAAATAACTTTTCACATTAAAACATTGCACTAAAAAATATTTTGTCAACTCTTGATAATTAATTATTGGAATAAGAACTCATTTTAAATAAAAATAAAAATGTGAAAACTCTTAGTTCACGTTTCTACCCTAAGTAGTTGTTAAAAAAATCAAATTTATTTTCAGTTGCATGAAATTAGGCAGTCTAGTCTACATCTCAATTTTAATTATAAACGAACTCTTGTTTTTTTATAATCTATATAAAATGTTGAGTTGGAAATTGCAAAAAACTATATTTCATCCAATTAATCTTGAACCCCAGTAGATATAATTGAATCCTTAAATTGAGGAAGGGATGAGATTCCATAAAAATAGCAATAAATTAATGAATATTATTGAGTGCATTTTTTTTACATAGAAATGGATTTAAAAGAATTTATAAAATACTTAAACAAAGAATATACCTGGAATATAAAGTTTAATTAAAAGTAAAAGCACTTTAATCAAAAGTTGAAAAGTAACAGATGTTTAATTTATAAAAATCTAAAATGAGACATCTAATTCTAATTTATCATTTTGGAAAATGATTTCCTCACTCATTTTTTCCCTCCATGCACACCGCTATTTATCTCTAATTATTCGACCGAATAAGGTAAAGAAGAATCAAACGAGAAAAAAATAAAATAAATAAATAAATATGTGTGTAGGAGAAAAAAGTTAAAGACCACACATTATGATCCTCACAGCAAATGCACCAACTGATATACCAGATTTTACAGCAGAAGCATCACACTGAAAATTCACAATTTAACCGAATTCCCAAAAACCTTTGGTTCAGCCCAGATTTCACAAATCAAAATTTTAAGTATATCCATGTACCTTTGATTCAGCCCAGATATCCATATAGGAGGTGGTCAGAGGTGCCTCATTTGCTCGTCACATTTACATTTTTGTGCACTCAGAGTGCGTCGCCTTCGTTGCAGATACCACATACCTGCAACGTAACAAAAAGTATTCACAAGGATTTAAGCCTTAAACGCTCGTCATCTCTACACCGGATCAGACAGCTGCAAGATCCTTCCCTCTTCAATAACTAATCTTTGCTGTAGCATGCATTGATGCTTGGCAAATTGCTTAAACAACTCTCGTAGCTTCTTAGCCTGCTCGTACTCTCTAGTCCCAGAAATGACTACCTTCAATTCATTGCAAGTTCTGGTTCTGCTCTCTAATACTTTCTGCAAAATCAATAACAATGGTAATTTTTGAGGAAACCCGGTGCTTTTATATACTAGTTATTTCATGTTCTATCAGGTTTTGGTGCATACAGTGGTTGCGTCCAATCAATGATTAGTCAACGAAACGCTCTGGCTTCTAGAATGACATTTCACCGTTATAATCATTAGCTGCAAACACATGAAGAATTATAGGAAAACTGACCTGAGATGCAAGTGTGAATGTTTCAGTCACTGCCTTGAGTGAGTCATGTAACGGTAATTTTTCAGTCACGAACCAAGGCCTGTGGAGAAAATACAAAACGATGAAAATTTTAACAATCAATCTACAAATCAAAGGGTTCAGAATGCCAAAACTTACATCCAGGTTCCAGCTGGCTGTTTAAGTTACATAAAGGCCGTAAAATCTTTTGCTTAGATATTTAATTACTAAATTTTAACAAACACCATTTTAAGACTAGTTTGTGTGATTTATAATTACTGGAAAGAGATTTACACTATACCTTCCTCCTGAGGAAACGATGATGTGATCTGGATTCTCCAAAAAGGCCAATAACTTGTCAAAGTTCCCTTTGCTGTGCAACAGAATGCCTCCTCGTGCATATACCTCTAACAACTTACTTGGCGAAACAAATGCTTGACATGAGATTGAAAGTTGTTGATGAATAAACTCCATAATTGTTGATGGCAATAAACCCTTCTCAAGATTGTCTATGATGATCATATGCGGCACCCCTCCAATATCTACGTCATGTCCTGTTCGTTCATATACTTTATACAAGATAAAGTAACCGATAGGTTTGACTTGTTTAAATATAGTCCACTAATAAGTGGAGAATATTCACGGTGATCAACTACTTCCAACATCAGATTTCACCGAAGAGCTTTATTTAATCATCCACTCAAACTAAATGGATCATAAGTTTAGATTTTACATTTACCTTTGCCTTTAAAGAGTCGTTAAAGATTAAAAAAAGAACTTAAGCAAATCAGAACAAACCTTTGACATGACCTGAGGACAACCTAGAAGGCCTTGTTTCCTGCAAAAGAATAGCGAGCATACGAAAAAAAAAACCTGCATCAATCATCCAAACAATATACCACAAGCATTCAGCACACATGTAAAAGACGAGGAGCCACACAAAGTTCCTGTCAGGTCTCAAAAGCATAAGATTTTCGACAAACTTGTCAACATCCATGGACAGGGGGATCGGAAATCCCACTACAAACCATATAATTAAATTCCCAAACTCTCAACCTCCCAAGTCAGCTCTGCTTCACTCACTCCTGTTCCGCTTACAATCTTACAATCTTACAATCTTGCACGCTATCGGAAACTCACCCGCGCAAATTCTCGTTTCCTCTTACATTAATCTTGCACACTATTAAACACCCCCTCGCAGTCTATATTATTATCACATGGGAAAAAATAGAAGAAAAAAATCCTTCAAAAATTAGGAAAAATGCAAGAACAATAACCCCATCCAGCAAAGGAAAGCAAACTCAAATCGAAATGAATCCAGACTAATTCTAACAAAGATCAAATGCAGCAGGCAGCAGCCCAATTCCAATTCAAAAGCTAAACATCTTCATACACAAGTAATCAGAAACTTGCCTGATTTCGGCGTTGAGGAAAGCCGGGGGGCCCATTGCTGGCAGCAGCAGCTTCAGCAGAACTCACATTCGAATCCGAAAAGCCAGTTGCTTCAATTCTCTTCCTTACCAAGTTCAGAAAAGAGGTGAGCGGTGGATTCAGTTCGTCATCAGCAACCGGAGGCATGACTCTGCAAATGTGCTCGAGAGCTTCGGCGGTCAGCGTCCTGGCGAACGGACCATGCTGCCATGAGAGGATGAAGGTGCATGTGCATTGTTCTTCTCCGTTTGCAAACACATGCTTACTATGCACAACCTAATCATCATTACTCACCGATTAATCACCTAATTAAGCCATGATTAAGCAGAAATTAAGATTACAGAGAGGAGGAGGGAAAATTGGGAAAAAGGTGACTGACGTCATCCACGACGGCGTCGTAGAAGCGGCGATCGTCGGGGAGAGCGGAGTGAGCGGCGCAGACGATCATCCCCCTGTTCACCTGAGAGCACTCCGAGTCCTGAAGCTGAGCCGACATGGACCTGAACCGAGACCTCAACTCGGCCACGTCACTCACCGACCTGAAGTTGTTGGCGTCAAGGAACTCGTCCTGATCGTCGTGGAACCCGACGAACATGATTCTCAGTCTCAGGCGGCCGCCGCCGCAGCCATTGCCGCCCTCCGTCTCGATACGCACGTCGTACCACGCGTCGTCCTTGTAGGACCTGAACTCCATCGCCATCCGCGCGTCGCCGTTCCGCCACCACCTTTCTCTTGAAAAATCGACTTGCCTGCTGCTTTTGCCTTTGTTGGTGGCGTTTCGCTTCTTTTGGTTACGGCTCGCTGGCAAGCGCGAAGCGCATGCTATGCTGTGTCAGCGGAGCCACCGCAACTTTGCCCCCATGACATCATCATCACGCACTCACTGTGATTTTTCGATTTTTTTTCTTTTGGATTTCTAAAATTCACTTGAACAATAATTGAATAATTCATGAGCGTGTGTGTATAATTTTGTTGTAATGCATATAATATATTTATTATTTTCTTATTCCACCATTAATATATTGATTTCGTCCTTTAATTTATCATTTTATTCAGACGTTAATTTGCTGCTAATAGCAGAATTGGTAAAATTACAATCTCAATAAACCTACAAATGAATCGAACCACAATTGCTATAGATAAGATATTGAAGAAAGAGAAGAATTTGGCATAATAAGTAGTCAGTAAACAATATTAATGAACTTTATTAATAGACGGTGAGTAATGAAATGTTTACATGTATACTCACATGTCGTTTAATGAAGCTTAACATTATTGTGGTGAGGGATTATGATTCTCTCTCCTCCTCTTTTCATCTCCTTCTATCTCTCCTCTTACATTCTGTTATTTGGTCTTTCTCTTGCTATAAAAATTTAATATAAGATGTTCACGTGGTTTAACCGTGACCGTTCAAATAAGAGGGAAGGGAAAAAAAGAGGGAAGAGAATCATACTCGCATATAGAGGGGAGAGGAAACTATTGTAACATCAATTAGGATTTGAAAATATTCCTTGTAAAGAGTACAAAACAAAAATGCTCTCCCCTACAAAAAGGGGTCCATTTAGATCAATTGGGACCATATGATATGGACCTGATGATGATACATGCAAGTTGAAATGTATTATAAAATATGTGGATGGCCCATACGCATACAGGCACTAGAATATTTTTTCGTACAATGAGAATCTTGTCAGTGGGAGGGAGCTGTGCATGGTGAGATTTTTCAATGTGACCGGAACATGGAACGGTGCATCACGTGTCACTATACAAATGGTAAGATATATGTGTGAAAAAGTTAATAACTTAAAAAATACAATTTTCTACCACTTGTATAAAAACACATAGTGTACCATCCGTGTTCCTGTCACAAGGAAAAATTTCTCTTGTACATGGCTGGCAGTATCACTTTCATTCCCAAATTGTGCCTATAAAAATGAATGAGAAGAAGGAGAGCTGACACCCCCACACAACACACGGCAGAAAGAAAGAGAAAGAAAGAAGAAAGAAAAGAGAGAGAGGAAGAAGATATGAGGGAACAGAGAGAGTTATTTTTGTACTTTTATTATTTCAGATTATAAATGAAATCATCACTGCTATTTGAGAACGTACTCCAATCATCTTGATTGTAGAGTAACTTCAGATTTCACCCGACAGAAGAGGAACTTGTGGGTTACCAGTTACCACCATGTGAAAAAAGAAGAAAAAAAAATAAAAAAGGGATTTTGGAGTGGTGCATCGGCACCATCTGAAAAGAAGAAAGAAAAATAATAGGGTAAATACCAGTTTACTATTTTCAAGTTTTGTGGTTTTCAACATTTAGTACATGAAGTTTTTTTCGTCTCAGAATCATACCTAAAATGTTAATTTTGGGACAGTCTCATACATCCGTTAGTCTGGCTGTTAAATCTCCCGCTAACTGATGATGTGGCACCCATTTGGACAATGATTGGACGCCACGTGTCATTAAGGGTCCAGGTGCAAATTAAAAATTCAAAAAAAAAATAAATAATAAATTAAAAAATAAAAGTATTTTAAAAAAATTAAAAAACCCAGAACACCCTTATTTTCCCCATCTGATATCCCTCCATCCCAACCCCCTCCACCCCTTGCCCACCCGAGCCACCCCTGCTTCCGTCACCAACCCCGTCCCCTAATTTTTCCCCCAGACCATCACCTTCTTCTCTCTTCCCGCTGCAACATCTCCTCCGTCGGCAGAACCCTAAACCCCAAAAAATCCAATCCCAGGCTTCTACTTCAACCCCTCCCCATCCAAACCTCTATGCACCTCTGTCATCCCCAGCACCAACAATCCCAAAGTCCACCGGCGCAGAAATGGCTCTTCTCCGCCCCCAAAATGTAAGCACCCCATTGCGTACGAACACGAAAGATGTGGATTTGATGCGTTTGTGCGAAAAGGGTAAGGTCGGAGAGGCGTTGGAGTTTATAGGTTGAGGTATTTCTACCGATTACGGAGTTTTTTGTGTGTTATTGGAATCGTGTGATGGATTGAAGTCGCTTGAGGTTGTAGGATGATAGCGGGGAAGGCTTTCTCGACAGCTTCGACGCTCATGGAATAGGAGACAGCTGCACAGAGAGTAGGAGCTCTCGGCGAGGCAGCTACAAAGGGAGAGTTGAGCTTCAAAATCAAAGTAGAAGGTTAATGAGAAGTGGTGAGAAAGGTGAAGGATCAGCGAGTTGGGGAGGTGAGAGGCAGTGAGATGGTGGCGGCTATGGTTGCGGCAGTGAGTTGGGGAGGTGAGAGGCAGTGTGAAGGGAGACTATGAACCAGGATTTGGAGTTGTGGCTTTCTTCTTGTCGGCGATTCCGAAGAGATTTTCCAATTCAATCCAGATCTTCAACTGGTAAGGGATTTTTCTTTGTTTTTTTTATTTTTAATACTTTTGTTTAATTATATATTTTTTTTAATTTTTAATTTCCATGTGGACCCCTTAATGACATGTTGCACCCAATTATTGTCCACATGGGTGCCACATCATCAGTTAACAGAAGACTTAACAGTCAGACTAACGGATATATGAGACTATCCCAAAATTAGCACTTTAGGTATGACTCTGGGACGAAAAAAACTTCATGTACTAAATGTTGAAAACCACGAAACTTGAGGGTAGTAAAGTGATATTTACCCAAAATAATAATTAAAAAAAAAAAATATATATATATATATATATATATGTGTGTGTGTGTGTGTGTGTGTGTGATGACTTTTAAAGTGGGATATAATGATGGCATCATGTGAAAAATTAAAATATAACAATTGGTAGTAGGTGCAAATGAAATTGTGATTCTATATGTATTTCGTATTATTTTCAATAATTTTTTTATTTATGTGAATGGTGCTAGTTTAAAGTCATTTTACAAGTTCTATTTACTTAAAAGCAATTTATTTACAGTGAGTGGAATTATCGTCATTTGCTTTAAGTTTATCGCCCTTTGCTTTAAGTTTTGATTTATTTATGTGAATGGTGCTGAATAAAAGTTCTTGTCACAAGCTTTATTTACTTAAAAGCAATTTACTTATCACGGCTGAAATTACCACTTATTACATTAATTTATTTATTGTACTTCTTTTTGTTACGATGAGTATGTTGAAGACCCGAAGTTCCTTGATTAGATCAGAACCTGCAGTTTCTTGATCCTCATCATATAAAATGATTGGACCCGAAGTTCCATCATGTAAAAAGATCGAGCATGAATCTCCTTGATCATCATCTTGTAAAAAGATCGAGCATGAAGTCCCTTAATCCTAAAGATCGGATATGAAGTTCCTTGATGAGTATCGTAAGTTTGAAGTGTCGCAATGCCACAACTTAATTGTAATAAATGCCACAAGAGTCTCAGTCCATAAACTATTAAATAAGGACTAGAAGTTCCTTGATCCATGTAAATGATGATATAATCCATGCATATTTGCTGGAGAATTTACATCTCAGATTTTTTTATGATTATTGCATGTCACTATGACACGCCTTCAGACAGCGGGATGGCCACGTGCTGGCCGACACCCGAGGATGACACAAGCCATTTTTGAATGCATATGCTGAGAACATGTATAACATACATAAAAATTCGCGCATAACTACGCAATGTAATATTCAAATATAACCCTTACAAAATAATAGTGATGATGCATGACATGTTCAGAGCATACTACTAATTAAGATTACAAAGAAAGGGGTCCTACACCGAGATGACTCAAAGATACCGATGCTGGAGTGCCTTGATGCCTTGATTGTACGCCTCGATTCTAAGTCCTGAGGGGGCGTAAAACAAAACATGAGTGGACCAAGTTTATATATATATATATATATATATATATATATATATATATATATATATATAATACTAAAACAGTTATACATCAACGTACTAACCCTCAAAGTTTATGAAAACTCAATAGTATAATATGTAATAGGTTTTCTGAAAACCCTAGCATGCCATAAAACCTTTCATAAAACATATATCATATAGTGTGCTTAGTAGTGGTATCATCTCCCGCCCGAAGACATATAGAACTCCTCACTCGCCTGAAAGCATATAAAACTCTTCCGGCCGAAGCCACCTACACATGTCTAGCCTAAGCCATATATAAATATCTTCCGGCCGAAGCCATATATAAGTAGCATTCGCCCGTAGGCAAGACATTCGCCCGTAGGCAGGACATTCGCCCGAAGGCAGATCATATGAGTAACCACTAAATAAGCACAAAAATCATTGAACATAATCTTTCCAAAACATAAGTATATATCTCAACAGAGCTCAATAGCTCAAATATCATATCTTAAAACCATATGAGCGTTCGAGCTCAATCATCATCATAAACCATGTCCGTAGTATGTAATCATAAATCATATATACTACAAAGAATGTAAATTCGATAAAGCACGATATTTCATAAAGCGTAAAACCAATTTACTCATAAACGTTTCATAAAACGTAGTCATTAAATCATGCTTTTCATGTATACATTTCTAATAATAAAATCATGCATTTTAAAAGGGGTCCGCTCACAGATACTCCGTCGCCGAAGAGCCATTCGAACTAGGGAGGACGGAAACGCCACTAACAAATGCACCTAAGCACATAAAGGAACCGATTAACAAAAATGTACTCAAACGATTAAATTTGCAAAAATAGACGTCAAAATTAGTCTAGAAGGGGTCCCGACCGAAACCCTAAAAAGTCAACCCAAAAGTCAACGTTAACGGGGCAACAGTCAAAAGTTAACGGATCAGGTCAACAGTCAACGCTGACCAGAAGTCAACGGCCGACTCAGCTGAATCGAGCCAAGCTGTCGGAGCTTACCGGAAACTGGGTTTTTGACCGAAAGTTTAGGCAATTTTCAAAGCTTCATAACTCACTCATTTCTTAACCAAATTTGACCCATAATATATCAAAACGAATCTAGGAAAAGGTAGAACAAGTTTATACCTATTTAGAAGCTCAATGGTTGCCGAAGATGGCCAGAAAATGGCCTAAAATGTGAATAGTCCGCTGGAAAACTGGGGAACTCACCGGAAACTGGGTAAACTTTAAACGTTCATAAGTTCTTCAATACTCAACCAAATTGAGTGATTCAAAAGGGAAAATGTAGTTAGGAATGTGGAGAAGAGATTCGTACTAAGTGGGGATCGAGTGCTGGCCGGAGTTGGCCGAAAATGGCCTAAAGTATGGCCAAATGACCACGGCCTGGAAATTTCCAAATTTGCATGGTGACTTTCCTTAAGCTTTTTCCGAGTTCCTACACCAGCAAAATCACCCAAAAACTTACTAATCGTGAACCTAGACATGACCTACAACGATAGAGACCAATTTTGAGGCTTACCTTCGTCGGAAATGGTGAGAAATCGCCTGAGAAGTTCCTTGAACAGTGCATCTTAAGGTTGAGTTTTTGAATGATTTTTCTTCTATTTTCTTGGTTCAAGAACTCGTAGGGACTGTGAGGGAAGGTTTTGGTGTAGTTTAGGTTGTTGTTGTGTGTTGTTGTTTGAGAGAAAACCCTCTAGGAAGGTTGGTTTTTTAGAGAGGAATGAGAGGGCCGAGAGTGAGGGAGAGAGTTTGTGAGAGAGAGTGAGGTTTTCAGAAAATAATAGAGAAAAGAGAGAAGAGGGGGTCACGGGGGGGGGGGGGGGAAAGGAGAAAACATGTGGGCCTTAGTGGCTCACAAAACAAGGTCACTAAAGACGCAACACGAAAATATCCAAAAAATGTTCAACGTTTCGAATTTTAAAATCTTTGTTATAACTCCAAATTCGAATCTGTTCACGCCTACACGTTCGTGGTGATGAGTATGACAAGAATAAATCAAAAAGATTAGTCACAAGCGTTACGTCGAGATGGTCAACGAAAGTCAACTTTCATGCTACAAGGGTAATTTGGTAATTTCATACGCTCGATAATATAAGAATATGACAAATTTAGGGCGGGGTATCACACATCGGGCATTGATATTGAACACCATGTTCCTCATGTCCATAGTCAAAATGGTTTAGCAAAAGCATTTATTAAGGGATGAAATTGATTACACTCGCTCTACTCATGAAAACGAAATTGTCAATTTCTACATAGGGACATGTCATTTTACATGATGCATTATTAGTTCGGTTGAGACTTGTTACCAACCATCAATACTTCTCAATACAACTTATGTTTTGGCACCAGCCAAACATTACACATTTACGAGTTTTTTGTTGTATTATCTATGTGCCTATTGCATTGCCACAACGTACTAAAATGAGGCCTCATCGCAGATTAGGAATTTATGTTGGATTGATTCATCATCTATATTCAATATTTGGAACCCTTGACCAAGGATATGTTTACCGTGTGGTTTGCGAACTGTCATTTTGAAAAGACAATTTTCCCGCCGTTAGGGGAAGAAAATACTGTTCTAGAAGAAGGGCGAGAAAATACCGTTCTAAAAGAACAACGAGAATAAAAAGATTGTTCCATAAGAACGACGAGAATTGTAGTGGGATGTACCTAGTTTGTCTTATTTTGATTCACGAAGTAATCAATGTGAAAATGAAGTGAGAATAATTGAATGATGCAACGATGTAACGACGAGAATTGTCGTGGGATGTACCTAGTTTGTCTTATTTTGATTCACGAAGTAATCAATGTGAAAATGAAGTGAGAATAATTGAATGATGCAACGAAAGTGATAAAATCACATATACTAGTTGCAGATGTGCCTACGAGAATTGATGCCCCTGTTAAATAAAATAATGTGGTAGCAAATGATTTATCTGTTGCACGCCTGAAGCGTAGTAGACACTCAGACTCAAAAGATTCAGTCATTCAAAATAAGAAGGATATGACACTATTAAACTATTGCATTCCCGAAGCATAACTGTTGCATGCCGGAATCATGACAGTCGCCCCATGGATACACATCCCAGAAGGACAATCCGCATACATGAGAATGTTGATGTCTCATCATGAAACATGATAGAAGTATAGGTTCCAATGACTCAACTCCCGGAAGTGGAGATTAAAATCCAAGCTCTATAACACTCAAGAGGAGGTTATGATCTACATTCTCTAAACTATGACTGTCCTGGAAGAGACAATGAATATCCAAAGAAATGAAAAGCTTTTATGCATGTGCATGCACATGAGAATATGGGATCACAGATTGATGATAACCAATGGTAATTTTGATTTTTACAAGTAACTACTGAATTCATCAAGAAGCTGTGTTGATATTAAGTCCCGTTCTTTTTTCGTCGACGAAAGGAAAAATTATTGGCCAAAAATGGAGAAAGGCAATTCCATTACAATTTTGTAAGAATGTGGAAAAATAAACCTATATATATATATATATATATATGTATATAATACAAATAGCCAAAAGATGTTGAACCAAGGAGGTTATAAATGGGCATTTGTAATACAATGAAATACACTCACATGATATGACACAAGGTTACTAATTGAAACCTGAAATTATACTCCTTTAAAAGAGTTCATATGAATGAAGAATTATATACGAAGGGTTGTGAGTCGCCCACATCATATCTCCATAAGTAAATTCCCTCAAGTATACACGGGAGCAAATTGCTCTATATAAGTTCTAAAAGGGTAATGTGTCATGAAGTGTAGAAAATCCATAAAGGATTCAAATTGCTTTAAGTAAGCCCTAAAAGGGTAAAGCATAAATTATGTACTCAATATCAATGGATGATATAAATTGCCTTAGTGAGTACTTTCATTATGATATTGTTGCAACATACTAAAATCTTTTGCCATAGTTGATAGTAGATTGGAGCTCATGAAGAGTTTAGAAAGATTATAAAGTGTTGAAAAGAATATTGTCTCGAGCTGCTGATCAAACAATATGTCAACACAAATCGTATCCATGATGTTTATGATATTAAAGAACCATATGGATTGAAGATTATGAGTTAATACTCAAATGATTAACCAATATTTAGACACTACGAATGATCATTTATCTTCGTGAGGGAAAAGATAAATTGATATTTGGTCCAGAAGTATCACATCTTAGTGAAGTATATGCTTTATTGTATGCAACACAATATATTGGAATAAAATGAAACTTATCTATTGATTTATATTCTGAGAACTAGAATATTTCATTGTTTCCTCCACATCTTATTGAAGTATATATTTTATTGTATTTAGCACAATATACTGAATAAAATGATGATTTATATTCTTGGAACGATCATCCCCCTGTTCACCTGAGAGCACTCCGAGTCCTGAAGGTGAGCCGACACGGACCTGAACCGAGACCTCAACTCGGCCACGTCACTCACCGACTTGAAGTTGTTGGTGTCGACGAACTTGAGTCTCAGTCTTAAGCGGCCGCCGCCGCAGCCATTACCGCCCTCCGTCTTGATACGCTCGTCGTACCACGTGTTGTCCTTGTAGGAACTGAACTCCACCGCCATCCGAGCGTCGCCGTTCGGCCATCGTCTTTCTCTTGAAAAATCGACTTGCCTGCTGCTTTTGACTTTGTTGGTGGCATTTCGTTTCTTTTGGTTACGGCTCGCTGGCAAACGTGAAGCTCATGCTATGCTGTGTCAGCGGAGCCACCACAACTTTGCCTCCATGACATCATCATGATGCACTCACTGTGATTTTTTCGATTTTTTTTCTTTTGGATTTCTAGAGTTCACTTGAACAATAATTGAATAATTCATGAGAGTGTGTGTATAATTTTGCTGTAATGCATATAATATCTTTATTATTCTCTTCGACGTTAATATATTGATTTCGTCGTCTATTTTATCATTTTATTCAGACGTTAATTTGTAGCTAATAGCAGAAATGGTAAAATTACACTCTTAATAAACCTATAAATGAATCAAACGATAATTGCTATCATCTGGATGATAGAAAAGATATTGACTTACGGAGAAAGAGAAGAATTTGGCATAACAAGTAGTCAGTAAACAATATTAATGAACTTTATTGATAGACAATGAGTAATGAAATGTTCACATGTATACTGACACGTAATTTAATGAAGCTTAACATTATTAAGGTCATATAGAGGGGAGAGGAAACTATTGTAACATCAATTAGGGTTTGCAATTTTTCCTTGTTAAGAGTACAAAACAAAAATGCTCTCCCCTACAAAAAGGGGGTCTTTTAGATCTAAGGAAAACTAATGAAAAGTCCAAAAAAAACTTCCTTTTTAACGAAAAGTCATTTTTAAAGGTATAGTGAATAGTGTCAGGTAAAAGTAAAAAAATGGTTTTTCGTTAAAAGTGAACAGTACCAGGACCTTTTCATTAAAGCTCCCTTAGATCTATTGGGACCATATGATGTGGACCTGATGATGATACATGCAAATTGAAATGGTATTTTATACCCAAAGAAGGAAAAAGAACCAGCACTGGCTGTGTTTTTTCTGGTATAAACAAGTAAAATCTCTTTGAGTCCCTAGTTGGGTATATAGCCATGAGTACAATACAGAATCACAATCATTTAGATTACTTTATGGTGATTTTTATTAAAGGATTGCTGGGAAATTTAGATTCGTAATGGTGCTTTTTATTAAAGAATTGTTTGTAAATACTTTTGAAATGACTAAAAACGCTTAGGAAAAATGTTTTTGAATTCTAAAAGCACTTGAAGTGCGCACTGCAAAAAGCACAAGATTTTTACCAAGGATCGGTTCCAAAAACGTTTTCACTAAAAACGGTTTCAACCATTTTAAAATCACTTCTAAACGATCCCTAAAACACATTGAAATTTGTACCACAATTCAGGAAAGGGATCCTCTCCAGATCTCTTCCACCAAATCCACCAATCCGGACCCTTGAAATTTGATCAAACGGCTAAAAACAGGAGTCTCCCTTAAAAATTATGATAACTTTAGCCGTTTGATCAAATTTCAAACACCAGATTGGTGAGTTTTGTGAAAATGATCGGAGAGGATCCCTTTCCTACCATTCAAGTCTTACCTATAAAAGTAGTTAGTGCTTATTCTCCAAAAAGCCATTCTATAACACAAAAACACTACTAAGGCCTCTTTGGGACTACTTCAGGAGGGCTAAAAGTGCTCTATAGCGGTAAACTATGTTAAATTTATTCCATCAAGTTCATTAGAAAAACTGTACCTTAGTTAATGTAGGACTGGCGTTTTGCTCAAAACTTGGCACTCACTGTTTGGCTATAGTTCCACAACAAGTTTAACAATTTTCCTCGACAACTTGACGGAATAGGGTAACGTTAAGACACAAAACCAAAGCATAAGGGAGCAAAGTCACACAACTGCAAGTTTGGAAAAGTGAGATTCTCGTCAAAGCGCACGAAGTAGAACGAAAAACTGAGTTACAAAACTCAGTATCAGAACTCACAAGCAGTTGAGGCATCCAAACTTATTCCACTTTACTCATTGATACATAAATACAATTGTCACATTCTCAGGTCCAACTTTAAGTCTGTGTTTGAACTTTTTTTGGTCAATTTTGTGTTTGAGCAAGCAGGTTGTAATCTCCCTAAACCGACTTACAAGGAAATGTCTTTACCGAAAAGTTCAGCTATTCCCTTCTGAGGGTCATTCTGTTTCACAATCGACTCTCCTACCAAAACCGCTTTGACACCAGCTTCTTGTACATAGGCAATATCATCCGGCGTAAACAGCCCAGATTCTCCTACCACAATGATGTCTCTCTGACGGATCAATTCGCCACGCTCTCCTTCAAGAAGCTTCTTTGTGTTACTAGTATCAACCTTAAATGTTTCTGCAGTCAAATCAATATAAGGTTATCATATTGCAATTAAAGTTTACACGCAATACACAGCCCGATATTGACAGATAGCAAACATGAACATTGGCAGGTTCAACGTCATCCCCTTCTATATATAGCTTGCTGACCCATCTAATTCAAACCCCATCAACATCCTCACTTAAAATGAAATTAATAATTAATATAAGAAGACTGAACTACCAATTATGGTGCCTGAACCAGAAACAGTTATTATGCCTATAATAATGCATATTAGGGAGGGGGCAAAGGGGGAAGTGTTTTGAGGATCCTATCACAAATTCAAACAGGAAGTACGTTATTGAAGGCTTTTAAAAAGCTCTCACATACTAGTATACTACTCCAAAATACTAGTTGACGGATAGCATTACTTTAAAAAAAAAATAGCCGATAAAGATGAAATGATCAGCAAACAGCCATATTGTAAATGACAAGGAAACAGAAGTTTCATAGCACAAGCCAAATCACAGAGCTTAGGAAATTTTACCAAGATTGCGGTTGTTGATGCCAATAAACTCAACCCCCTCAATGCCAAGAACACGGTCCATTTCCCTCTCATCATGCACCTGTAACAATGTAAAACGCGAGTTGTTTTGGGATTAGATTTCATTGGATATAGTTTTTCCTTTTTGATAAAAGGATAGTATACATACACACACACACACACAAGGATATGCTGTAACTGATGCATAACTCTGTATCCAAAAGCAGCCGAAAATAGGCCAGACATTCAAGAATAGCAAAATCAGTCTAACTCACATAGACAAGGGCGGATTTTCCCAGTTGAAACCCCAGAAAAATTCCAACATACAAACAGAAGCATAAAAAACTAATAATGGAGAAAGAAGTGCAACTCGAACCTCAACAAGTGTTGCCATGCCAAGCATCTTGCAAATCTTTGTCATGTATTTGATGTCAAGGTCAGGCAAAACAGCAGCAATCAAAAGAATCGCATCTGCACCTTTGGTTCGAGCATAGTAGATTTGCCAAGCCTCAATGATAAATTCTTTGCACAACAGAGGGCACTGCATATTTTGCTAGTGTTAGAAGAATAAATTATACCCAAAGTACATCCAAGCACGTGCAGAATACTACAAAATGAGGAACCTTGCTTATGGACAAACCTTAACTCCAGCATTTCTTATCGCCACCATATTTTCATAGCTTCCCTATATTGATTAAGCAAAAAGCAAAGCAAGTGAGATACAGCTAATAGTTTTGCTTTAAACATCAATGACTTCTAGGACAGATCAAGCTGATTTGCTCACCTGAAAATACTTTTCATCTGCCAAAACACTAAGACAAGCAGCTCCCCCTTTTTCATAAGCTTGTGCAATTTCAACCTATCATGATAAATCATTAGAAGAATAAGAACTAGTGAGAAGATTGGGGGAGAAAATCATTTTCACAAACACACAACAATGACTGGGGGCAGTTATCCCTGCTCAAGTTTTCTTTTCTCAAAAGTTACGTAGTTATATTAGAAAGTCTTTAGAATAGGAGGATAACAAATACATCATGATCAGCATTACAGAACAAGGTTTGAAAAAATAGACAACGATGCTTCCTCTATTCCGATGATCATGAAATCATTAGTTCAGCACACTGAATCTCATACCGCCACAACAGGAATAGAAACACTCCCAAGCACAGGAATAAGGATGAAACAATGCAGACTTACCGGATCAAAATTTTCCCTCAAAACTCCTCTACTTGGGGAAGCCTTCTTCACTTCAGCAATCAAACCGGGCAGACCAGTTCGTGAATGCGCTGCCCTCAGAGCTCCAACAAAATCCCTCACAGGAGGAGCATTGTCAAGAGCCTTCTTCAATGAATACAGAGGTTGCCTCTGCTTCAACTGAATCAATATCATTAGCAGTAATCAAATTAGCAACAATCCTATATACAAACTTGACCAAATCACTCTGCTTTTTTTTCCCTTCCAATTGGGTCTTCAAAACCCCCAAAACTTTTTGATTTATCGAACAACCCAATTCACCAAAAACACAAAGCTGATGACTTTACCTGAGCAACTTGAGTGTCCTTATGCCATATGATCTCCTCCAGAATATTCCGTGGAGTGTTGCCCTCATTCTGCAACCGGAACTCGAAAGGTCCCACGTAGTGCTGAGGGGGTCCTGTGGGAGGCCTCCTCCTGATTCTAATTCCCTGACTCGCAGCCACCTCATTGTGGTACATACCCACCTCCCATTCCTTGATTTCCAGCTCTACTTTCTCCGGCTCCGGTTCGCCTTCCACTGCAACCGCCGACGGCGGAGTGCCCTTAGACTCCAACTAATAAAAAAAACACAATTACCCATAAATTCAGACACCATTTCAATGCAGTTCAAGATAAAATCCAGCAGAGAGAAATAAGAAATCTGAAAAACTAAGAACCTGCTGAGCTCGAACAATGGAGCAAGACGACGACGGAAGAGAAAGCGAGTTCGCTCTACGCGCGTCGAAAGCGGAGGCGGAAATGGGTTTTCTGGGGCGGGAAGAGAGAGAAGCAACAGCCCGGAAGGAAGCCAAGCCCTCCATTGTTGGAAGGGGATTTGCAGAGCAAAAATGAAAGGGGATGTCTTTGGCACTTTGCTGGGGGCTATGTGCCGGAGGAAAGTCAAATTATCCGACAAGTGAGAGTTACAAGTAGTAAGAAAGCATTGGTCTTTTTAATTTGTATTAGGAATTTGGATTAGGATTAGGGTTTATGATTAATTAGGAATTTGGGAATTTAAGGGGGAAAAGCATTTTTGGATGCTTATTTGGTTGATTGTGAGAGGTGGGATGTACCATGTATGTGAGATTTGCTTCCATTTTTAGAATTTGATTAGGATTTGCATGAATCTTCCCTTGTGTTTAAAAGTTGATTTCTGCATTCTAAAGTGAATTCTAAATGTCAATTTTATTACTTTGCTTACTTTGCTTACTTTGCTTAAAGAACGTTTGTTTATCCTTACCTTTCTTTATTAGTCAATACCCCTAGCCCCGTTACAACCCTTAGACTTCTATCTTGGGTGTTGTGTATTTCAATTTGTGGAGTTTGGAATTTGTATGAGCATATGGTGTCACTGGTTCTCGCATCTAAATAGTAGCATTCCGTTCATGAGATCATATATCCACATGTATTAATAATTCCAGAAAATGCTTTCTTTGTTATAAACATATGTGAGTGTTCGTCTACATATTTACATCAATCTTCTCACATATACTTAGTGTAGGGTGTGTAGTCAGAAAATCTGTGTGAAAATAGAGAGTATCTTGTAAGGAATTGAGTGAATTCTCTAAGGAATGTTACTACATTCAAATCATTGTTTTAATTGATTAAATGCGAGCTAGTAAGTGGCGACTGTGATTAAGTATGTGCTCGAGGGAAAGGATGACTAAAATCTGTGGGAATAACGATTTTTAACATGTCATGTTGCTTGGAAATCCCTAAGGCAAATGTTGGAAGGTTTAGATCGTGTTTTGTTTATTTTGTTTTGTTTCGTTTGTTTCTTTTTGCTCGAGGACTAGCAAAAGCTAAGTGTGGGGGAATTTGATAGGAGCATATTTATGCGACTTGGTTAGCTTGTTTTCGTGCATTTATGTCATTAGTTCTTAGTTAATTTCGTATTTTAAGCTATTTTCGTGTGTTTGTAGGTTCATTGCGTCAAGGTGACAAGAAAGTGCTATTTGGAGCATTTTGGAGCATTTTTGGGCCAAGATTGGATAGTGCATGCATGGAGTCATGAGGATGGACGAAATTGAAGACTTAAAGAGGTTAGGATTGCGTTTGAGGAATGAAGAAGTAATTCAAGGAAGATAAGGAGCGTTGGAAGAAGGAAAGAAATCAGCCAAGTTCCTTGTTTTGGCCTAAAACCTTTCCTATTCTCAATCCACTTAGGGTGCGTTTGTTGCGCCGGACTGTCTCGGACTGGACTAGCTGCAGGGACTAAGCTGGACTGGCTTAGACTAGACTAAGCTGGACTAACTTAGTGAAGCGTTTGGTGCAGTGTCGGACTAAAAAGCTGGACAATAACAAATATATTTTTAATTCATATTTTATTAATATTTTATATTATTTAATACATATTTAGTAATATTTTATTACTACCACTATCTTTTTTTTCATTCCAGAAACCACCCATCCCCATTCCTGATTCTTTTCTGCTAATCTCCCCATTTTCTTTCCAAGTTTGCTCCGTCCCTCTCCCTCTGTTTCTTCCTCTTTCTTCTTCGCCCCTCTCTCTCTCTCTTCATCTCCATCTTTTTCTTCCTATTTCTCTCTGCTCATCTCCCTCTTTTCTTTCTAATTTTTCTGGGACCCAATTGGCAAATCAAAACCCATTCAGAGTCTGGGTCATCTGGGTATTAATGGGTCTGCTTCTCCAGCGTCAATAGCAAAGGTCTGCGATCAGGGAGTTTGGACTAGGTGGAGTGTGAGCAGAGCTGCTGAGCGTTTCAGACGCACAGCGATTTTGTATTTTTTTTTTTCGCTTTTTTGTTCTGAATTTTGGATTTGGATCTAGTTTTGAAAATGAAAATATTGCAGAAATTTTTGCCTTTTGTTTCCAATTTTGTGGGATCTGGGTTTGAAAATGGTAGATGATGGGGGCGAAGCAGGGCAGAGTTTGTATATGGGACCTGGGTTCCACATCTTGCGAGTAACAAGTTGATGGGAGGGCGAAGCGAGGAGGAACGAAGCAGGAGGAGTTGGGCTTAGCAATCCGGCCGATTTCGGGGGGTCTCGCTAAGACCCCCTAGCGAACTACTTAGTCCACACGAGTCCCCTTTAGTCCCACTTAACTTAGTCCCAGCACCTATCAAACATGGGACTGTAGTCCAGTCCAGTCTATTCCCTCCTAAGGAGGTGAAACAAACGCCCCCTTAAATTTCAGCAACAAACAAGGATCCTAACCATTCTAGGATACTTAATATGTTTCCTAAAAGACTTTAAACCTATCCTAGGATCATGCCGCACCCATTAAGGCCTTTCCCCATCCTTGCCGCACAAGAACACCAAAACCTTCCCTTTTCTTTCCTTGTCGTGCAAGGGAGTCCCTTTCCTAAACCTTGCCGCATACTTACCTTCCTTTTCTCTTCCAAATCAGCAACCAAATTTCCTTACCCTTTCTTCTAAGTCAAGGCTGCTTCCCTACTTTCCTATTTTTCCAAAATCTACAAGATAACCCACTTTCCTTTTCTTTTCCTCCTTTGCCGCATATCACATCTCCTTTTCCTTTAATTTTCTGATTTCAATTTCCTTTTTCTTGGGGATTTGGGGATATAATCTGATTACCTAGAATTAAATTGGGAATTTTTGACTTACACTATATATTTTCTAACCCTTGCCGCATCTAAAAACCATTGATTCCATCCTAGACTTTCACACATTCAGCCATACACATCAATACACCATTGTCACTTGTGCCGCAACAAGGTGGGGAAGAAGAAAGGTCCCTTGACGTTTCAAGCTTAAAGAGTGGAGCGTTCTAGGTGTACTTTGTTCTTGTTTTCAATGTTTACTCTATTCTTCTCTGATTTTGTTGTAACTATGAGTGGCTAAACCCCTATTTAGCTAGGGGGAAGTTCAAAGCCATGAACATACTTGAGATATGAATGTACAATGAGATTTTTGGAATGTCAATAACACTTCTCTGTCTGTTTTCATGTTACTTTCCTTCTATTTAAGGATTTTTTTTTCCTTTTTTGGGTAGATTTAATCATTTCTTTTTTGCTTATCAATTTTTTTACAATATTTCATTCCAAACTATTTCAATTTGAATAATGTTGTTCACATATTTATTTTTATTTTTCATACATTTCTTTAATTATCAATCAAATAAATTAAAAAAATAATGACAAAAAAATAATAAATGTGAAAAGTAAACCGTTATACCTTTTTTTGCTCAACTCAACAAAAAGTGGAAACCGGTATACTTTTTTTCTCTATTATAATTTATACTTCATATTTTCAACTATATTTATGAGCTTTGAACTCTCAGAAAGTGAAAATTGGTTGACACTACTCCCAATCAGTGTTCTAAAAAAGGGCCTAGACGGGTTGGAACCGAGACGATTTTGTGCAAAATGGCTGGAAAAATCGGGTTGGCTCTAGGCGGGCTAGGCGATGCTAGGCGGCTGGATGGTTTTTTTTTTATATTTTTTTTAATAACTTTATACGTTGAAATTTTGTTAATTTTATAGAATATGTGTGTTGTGTATCAACTTAAATTCCGGAATGCTAAAGATAAGTATCTTACATTAATATATTTCCTTATTTTTCTCCTATTTTCTATTTTATGTTGTTTTAAATTGTGAACTTGTTGTACATTGTGGATGCAAATTTCTTCCTCCTTGTTCTTGGACAAAATTGCACCTACAAAACAAATAACACCTTAGGTCAAGGCCAAGAGCCTCACACGCCCATGATGAAAGGGGGGCTTTGGCCGAAGAACCTCCGATGCCAAAGTTAGAATTTAAAGAGAAAGTGTTTGAGAATTTTGGAGAATTTTAGCAAGAGAGTTGGAAGTGGGTTTTGGAGAGAATGAAGTGGTTTATATAGGGGAGTGGCCGGCCTCTTTGGGTGAGAGAGGACCGGCCACCTAGCTTTGTTTGTGGGCAAGGTTCTTGATTTGTTTCAATTTGGGAGTTATGGAATAATTAGCTAATCAATTAAAATAATTCTCTAATTAATTGGCTAATTATTATCATAAAAGGGGAAAGATGTGGTAGAAAAGGTAAAAGGCATGGCTGATTTCCTTGGGGTGGAGGATAACCGGCCTTTGTGGTGTTTTTTGGGTATAATGGATGGTTTAATTGACAATTAATGGATTAATTAGGCAATAAATCCATTAATTAGCCAATTATCATGATTCTAGAAGGAATGTTTTAGAAGTTATGGAATGAATAAAATAAATAGCTAATTGATTAGCTAAATAATGAAGTAGAAAATACATGGAATGAAATAGGTTTTGGGAGTTACCTTGTAGAAGGGATTTGATGAGATATGTTTTAAATTGTTACCTATTTTGGGCACTTTTGACTTAGTTGAGGGATGATCGCCCGCTGCTTGCGCGTAGGAATCTCGTTATGCCTCAAGGGTATTTTTGTCCTCTTTTGTCAAAAATCCACGTGTTGCCTTGTGATTATTTTTGGCTCCACATACATGTGAGATGATACTCCTCACTATGGTTATATGGCATATATGCTTAATGTGTTTTTAAATTTTGGACTTGTTGGATACTCTTTTTGCATTTTATCATACAAGTATAATTTTTTATAAGTGTCAATATGCACTTATTTACAAGATATACAATAAATTTACCTAAATCCGCCTAGGCGCCAGCCCGCCGCCCGACTAGCGCCTAGCGTTTTTTGGAACCTTACTCCCAATAACCATTGACCATAATTTTTTATATTTTTAACAATAACAAAAAAAAAGATGATGGTAGAGAAACTAAATTTGCAAATTAAATGATGTGTCATCAATAGGAATGAGCACGTTTATCAACATAAGTTATAAACCAATCATCAACTTCCATGTCCTTTAGTTTTCAAAATTTTGTCTACAAATTTAGTCTCACTAGCATTACCCAAAAAAAATTGTTACAACATTTTCAAATGAGATGTCAAAAAATCTATGTGGACGGTTTGACATAAAAAAGGTGGTTTTTAGGTTTCAAAGGAGATACCAAAATTCTACATGAATTAACATTCTCTACTTTGCTGCCAAATTTGAAAGCAACGTTAAAAATTTATTTTTGTTGTATTATAGTGACGAGCCAACATATTTATTTATTATTAAATTTTGGGCCCATTTAATTATATAAAGTACCAAAAAAAATTAATTTGACATCTCAATTGGAATAAGAGACTTTAAAAATGTTATTTAGCCACAATAGCTATAAAAACGAAATTTGACATTTTAATTTGATATCTCCATTAAAAATGATCTTATAAATAAAATCGCGTTACAACGACGCATAAAATTTGGCACCCTGACACTTTAACCAACTACATTGATGAATTTGATGAAATTGGTCCAAAGGTGTGGTCGCTAGCATGAAGGTGGAAAGAGAGTTCGTGACACATACTATAATACAATCAACTTAACCAGAAAATCCTCAAAGTTGTAGCATTTTTCTTGCTTCCTTTGGTAGTTACATGTTCATGGCATCGTATGAATTGGAACCTCAACTCCTTTCCAAATGATGGCTGTCTCAATTGATTTGGTCCCAAAAGTCACATAAGAAATGCCACTAGATGTAGCTTGAGCAAAAAGGCAGGGCTCATCAGAAAACCAGCAGCACGTCATGCTTGCTTGAAGCTCTTTCTCACTTGAAAAACTTCCGGAATCCGTTGAAGATTGTTAGAGCTTTCAGTTCACCGCTTCTTATGTCCCTCAATCTCCTTCTCAGTATCTGAAACCAGTCACGACTTCTTATCAGCGAAATTAAACAAGGCAGATTTTGTAATGCATAACGCTTGAGGAATACATGCAATCTCAGCCAAAACTTTTATTGTTCAAGTTCCTGAGTTCATAAGATCAACTCGATACTCATCCACAATTTTCAGTCATTCTGTTTTGAAATTCTCCGGTGGTCACAACATTTTCAGCAAGATAAAAGAAGAATTCACAAGAGCTAAGCTATGTCAAAACTTGGATTAAAAGCACACTACAAATGAAACCTGCTTCACAGACTAGTTAGAACAATCAATCTATAGAGAGCAAAAGATGTAATTTTCTTACGTATTGGGCACGAAATAGGATTCTCCGCTCACTAGTACTTAAGTCTACCGCTAGCTGTTTCAGAAACAACCTTCGGTTTAGTTGCTTTGGAGACGTCACATCCAAATCCATGGATCCACTTGCCTGTCAGCGAAAAATCAATTGTGGGTTTAAATGTTTAAATCTCTCAGCTTCAACCGATCTAGAGTGTTCATAGAGTCATGGACAGATGTAGAAATTCTGTTGCAAATTAGTCCCTCACCTGTAAGAATTTGTTGTACTTTGATATGCTGGCTTCACAGGCGTCCAGTATAAACTGTAACGCTTCTTCCTCAATTTCACTGTATCGTAAATCCTTCTTTGCTGTAGATTTGTTTGACGCTGCAGCAGCCATCTATGATAAAGAATTTCAGATAATGTTCAACAATATAGAAACTTTGTTTAACAATAGGAAGCTAAAACTGTCGCACCTCTTCAAATTGTCCGCTCATACTTGGAGGACTAACGGCTAAATAAGCGTACGCCATTAGCTCCAATGGCCAACCGGTGATTTGTATAGGATAGCACTGAGATCTGCTTGATAAAAAATAAAGTTTGGTATCCCAGATTGGTACAACGTAAAGGAGGAACATAATTTTGGAGATTCAACTGAAAGAGGGAAAGGAATGGAAAGAGTGACTGAAGACTAATCATGATTTTTCTGAGCTATCAGGTACTCACGCTGACAATCCATACTTTCTTAAAACTTCAAACTTCTCCTTGTAACATTTGTCAGATTTTGAAAGTGACAGTGGCAGCTCAACAGAATCTCTAGGGTTGGTGCCCTCCCTTGGAACAAACCCATAAGATAGCAACAGCTCTCCGTTAGATTTCTTTCCGTAGGAAATGAAAACCTGCATTAAGTGACCAAAAGTATCACGAGAAGTCTTGATTTCTTTGCAACTTCAACAATGGATTTGGACTTAAAGTTGTGAAATTTTTTATTGTTTACCTGCTCACCTGGCTCATATGCCTCATCTGTTGAAAAGACAACTCCCTGTGACGATTTATCATAATCCAAAAATGCGTCTACCTACACCAATCAAATTAAGATGCACAATGTGAGTAAAATCTGTGCAGCTCATACTTCGGGTTGTGTTTATTAAAAGAGACTCATCGACAAACCTTACAACTATGATTCAGCATATCTGCCCAAGGAACCAACGCAACCTTTCCACCCAATGAGGGTAAACGAACCTGTGCTTAGGAGAAAGAAGACATTGAGGTAATGTTTTCGACAAATCACTGTGCTTAGGAAATGTCCAATATCAGACTTCAACCTACTTCTGTATTTCATTTCAGAATTTTAGACCTAGAAGCAGTAACTAGAGGAACTTCGGGTAAATTCTTTACAATTAATTGACGGTGACATCATTACACATCATAAATTTGTGTACTTTACATCTATTAACAACCAAATCGTCATCACCATCACACACCGAATAAATTTGACACCATTCTGCAGATACAGAAACAAATTTACTACGCCATTGTCATTGTCAACGGAATAGTTAACTTACCAATCGGGAGAAAAGAATTCCAAACGACCATTTGAAGGTTTCAATGTTGAACACCTGTAAACAAAACATGGAGCGGGGTAAAAAAGTCGCACATGGTGAAAAAACGAAGAAGATATGTGGCTATATTCAACACTAGCAACACGCATTGAGCTCATCGTTTAAGTTTAATACCTCTTCGGGAAATAAAGCTGGATGCTTGGAGAATATCCTCATCCTTAAATCATTGTACCTGCACCAGAGATAGGAACAAGTATTCAACTCCATAGCTTCGAGATCATGATTCATGAAGTTGGACTCACCGAAACACTATTATCATTTGAGAATAATCTAATTCAAATATTTCAAACAAAGAAAACTATAATAGCAAATACAAGGCCATACGTTCCAACGACATTAGTAACTCTTTCAATTGCCCTTTGCCTGATTTGTGATGCTTCCAAATACCGATCAAGTTCTTCGCGAGTCCTGAAAGGATACATAAAGGCTGTAGAAAAATCTGAGAGTAGACTCTTCCCGTAGTAAATGACAGGCTCGTGAAAATTCCGCCATCAAAACACGGAAAGGAGGTAGTTACTAGTTAGTTAGTACTTACCAGTACAGAAGGGAATAAGGCTGTCTTGGTAGGGCAGAGATATAGTTGCTCCATGTAGAAGATTGAAGGTAACTTGCTTCACTAATCAGATAGGTTGCCAGAAATGGCCAATCAGGCACGCCGTTTTTCTTCAACACCTCACCAGCCTCACCGCAAGTCCATTCCTAACATTTACAAACACCACAAAAAAAGCACTTTCAGGATAGCTGCGCTTGGTACATTTGGCCAAAAAAGTTCAAATTTCTTATGGGTTATAAAAGCACTTGGAAGTTGGAAGTGTTTTCTAGAGAAGCACCTGCTTTTCAGGAAACACTTCCAAATGCTTTTTCAAAAGCATGTAAACTTTTAGTAAACATTTTAATGTAATTCTATGAAAGCACTTATGAGCATAAGTGTTTTCCAAAGAAGCATGTTCAACCGGAGTTGTTCGCATAACACATAATTACTGGCAGTTAAACACTTATGAAGAGCCCGTTTCGGGCCTAAAAGCACTTCTGGAAACGTTTGACAGAAATACTCTAAAGTGCTTTCACTTTTAGTGCTTTGCCGAGAAGCGCCTACAAATGTATCTTCAAGTGGCACTGCTTTATTCCAGGCAAAACCGCTTATAAGTAGAAGTGCATCTTACATAAACACAAGTAAAATTGCTTTCTCGAAAAGCATTTCCAAACAGGAGTGTCCAATTGGTGCACACAAAATATAATTACCGGCATCCAAATCAGGACACAAAATAAAACACAAAGCAAATTTAGAAAAAAATCTTACAGAGTCTGCAGTGATAAACAGAGAGGGAGGCACAAAGAGCAACTTCTCCCCCTTCCTTATATTCTTCAAAGCAACCAGTCCCCTCTCCCCAACTTCCACTTTCTGTATCGCCATCTTCTGCGGCGGAAGCCCCGAATCCGTCAGCCATTTCTGCAGAGCAGAAGCGTTCTCCAAGGAGTCAATGTCGCAGCCCCACGGAATCTTCTGCGCCACCATTGCCTTGGCGCCGTCGGTCGTAGAGACCGAGCACTGAACTGGGTGTCTGCGGAAATTCAATGGGGGCGTGTGGAATGTGTGGATTTTGTGTTGGGGATGGAAGGTGGGGAGGAGAGTTGTCTGCAGAACTCTTGAAGCTTCAGCCATGGCTGTCGAAATCGCAGAGAGTAAAAGAGAGGAGCCTTATCTGAGTGTTATGGGTGTTTGGTTTGTGGTCGTTTTTGCCGTTACGAAAGGCGCCCTTTTATTACCTTCCTTTCTTCATTTCTTTGTCTTGGGGTGAAAATGTAATGTTGGCATTTTTTAACAGCAATCACCGTCTTACTAATACTACGGTTTAATGATTTTTCAATAAAAAATTTACATGAGTGGATTGCTGGGTTTTATATTTGTATAATTTACCTAAAATCCGCTCGCCCATATGTAAAAACAAGGGTCGTGTTAGTCCAATTGTCAATTTTAATACTTGGGGTAAATTAGACATTGCATCTATCATATTAGACATTTCGATATCACTCTTCAGTATGTTTCTACTGTTACTATTATCGACACCTTGAATTACATAATTTTTTATATTATTAGATATGTTTGACAGAATGACGAAATAGTCACCCATAACATAATCGGAATACACAATAATTCATAAACTAAATTAGAAGACGAAAACGAAACTCGGGTACATGTTTAAGAAGCATTGTTAATTGAATAATTGCCGTGTTGCTCAATTGATCGTTGCAATGTCTGCAAACTAGGCTTTGTGTGGTAATACAGTTTTCGAACACAGCTATGTAAAGTAATACTGTTTTCGAACACAGTTACGTAAAGTTGTGCTAGAGCATTATGTTTTCTAACGATCATGTGAAACATGCTATACCTATTCCTTGCCCATGAAGGTTTTAACCACATACACGCATCAAACTAAACATCTGCAACAGCAGCATTGAATTACTGGAATATCGAAAAATTTAAACCGAAAAAAATATCTAAAAATCAAGAACAATGTAGCACAGCAGAGTAAAAGAGACATTAGCCGTTCGTGTTCAAGCATACAACTTGTTGAGCTCATTTTTGAACTTGGCCTTGATCTGTTCTCTCTTAATCTTCATAGCAGCAGTAACCAATCCAGACTCGGGCGTCCAAGGCTCGGACAGCAATCGAATCTTGGCAGGAAGTTCGAACTTATCCAATTTTGATGCTTTTGCTACCTGTAAAGATGCTAGATATTTATTTATGGAACGAAAGGATTTGCCCAATCGTCTACTTGGTTATAAGGATGGATGGACTGACCTTGGAGAGGGATTGCTGAACCTCATTGACTGTTTCAGCTTTTTCACACAGCTCGGGAAAATCATTGTACTGGACACCGGCTTCCTGTGCCCACTTCTCGAGGGCCTGACGTGCAGGGACAATTAGAGCTACGCAATAGTTGTGTGAGGGATCTGCATATGCCATGATGTTGTCCACATAATTACTTGATGCTAATGCCGCTTCAACCTGCAGCAGGTCAGTGACGAATTTAATTAGTATTCCGGAGAAGAAAATTTTTGGGGAGCGTTCATTTGGAAACGTAATTTATCAGAAATAGTATGAAACTTATAAAGGCACCTTTCCAAGGGAAATGTACTCTCCATGCTGGAGCTTAACGATATCCTTCTTCCTATCAATAATTTCAAGGCATCCATCAGGATAAAACATTCCAATGTCACCGGTATAAAACCAACGCATGCCTTTCTCATCAACCTGCAGCATGTAATGAGTCATCAATCATTAGGGCCGGTGAGCAATGACGATCATGAAGCAAACATGTACACACAAAAACACGTACAGGATCTTTAGAAATTTACCTTAAAAACCTCGTCAGTCTTTTCTTGGTTCTTAAAGTAACCAGCAGTTACACTGTATCCCCCGACTACAATCTCCCCGCGAGGCATAGGCTTGTCAGATGACAAGTATCCTCCTTCTTTCCAAGAAACAAGCTGCATTATCCAATGAGGATAACTGTCATATTGAACTCTTCAAAATCCTGCCTAGTACATCTCACTTATATACCACATAAACCCCTGATAAATGTACAGCATCATTTCTTCTATTGTTTTTCGACCCAAACAAGAACATCTTCTCTTGTTCAGTGGAACTAAATTACTTATATTTTCCTACTCAGACGATGATATATCATCCCTTAAGAAAAAGAAAGCAGTACTCTGAGAACAAACGCTAGAATCACTGAAAAATGTGCTGGCCATTACACTCGGTAAATTCTCTCCTGTTAACAATCCTGTTCTGATCATAAACTTGAAGAAATTTTTTTTTTTTTTTTTTTTTTTTTTTTTTTTTTTTTGCAGGAATTAGTAATATAACATACCTTAATGTACCCACAAGGAAGGGGAGGGCCAACACGGCCCACAGTTGTGTCATCCGCCTCGGAAAACGTAGCTCCAGCAAATGTTTCTGTCAAACCATATCCTTGCCCAATAGGAGCCCTGTTCAAAAACATAGGCATGCAAAATTAAATACATTGCATACCGGATAAGAATCGACAGAACCTTTGTGACAATACCGATCGCACATTGATAAAACTAAAAGAATACGTATAGATACTAATCCTAACACTGTAGAAAGATTAATGTTGATTCTAACTGTTATAAACAAAGTTAACCCATTGGACATATCGTGTTCTGTTACCAATATCAGAATAAGCATGTAAAGCACTCCCTGCCACAAAATTTCATTTCCCTTGATCAGATAGAGGGCTCACTTCAACTATTGGCATTAATCTCGAAGGAAAAATAAATCGAAATAGGTTATTCTTCCAACTATCTGGTTATCTCAAGGTGAGAGAGCAATTACCCCATGCAAATATTGATGAATCGCTGTGAATCACCCGACAAAGGAGCACCACCACAGAGCATAAAACGAATGCGTCCTCCAAGCAATGAGCGTATTTTTTTGAAGACAACGACATCCCACAACATCCTTTCCAAACCCCAAGCCCCAAACCAACTTCCTTCTACAGCTGCGAGTCGCCGTCTGAACCCAAGATTAAAAAGATTCTTAGCAAAGCCCCCTTTTTCATCAACCTGTAACACACCATAGTGATTAGTGCAAGCTAACCTTTATGAGTGAATCTATGAGTGAGTAACAGATACTATACAACCGCGTACAAGGTGAATAATAAGAACTTCACCTTTTTCAGAACTCCATCTCGAACACGATCTAAAATAGCAGGAACTGCTGTCATGATGGTTGGCTGTAACATAGTTGCATCTCCCTTGGTTCCTTTTTTAACTTTATTTGAAGTGTCTGTTAAAGTCAATGCTGAACCATAACCAATTGAACAACCCGCAGCCAGCATCACAGACTGGAGAACCACAACATGATTACAATTTAACACATGTACAGTAGTAATGTAATCCAAATATGAAACAAGCGTACCTCAGCTGCCAGTTCAAAAACGTGAGCCAGGGGCAAGTATGCCAGGTATACATCAGCACTACCCAGACTTGGAACCACTGTCATAACCGCCGCAGTAGTGGCTACGACGTTGCCATGAGTTATCATGACTCCCTATATCATTACACACCAGATCGTGTTAAAGGAAAATAAACAACATTGGGTTTTAGAAAATAAAGAGTCATGTTCGGATATATTGCACACTACGTAATTCAATTAACGATGATGCCACATGGCCAGATAGAAATTCTTAGATCATGAAAGTACTCTAGTTTTTAAACTTTGGGAATCTACAATTTAAAAGAAGACACTAATAAATACTGTTTTTCACAGATGGCCAAATGGAAAGATTTCCAAGACCATATTCTGGATCAGCTTTACTGCTTAAATAGAAAACAATAAATTTGCAATAAAGGGCTAGTGAAACAAACCTTCGGTAGACCTGTACTTCCACTTGTATACATAATAACAGCAATATCATTCTTGGAAGGTAATCTTGGAGGAACACGACTCTCTTGTCCAAGCTTCTCAACTTCAGAAAAGGATGCAACTTTCAAATCGCCCATACTTCCAGATACGCTAGCATCTGAACTTCCCTCGTCTTCAAAATAAATAACATTTTGAATAGTGTTTAGGCTAGAGGCTATAGCAGCCAACTTTTTCAACTGCTTGGAATCACAGATCAATGTCGAAACTTGGGTCTGTCAAAGTATAAAAGCTCTATATGAGGACAATCCATGTTCTCCATTTTCAGTCATTATAGGTAAACAGTACTATAGCCGGTTAAAAAAATTTAATAAACTCATAAAGAATAGAAAAGCAGGGATTTTGCCACACACCTCATTAAGGGAGTGAATTAACGCATCCTCTCCTAGCGAAGCATAAATGGTGACAACGGTGATATTTTGTCGAAAGAATCCCTGGAATCAAAACCAACTAATTTTAGAACTGGCCATGCACTTGCAAGTCCTTAGACAAAAAATAGAGAAATTTCCAAGAACAACAATGGACACCACAAGGCAGACAAAGAAAAAAAAAATTGAAGGTACCTGAAAGGCTATAAACCACTCTGCACGGGTTTCTGAAAAAATTGCTGCACGGCTATCCATATTATGACCTAACTTAATAAGCCCAGATGCAAAGTTGCAAGCACGATCAAACACTTCTCCATAAGATTGCCATTCATACTCTCCCATGTGAAGCTTCTCAAACTTCCTTCCATCGCTAGCTGTAACAAATTCCCTTCCAATAAACTTCCTTGTTCCAAGAAATCGATTATGCGAGTACTTTTTACAAGATTGTTCAAAAAGGGCTGCCATGGTTGTGGCTCCTTTCTGAGGAACTTCAATCAACTCAGTTTCTCGAGCATTGCGCATTGCATAACCTGCCTCACCACTAACTTCAACTGGAACTCCTCTCTGCTTCCCCCTTTTCTTTCCCCCAAACACAGTGGACAGAAATGCAGGTATAAGTACGGCAACAACAACAGCACCAACAATGCCATATGTTCCATAGCCTTTCAGAACTGACAAGTGATCATCAGCAACCATGTTGTCTTGCACCGACACAATTTTCTCAGAATCCTCCATCACTAAATGTTTATTAATAACGAATTACTCCTTCCTAAATAGACCGAATAGTTACCTAATACAGATGACACTGATTAGTAATATCATCAATAGCTACAGGCAGTTAAATAAGGAAATAAGTTCTATTGTTAGAAAAAAGTCCGGCGTCCACTAATCTGTGTGGTAAAAAAATCGCAATGTCTAATAGTTAGTGTCACTACTACTCCATCTATATCCCATGCACACAACATACAACTAAACCCGATTCCACCGTGCAAGAACAAGTTGTGAGTACTAATAATGCCGCCGCATAAGCTTTTAGAACACTTCCAACTTTGACCCACATGGAATGCACAAATGAGAAGTTTAACATCGTCGACGATGGAATTTCATAACTTTCTTCTCAGCAAACCACCAAGCCAATTCTGTGACTTCCACAGTTACAAATAAAAACCCGAATTAATGCTAAACAACTTCCAACCAAATGAAGAACTCCTCATTTCCAAAACACTACCAACCCGAAAAAAAAAACAATACGATCAAACAGTGATCCCACAGTAATCGAAACCCAGATGGCAGAAAGAAAGTCCATATAGTTCTTCCTCCGGTATTAAAATCAAAGAATATAACCCAAAACCCATGATCTAAAATTGTTGAATTCGATCAAATGCTCACTCGAACATGATCAGACAGGCAGCCACCCCACCTCACTATTAGCAAACACAATCAACAGATTTCAATACAATTCACGGAAAAATAATAAATCAATAACCCAATTGCCACATAAACCAACAGATTATCACAAGAAAGTATTCTTCACCGACAAGAAAAATCAATCAACATTTGAATAAACCAAATCTTAACAAAAACAACAGTATTTATCATCACCAAGAGAAAACAGTGCAAAAAATATATGGGTCTGAGATTAAAACATGAAGAAAAAAACCCCAAAAAGTTCACCTCTGGAATCGAAGAAGGCGAATGCAATGGAGAAGGAACAATGTTTTGAGCTTGGAAAAAAGCAGAGCAGGCTATCGAAGGTGGCAGCGTGACAGATGGTTCGACTCTGATTTTTGCCTTTACTTTTATGCCACCGTATTTATTGTAAAATTACGAAAACGACACTGCTGAATTCACTGGACTTTGGAATCAGCGAGGGGTGGTTTCGGTAATTTACTTTGTCGGATGCTCTCCGTTTACCTTCCAACCGTAGGGTCCAAACTCCAAAGTGTAAAATAAAAAGAAATTTGTTAAACTTGCGAAAATTGTGAAAATAAATAAATAAATAATTGTTGATGGTTTGCTTCGTTTGGATTTGTCAAATAATTTGAGTCTAATATTTTTTAAGCAAGCTTTTTCTTTTTATTATCAGTTGCTAATTGCAGATGTAACCGAGATCTCGTAGTATTACGATATTCTATTATAATCCTTCTTTTCTTTTAAGCTTATGTCTCCTTGTAATTTTTTATTTTTTTTTAAATTTTATTTTTTTTAAAAAAAGAATTTTCCAGAATCGGATGTTTCCGGAAAAAGAGAAAATAAAATAGAACACTTCCAGGGACAAGCAACGGATAGCGAGTCGGCAGGATGACCATGTTGGCGTATTGAGTGACGTATCGAGAAGTGACACGTGAGTGATTACATAACCTGTCATTTTACTAAGATTCTGTAATCTGGCTTCGGTATTTTTCGTTCCACATTTATTGGAGCTTTTGATATTAATTTGGTAAAAAAAATAAAAATAAACTTATGTAGTCTTAAGCATTAGGCGTAATTTAATGAAGTGGACTAATCCTAACAATGGCTCACAAAATTGTATTTGCATCGAATGTGTTTTAGTCCAACCCTTAAGCAGGACTAAATACAAATCCGGTTTAATATTCTGAGTAAGAAGTTCCAATCTCATATTATTTTCTAGTATGCACAGGTCTATCGCATAATCCTTAACTATTGAATCCTTATCCATCATCAAATCGTTCATTTGTCCAATGCACGTCGTACGCAGGAGCATAATAAAATTTTCGCATATGATATTTACTAATTCTCAGATCAATTTGTAGAGAAGGCCACTGGCAATGTGGCACAAGCCTGGATAGTACATACATTCTCATTCAATGTGTCAAGCTTAGTGAGAATCTTGTACGATTTCAACAAGCATGATCTCTCACTCCGTAATTTAGATTATTTTAGAATGCCGCTCGAAACCAAAAAGAAACTCGGTATTTCTTGGGACCATACCAGCACATGACATTAGTTTGTCACTGTAAATCCTGCATGATTTGGAGAAAATACAAATCATACAGGATTTACAAAGAATTAGAAAACCTACAATGCAGTTGCATCAACCAAGCACAAGACTCAAACCGTCTCTTATCCTATTTGCTAGCAAGGGAAGCAAGACCAACATGATTTCAACCAAATCGTATATCACTCGAATCATAGGCCTGTTTGGAAATGCTTCATTAAAAAACACATATGCTCATAAGCGCTTCCAGTAAAAGCACTTCTTTTTGGAGTACATTCAAATGTTTAAGAAGCACTTTCAACTTTTTCTATCAAACATTTGGTAATCTGAAAGGAATTTTTGTAACCCAAAAACGCTTTTAGGTATTTTAAAAGCACTTCAAAACAGACCTGTAATATATCTAGACATTTATATTTGTTATGTCAACTCACTGAAAGCAGCTGTATATTAACAAAAGAGTTAAAACTAATTTCAATATTTCACACTGTGCACACAATAGAGAAACCAATGCAACGAAAGATAATAGGCAGATAACTCTAGTCTAGGCTGATTCTACCAAAAATATGTTACAACATAACAGTAAGTTTCTAAATCCCAACATACGACGACAATAAGATGCCTAACTGATAAACGACAGAAGTCTCTAAATTAGTGATGATCTAACTTTGGTTGTCCGCGCGATAGAGTAGACCATCGAACAAACTAATGGTTGATTTGATCTCCTAGCTTAGAGCCTCTTGCAGTAACCTGCATGCAACACCTATTGGGAAGCTAAAGCATAATTCTACCTTCCGTAGGGATGGTAACGACTACTCCCACCATAACCTGCCCTACTACCATACATGCCTCGAGGCCCACCATAAGTAGCAGCAGGGCCTGAATCATAGCCATCACCAGAGCCTGAACCATCGTAACCACCATAGCCCCTAACTTCATGCCCGTATGCACCTAACCCACTACCATCATATCCCCCACCAAGCCCTTCACCGTAGGAACCAAATCGACTAGGATAGCCAAATGATGACTCCCCACGATAACCAGAAAAGGCACCTCTAAAACCACCTCCAAAATCAGTACTATCTGGATATCCACCATAATCATCAAACCTACTGCCAAAACGTCCAAGTGACCTATAAGGAGGAGGGCCATAACCACCAGGACCGAAACTACTCATGGGGTCGCCAAATGCACTGAATCTATCATTGTAAGGGTGTGCCCTAGAGTCAGTACCAAATGCAGGAACACGTGCTGGGTTTGAGGCCTTCTTTGGTTCAGCCTTCTTGATCTCAACCTACAATAAAGAAGTGAGTTAACCTAGGCTTTTATACTTCGCAAGTTTTTTTGTAGGACTTGGATTTATGTAGAGGGAGAAAACCCTGCATTCAAGTCCAGTAGTCCACTAATGATAAAATCCGGATAAAACTAGGTTGACTGAAACTATGACAAATGTATACAACAAAAATCTCACAATTCTGATAAAACTTTAAAGGAAGACCTTTAAATATTCCTTTATACATAAGACGCCCATAATATATAGCCAACACCATGAATGACTGTTGCCAATAACTCACCTGTGTACCTGCCATATCAATCCTATTTCCATTTGCGAGAACATTATCAACAACATGATCGCTGTCAAATACAACAAATCCAAATCCTCGAGGGCGCTTAGTGACATGATCACGTATGATCTCATGCTCCACCACCTTACCAAATTGTGAAAAGAAGCTTTTGAACTCATCTGAAATTCAAATGGACAATTTGAGTCAGAAGCAAACAATTCATCAATTGTGCACGAAAAATATAGCATTAGTAAACATCCAACAAAAGAAAAAGAATTACAACAAACCTTCAGTAAAGGTCGGAGGAATCCCGCCAACAAAAATTTTCTTTGTTTTGAAATCATTTCCCTGACCAGCACCTTTTGGAATGGTTCTCTTTATCTCAACCTGGTTGAAATTGACCACAAAATTATGCAAAAGAAAAATCCTAAAAGAACATTGAAATCAATTTAACAGTGGAAACATCAAGGAGCTTTAATCTGAATACAAACTTCATATCAACTGTCACAATTTGATAAAAATAACCTCAATATTTACTACTCAAATCTAGACATTGTATTGCAGAACAAGCCTACATATATTTGCTAATAGAAGGAACAATTCCTTATCTTTATGGATATTAAAAGGACCACCAATTCCATATAATGTCCGTTGCATTCATTCTCAATCGCACAGACCAATGAAGCATTCAACACTTAAGTGAACTAAACAATTCTCTATACAACCAATCATAACAAAAGAAGGAAGAGGATGCTGCTTACCTGTTTTCCGTTGATCACATGAGTCTCTTCAATTAATTGGTCAACAACAGCAGGATCCTCATAGGTGATGAACCCGAACCCCCTAGGTCGACCAGTTTCGCGGTCTTTCATGATCACAGAGTCTATTATCTCCCCATACTTCTCAAAGTACTGAACGAAGGTATCTGTAACCAGATAATACAACAAACACATTGCAGGTAGATATGAGCAAAATTCGAGGATAACCCATCAAAATTTTAAAGCAAAACAAGGATACAAGCTGTCAACAAAGTCCATTGAACATCATAATTCACCAAAATTCATACCAATTGTAGTTAAAATCATACTAGAAAGCAAAAAATCATAACTTTAAAAAAAACCCATCAAAATTTCGATGGATAATCTTGATAGAAACTGTTAATTAAAGCCAAAACCCCATAAAATCGCGGAACTAAAGAAAACCCATCAAAGTTTATAGAAGGAATCTTACTCAAAGTGGTGTCTTTAGCTAAACCACCGATGAAGATCTTTCTACAAAACAAGAACACACAAAACATACAACCCATTAGCTTATTATCACAGTCGGAGATAAAACAACCATTAGAGAGAGCGGAAGAACCCGGGGCTAGCACCGTCGCCGGAGAGAGGATTATAGTTACTCTTCTTGAAAGCCATGTCCGTCGGGATTTGAGTGGTCGAAGATCCAGAGATTACCAGCGAAGGGGAAGAAAGCGGTCAGAGTTTGAAGGCTAGGGTTGGGCCTGGGCCTTCAGTTTGGGCCTCAAGTTGTTAAACACTGATCAATTTTGTAATATTGTACTGGGTTCAATTAAAGGAAAACTAACGAAAAGGGCTTGAAAACTTTTAGTTTTAACGATAAGGACAAAATAAAGGGTAAAGTGAATAGTACCAGGATTGACTTTTTAGTGTAAAAATGTGGTTTTTCGTTAAAGTGAACAGTACCGCGGGCTTTTCGTTAAAACTCTCTTAAATTAATTCCTAATTAATTACTAAAACAAAATTATTATCTTTATTTTTTTCTCAACCCACAAATCACAACTGAAGAATAAATTAAGGGGGGTGTATTCAATTGGGATTTTGGGTGATTTTAATTCTTTTAATGAATTTATGGGTATTCAATCAGGATTTTAAGTGATTCTCTTAAGTTCAAGGTGTATTCAATTATACTTTTAAGATACTTTATTAAAATCCTTAGAAATCTAGGTGTATTCAATTAGGATTTTAAAGAAGTTTATAACATTCCAGGTGTATTCAATTAGAAATTGATTTTAAAGAATTTGAGAAAGTTGAGGAATTAGATGGAATTGGAGAGATTTTGTAGTGTATTTTAAGCATCCACAAATCTCACGTCTCCCCATGAGATTTCGAGGGAATTTAATCAAATTTTTATATAGAATCTCTACAAATCAATTAAACTCCATAAAAATCCATGGATTTATAAATTCATTAAAGTCTCTCAAATTCTCAATTGAATACACCCTGTAAAATAATATTACTAGTCTGTAGTGGTAAGTGGCACAATGAAGAATAAATTTAAATAATTTTGATTATTATTTATTGAGTTTCATGGGTTTACCAAAATGTAAGTGCGAAAGTCATTTAACTTTTAAACTTTCCTTGTAATACGTATGAATTAGGAAAAGTGTTATCTCCTGTTAAAATTAGTACTCAAATAAACTAAGAGGGCAGCTGGTTCTCTTTTCTTTTCTTATTTTTAAGCTCTGTTACTCGTTCCTTTTTCGCTTTTGTTAAGTAAACATGCCATACACTCAATACATTTATATTTTATTAGTGATTTAGCTCAATTACATTACTTTAAAACCTATTTATTTGTTCAAAGAGGTGTAAGTTTAAATTATTGCATGACTAAGTAACAAATTTTTTTTTTAACAAACGATATTATCTACACTAAGCGGAATGAGGGGTGAGCTTAGCCTCACAATGGGCTAGCAATAATGTGATTCAAATTCGTTTTTGGCGAAAATAAAACCTAAGACATCTTACTTACAAACAAGTGAAGAGGAATACTATTAGACTGTAGTACTAAATGGCAATTACCAATTTATCTTAAAACAAACATGAAAGAGGAATACACGTCAACTGGTCAATCAAACATCTATTGAATTAGGGCTTGTTTGGAAGTGCCTTCAAAATGACTGGAAGCGTTATTGATGAGAGTGTTTTTGGAAGCAAACCTTAGTAAAATGCAAGTGAATCCTAGAAAAGCACTTAAAGTGATTTTGGAATCCGAAAAAACTTTCACCAAAAACGTTTTCAGTCACTTTAAAAGCACTTTGAAACGAGCCTTTAATCATATAGTTTAAAAAGTTAATCACAAAAGTTATGGCATTATTGCATAATTTAGGACTTTATTAGGTAGTAATGGCCATGACTTAGAAACATCAACTTTGCTAATAGTAATAGGACATAGATTAACATAGTGGGCGTATATTCTTGACCACCCAAACCCTATTAATCCCATCCCATCCCATCCCATCCCATCGTTTTGAATACGCACGCATTATGGGAATGGCATCTTTTTAAGTACTCAAGTATATTCGGATATTACATTATCTTCAATTGGTCTTAGGATAAGCTAATTAATTAACCTTTTTAAGCTAATTCTCATACGCTCATCGTATATTGTTTTTCCATATAAAATAATATTATATTTTTGCAATTTTATTAAAAGCCTACTTTCACTAATATAGTTCCTATTGTTTTATTTAAATTTTCACTTTCGTTCCCAGAGTTTATTTATTTTTTGTTAATATTGGTAGTTTGATCCATAAATTGAAGAAACCATTGCAATAATAAGGGGAAGAGGGAGAAGTCGAAACTATTATAGTAATTTAAGTAAGGGAGGAGTTTGAATTTGGGATCCATAGATAAAAATTCAACACCCAATTCACTAGGATATTAGACCGCATGCAAAGTTGTTATAGTATAACGAATTTTCTCTTATTTTCTTCATGACTAGATGTAGTAGGTTTTGGCGGGACCCTGAAGTGATAGTGGTACTTTTCATTTAGGTTTATGAGTTGCTTACGATGGTAGTTATATGTGTTTTTATGGACTTGAAAATGAGATCATACTTATTTTAGTGATGTGAGCTTTTTAGTTGTTTGAGCGGCTTTTATCCCCTTTCATTTTGCATGTTTGGGGTTGTTAGTGTTTGAGTTGTAGCATTTGAATTTTTTTTTTCAATGTAGTTATTGCGATTAAAAAAAGAAATTATTTCAACGTAATTTAGAATATCACTTTGTTAAGAAAAAATTTATATAGTGATGTGTACTAGATTTGATTGTCAAGGTAGTGGATGATACTATGGTTGAGCTAGGGATCATACACATTGAAAAGTGCACATTGCATTCATAGAGGATTGCACTTGGTCCATCAAATTAACCCTAAGCAAAAACAACACACATCATTTATGATGCATTTTTGTTCACCACCCTCAAGTAACTGTAATGCTTATCATCTTGTTTATTACCGGCAGATGAGTTTAGATTTAACCAAATTTCGAAATTTAAACTCATATAACGGTAATAAATAAGGTAGTGAACATCACTATTACTTAACGGTGGTGAACAAAAATATTTCCCCCATTTGGGAAATAGAATCAAACACATAATAATAATAATAATAATAATAATAATAATAATAATAATAATAATAATAATAATAATAATAATAAATTGGTACATAATATTCAGTCCAATGGTGTATTTATAGGTGAGTGAAAGGTCCTATATTCAAATCTCGTAATGGCGATTCAAAACCAATTTATTCTCTAGCCTCTTTTGTATACTACTATGTATTTACACTAAATGGTAGAAAAATAAATTGGTTCGATTCTCGCTAAAGACGAATTTAAATCACAATATTACAAATCTATTGTAAGGTTAAGTCCATCCCTATCTCTTAATATAAATAATATCGTTTATTAAAAAAATATAATTAGATCGTACTAGCGAATAACATTCCACTTGCTTTTGGTGTAAACATATAGTGTGTAATTTTTATTTTTAAATTTCGTAATGAAATAATTAAAATTAAGGAAAAGGCAAGTAAACCAAAAAGCCCTACACTCCAAACGGACTTGCACTTAGCTCCCTCCTCCGTCTCCCCCTCTCTCTCAACTCCCCCCCCCCCCCCCCCCTTCTTTCTTCTTCTTCTCTTATCTGTGGCAGATCAATTCGAAGAGCCCCAAAGGCTTATATTTTTCTCCCTTGGAGAATTTTTCGTTTATTTTAGTCCATGTTCATATAGCGGCCATATAAAAGCCCCAATCTTCCCAACCCAGCAATTCCTTTTCCTCCATCTGAAGTCTCTGTTCTCACATTCTCACATACACTCCCAAGTCTTCTGGGTCCTTTCGCTTTGTGGGTTTGCAACCATGAGTGGCGGCGGGCTTAGGGTTTCAATCCCCAACAGTGTGAGGAAGACGATCCAGGACATCAAGGAGATCACCGGCAATCACAGTGAGGAGGAAATCCACGCAATGCTCAAAGAATGCAACATGGATCCTAACGAGACCGCCCAGAAGCTTCTCCTTCAGGGTAACCCATAATTACTTTTTTCCTGCTTTTGCTTCTCCTTTGCTCGTTTTTCTAATTTGGGATTGTCTTGTTTTTGCTTTTGGTGATTGGGTGTGATCCGTGTGTTAAAGTTTTGATTTTTTCTTCTGGGTCGTGTTGGTTTGGTGAGTTTTTTTTGTTTGGTTGATTTGATTTTTCGTTTTGGTTATGTGGGAAGTGGGAAATCAGTTGTGTTTTTTATTTGCTGTAATGGGTTTCACTGTTTGTGTTCTGCTTTTATAAGGGCTTGGTTGGATTCTGAAATCATTAGGGATTGAGCTGGTTCTATGTTGGTTCTTTGCAATCATGGTCAGGCAGTTCAGAGTGATTACGGCAACAGTGAGATGCATTTGGGTAAAATTAGGGACTTTATTTTACATTAAACTTTGTTTATATTTGGTGACCAGAAGTAAACTACAAACCTACAGCTTTCATTTTTACTTTTATTGAAGCTAAACACATGTTCTCCGTTTAGGGGAAAAGAAAAGTAAGTTTAGGATTCATTGTCGTTTTGGTTCAAACTTTTTGAAAGCTACATTCATGTTGAAATTAGTTGCACTGCAGCCGGTGAAGTCATCTGCTTTGTCATTTCCTAAATTTACTCTCCATTTGGATGAAGAGAAATAGGAGGATTTTTTAAGACTACTCAGGGGTCTGGGCGAAGGATCCCTAGAACAGAGACGGATTTGGCTTCACTGGGGTCATTTGTATCTGTAGAGTTTAGGGCTTTCTCTTTCTCTTTTATCTACTACTATACCTGATTGGAAGGCCATTGTAGACTAGCTGGTTTCTTGTCTAGTCTTGCCTTAGAGTTGTGAGTGTTCTAAATGAGGTAATGTAGGTTTATGATGAATGTGTGGGGTGAACTTATTGCTTACACTTTTTGTATTAATTATATTTCACAAAAATTATCCAAAAAAGATTCTCAATGGTATTTTCTTTAGTAGACGTGGGGAACTAATAACAATGTTATAGATCCATGTAGCAAGAAATAGCTTGGCTTTGTTGTGATGATGGATGGAACTGATATCGATAATGTGTGTTGTTGGCTTGTTGGGTTTGCTGTCTTCTGGTTTTTGTTGACCTGCAGTGTCTTTCTATTTCCTTTCTCTCATATATTTCTTTCGTGTGTGTAAAAAGACACTCACACACACATTAAGCGAAGGTTCCACTTGTCATCTTTGCATACTATTGCAAATATTATTCTCTTAGGTTCTGGTATTCATGGTTGCATGTTGTTGTGCACTTTCTACGTAGTAGCTTCTAAGAAACAAGTGTGATACTATGTTTAATGGTATCCGTGTCTATCTCTTCTACGTGAAGGGCTATTGTTTTTTGACGTTTTTGTTGTTCTTGCTCCTTATGTTTATTTTTTGTTAACTGAAATTAAATTTTATTATTGGTATGCAGATCCATTCCATGAGGTTAAAAGGAAACGCGACAAGAGAAAAGAGGTAAGAAGTTCTAATCACAAGTTGAGTTTTTTCATCAGCCAAATCAGTTAATTTGGGAAAGTGGTAGTTAAGGTTGTGAATTTTTAACATGTTCTATTATCAAGCCTTTTTTTAACAAAATTTATAACGTGGTTTCAATACGAGTATGCGGAGTTAGTTTTTGGTACTTTTTTATTTTGAATAACAATTCGTTGTCTTCTATCATTCAGAATCTGAACAACAAAGAGTCTGCAGAATCCCGGTGGAGACCTGGAGGGCAGGGACGGGGGGGTAGGGGTGGCCGGGCTAATTTTGCACCTCGTCATATGCCACATGGTAAGTGATGCTCAAGTTAGATCGTGTGTCAGGATCATATTTCTTGTATGGTATTTTTTTACTCTTGCAAAGCATCTCGGTTCAATTACATGAAATTTCTGTGTGTTTGTAGATTAAGATAAAATGTTATGTTTTTGTCTTCTGACTACAACTGTAGATACCTTTTCCTCCAACTGCTATTGGCTTTGTGTTAATCTAACACTTCCGATAGAAAGTTGCCTAGCTGTGTGAACGACACCTTTTTATTTTCTTGGTGTCTCTAGCCTTGCATTGTGTGAAAATTGAGGGAAAGTTATCTCTTCCTCTTCTCCAACATAATTATATAAGTGCACTTAATAGATTTCAAAATTTTTACTTACATGCTCCTCGACTGTTCTAAGAGTTTGACTTTTATTGTGCCACCAATGTCCAAGCTAACTGTCTTCTGCATAATTCTTGTCAGATGCTGGTGTTGGCAGAAATGCTGGTCCTGCAACAGAGAATGGACCCAGTCAGGGTGCCGAGAAAGGTGGTTCTCCCTCTTTCCCACCCTCTCGTGAGACAAAAAGAAAAGAGAGAAGTGTGGATGGGCCTACCAATGTGGCTTCTGGAAGTCCTAGTGTTGTGCATCCCGCCCGTTTATCTGCTGGAAGTGGTCCTGAAATAAGTTTGCCACGGGTTGGGGATAATTTGGGAAATTCGTTCCCCCCAGTGGATGCGAAAGAAAGCCCCAGCATTAAATTTGGCTATGAGGACTTGCAGGAGCAGCCCGCACCAAGCTCCAGTAGCAGCTCAGTGTTGGCAAATCCAGCATCTACACTGGCAGCTTGTTTCTCACTTTCTGATCCCGTACTCGTGCCATCTAATGATTCACGGCTCCCAGGTTCTGTGGGCACAATTAAACGTGAAGTAGGGAGCCATTATCCTCCAGGTGAGTCAAATGTAACTGTTGTGATTATTAATTTCAGAGACACCCTCCGCCTTTAGTACTGAGTTGTTGATTATAAACCAAATTAGCATTTTTGGATGACAATATAACAGCTTCAGAGGTTGGTAGCTCTCCTGCACAAGGTAAAGTGGCAAGCAAGACACAGGGAGTTGGGAAAAGTCAGCTTTCTGATCTTTCACGCTCTTCATCTACATCAACTCATGGTGGTTCGGGTAGTCGACCATCATCTAACTACAGTAGCCGGTCACAACAATTGATTGGAACTCAAAAAGGTATGATATTGGTTTCATTTGTTTGTGTGCGAGTGTGTATATAGTATAAAATCCTATATGCTTCTTGCCATAATGATTGTGTTGTGTCCTTGAAATTGTCGAGAGGTCATATGAGTCTCTTTTAAACATTAGAGGTATTATTAAAAGTTAGACTTCTCCTCCAAACTTCCTTCCTAAAAAGAAGAAAATATGGTGACCTGTCTTTTGTTTTTGTTATTTTGCATTATGCTAATACACTGAGCTTAGTATTGGAGTTGTTTTTATCTGTTTAAAACATTTAAAACATTGACAATTGTCCTCGAACTATTTATCCTTATGTGTGTGTTAATGTGGCTTCTGATTCTGACACGGCTGAATCTGCCTAGCTAATGTAATTCGTGGTCAGAATGGTTGACTGACATTCTTCTGAAAGATAGCCATGGTTTACTGCTTGACAAAATAGAGTTCTGTCTCTCTGTTTGGTCCCTACTGCTTAATTCTCTTTTAGATGTTTCATTTCTCCTTTGCAAAGAAAGAAATGAGAGTGAGTTCAGTCTTTTGTAAATTTGGAGATAATCAGTATCATCATGATACAGGGTGAATTTCTAACTACTAGATAAGTGAAATCAATCATAACAGGAACCTACGCAGAAGACATAATTCCTAAGTTGGTAACTTGGTACACAAGTTTTCTCAAGAACAATTACGCTTGATGACTTGATGTGTTCTACTATGCTTTATAATATATGATAGCTTTTGACTTGCACTGTTTTTGTAATTTTTTGTTTCTCTTCAGCAGTTGGTACCAACAAAGAGTGGAAACCAAAACCAATCAATTCTGCTGTTGTTCAAGGTCTGGGAACTGCTCCCGCATCTGAGCTTTCTGCCGATTCTATAGAGGCCCCTTCCCAGTCACTGCTGGTCTCAAGAGTCCTTGATTCAGAAGAAGCAACTTCAAAACTGCAGAGAAAACTAGAGGAATTACACCTTCCTCAGCGCAAAGTAGTTATTCTTCCAAATCACATCCATGTTCCAGAATCTGAAAGAACCAAGTTGAGTTTTGGAAGTTTTGGTGCTATGTTTGGCATAAGTACTGGCTATGTGAGTGCTCCTGAGAGTGATAAGAGCTCAACACCACGGTCTGAGACTTCTCAGGGTGTTGAAGAATCTGTGGAGGAACAATCCTCAAGGTTTGTCCTTTGTAGTGATCATTATTTATTTTACCTTGGCATGATTCTTATGTTTACTGCAATTTCATTTGCAAGGAACTTTCTGGATAAAGAAGATTGATCATTGCCCCAGATATTTGGAGCATGTTCATTTATCAATCCACTTTTAATTGGCTTGTGTTTGAACTTTAACCTAGCTTGAGATAAATTGTTGATCAATTCCATTCCAACTAAAACCTTTTCACGATAATGGTAAAGCATCAAACCTTATCCTGGTAGCAAATCTTGAGTTCAAATCTCTGCAATTGCAACATCCCAATTCCACATGTTGGACTTTAGTATGTGAAAAGTCCCATACTAGAGGGGGAATATTAGAATATAAAATAATTGTCGATCCAAATTCTAAGTGCTTAAGCTTTTGGGGTTAGTGGTAAACCAACAAACTTCATCGGATCCTAATTCATCCAATGAAGTTCATTCACAAGCAATCCATTTCCCCGTTTCCATCATTTTGTTTTAGCCTGTGCTTGGATTTAGCCATTATAGTGTACTATCAGTAAACTATAAGTTAGGGGTGAGGATCGGAGACTAGGAAGTACCAAATGAGTTAGGGGTGAGGATCGAAGACTAGGAAGTACCAAAGAGCGACCGCTTTCGCTACCTAGGATCTATCTTGCAAAAGAACGGCAAATTAGATGGAGACCTCAACCATAGAATACAAGCTGGATGGATGAAGTGGAAGAGTGCATCCAACGTGTTGTGTGACCGTCGTATGCCATTGAAGCTCAAGGGAAAATTTTATAGGACGGGAATAAGGACGGCAATGCTGAATGGCACGGAATGTTGGGCGGTGAAGCATCAACACGTACATAAAATGGGTGTAGCGGAGATGAGGATGCTTCGTTGGATGTGTGGGCACACGAGAAAGGATAAGATTAGGAGGATATCCGAGGTAAAGTAGGAGTAGCCGAAATTGAAGGAAAGATGAGAGAAAATCGGTTACGGTGGTTTGGACATGTGCAATGAAGGCTTACTGACGCTCCGGTTAGAAGATGTGACTACAAGACAGAGGTCTAAGGCCGAAGGGGTAGAGGAAGACCTAGGAAGACTTTGGAAAAGACTCTAAGAAAAGACTTAGAGTACTTGGATCTAACGGAAGACATGACACAGAACCGAGCACAATGGCGTTCGAGGATTCATATAGCTGACCCCACTTAGTGGGAAAAGGCTTTGTTGTTGTTGTTGTTGTAGTGTACTATCAGTAAACAAACATGTTTCTGATCCCTGCATTTCCATCTTTAGTTTGGTATATTCTTTGTATTATTATCTTGTAGTGAACGTGTGCTAATGTTAATTCATTACTGTTTGCTTTCCTTTCTTCTTGGATGCAGCAATCAATATGCTTCGGCAACTGCTGATGAAGGTGATTATCCTGATCATTCGCAATCACCTCCTCTAGTATCCGAAAATATATCATCTGGTGAGGGTGATGTATCATCCAGTGTAGCCCCAGGACACAATGAATCTAAGCATGACACTGCATTGCCATCTGGGGGCCATCAGTTCTCGGTGGCTCATACTTCTCCGAACTACAGTTTTGGGTTTGTGCCCCCAATTTTAGGGAGTCAGCTTGCACCATTTGAAAACTCTGAGTCTCAAGCACGTGATGTTTCTCGCCTTCCAAGCTTTGTAGTGAGTTCTCAAACCTAAGTTTCCTATACTATCTGATATAGCCATATTGTAACTGCTTATATTTTGTGCATTGCTTTAATTTCTTATGTCTAGTACCCAATTCAACTAATCCTTGATCTCAATTAGTTGGAGTGCGAGATTAAATGTCCAGTGACTTTTAAAGTTCACATGTTGATTGATGTGAAACGTTTTCTGCCTAATCTGGTGTGAAATATGATTTTACATTCCTTGCAAATAGAATTTTCTTTGATTTTGCAATCAATTGATAGTGGCTCTAATTGTGTTTGTCAATAGGTACAACCACCCTTTGACCCAGCAAGTTATTATGCCCAATATTACCGCTCGGGTGCTGATAGTGATGGCCGCCTTTCTCCATTTCCTTCTTCTGGGGTTTCCACCAAGTACAATGTGAATGTTGCAGTATTGCCTCAAAGTTCTCAGACTCCCCAAGAGGTTTGCACAAATAGCACCTTCATTTTTTCGAAGTTAAGAGAGTTGTGGGTTTGTAACGTAATTGCATTATCTGAGGTCTCCTCGGTACCATGTCTCTATAGCTTTAATTGTTATAGATTAGTTCTTAATTGACTTAGTTGCAATTTCCAAAATTTGAGCACCGGGTTGTCTTGATTGATTAATATGTGTTCACTGCTAGATGTAATTCTTATAGAGAAGATTATTAAGAAGCCTATCCAAGCATAAGAGATTTCATCTTAATATACATGGTCATATTGAAAGTGAGCCTTAAATTTTATTTTTATAACATCATAATTCTTTCCAAAGGAAATCACAGATAATAACACCTTATTAATTTATTAATTTTTAAAATTATGTTGTTCTGATACCGCTACTTGCGTACTAGGCATAGCAACTTTTCCATATTACCAAGTATCAACCAAAGATGCTAGCATGAATGGAACAAAGGCATTGCATACTCAAGCACCAAAATATCTGATGTTGACATTAATAGTCCATTCAACTCTGGTTTTTTCTCATGAAAAACTACCATGGGTTTAAAATATACTGGTGAACGATATTGCAAAAATGTGTATATGTCGAGGTTTGCTCTTCATTGGGCACGCAGGATTAGTACTAAATTTTCCTCTTTTGATAGTAGCTCATTTTCTTGGATAGGATGAAGTAGGGTTATTTATGCATCTATGTACTGCCTTTCTGTGATGTGTGGATGGACATAGGTGACGTGCGTTGGTTTTTAAGATGCTTCCTGTATTCTGATGATATTTAGCCTATTTTCAGGGCGGGGTTCTATCTGCAGCTGGCCCAACACCATTGGTGACACAGGCTCCTGGGATTGTTCAGAGCTCGATATCTGTAACTCAGCAGCCAGTTCCTGTCTTTCGACCACCAGCTGGGATGCATATATCTCATTATCCTCCTAACTATTTTCCCTACAGTCACTACTTTTCCCCAGTCTATGTTCCACCTCCAGCCATCCACCAATTTTTGGGCAATGGTGCATTTCCTCAGCAACCTCAAGCTGGTGGTGTGTATCCAGCTCCGCCAGCAGCAGCAGCCGCAGGAGTCAAATACTCACTGCCGCAATACAAAACAGGGACTAATACAGGGAACTCTGCTCATATGGGAATGGCAAGTGGTTATGGGCCATATGGCTCTTCCCTAGCTGGTTATAATCCGAGTGCTCCCACAATGGTAGGAAACTCTACTTCTAATGAGGATCTTGCCTCATCTCAGTTCAAGGAAAATAATATATACATCACGGGACAGCAGGTTGGTGTTTATCTTTTCCCTTGTTTGATATGTCAAAATTCTAGCAGTAAAAGATTAGAGCGTGATCTTTCTTTATTCGTTTGCTAACTCGGTGAATTTAACTTTGACGGAAAGGAACAGTAAGGTGTTTACAAAGCACTTCTCCAAAATACTTATTTTTGTCTATAATTTTGTATTTATTTGTTTTCATTTATTTTAACATGACAACATTATGGAATACTCGCTTTTCCCTTTGGTGAATAGATTTCTTTGAGTTTGATATAGGTAAACGAAATTTGCTTCGATTTGTTTTACTTTGTAAAGGTTGTGTGTTGTTTATTTTACCCAGTCTTGTGAATCTGTAAAGGCTCATCATTGCTAAGTGGTACTACTTTTTTTTTAGGGTAAATTACCAAAAACTACCTCAACTATTGGGTCATTAACAGTTTCATACCTCGTCTTTAAAAAATTTCAATGTTATACCTTATCTTCGAATTTGTTGCAATGTCATACCTCCCGTCAGTTGTCTGTCAATTATTCTGTTAAAATGCTGACGTGTCATGCCACGTGGCATATTTTATATTAAAAAAATTATTAAAAACTAAAAAAAATAAATTAAATATTAAAAATTTAATTTTTTTTTCCTTCTCTCTTTCTTTTTTTTTTCTTTTCTCTTCTCCTTCTCTCTCCTTCTTCTTCTTCTTCTTCTTCTGGTTCTGGGCATGTTCGGCTCTTTTTTTTTTTTTTTTTTCTTTCTCTTCTTCTTCTTCTTCTGGGCACGGGTTCGGCCCTTTTTTTTTTTTTTTTTTTTCTTTTTCTCTTCTTCTTCTCTCTCCTCCTTCTTCTTCTTCTTCTTCTTCTTCTGGGCACGGGTTCGGCCCTTTTTTTTTTTTTTCCTCTTCTTCTTCTCTCTCCTTCTTCTTCTTCTTCTTCTTCTTCTGGTTCAGAGCACGGGTTCGGCCCTTTTTTTTTTTTTTTTCTTCTTCTTCCTCTTCCTCTTCCTCCTTCTTCTTCTTTCTGGGTTTGCAGGGGATTGGGATGGGCGGGGGGACAGACGAAGAAGAAGAGAGAACAAGAGAAAAAAAAGAGAGAGAGAAGGAAAAAAAAAAATTTTTTTTTAATATTTAATTAATTTTTTAATATTTAATCATTTTTTTTTGTTTTTAATACTTTTTATTAATTTTTTAATATAAAAATTTGCCACGTGGCATGCCACGTCAGCAGTAACGGATGAATTGACGGTCAGCAGTAACGGATGAATTGACGGAAGGCTGACGGAAGGTATGACATTGCAACAAATTCGAAGATAAGGTATAACATTGAAATTTTTTAAAGACGAGGTATGAAAATGTTCAGACCCAATAATTGAGGTAGTTTTTGGTAATTTACCCATTTTTTTAGTATTGTAGAGCGTTGGCTTTTCATCTTTCGTGTTCATCAAGTCCTGCCATTTTCCCCCTCCATACCATAATTACCATTACATGATATTTGCAAATTGCTTTTCTACAGAGTGAAGGATCTTCTGTGTGGGTTGCAGCACCTGGCCGAGACATATCCGGCTTAACAAGTTCGTTTTACAACCTTCCCCCTCAGGGTCAGCACATGACTTTCACCCCAACGCAGGCTGGCCATGGAACCTTTGCTGGTCTCTACCACCCTGCGCAAGCAGTAACAGCAGCAGCAGTTCATCCGCTTCTCCAACAGCCGCAGACCATGGCTGGGGCTGTTGACATGGTGGGACCTGGGGGCAATGTTTATCAACAGCCTCAACATGCACAAATGAACTGGCCGAGTAACTACTGAAACATTTTGTAAACTTCGAAAGAAGAATATCTTGGAAATTATTCAACTCCAACTAGTTTGGGTGGAGAGAAGCTTCAAGAGGATACGAAGTTGGCCTAGATTGAGTGTAAATCTGTAAAAGGAGGCTTGGAAACAAAAAAAAAAAGAGAAGGAATTCGCCGATAGTATCTTCAGATTGTTTTGAGGACATAAAAGGTGCGGTCCACCTGTAACTGAGATTGACCATTTTAGTTAGTTAAGGTAGGCATGGCAGGTCGTCTTTTTCTTGTGCTGCTTGATGGTGTTACCATTTTTTCCGTTTCATAGTTTCGAGTCCTATCTGGTCTCTTCCCTTTAGTTCGTTTTACTTTATTTTTTGGAGTTCTTGAACTGAGAATTTACCTTGGAGTGGTGAGAACCTCTTCCATTCTTTACTCTTTTATATTTGAGGTCTTATAGGTTAAGGACGGTAAGATTATCGGCTGCCGAAGAATTTTTAGCATTCCATTCTGCTGTCTTACCTGTAAAGTGAATTTTGATAGCAAGAAACATCTGTATTCAACTCTTGTATTTGTTATAACAGAAGCAAACATGTCATTTCTTTTAGCCGGCTCGCGTACTGATGATGCTTCTCATAGTTTGCACGCTTGCAAGTCGAATATTTTGTGTGTTCGCAGGAAAAATACGTAGTTGAATTCAGATAATGTTAGTGCAGAATATTCACTTTCTGATACATGCTGTATGCGTATTTTGTAATTCTTCACATGCTGAATTGACTGTCTGGATGCGTTTCTGCACATCAGCTTGATGATTGAACAGTGTCGCGCTTGATCGGCGCTTTGATGGCCAAAGTTTGATGCTGTTTGATCAGATAGTCCGTGCAGATGAGTACAATTTAGTGCGATGAGTTTGATGTGGTGACTACTCTTTGAAACATGCCTGCCTTTTGAAATCAGCTGCAGGCCGCCTGCCGACAGCCGCGGACAATCCTTCGCTTTCCTGCCTATTGACCTATTTGTTTAACGTTGTTAACTTCAACGCTGCCCAATCGGGGCGTACAACGAAGTTTTGGCTCTTGTCTTCATCGATGTCAATTACGTTAAAAGGAAGCTGTGTTTATGTGCTGGACAGCAGGATCAATGTCCGACTCTGTAGAACAACAGCCAAGCCAACATGTTCCATAAGTTTCTCAACGTTCATAAACTCAAACCCTTCTCACGGCGGCTGCAAGCCCCAGAAGCAGAGCCGCAGGAGGAGGGTTGTGCTTCAGTCTTGAAGATTGTCCACGTCGGTGGACGTGTTGAGAGGTACTACATGGCTACTCCGGCGGCCAAGATATTGGAGAAGCACCCCTCTTTCTTGCTGGCTAGGCCTGAGGTTTTTAGGCGGCCCTGGGATTCGGTAGTTAAGCCTGATGAGATCCTCACGCCCGGTGAGAAAATACTCCTTATTCCTCAACGAACTGTGAGGAAGCTCCGGAGTGGAATGAGAAAACCTAACAAAGAGTTTCTCGTCAACTCTTTTGTATCCCAATCTTCCATGGATGTCTCAACCGCAGCCGAGACAATTTCGCGTTGGAAACAAGGTACCGCGGCTGGTGAGCTACGTGACACTTCTGTTTGTGGTATTCTCAGAAGAAAGAAAAGTGTTGGCAAGAAACATGTGAGATTCAGTGGCATTGATGTCAAGCACAACGGTGGTGAAACCGAGCGCTAGAGTGAAAGCTCGAGCGCTCAATCTCATCGAGGGAAGAGAAGGGTACGTAGTGCTGTGACATGGCAACTGTCACTTACAGCAATCACAGAAACTCAGGGGAACGATCGTGTGAAGAAATAAAGAGTGATGTTACGGTAACATTGTTACCCTTCCCTTTCCCCATAGACAGTTTGATCATAATGATATACTCCTGTTTTTGTTTAATCAATTATACAACAGGTTAATTGTAAGTCGTGTCGCTTACCGTTTCGTCTAATAGATCTGAGTTCAGGTCACATGGACGATAGTTGTTCGATCAAAAAGAAGAAATTACACGTTTTCGTGTGCTTTCTAATTTGAGTTTGGAGTCATCTTAAATTTTTAGGAAAACTAATGAAAAAGGCTTGAAAACTTTGAGTTTTAACGATAAAGACAAAATAAAGGGTAAAGTGAATAGTACCATGATTGACTTTTTAGTGTAAATGTAAAAATGTGATTTTTCGTTAAAGTGAACAGTACTTGGAGCTTTTCGTTAAAGTTTCCTAAATTTTTTTAGTGCATTTTATGTGAATTTATTTGAATTGTATGATGTTTGTTGAGAACTTATGTATATAACATAAAATCAATTAGTATGATCTAATTATATGATAATCTCTAATAACATAGATTTTTCTGAAGAAAGCATATTTTTGACAGTTTAACCTTTTCCTTGCCATTTTGTTTTGGTCCTCTTTAACAAGAGAGAATCATTTGAGCATCCAACAAGGGCATATGTAGCATAAGACGTAGAATGTACTAATTCCGTGTCTTTTGCGTAAGTACCATTTTTACATGACTCAGCACTAAGGTACCGTTTGGTACGTGGGACGGGACGGAAAGCAGTGGGACGAGGCGTTCCGTCCCACGTTTGGTGCGCCTAAAAACCGTGGAACGGGTTGTCCCATGAGACGAAATTTGGCTGATTTTTCGTTCCACCTCTCCCCCCTGGAACGACCTGTTCCACATCCGTGGAACACAAATTTATAACATTTTAAGACAAAATTTCCCCTTATTTTTTTCAATATTTACATCATCCGTTCCGTCCCGTCTGCGTACCAAACGGTACCTAAATGCCTTCTTCGTTCGTCTTCAATAATCCGGACTATTGGGTAGTCTCACTTTTATCAATTAGATTGACAAGTTGAAAAAAATAATAGTTCCTCGTACATTTTTCGTACTATAGATTAGTTCGGACTATTGAAGAAAAAATGACCTTTCAGATGGCTTTTTGTAGCATGATAGCATCAACCGGAAATTTTATTTGTTACAGAGATAATCGAACCTTGATATATCAACTGATTATTTCACTCTCCCTCGGTAGTTGAGCATCAATCTTTGCAATACATTAATGTATGATATATATTGCTGAATTTAACGATTAGACATGTATTAAAGAATTCTAATGAATCTAGTTGGTGGATCCGAACCACTTAGAATGACTTGTTGATTGTTGATTGTTGATTGCATGCTTTACATGCACGTCAATGGTATCACCAAAAACTATTATAAACAAAAAAAATAGCGATTTTCACACACTCGTTGTCCTCTGTTATCTCTTTCCCTTGTAGTATGGACAATATAGTATAGGAGTACATTCTCGGAAATGAATACTCTTCGGATCCCTTCCACCTAATTCTCCTTATCAAACAATCCGGGCTCTTAAAATTTGATCAAACGGCTAACAACACGGGCCCACTTTAAAAGTTATAATAACTTTAGCCATTTGATCAAATTTCAAGGGCCTAGATTGTTTGATGAGGAGGATTAGGTGAAAAGGATCCAGAGATGATCCCTTTCCTACATTCTCTATGACTCTATATGGTCTTAGTCTGCTAGACCTAATGATGGTAAAACGTTGTGGTCTGTCTTCATTTTTTATGGTCCCCTATGTATTCAAAAGTCAGACTTTTAGTTCTTTATAATTCAAACTCATCAATGTCATCCTCCATGGTCTACACATCAATTCATCCCTTCCTTCCAACTCCGTTAACTTTTATGTTTGCATGCTGACGTTGAGAACTTATGTGAATTTATTTGAAGGAAATCTTAATGAAACACTTTTGGTATTGTTCACTTTTTAACGTTAGGGATATTTTTACCTTGAAAACTTGAAAAGTAAATTCTGGTACTATTTACTTACACCTTTATTTTGTCATTTTGATTAAAACTAAAGTTTTTTAGGACTTTTTGTTAGTTTTCCTTTATTTAAATTGTATGATGTTTGTTGAGAACTTATGTATACAACATAAAATCAATTAGTATGATCTAATTAGGGGTGTGCTATCCACACAACCCATTTTACTTCTCACACACCTCTTGTGGATATCACATCCCTCTAATTATATGAAGAAAGCATATTTTTGACAATTTAACCTTTCCCTTGCCATTTTGTTTTGGTCCTCTTTAACAAGAGAGAATCATTTGAGCATCCAACAAGGGCATATGTAGCATAAGACATAGAATGTACTAATTCCCTATGTCTTTTGCGTAAGTACCATTTTTACATGACTCAGCCCTAGATGCCTTCTGGGGTTCGTCATTAATAGTCTGGACTAATGGGTAGTCTGATTTTTATCAATTAGATTGATAAGTTGACAAAAATAATAGTTCTCCGATTCAATTTTGACCGTCCATGTTTTGTACCATTGAGTAGTCCGGACTTTTGAAGAAAAAAATGGCATTTCAAATGGCTCTTTGTAGCATGATAGCATCAACCAAAAATTTCATTTGTTACAAAGATATTAATGATAAAAACTCCACTAGTAGTTGAGCATCAATTCAAATGGTATTGATTGAGTGAAAATTTTGTAATACAATAATGTATGACATATATTGCTGAATTTAACGATTAGATATGCATTGAAGAATTCTAATGAATTTAATTGGTGGATCCGAACCACTTTAGAATGAGTCGTTGATTGCATGGTTTATATGCACGTCAATGGTAAAACATTGTGGTCAGTCTTCATTTTTTATGGTCCCTTGTGTATTCCAAAGTCAGACTTTTAGTTGTTTATAACAAGGTTCTAAAAGACGCTAGGCGCTAGTCGGGCGGTGGGTTGGGGCCTAGCGCCCAGGCGGCTAGGCGGAGCCTAGGCGGGCGCCTAGGCGGACTAGGCGGATTTAAGTAAATATGTTGTATTTCGTGTAAATAAGTGTCTGTTTATACTTAAAATATATATAATTTCATCATAAACCAGAAAATAGAATGACATATATATTATGAAGTATTTGAATAATAAAATGTAAAATAGAAGAATACATAAATTATAAAGTTTACATTTTATTAATTTTACAAAATGCATTATATAACATATATATCTTATGTTATTTTATATGTGATGAAACATAAAAATTAAATATAGCGTGTTTTTTATTTGATAGTGTATACCAAAAAAATAAAAAAGAACTAGGGTACTTACAAAATATAATAGTATCATTTTCTTTTCTTTTTGTTTTCTTATTTTGTCGATTAGTACCATTTTCTTTCAATTAAAGTGCTATCAGGATTATATGACATAGTGTTTTTTTGGTTCCTGGTTTCTTTATGGGCGAAAAGAGTGGCACTTACTAAGCCACGTGGTGTAAAGAGTAAACAAAACTTAAAGAAAACTAAAAAGACGCCGTGTCAAATTAAAAGATAAGGGTTAACTGTTCACTTTCTTCTTCTCTGCGATGGTGAGTGTGCCTGCAAGCCCGCCGAAACCAAGCTCTGCAACCATGGCTAATTTATTAAAGTCAGGATTCGCATCTCACCGAAAGCCGCCTCGACTCCGCCTTAGACCGCCTACACCGCCTAGAGCACCCAGGCGGCCGTCTAGGCTCCGCCTAATTCCTTCGCAGATTTTTCTTCCGATCCTACCTTAATCGGGGCGGCTGAGCAACGACTAGCGCCTAGGCGGCCGCCTAAGCCGCTTTTTAGAACACTGGTTATAATTTAAACTCATCACCATCCTCCATGGTTTGGTCTACACATCAATTCATCCCTTCCTTCCAACTCCGTTAACTTTTATGTTTGCATGCTGATGTGGCATGTGTGTGGGGACTTATAAAGCCAATGATATGATGCCACGTGAAAAAGCTAAATAAAAACCTAATATTTGAAAATTAAGAAAAAAAACTATAAAAAGAGGTAAATTACATTTTGCCCTTCTTTCAGGTTTGTGTTCAATTACAATTTTATACAATATCTTTAAAATATTTTAATCTCATACATTTACTTATTATTTCATTTCAATATCATACATTCATTTTAATTTCTGTTAATTTATTTGTTATTTGCCCATGTGCATGTCACGGGACTCATATAATTTAGGCAAGGTATATAAAAAAAAATAATTAAAAAATGAATATTCATTGTTAAAGAACATCAATTTGAAAATAAAATTAAGAATACTAAAAGGGGCCCACTTTCTCCTTCTTATCTAGCAAGTAGCAACCTTAGATCCGAAGAGCAACTCCATCGTGGGAGCCCTCCCCCCAGGCAATCCACTATTCAATCTACCCAGTGAACAGTAACTGCCCTTAATGAACAGTAATTGCCATTTGCATCTCCAGCGTGGGAGCCCTCCCCTGGCAATAGGCAATAAATTATTAGTTTTTTTGTTTGTTTAAATAATACAAAATAAAATTATTTGTAATTTCGGATAAGATTTTTTAAATCGTTCTCGTTGCGCCACGTGTCATTTTATCCAAAATATGAAATTATGGTGTAAGGTAGATGATAATGAGAAGGTATTTATAGAAAAGTAAAAACAATTTTTTTTTTCGGATTTTTTACATTTTTTTAAAATTTTTTATTCAACTAATTAATCTCTGCCGTTGGATTTAAAAAATTTTGAATTCCAACACTCCAGATTGTGTCACGTGTCACAACAGTAACTTTTCTTAATTTTAAAACTATTTTTTCTTTTTATTTATTTATTTATAAAGCAGATTAATATCAACCGTTGATCTCAGATCGAACGGTTGATATTAAATCAGTTTTTTTATTACCGTTGCAAATCGGACGACCCATTTTAAAGAGCCGTTGAGATCGAACGGACAGTGGGAAGCCACGTGGCTTCCCAACGGTAACTGAGGCCGACTGCATCGCGGGCCCTTGGGGTCTGAAATCTGTCGGCTGACACGCCCCCATGCGCGGGTGAGGCGCACGCGCCTGACAGAAAAAAATTTAAAAATGGGACTGACGCCAGGCTGATGTTAGCCCTGCGTCAGGTCCACCTCGGGCTCGCAGGCTGGCAATTCCCCACAGGCCTGGTGCTCGGGCCCCCACTTTCCCTCGGGCTGCCCACGCTGGAACGTGATGGCCTGGCCCTCCGGCGCTTTTTCCTGGCCTGTCCCCCGAGCAATCCACAAGATGGACTTGCTCTAATGGGCTCGACGGGGAAGAAGGCAACGAGAAATGGTTTTTGACCTCAGCAAACTCCTTCCAACTGCACATAAAAAGACACAAAACAATTGTGGTAGAGAGTTTCCCAAAAAAAAAAAAAACAATTGTGGTAGAGAGCTGCAATGGAAAATTAAAAAAAAAAATCATTCTCAAGGCTTAGAGTTTTAGACATCATTTGGATGTGTTTTTAAAATGACTAAAAACATTTTTGATGAAAATGATTTTAGAACCAATCTTTAATTAAGATGCAAGTAAATCCTGAAAAAGCACTTAAAAGTATTTTCTGGAAGAAACACATAACTTGTGCTTCTTATAGATAACACCTCAAGTGCTTTTGGAATAAAAAATATTTTCTCTAAAAGCACTTTCAGTCATTTTAAAAGCACATCCAAACGAACCCTTACACATTTAAGCAATTTCCCATTTGAATTTTGGAAATTTTGATTTGGGTTTGTGGAGAAACAGCCATCACATTTGACCGCAACACTATTTAGTAGATCCAACCATGGTTATTATTTTTCTTTGTCTAAAATCAATAATAAATCAAATTCAGCAATATATGTTGTACATTAATGTATCACAAATTTAGTAATTTATGCCACACATTTATGAAAATAATGCTCGAAAGATTAGGGCTGGGTTCGGTTGGCAAACCGTGCTAAATTCCTTGTGCCACTTGCCAGCCATATATACATAATTACCGAAAATTAGTTACCGCTAGCCAACCGTCTCCTTGCGGTTGCCAAAAATCGGTTCAGTCAAACTTATTGGCTGGTTCAGTTGGTAAATGGCACAACTGGTGATTTGCAAATAAGCTACAAAAACAACACCCACACACCAGTAGCAACCTTCTTCCTATCAGGCACCTTGAAACGAGGTTGAAGCTCAAAGCTATACTTCAAAAACCCTTCCCCCTCAACTGCCCTGAAGGTATCTCATCTCTGATCACAAATTCAATGAGAACATCTTCACACCTTTTCTGGCAGAGATAGCAGTTGATCGGATGACATGGAGGTGTGTGTTGAAAAGAAAAAGAAAATTGAGAGAATGCTACTAGAAGTTGTGCATATATTTTTTTAAACCCCAAAACTAAGGAGTCATTTATTTTCTAAACCCTAAAACTGAGGAGTCAAGCATGTAAAAAATATCTAAAATATCTAAATAGAAAAAAAAAAAAAAATATATATATATATATATATATATACACACACACACACACCAAAACCATGCCATTAATTGTCGGTTTGGTAAAATGGCAACCGATTATGAAAAAATACCAAAACTATACTATATCATTATGAGCCGACCGGTATGGTTCGGTTGGTAAATCAGGTTATGGTAAAATTTTCCAACCCTACGAAAGATCGAAAATTTAAACCAAATTAAAATGATACGAGAAGTTAAAAAGAATTTGTCGATACCATACCCCATTTTAGGTATTCCAATCCGTATTCTTTTCCCTTTTTGGAAAATAACCCCTTTGGTTTTGCATGTCGTATGAATTTCATTTGTTAATGCATTTTCATTGGAGAAAGAAATTTTAAAAATATAAAAAGAAGAAAAAAACCGAAAAGATAATAAAGCAAAAAAAAAAAGATAAAAAGAAAAAGAAAAAACTCCTCGAGAAACAGAGACAGAAACTCCTCTGCTGGTACAGAGAGAGATGGGGGAGGAGGAGCAAACCTCAGTGGGAGTGGGAGAAGGAGAAGAAGTGGCAGAGAAGGAGGGGGAGGCAGAGACATGGAACCAAAGGAAACAAACCCTTATACTCGAAATCTCAATGAAGCTCATCCATGGCGATCTCAAATCCAAGATTGAAGCCGCCAGAGATATCAGAAACTTGGTCAGAAAGTCTTCCACTTCGTCCTCGTCTTCTAAGACTCGCTCGAAGCTGGGCGCGGCGGGCGTGATTCCGCCGCTGGTGTTGATGCTCTGCTCTCCTAATCCAGATGCGCGCCAAGTTTCCCTCCTCGCGCTCCTCAACCTTGCTGTCCGAAACGAATGGTAACTTTTGCTGCTCTGCCTTTGAATTTATCTCTGCTTATTCACTGATGAGGTTTGAAGGAATAGAAATTGCTAATTTTGTCGATGAGTTTTATTTGCTTTGTGTTAATTTTGGGAAAGATTGAAACTTTTTGTGTTCTGTGATTGTTTTATGATTCTTTGGAGATGAAATTAGTTGATATGATGTGGGGTTTATGTTTTTCTCATATGGGGTTGCTTTGCTTCTAGATTTTGAGTCAAAAAATGAAAATAATTGATCACATTACTTGGCAAATAAATGGATTTTGATAAGTTGGTTGGTGGTTTCTTGATTGAGATTAGCGAATACAAATCATCTTTGTCCGTAATTGTGTGGATTTGATGACTTCCTTATTTACTAGCTGAGCGAGGGTGACATGATATGCAGTAGAAGAAATAGATGATAGTGTATTTGTCCTCTGTTTGGTTACTGATGAAGTTGGGATTGGGCCAAAGAGTTGATACTAAAAACGATTGTTAATTTCAGGAAGAATTAGGTTCCTTTTAGTCCAATTTACCGAAATTTCTGCCTCGTGGTGGTTATTAAAAGAACAAATGAGAGAAAGGGCAGTGCTTGATGATGTCAAACTACTTGACGGAGAGCCTTTTTGACGAATTTTTTCTCCTTTTACCGATGTATTGGAAGATCCAGCTGGATCTTGATTCCTAAGGATTTTTCCATTTTGCTGCAAATGAGATGTAATGCCCAAAGGCTTGACCAATGAGATGGCTTTGTTTGTATATGTATCCGTTGAAGGGTGTGAGGCTGTCGAGTTCAGTTTTTCATTTTAGTTTTGTTTTTGTTTGTTTTCCTTCGTATACATGGTAATGGAAACTTGTGTGGAAGTTAATAGAGAGAAATTTCTTCGCAGAGTTTAAATATTTGTATTTTAATTAAATGCTAGTTCGGAATCCATTGGCTGAATTCAGACAGTCACATACTATATTGTCTCTATCTTAATGCTGCACAAGCATTCTGATACCAGAAAGTCACCTTGAGTGAAAATAGCACTTGTTGCGGTTATTGCGCTTAAATGGTGTCCTTTAGTCCTTTTTTTGTCTCTTTGGTGGAGGATTCTCCTAACTATAATCATGTCAATTCACATTGTGGTAGATATGGTTGCATTATTATATGTGAATTTTAAAGTGGTCCCTAGTACTGCAATTCTTTGCTCTTTGGCCATTACCCTCGTTTTAGGTTATGGCTGTTACTAGTATAATATTCAATATGTTGTCTGTATGTCTCATTGGGTCCTTGTTTGATGCTAATTAGGAATAAGGTCAAGATTGTGATGGCTGGAGCCGTCCCCCCGCTTGTTGAGCTCCTCAAGTTCCAAAATGGTAGTTTAAGGGATTTAGCAACTGCGGCAATCTTAACACTTTCAGCTGCTGCACTGAACAAGCCAATCATTGCAGATTCTGGAGCTGCGCCTCTTCTGGTTGAGATCCTCAACTCCGGAAGTGTTCAAGGAAAAGTTGATGCTGTGACTGCCTTACACAATCTCTCCACTTGCAAAGAGAACTCAACTACCATTCTGGATGCTACAGCCGTTCGTCCTCTTATCAACCTCCTCAAAGAATGCAAAAAGTACTCCAAGTTTGCTGAAAAAACTACTGCCCTTCTTGAGATCCTATCCAACTCTGAAGAAGGACGTACTGCAATCTCAAACACAGAGGGTGGGATATTAACCTTAGTAGAGACTGTTGAAGATGGATCCCTAATCAGCACACAACACGCAGTTGGAGCATTGCTCTCCATGTGTCAGAGCTGCCGCGACAAATACAGGGAACTCATTCTTAACGAAGGTGCAGTCCCAGGTCTTCTTCGACTGACAGTAGATGGCACAGCTGAAGCCCGGGATAGAGCTCATACGCTACTAGACTTGCTTAGAGATTCTCCCCAGCAAAAGCAACTAGCATCCTCCGTTTTAGAGAGAATTGTATACGACATTGCCACAAGGGTAGATGGAGCGGACAAAGCAGCTGAAACCGCAAAGAGTTTATTGGAAGACATGGTTAAAAGAAGCATGGAGCATAGCATGAACCGAATCGAGCAGAGAGCTGCATCTTGTACACCTTCGAATACGCGGTCTATGTAATAATTTTGTTTGGCTGTTGGAGCTTCACAAATCACTGGGGTAAAAGTTATTTGTTTGGCCAGTTAAAACTCTGCACCCTGCTAAATCGCCCTCCGGTTACTGGAGTTGAAATGTTGGATTGGAGTAAGGGTGAATTGTGAGTCCATTGTATATCTCAAACTTTGTTCATGTATATATATAAAATCACTCTGATATTTTACTGCACATTTCTTCTGACCACAAGTGAAAATATAGGCAGCGTCAAGTTGGTAATCCATGTCCAAAATTTAAGGATATCGGAAAGGAGCTTGTAGCTCAGTTGGCTCAGAGATGATTCCTTGCACTGGAGATTTTGTTTTCGACTCCCTCTCCTCCATTAAACTAAAGAAAAAAATTACATAACTAAAGATACCTTGTATCCAAAGCAACCAAAAGGTGAAGTGCTACATGGAGTAATTTATCTATATTAGGAACGTCATTATGGCAATATCTTAAGTCTTTCACGCGCTATCAAGCATTTTAGCTTTCTCACCTGCGAGATTGTCTCAGGATACCACCTAAGTGTCAGTACCCATATAATAGGAATGTTAATGTAACGTCGTCTCAAGCCAATCACACATTGTCATGCGTTTTAACTTTCTCACATGTAAATGTGATTAACTCGGGAAACTGCCTAACGAAATTCTCGCTGCATACAAGTCCGCTCTCGTGCTCCTGGCTCATGTGGCAAAGGCTGGAATCCATTCCATTCTGTACTTTAGCTCAAGGACAGTTATCTATTTAGTCAAGGCACCAACCTTAACATGTGACATCAATTTTAGGTAAAAAAAATTGTTAACTCAGTAACTAAAAGAGCTGATATGTTGGAGCTTAAAATACATCATTAATTTATTAATTAATTACTTTAAGGAAAACTAGCGAAAAATCCAAAAAAACTTTCCTTTTAACGAAAAATCATTTTTAAAGGTATAATGAATAGTATCAGGTAAAGGTAAAAATGTGATTTTTCGTTAAAAATGAACAGTACTGGAAGTGTTTCGTTAAAAACAGTGAAGCAGACACTTCCCTTTAATAATTACGGGACTAAATCAGCCTTGCAATTCATTACGGGTGCGCATTACGCCACACCACTCATCTCCTTCCACGCAGCCGCATCCTCCACGTGGAACCATCCTAACAGATAAGCGCAGTACACCCCCTGCGCAGCCTAGCATTGGGTGATCCGGATTAAGTCATCACAATCGTTCCTCACCGAAAGTCAGAGACTTTTGAGATAGAAAATCCAGGAGATCAAATCTTCTGCATCCAAAATGAGTGTGGCCTCTTTGTGGCCCCAATAAGTATTTGACACGTATTTATTATCTTAACTTTTCTTAATTTGATTGTCATAAATTTAATATGTGTCGAACACTTATTGGGGCCACAGAGAGGCCACACCCATTTTGAGTGCAGATGATTTGATCTCAAAATCCAACAGCTGCACACAGCTCACACTCGCACTGGAGAAGCCAAGTCGACAGAACCGACGAAAATGCATCTTGTACACCTTCGAATACGCAGTCTACGTAATAATTTTGTTTGGCTGTTGGAGTTTCACAAATCACTGGGGTAAAAGTTACTTGTTTGGCCAGTTAAAATTCTGCACCCTGCTAAATTGCCCTCCAGGTGGATATGTGCTACAGGGAGTAATATATCTATAATAGGAACGTCTTTGTGACGATATTTTAAGTCTTTCACGTACTGTCAAACATTTTAACTTGGGAGTTTTAACGAAACACTCCGGTACTGTTCACTTTTAATGAAAAATCACATTTTTACCTTTACCTTGTACTATTCACTATATCTTTAAAAATGGCTTTTCGTTAAATTTTTTTTTTTTTTGAACATTTTAGTTAGTTTTCCTTTTTAACTTTCTCATATGCAGGATTACCTCATGGTAGCATCTCAATATCATTACGAATATAATAGCAATGTTTCTGTAACGTCGTATTGTCATGCGTTGTAACTTTCTCACATGATAATATAATTAACTCGAAAAACTGCCTAATAACATTCCCGTTGCATACAAATCCACTCTCATGCTCCTGGCTCATGTGGCAAAAGGCTGGAAAGTGGAATCCATTCCATTCTGTGCTTTAGCTGAAGGACAGTTATCTATTTAGTACCACATAAATCCAGCTTAAAGAGTGAAGGCACACCAACCTTACCATGTGACATCAATTTTAGGTAAAAAAAATTCTTAAACTCAGTAACTAAAAGAGTTGATGTGTTGGAGCTTAAAATACATCGTTAATTAATTAATTAACTAATTACTTTCACTATCATTATTAGTAGAAGCTAAAATTACATTTTTGCCACTGTCGGTGTGACGGTCTCTGGTTGTACAGTAAAACTGTGAAGTAGACACTTCCCTTTAATACACACCGAACTAAGCAAGCCTGGATTCCATACGGGTGGCGCACTACGCCACCCACTCATGTCCTTCCACGCAGCCGCATATTCCACGTGGAACCATCCTAACAGATAAGCGCAGTACACCCCCTGTGCAGCCTAGCATTCGGTGATCTTTTTTAATCGTCACAATCTTCACTCACCGATTGAGAGAGAAAATCCAGCAGCTGCACACAGCTCACACTCGCACTGGAGAAACCAAGTCGACAGAACCGACGAAAATGGTGACGAAATGAAGCTTTCCCGACGGTTCTAGCTCCATCTCTCCACGTGGGAAGCAGAAGAAGAAGGTAAAAATCTTTGCTCGTCTGCTAATCTTTTGGCTTCGTGCATTGCATCGATTCGTAGATCTCCAAAACCCCACTTGGAATTTATTCCAAGATCTGAAATTAAAGGACCCAAATCGATAAAAATCTTATCTTTCTCGAATCCCATATAGTTACTTTGTCTCCATTTTTTGTACTAAATCTTCGTTTTTTTTTTGGGTGGTTTGGTGATTTAGGTTGTTGTGTTTTGTGGTAGATTGTGGATTTGGTTGGTTGTAGAAGAAGCTTCTAGTTCCGAAAAATGATGGGTCGGTCCCCATTTTCCAGAACTGGAGGCTTTAGGCCTGAGAATTTGGGCCCCAATGCCCTTGCCTTGATTGGGAACCTTTGCTTTACGCTTTTTGTGCTGGGAGTGTTGATCTTTACTATCATTGCCGCCACCTATGAACCCGAAGACCCGTTGTTTCACCCGTCAACCAAGATCACCACATTCCTCACATCCAAATCCAATGCCACTTTCAAGTCCGATGACACTGTGGTCCGGACTGGTGAGAATTTCTTGGCTCCCAATCAAACAGAGATTGGAAATTTTATCAATATGACTGATGTTGTTAACTTGAGCGAGGGCGATAACTCGACCACTGAGAATTCTGAAGCAGAATCTGCTAGTTGTGAGGGTCCCATTGATTGCAGGGACCCGGAAGTGTTCCATTTGATGATGAGGGCCACCATAGAGAAGTTTAAGGATATTCATTTTTACCGGTTTGGGAAACCAGTGCGGGGTTTGGATGATAACAGTTGTGATATGGCTTGGCGGTTTAGGCCTAAGGAAGGGAAGACTGCTTCTTTTTACAAGGACTATCGGAGGTTTAGCATTTTGAAGTCTGAGAATTGTACTCTTAGTGTGGGTGATATTGGAGAGTACCATACTGGAGTAAATGCCAGGAAGAGGAAGAAGAAGGCCGGATTTGATAAGCAAGGGAAGACTGAGGAGAATTCTTTGCCAGTTGTTGGGGAGATTGTGAATGATACCCTACCGGTGGTTGAGTCTGAAGTTTCATTCAGTCATGGGAAATACTTAATATATACGGGTGGTGGAGATAGGTGCAAGAGCATGAACCATTACTTGTGGAGTTTCTTGTGTGCTTTGGGTGAAGCTCAGTACCTGAACCGAACTTTGGTCATGGAATTGACTCTCTGTCTGTCTTCGATTTACACTTCGTCTAATCAAGATGAGGAAGGGAAGGACTTCAGGTTTTACTTTGACTTCGAGCATTTAAGAGAATCTGCATCTGTGTTAGACGCGAAGCAGTTTTGGACAGATTGGGAAAAATGGCAGAAGAAGGACGGGTTGGGTCTGCATCTTGTGGAGGATTACAGGGTCACACCTATGAAACTTAATGATGTCAAGGATACTTTGATTATGAGAAAGTTTGGGTCTGTGGAGCCAGACAATTATTGGTATAGAGTGTGTGAAGGGGAGACAGAGTCCGTTGTTCAACGACCATGGCATTTGGTGTGGAAATCGAGAAGGTTGATGGATATAGTGTCTGCAATCGCATCAAAATTGAACTGGGATTATGACTCTGTGCATATTGAGAGAGGGGAGAAGGCACATAACAAGGAGTTATGGCCTAACCTTGATGCAGATACTTCACCCAATGCGCTGCTCTCAACCCTACCTAACAAAATTGAAGACGGGAGGAACCTCTACATTGCAACAAATGAGCCGGATGCATCTTTCTTTGATCCTTTGAAAGACAAGTATACAACTCACTTCCTTGACGAGTACAAGGATCTTTGGGATGAAAACAGCGAGTGGTACTCTGAAACAACTAAGCTCAACAATGGAGTTCCGGTTGAATTTGACGGTTACATGAGGGTCTCGGTTGATACAGAAGTGTTCCTGAGAGGGAAAAAGCAGATTGAAACTTTCAACGATCTCACCAACGACTGCAAGGATGGTATCAACAGTTGCAGCACCGCGACCAGCTGATCCCCGCAAATTAGGTTTGTGACTTCGTTATTTGCTACACTGCCGATATCCACGTGTACCGTTTGGCTTATTGTTATGTTTTGCATTTGAGAAATTGTAAGCCTGAACTGATGGTCTTAGAATTAAGTAGCTTTTGTCATGAGTTTTATACTTGTAGAAAAAGCAACTTTTTCAATATTCCATCACTTCGAATTTCTTAAGTGTTCAGTTGAACCTTGGGTTTTGTTTGATGTCAATGTCCATGTATTGAATCATGTGATCTTGTGGGGAGTTGTTCCAGAATTTTTTTTACTCATCTCTAATCATTAGCCTTCAATAAATAGTTCACTTTTCTTTTATGTTGGTTCTTGATTTTTAATTTCTTTCCAACAAGGGAATTGTTACCCGCATTCCAAGAAAGTCATCAAAAAATAGAAAAATGTAGGGCAAAATGACTAGTTTGGAGTGCTAATGAGGATTCCCTGACGACGATTCCCCAATTTCCAATCTCTTTTATCCTTTACCTTGGGAGGACATTTAAGCAGAGAAGGTAACTACCAAGTTGCTAGTGCTTCTGTTAATGTTATTCTATTTTCACTTCTTGCACTCTCCTATTTCGTTTTAGCTGTGCGATTGAATAAATTAAAGAAGAATCAAGGGACATAATAAAGCGGAGGACTGCAAAAGGTCTAAAGAGAAGCACCGGCCCGCCGGAAAATCAATATCATGATCCCTATTCAGTCCTTTATAGTACTACGGTAACAAAAATCTTACCAACATTTCATTTTCAGCACGCGGCGTTTTTCATACTTCATTTTATCCATTCGCACTCATCGCTCTTGTTTTCTTGTTTTCGTGCTTTGATAATCGAGTAGACAGAGACTCGAGCCATAAAAACTAGAGTAGTGCAAAATTGCCAAAACGGAGAGTGCGAAAATCGCTACCTTTTTAGAAAGGAACAATCCTAGGTATTATTAAGAAAATAAGTAGTTGGCTGCCGATAGCAAAACTTGTTGGCCAAGCATTACTACAATGTGATCCAATCAAATAACAGGCTTTTATCAACAAAACGCCATCTAATCCTCTCTGTTCTCCTTTCTCCACATCCTCCTCTGATATAACAAACATTTGAAAGAATCAGAGAGAAAAATTTCTAGTCCGTATACAGAACAAGTACACATCGATCGGGCAAGTCTCATATTCGCCCCGTCTTCCATTTTTTGACCGGAAACATGGTCACCTTTCGCCCAGAATTGTTAGCTCTGCCTTCCGAAGATTGTAACATTGAAATCGTTACAGGAGGCGGATCTTTATGCGACTTGTCATCTGAAAAATGGCTTCACCTCAAATGTGATAGAATCTAGAGAGAGATTCAGAGAGAGAGAATTGTGGAGAGAGAGAGTAAAGGTCTGTTCCTTCGTCTTCGGCTGCTTGCTAACGGCTCTCTATCGACCAAGGATTCTTATTTTCCCAATGCTTGTACATCTCCATATTTGTAGACTGGTCCCGTACAGTGAGACAAAAACCAATCAATAGGTGCTGCTCTTCCTCGTCAAGCCCGCTGTAGTGCCTTCAGTCCTAGTGAGTCGATTGTATGGCTCAAAAGCCTTTTTCGTTATTATGAGTCCTATTAAAGCAAGGCAGGACTAACTGTCCTGTTAAAGCGAGATTATGGTGTGTCGTTCTTCCCGTTGATGCAAAGCTGTATACGCCTGCCTTGATCTTCTTTCTGGTTAGGGAAGCAAGCTCTGTTTGTTTTGGTCCGGTAGCCTGCTTCGCTCTCTCCTTTTATGAAATCGCGGATGTTCCCCTAACCCAACCCGGGAACGGACCAGAGGGAACCGCAGCATGGGGAATGTCCGCGTCTCGTCGCAAGGCTCATTTTAAATTGTGGGTCATAGGGCGGGCAGCTTTATCTGATCAAGGACCGGGGCACAAGGGTCCTGGTACTATCCAGGTGCGAAGAACCCCGGAGGTGACTGCAATGAGCAGAAATCTCACTCACCGGCCTAAACGACGAGCAAACACTCGAACGTGAGAGCAAGGGATCACTCAACGAATGGACGAGCTCCAAGGAGGGAGGAGAGAGGGAGGCAAGAACCATGCTTTCAGAGAAGTGGCAAGTAATCGAGTAATTTCTCTCAACAGCCTTCTTAGCTTCTTCATAGACCAATCTCTTGTTTGCTGGAAATAAGGCAGTGCCAAAGAGGAATTCATGAACAAATATAACTTCTCAAAATAAAAATGATGACGGTTCAGAATCTTTTTATGTATTTTTATGAACCTGCCTCCTTTTCCCCATAAAGACATGAAGTTCTGTAAGTTTCTATCCATCCTAAGGACAAACCAAGCTATGAACTTATGGTCATGCCTAAATATGTCAATAGCACTTCCACAAACCCACAAGAGAGGGAGACTTCGACTTACACTCATCAGCCATGTCAATGAAATCTACTACAATTATGCCACCGATATCTCTCAGCCGTAACTCCCATGCAATCCGGAACACATTAATCTCTGTCAAACAAGTATCTTAATGCTTAAAGAACCAGATGAGAAAAAAAAACGGAGAATCTAACTTAAAGCCTTGAAAGAAAGATATAACATCTTTCGGAAATCGGATGGCAACCAAGTAATAGTTGCATAAACATGGTAATATGCTCTGTTACCATCTTACAAGTCACAGCTGAGTAATATGTTGCCTGGCAAGAAATATACAAGTTGCTTATCCGAGCAAGGCAAACAAGTCATAAAGAGAGAGCTAGAGTTCAGCATGTAGCATACCTGTTTGGTAGCTGCAAGGTTGACTTCTAAAATAGCTTTCTCCTGTGAATTTCCATGACCAAACATCCCATGTCCTCCATTTACATCGATAGAGACTAATGCCTCAGTTTGCTCTATCACTAAAGAACCTCCATTAGCCAGTGGAACCCTGTAAGGCAATAGATGTAAACATCAACAAAAATAGTCGAAAAATACTTCTCCCCGCACCCCCAAAGAAATAAAGAGAAAAACCAAATATACAGGGTCAATGAAGTGAAGAGATCATGAAACAAAAATTAACAAATGGGTCAATACGCATCTTCAGAGTTAGAAAACGTGACAACTGAGAGCATAAGCAATATTGCCTACCACTCATCTTTTAGACCATCTCCAATGGTGGCTTATAACCTAAAATTCCCTTTTTTTTCCACCCCAAAATCCACTCCAACCCATAACCTAAAATAAACCTAAAACCTAAAACTCAAATGAGGGCCAAATTTAGGTCACATTTTAAGCCACAAAGTAAAATGGGCCCCACAGCTTTTTGTTCAACTTTTTGAAAACAAACATCCCCACGTGGGGGTGTTTCCCATTTGTCAAACCAATAAAGTCATCCAACGGTCCAGGTTCAAATTATTCTTTTAGGTTAAAATATTTTCATGTATTGATTTAGTGATTTTTCAAAATTTATCGGAATTTAAATATTTTTAGGTTAAAATGTTCATATAATTAATTTAAGATAGTCTACATAATTTATTTTTTTTTTAAAAAAAAAAGTTAATTTAAAAAAAAATAGCCTTAATTCATTCTTTGATTTAGGCCAAAAGGGTTGGAGCAGAAAAGCTGTTTCTGAGCTAAAACCTAAATTTTCTGGGCTAAATATTTTTAGGTTTTAGGTCACCATTGGAGATGGTCTTACTGAGCATGCTGTTGATCTCTTCTTCTATCTTAAATTAATCAAAAAGAGGATTATTTTTTTTATTGTATAACTCTACTCGATCACAAAGATAAGGGGCAATCTCCTGAAGGTAATTGCTAACCTAGAAAGCGTGGTAAAAGTTGACCTTAGTATTTCATTGCAAAATATCATCAGAAACCTAGTGATAACACTGTTGCAATTAGAGAAGGATAAATCATCAAAGATATAGAAACAGTCAATTGTAGACATGTTGAAGTCTGGAACCATATGATGTTTTTTCAATATCATGTTCTCAGTTTCTCCTATTAGTAATCTATGAACCCATACAGCAATTATGATCCAACTACACATCACACACATTTGTCTCAATCCAAAAAATTCTTGACAGTTTCTAACCTACTAAAGTATTCCGATATGATCTTTTTTCTCTCCTCTGTGAGAGTTTTTCTCTCCACTGTGAGAGGCTTTCTCACCTTTGTGTGACTGGTTTTCATTTTCTCTGTTTTGTTTCGGCGCCAGCCCTAGCTTTGGCTAGGGTTGGTGACAATTCCAGGTATTTTCTTTGTGGTTTGTGTTCTATTTTTTTTTCTCTTCTTTTTCGTCCTCTGCCCTGTGCCTGCTCATTTTCCTTCCTCCTCCATGCTTTCTGTACGATCTCCTCCTCCTTTTTCTCCTTTTGCCTTTGATTTCACCATCCTGAGCCCTATTTCCAAATCCTCCGTTTCCTCCTTCCTCCTTGATCCTTTCCCATCCATCATCTTCCTCAGTTGGCCCCATCATCTCTCTTCTCACTTTCGATCGGGTACCGCCTCTGCTTACCACGTTTTGTCGTGGATCTTTGGGAGGGTGCGTAGAGCTTTAGCTCGGGTGTCCGCACCACCACCCTTGTTGGCCCTTGCTGGTCACTCCCGTTGTTACTCGCCCTTGTCGGTGATGTTGCTCGTGGGTTCACTCTACCCGCGTGCTTCTTTGTTCTCTTGGCGGCTAATCCGGTGCTGGTCTTGGGATGATGATGAGACCTCTGCCCTCACCAATTTTGGGTTTCTTGATGGTTTGATCTCAGGTAATCATGGAGGGTGGCCGATTGTGCTGTGGTTCTCTGTCGGCGCCGGTATTGTTTGCAGCAGGAAGACTAGTTGTATAGGGTTTTCTGTGGTTTGGTTGTTTGTCCTGGGCTCCAAGGTTGGTCTTGGGCCTTTGTTTTGTGGCCCCTTTTCTTTTGCTGTGTTCATATGTTTTTGGGCCTTTGTTGTTTTTCTCTAGTTGGGAATGAAGTTTTCCTTTGACCAAAAAAAAAAAAAAAAAAAAAAAAAAAAAAAAAGTATTCCGATATGATAATTTAGGCCATACCTCATGATATGTCCTGGGAGAGTCAACCACCATTTTATCAACCTGAAGCATCCACAATATAGGAATAAGACTGCACGATTTTTGTAAAGTTTGAAGTGCAGAAAATAATGGGAAATGACAATCACTAGGTAGAAAGACTTTGATATAAATGATAAAACACACCGTCTCATTAAAATAATCCTGGACAACTGAGAGCGTCTGCTGCAAGAGCTGCAGATTTTGCATGTTCTGTAATGTTTTTCCAAGTTCAAACAAACAAGGTCTTCTAAATCCTTTTGCAGTTCCTCTAAAGAATGACCAGCAGCAACAGTTCTTACCGTCAGACCAAAACCCGGAGGCTGCAAAGTTTTTGCTATGACTTTTAATCGTGTACACTCAACACCGCCAATTTTTTTTGGAGATTCTGATTCTATCACAACGAGTTAACAATATCTGCAAGCCAAAGAATCGGAGGTGTTACATATTCATAAAAATAAAGAATAAGGAAAAATTGAAGGAGGCAAAGGTTGAATCAAAACATACCCAGAATCTGCTTTTTAATTTTGGATATGCAGTCAGTGTGGGACCTTTTGAACCCAACCCCTCTTTGACAACTTGTACAATAACTTTAGTGCCTTTCTGAACTCCGGCCCACTTATTCTCATTAGTCACAGTACTTGCATCCCTCTTCTTATTTTGGAGATGAGACATTTGAGGATTGCTAGAACCATTTATGGCAACAGGTACAGAACTAGTTTCATCTTCTACAAGATCAGCTTCTACTTCACCATAATCGAGTATACCATCATTCATGTTTTCCTTAACATCTGAAACATCAAATTCATCCTCAAAATCATGCTCATCATCATTGTGCATTGATTTTACATAATCATTCTGAGAGCTGATTTCAATGATGTCATCAGTCGCTTCATAATCAAGTGACACATCAAAGTGAAGTCAACAGATACCATGATTCATGCATCATTTCATGCTTTACAAAACCAACATAATCACGTGTTACTTTGCGCAACTTGGCAGAAGTACCTTGATTTCAGCCTTCCATAAGTTTGTATGTTCCGTAGGAGACATTATTATAGCAATCCCCGGCTCCCAGCAGCCAAGAACAATAGGATCCCCAGTTATGTACAGAAACTGGCCAGCTTCTAGATCAGCCTCTATTGTTCCGACTATCTTGCACATTCCTTTAGAAGCAGCATTTGACTTTCCTGAGAAACCAGAATGTTCTAGATCCATAAGCCGTTTTTAACTAAAGGAAAGTACTTGCTGAAAGGATGCTGTCATTTATGTGTAACATTAACGACAAAATAGTTTACATTAGTAATAAGAGAGGCATTCTCTTACAATCCTTGTTTCTTTTTAGAGTTAAAAAAGGAGGTTACATATTTCCTTATCATAGGTAGAAACAAGACTAAGAATGATCATCGTGGAAAGGAAAACCTCAGATTACAACGCTATCGTTCAGACCAGTGAAGCATAATGCAAAGAAAAATCGCAAATTAGTTCTTTGCATTTTTGTAGTTGTCTGTCTGAACATAGATGAGGATGATCAGTCCTATAAGTAAAATACTACTACAAATGCATCTTTTTTCCGCCAGGGGGTGGGCTGTAGGTTGAAGTTCTCAAACCAGACAATGAAATGAGCTTAAACGTATTAATGCAAGACTAACACAGACAAGGAAACAGTATCAAAGATGCTCAAAAACAGTACAGTCGCGTTACCTTTCTCCATGGACATCATAGGAGAACTCAGGAAAGAACTATGCTTTGCCATTCAGAGAGTGAATCTGAACGCATTTCCGAGAGGTATGTGATGGTATTAATACCTGCTCTGATACTGTTCGGGCAGGAATTTTGCTTGGAAGGGTCCTTGGCTCGAGCACACAGCTCCCTGCGGAGTTGGCACTTTGGTTAGTTGTCGGGCTCCTGCTTGTCATGATGCTGCAAGAGGAGAACAAAGTTACGTCCTGAAAGGTGCCTTTGTGGGGCCTTAGGTATAGGCCTTGAGGCTCACAATCAGAACTAGCTAAGTGCGAGGACGTGCCACTGCCATCTCTGTATGGCAGATGTAAAACGAGTGTATTTAAGGCGATTCTTGCACCCCCCAAGTTATTCTGACTTCTTGTTATCAAAGGATTGTCGTAGATGGGTTAAGTCTACTTTAAGTTCTTTTTTATGCCTTGAGATCAAGGATTTTTGCTTATCTTGTATGCTTAAAAGGATGAAGGTTGGGATCTGGCTAAGTCATCAGTTTAATCCTGATTTAATCTTCTTTATAATGGTAGAATTACTTAAATGAACCAAATTTGAGAACTAATGGAACATTGGATCAACATAAGACTGGAACTGACTTGAGTATATACTAGCAAGTGCATTATAACACCAGATCTATTGATTGAAAGACGAAAGAAAGAGATTTGGGCAAGATTTCACCTTGTCGGGCAAGGTTACATGTCTCGCGGTCTCTTCTCCTCGTAGTTACAAAAGATTAAATACTAAGGGGAAATGGCTAATGAAGAGTTTACACAAGGAAAATCAATACTACAACATTTAGGAAAGGGTAGCAGAGCTTTTACATAGACAGAGGATGTCTTTCCAGGAGGGAACTACGGCTAAAAGGGTGCAGAATCTGGGCAGAGCGCCGCTTTCTGGGTCTTTGGCTTGACTGAGAGGCAAGTTGTATGCTTGTTTGTTTGATTGGTTGAGTGTCTTTATCTCTGGGCCCTCTTCCTCCTTTTATAGACGAATTGGCCCCACTGTAGCAGTTTACCTTTGCCCGAAAGCAGCTGGTGGTGATGAAATTTTATTTACACATCCTGCCCCTCAGAAAGTACTTTTGGGCCGGAAGTAGGTTAATTTCCATCAGTTGTCACTTCCTGTGTAAGCAACTAGCCTTTGCATTAACGGGGAGCCGTCAGTTGTCTTGAGATGGGTGACTTGGGCTTGGTGTTGGGCTTCGGGCAAACCAGTGTTTCACAAACAGAGATATACAAAGTACGAAGACAGTTATACTTAAGTATTTTTCAAAGCATTTCTATGTAATTTTTTCATCTTGTTTTGAGACACAAATGCTGAAGTTTCCTTAGTATGCACAAATAAGGACAGAGGAACTAACACAATTTCCTCTCTCAAGATGACACTGACTCTGATTCCCAAGTGTATGCTGACAAACATTGCGAGTAGAGCAATGCTGAAAACGAAAAAGACCCAAATAAAACCCAGTTCCAGAACATCGAAAAACGCAAGCTTTCATACTCTATAACGACAAAAGACACTCAATTTGATGTGCATAATTCGAAACATATAAAACCCAAATAAATTAGGACTGGCTGAAGGGGCCATGAGACGCCGCGACTCCAGTGCTTCAGTGGAGTAGGGGCAGTGAAAAGCCGTAATGGGCAGTGCTGGGATGGTAAATTAGGACTGGCTGAAGGGGCCATTCCGTTATTTGATGGGTGCTGAGCTTGAAGGCTTCAGCTTTGGGACTCTGGAGAAACTGGATCGAAAGAGCTGTTGCTGCTTTGTGAGTGAGTTGTGAGAAAATTAAAAAAAAAAAAAAAAAAAAAGTTCATAAAAAACTTTAGTTTTGTTGTAAACATTTATAGTTTAAGTATGATTGTGTAAATTTTAGATTAGATTTAATTCTAGTTATCTTCTCTCCTTTTACTACCATAAATAAAGACACAATGTAGAAGGGTTAACAACACACATTCCCTTACAATTCTACAAACACATCTCTCTTTTCTCTCTTCTCCTTGCCGCCGACCATTTTCCCTTTGTCAGATAAAATAGGCTACAACACGTTATCAGCACGCTCCTACCGTTGCGCTTAGGAATTTGACGCTAGAGAATTTCTGCATCAAACCAGTTCATCCATATCATCACGCAATCAGGTTCTTTCAAAACAACAGTTTTTATCTCGATATTTTTGCAGCCTTGATAGCATGAATATTCACCATGATGCATGACCCAACTTTACGTTTTACGAATTTTAGATTCTACATAAATTGTGTATGCATCATAATCATAATTGTTGAATTATGTGAATTTGATATTGGTTATGAATTGCATCAAATATATGAATTGCATATGCATCCAATTGAATTATATATGAATTGAATTAAAATACTATTGATTTGAATATGCATATAATTGAATTTCATAATTGAAAAAAAATTCAAAATCGCCGCCTGGGTTCTTCGAACCCGTGACCCCGAGCAAGCATGGAGCATCAAGCTCCTTTGAAACCCGACACCCATGGCGTCTCAAACTCAGAAAATCTACATCGCCTGAAGCGAAACAACGACCTTGCCATGTAATTTTCTGCCTAAATTTGACGTGGTGTCATGATTTTTGATCCAATATTATTGAAATTCCTGAAGAATTCCATCTAATTTGGACGAAATTCCAGTTTGAATTTCTTTTTTTTTTTTGCCTCGATGTCGAGGTACCCCCTTCCATCCCCCGAAACTTGCTCGCCATCGAACCTACAAACTTGCACCGAGAAATCTTTCCCAAACACGGCCGTCTGTAGCGGCGACACTGGTCTTTGTCCCCGGTAACTGCACCCAGTTTCGGCTGGGGTGTTCTTGGTTGAAACCCTAAGCCCCAAATATTTGGGCTGATTTTTCTCGGCCCGAAATTTTTTTTCCGCATGGGCTCGCATGATGCGGCCCAATACTTGGCTCGACCCAACACTGGCCCGAGGGGCCAAGGTGTCCTGGCCTGCAAAGAAAAGAAAAAGAAGAATAACAATTTTTTTTTATTTTGGGCTCGCCTAAAGCTGCCCGTATGAAAGTTTTTTTTAGCCTTTGGGTCTGCTTGCAGCAGCCCAACCCCCAGCCCATTTTTTTTGGGCTTGGGTCACACAGACCAATTTTTTTTAAGCCACCCGTGGGCTTATTTTTTCTTTTGGGCCCCGAGCTTCGATTATTTAATATTTTTAAATAATTTGGGTTTTATATTTTTTCACCCTCACTTTCATTTGGCCCGAAGTCCAAATAATTCAAATTCAATTATAATTTTAAACCTAAAAGATTCTATTTTACATATTATTTGTTTGCATATATATATTTGTGTTTGCCTGCAGGAATATATGAACCTGAAGTTCATAATTATTTTGAAACCTGAAGTTTCTTATAAACATGCCTTGTTTGAAAACCTGAAGTTTTCATTTAAACATCACCCATGAAAACCCGAAGTTTTTCATGCAAAATTAAACCAAAACATGTCTATTAGAACTTGTATGTTCTACTCCTATGTGATGTGATTGATTTTTCTCCATTACACTAAACACATCTTGTCCATCAATTTTGTGATAGGAACATGTCGAATTTGAACAAACTCGACTTCACTGCTTTGGAGGTCTTTGGAAGGAACTACCTCAAGTGGGTCCAAGATGTAAAGCTCCACCTCACTGCAAAGAATTTGCATCCTTCCATTGAAGAAGCAACGGACGAGCCTGTTGGCGAAGCTAAAAAAGCCACCACTATGATCTTCATCTGAAGGCATATCCATGACGCTCTGTAAACTGAGTATCTTGTTGAGGAGGATCCACGTGCACTATGGGTTGCTTTGTCTGATTGTTTTGATCACCAAAAGGACATATGTTTGCCTGAAGTAAGACACGACTGGTAGCACTTGCGCTTCCAAGACTTTAAGTCTGTGAATGAATATAATTCTGAAGTTTGTCGAATCCGATCACTTCTCAAGTTTTGCAATGAAACTTTGACTGAAGAGGATATCCTGGAGAAGACTTATTCGACCTTCTCTGCTTCTAATATTGTCCTGCAACAACAATATAGACCTCAGAAGTTCACTCAATTCTCGGATTTGATCTCTGTTTTACTTCTCGCTGAAAAGCAGAATCAGCTACTGATGAAGAATCATCAAGTTTGACCTACTGGGGCAACTAATGTGCCTGAAGCACATTATAGCACAAACCAACGCCCAAAACGCCAAAAAAAAGCATGGTAGGGGCGGCCAGAAGCCATTCCACCAAGGTCAACAGAGTCAAGGCCCATCTAAGGGAGAAAACAAAGCCCAGAAGCGCCCAAACCTCGCTCCCAAGGCCCCAAACTTCAAGAATAAGGGCAAAGCACCTGAAACCATGGATGCAGACATGTGCTACCACTATGGTTCAAAGGACCATTGGTCTCGTGTTTGCCGAGCTCCCAAGAAGGTTGTAGATGAATATCATTCTCGTCGTAAGAAGTTTGAATCAAACTTCATGCAAGTGGACGAACCAAAGACTACAAAAATGGAGGTTTCTGACTTTCAGGAGGATACCACCGCTGTGGAAGATTAGACTATTAGACATAGAGTTATTTTTTTGTTTGTTGAAATAAGACAATTGGGGCCAAATTCCACCTAGTGGCCGAACCCCCTTGTTTTTGGTTGATTTTTGAACTATTTTCCTTTATGTTTGGATTATTAGTTGGTGATTTGTTTTTGGATATTAAGTTTTAATCCTTGAATAAATGAACTTATTTTGAATTGATAATTGTTTTTCAAAACCTTTATGCATGTGACCGATTCAAATTATTTTTTCATTCTAGGTATGACTAGTGGGAAAGTTAGTTGTCTGGCAATTAGTGCAACCACACACACCGTTTTGCATGAACGCATCTATTTCACTAACTTCATACCTAATAATGCACCTCTGACAACCCTCTCAGACCCATCCAACCTGATAGAAGGATACAGTAAGGCACGTATAATGTTGTCCAATGGTACAATCTTGACCATTTATGAGGCACTTTATTCTCCACATTCCGGAAGAACATTATTAAGTTTCAAGGATATTAGAGATAACAATTACCACGCTGAAACCCACGTAGAAAATGGAGTTCAATTTCTGTGCATAACTTCCTACGAATATGGCTAGAAGCGTATTCTATAGAAGATGGAGCGTATCCCGAGTGGTCTGTATACTATGACCATACGCCCCAAAGAATGCCACTATGTGGCCGGCCCTACTACTAGGACCACACACAAAATTACACTTTGGCATGATTGTTTGGGACATCCTGGACGAATAGCGATGCGCCGTATCCTCAAATCTTCACAAGGGCATCCATTAACCCAAAGTTTAGGTTCAATCCAAGGAATCGCATGTCAAACATGTTCAATGAGAAAGCTTATTACTAAGCTTTCTTATGACAAGATTCGTTTGAATCCTCCCACTTTTCTACAACGGATTCATGGGGACATTTGTGAACCGATTCACCCTCCCTGCGGACCATTTAGATACTTTATACTTTTGGTTGACGCTTCCACACGTTGGTCACACGTGTGCTTGTTGTCCACAAAGAACATTGCATTCTCTAAACTGTTGGCTTAGGTTATCAAGCTCAGGGCTCACCACCCTAATTATCCGATCAAATATATTCGATTGGATAATGCTGGAGAATTCACATCTAAAACTTTTAATGACTATTGTATGTCGGTTAGGGTTGAAGTTGAACATCTTGTACCCCATGTTCACACCCAAAATGGCCTGGCAGAGGTTTTCATTAAGCGTTACAAATGATTGCTGAATCGTTGGTCATAGGTACCAAGCTCCCGATCACTGCTTGGGGCTATGCAATATTGCACGCAGCAAAGTTGGTTCGCCTGAGGCTTGTTGCGACATAACCATTTAGTGCCCTTCAGTTGGTTACCGGATACGAACCCTATATATCGCATCTGCGCATTTTTGGTTATGCTGTATATGTGCCGATCTCGCCGTCCTTACGTACAAAGATGGGGCTTCAGCGAATGATGGGAATCTATGTCGAATATGATTCTCCTTCGATTATTCGTTACTTAGAACTTTTGATAGGCGATCTGTTTACCGCTCATTTCGCGGATTGTCACTTCTATGAGATAGTCTTCCCGTCGTTAGGGGGAGATAAGAACATCACTGTTCCTGAAGAACGACGCGAATTATCGTGGATGACTCCCACTTTGTCTCATTTAGATCCCCTCATCGTTCAGTTTGAACTGAAGTGCAACGCATATTTGATCTTTAGAGCATAGCTCAGAGCATACTAGATGCTTTCACCGATCTAGCGCGCATGACAAGATCACATATTCCAGCTGTGAATATGCCTGCAAAGATAGATGTACCAAATGTACGACAGACTGCCCTCCTGGAAGCCCGGGACGCCAATTCTGGTGATCCACGTACATTAGCGGCTAGCCAATCATCTGCCCCTACACAAAAGCGCGGCAGACCTCTTGGTTCAAATGATTCACACCCTCGGAAGAGGAAAACCATGGCACAAGGTCCTGAAGAGCCTCTCGTGAATCCGACTATCGCTTACTTATTCTACCCAACTCATGAGGAAATTCTAGATTATGGAAGCGTCCTTGAAGAGACAAATCCTCATCCCGAGAATCGTGAGATTTCGGTTTATTATGCTAGCTTAGATGATGTGTGGTGTAGAAATGAGATGATTGTCAACGATGCATTAACATTTGTAGTAGCTATTGAAATCATGTTGAGCGATGACATTGAACCGCATTCCGTTGATGAATGTCGACGTAGAGCTGATTGGTCATACTGGAAACAAGAAATCCAAGTCGAACTCGATTCACTTGCGAAACGTAAGGTGTTTGGACCTGTAGCTCCTACTCTTCCAGATGTGAAGCCCGTTGGCTACAAGTGGGTTTTCGGTCGGAAGCGTAATGAGAAGAACGAAATTGTACGTTACAAAGCTCGTCTTGTTGCACAAGGCTTCTCACAACGCCTCGGGATTGACTATGACGAAACTTATTCACCCGTTATGGATGTGAATACTTTTCGCTACCTTATCAGTTTGGTAGTTTCCAAAAAACTGGATATGCAGCTGATGGACGTAGTAACCGTGTATCTCTATGGGGATCTTGATACGAAAATTTATATGAAAGTTCCCGAAGGACTTACATTGACTGGTTTAAATATTTCCAAACCCCGGAACACGCTCTCAATTCAGCTGAGACATTCACTCAACGGTTTGAAACAATCTGGAAGAATGTGGTATAACCGTCTGAGTGAGTATTTGACTAGTCAGGGATATGTGAACAATGAACTATGCCCGTGTGTGTTCATTAAGAAGTCACATTCTGGATTTGCGATTGTTGCAGTATATGTCGATGACATGAATCTCATCGAAACTCCTGAATAGCTCGCGAGAACTACCGCGCACCTGAAGTCGAAATTTGAGATGAAAGATCTAGGTAAGACTCGATACTGTCTTGATCTCGAGATAGAGCATTGTTCGGATGAAATCCTAGTACATCAATCGAACTACACCCAGAAGGTGTTGCGTTGTTTTAATGAGGATAAAGCGAAGCCTTCGAGTACTCTTATGGTAGTTCGATCGCTAGATGAAAAACAAGATCATTTCCGTCCGAAAGAGGATGATGAAGAGATTTTGGAGCCTGATGTTCCTTATCTAAGTGCGATAGGCTCTTTATTGTACTTAGCTCAATGCACTAGACCCAACATCTCATTCACTGTTAATCTTTTGGTAAGATACAATAATGCACCTCCACGCAGACACTAGAATGGAGTGAAAGACATCTTCCATTACCTTAAGGGTACTACGAATTTGGGCTTGTTCTAACCCTATGAATCCTCGAATGGTGCCGCATCATATGCTCCTTGAGTTGATTATCGCCTTGTTGGTTATGCCGACGCAGGATACTTGTCAGATCCGCATAAGGCGCGTTCTCAAACGGGTTATGTCTTTACCGTTGGAGGCACTGCAATATCTTGGAGGTCAACTAAACAGACCTTGGTTGCCACTTCGTCAAACCATGCTGAAATTCTCGCCTTACATGAAGCAACTCGAGAATGCTTTTGGTTGAGAGCAGTAGTGGGCCATATTCGAAGCTCCTGCGATCTTTATCCCGCGCGTTGATGTCCCGGTGACGATCTTTGAAGACAACGCAACATGCATCGAACAGCTCAAGAATGGTTACATCAAATGAGACAATACCAAGTACATTGCGCCGAAGTTTTTCTTTTCATACCAACAACAAGAGCATCAGAAGATTGAAGTCCCGCAAATCCGTTCACAAGACAATCTGGCCGACCTCTTCACCAAATCACTGCCGAAGACGACGTTTCATAAGGTTGTTTATGGAATTGGTATGCATAAACTTTCTGAGTTGTAACTTTGTTGTTTCTCTTTGGAACTGTGTCAAACTCAGGGGAGTATCCTATAAATACTTGCTTGATCTTAATGTACTATTTTTCCCTATGATTAGGAGCATTTTTCCCACTGGGTTTTTGCTACCTAACTAGGTTTTAACGAGGCACCCACCTTGGGCTGGTCATATCCCTGATGACGTCATCTAGACGTTTCTTTTGATTTTTGCATTTCTGACGTATTTTTCTTTAGACTATGGATTTTGTCCCTACTAGAATGTTTGCCATAGCCTTAGGGTTTTTTAGTGAGACTTACTTACTTATGCAAGCTCCTACCTTATTGAGAATAAGCGTTGTTCCTTAGAATTAGTGCCGACGAGTCGACTTCCTCAACTTCTGCATGATGCTAAATCTACCTTGAGTATTTACACACTCAAGGGGGAGTGTTGTAAACATTCCTAGTTTAAGTGTGATTGTGTAAATCTTAGATTAGATTTGATTCTAGTTATTATTTCCTATTGTATATTGTATTCCTTGGGGAAGAAGGAATATCTTCTCTCCTTTTGCTACTATAAATAAAGGCATAATGTAGGAGGGGTAACAACACACATTCCCCTACAATTCTACAAACACATCTCTCTTTTCTCTCTTCTCCTTGCTGCCGGCCCTATTCCCTTTATCAGATAAAATAGACTACAACAAGTTTTAATGAAAAATGACGAATAAATGTGTAGTAAATAGTATCAGGGAAATGTAAAAATGTGGTTTTTCATTAAAAGTGAACAGTATCGGGAATATTATGTTAAAACTCCCAAAAACAAAAGATGTGAGAAATTTTGGAGGAAATCGTAGTAATGGTCCCTTAACTTTAACTCAGTTGGAGTAATGATCCTTCAACTATGATCCTTTTCTTCTACTCCCTTAGAACTTCCGTCAAAATGAGTCATGTGCCACGCAAACGAGGCTGAATCGAGAAGTAAATATGGTTCCTCAACTTTAACCCAATTGAAGAAATGGTTTCTCAACTCTAACCCATTTGTAGCAATGACCATTTCAACATAACTCATTTTGACGGAATTCTGATAGAGTTAACAAAAATGACCATAGCTACATGTTTTGATGAGTTAAGGGACCAATGATAATAGATATTTAGTTGAGGGACCATTGCTCTAATTGAGTTAAAGTTGAGGGACCATTGCTATAATTTTCTCGAAATTTTAACAGCCAATAATTTATTATTGGAGCATATCAAAATGTCTAACAATATAAATTTTTTTCTCGATAAATGACCGTAAAGTATGTTTCAAGTTTAACCCTACTTCTAAATATCAACTTCCAATCAATGGTGATCAACTACTTCTCAATAGATATATTTCGGCTAACCTTTCAAATGTTTTTCACTAACTCACAGTTTGACCAGTTTGAAACTCTCTTCAAAGTGAGCTTATAAAAAAAGCTCATTTTCAACTAATCAACTATGAATTAGAAATAGCTACATCACAGTTTTGATTCGTAACCAAAATTTTATTTCGATCCTATTGGCATAGTGTCTTGGAAATTCATTCAGTACCACCATAGAGCATCTTTACAAGTAATGGGTACTGCCAATCCCATGTTAAAGGTGCTGCAGAAACCTCGAAATTCAACATGACCTTGATTCTCTTCTCTGTTTGTCGAAATACAATCACGCGGCTTCATAAAAACTGTTCGATCAACTCAATCATATTATTAAAATTGTGCATTTTGCGTTGAATATACATATATAATTGAATCATGCATGAAAATATAAATAAATGATTATACCATGGGCGGTGGAAAGTGATAGAAAAAAAAAAAAGCCAAGGCAGCTCACTTTTCAAATGAGTAGTAGCTTCCCCAACTCTTCTTCTAGTCCGAATGCACCAAAATGGGCGGAAAAGATAAAATTACTTGAGAGGCAAGTCCCAAAGTGAAAATTATAGTCAAATATGGCTACTTCACTTGAGAGAGAGAGAGAGAGAGAGAGAGAGAGAGAGAGAGATCATGTCTAATGATGGCTCCCATATTCTGGTTGCAACTGCCCATATGGACACACCTAATCACTTTATTAAAAGTTTGCCAAAAGCATAACCACATGGCACCCCCAAATATGTTTGGCAGCTTTTTTGTCTACCACAAATAGCAGAAGTTGGAAGCTTTTTTGTAAAAAAATGTTAGGAATGTAGAATGAGATTTTAGAAGTGCTAATATCGGTTATCTTCTAAAATTGTACTTAAGAGCAATCATTTAATACTATAGTTTAGTAATTTTTTTTTTTATTTATAAGTGAGAGATCTTAGGTTCGATTTTCTTTGAAGGTAAATTTGAACCACATTATTGTTAGCCCTAATTGTGTGACTTAATCCACTTCCTACCTTATTAACGAAGATAATATCGTTTGTTAAAAAAAAACAATTATACTTAAAATCATGTTACTTATTTAGAAAATGTACTGATATTACTTCATTACAACTTTTCATACGTTTACTGACACGTATCGTATTAGAACTATTTCAAATTCCAACCTCAAAAATGTACTCAGCTCCCAGAATACAATATGTAATTAAATACGTGAAAAAACAAAATTTTAGATTAATCAACAGGTTCATGTTAAACCAAAGTTCAAGAATTTAGCTTTGAGTCTGTCCACACTTCTGCAAGGTCTCTTTCATTCCCATCAAGTTTTTTGGCTTGTAATGACAGAATGCACTGCACTATAAGGTGCTTGAAAGCAAATGACTTTATTACTATTTTCATCGGTGGAGAAATTCTTTCGTCTGGATGCAAGTGCTAGATACAAGACATGAGGCTAAAGTGAGTGGTACCATAATATACGGGATGGAGTGTGTGCGGTTCAACCACCTCCGGTTGTGTGCACTCAAGAATTACTTCTTCATTTGCCTTAGAAAGTAAAACAAAGGATAGTGCCATTCACCCATCCATTTTTACATTCCACAGGCCGTTGTTAATTTTTTGTCATGATCTTCTTCAATCATTCAATCCAACGGTTGAAAACTAAAAAGAGCATGTGAGAAATAAAAATGAGTGTGTGGATAACATTACCGTAGAAGAAAACACATTTTACTAAGCTACAAATAAAAAAAGGACCACCATTATAACGTTATTTGATCTTCGGGTTTATTGTTTTGTAGCTATTTTTTCCTCCAAACAGTTGTTTCAAGTGTTCAATTGATGCTTCAATTCTTAGGGTTTGATCCATTTTCTCAAACCATTGAGAAGAAATGGTCCTTGAAAGCCTCCTCCTAGTTTCACTTTCCTTGATGTTAACTTAAGAAAATGAAAAATCCATCCATAGATTCATAACACCTTCATTAAGAAGGAAGTAAACTCCACCCTATATTTCACAAGAAAATCAGAAGTTTCACCATTATACATAACCATATGTATACAGCTAGTAACACCTCGAGAAATTTGATCACTAATTGTATGCATTCGATAACACCTAAGATCACCTAAATTTTTTTATCCTAACATTTCTTTCTTCTCCAAAATGATTATGGATCAAAATTTTAGTCTGAGATTATTAAAAAATGAATTTACGCTAAATGTTTTTTAAGGTAACTTTCTTAAAAATAAATTAAGTAGATTATCCTAATTTTTTTTTATGAACATTTTAACCAAAAAATATTTAGGTTCTGATAAATATTAAAATCATTAAACCACCCCCATGAAACATGTGTTTAGCCGATAAATTATTTTTAAATTGTTTTAGCTGTTGGATATAATTTTGGGTCGTTGAAATTTTTTTTAGCTATTATTTGACCATATTCGATCTCAGTCACTTATTTAATGTATTTATAAATTTAAAGTTTAAAATTTTAATTATTTTGAATATAGACCGCTTAATCAACCAACGGTTTAATAACTCATTCTGTCAGATCAGAATAGAGCCGTTGGGCTCATTCTGGGTGGCTGACAATTGCAACAAGGTGGGGCCACCTTGTTGTCTGCGCCTCGCGCGTTCAACGAGTTGACCTCGTCGCCTTGTTGCAGTTTCTCATTTTCCTAAGCGTGTCCACGCACACTGTAGGCCAGCCCCACTAACCAAGTCAAGTCTAGATCTTAGCCGGTATTTGCCTGGAACAAGTTTAGCCGATATTTGCCTGGAGCAAGTTTTAGGGGGTTTAAAACCTAAATTTTAGTTTTTAACCCAAGAATCGGAGATGGTCAAAGAACCATGCGGACTTTACAAACCAAAACTACATTGGCCCTTGTGAGTTGAAAACTTCATGTTTTTCGTTCAACATATACATCAGATATTGGAGCTAGAACTCTGGTACTTGGCTCACGGATATGTAAATTTCACACAATATATGCTTCCCATCCCATTCAAACTCATTCATGTAAAGACAGCTTAAGCATGACTATACAATATATGGCTGCATAAGTTTGATTGGAAGTAGTAGGAAAGGGAATATCACAGTAAACCATGACACAATTAAAACTCCAAGATTCGATATACATAACTCAAAGACAAACGTAGATATGTAAATTTCGGTAACTCCATAATATGTACAATCGTAAAAATGTTGGTCTCTGAGACCGATCGACATACTATCAAAGTTTTAACTCGCACATAACATAGGTATGACAACACTATGGCCCGGCGATGCGTTCTTGTAAAATACCTGTACACTAAACGCTGTACGTGAAGTTCTTCGCGATTTTCATGCTTTGTAAACCCTTTACCAGAAGCAGGGTGCGTCCTCCCCAGGCATAAACGGAGTCCTACAAAGAGGGCATGTAATGTTCCAGTAATTCAACCACTTCTCTAAGCAATGTTGATGGAAAATATGCCCACAAGACAAGTGGTTGATCTCTGATTCAGGTTCAAACTCGGTTAGGCAGACTGAGCATTCGTGTTCCTGCTGCTTGAAGCTATACGCAGCGTCAAACCGAATTGTGGGGATATGGCTCCTGATGTCCTCAATGTAACTAGCCGAAGGATTGACATGGAACTCCAATGATTCTGAGAGGTTTTCAGCAGAGTCTTCTGATGGGAAAGAAGATGACGAGGCTGATGTGAGACGATACCAACTACTTTCAGGACTGATCGGATTATCCCTTTGATAATGGAGACTGATAGGGCTGTGTTTACTAAAAGCACACATAGAACTCCTTCTGATGGAGCTGGTAGACTTGAGAGACCCATTTGATCAAAACCGATGTTATAGGGGTTCGGATTTGTGAATATATATGTATGGTAAACAACGGAATATCCAAACTCAAGCTAAAATCAGTAAAACGATTGATGAAGGACAGTGAAACCAGAATGAACTGGCAAAGACACGAAACGGGAGACGGATTAATTCAAAAGACGTTGAAATGTCACCGATATCTTGGTGTTATCCGACCTGCAATGCAATAAAGGAAAGTATTAGAATTTCATATAAACAAGATTGAATCATAAAAATTGATCACAAGGAGACCCTTGAGCGTTAAAAGCTTAAACTTTCACAGCGGAATTCGTATCAAACACACAAATTATTTGATCAAATCGAAAAGAGATGGAGATCATGAATACGCAAAGAAACAGAATAACAAAACCGATCCAGCAAATCCACAAAATATAGGGACATGAAAAGTGCATGACCCGCAGAAGAATTGAAAATTCAATACCTTTTCTTCTTAAAACACCCCCTTCCCCCTAATGTCAATGAAATGTTCAAAAATGTAACTGAAATAACCATGCTTTATACCCTAGACTTTTAAAAGGAGCAGAACAAATTATTTCCTCAAACCCAGCAGAGATAATAAAATTTTGAAGCAAAAAATAAGCATGTAGAAACAACAACAATGGATCCAAATCTTGAGAACCCAAATGGCAAGATTGGATGGAAAGGGAAAGAAAAACCATTGAGAAAGCTTCTACCACCATCAAGATCTAGCAAAAATTTGAACATGATGAAGCCTAAACCAGTTAAAATCACAAGATCAATACCAAATTAAAGACAAAACAGATAAAGCAAGCAACTTGATCTCACCCCACAACCCAATTTCTTAAACCCAGCACACCCAGCAACAAATGTATCATAAGATCTAGAATTCTTCGAATTAACCCCTCAAAAAACCATTAAAAATGCATTCTTTTGATTGCTAACAGAAAAATGAACAATTTTGATCAAACCAAGAAAAGAAAAACGAAGAAACAAGCAGAAAATAAAGTCTGCAACTTCAAAAAATGGCTGAGAATTTAGACTTACAGACTGAGACTTTTGGAGCTTTTAAGCTTTTTCAGTCCTTATAAAAACAGAGTAGCGACCAGAGGAGCTGAAGGAAGAAGAAGAAGAAGGGATTCTAGGGATTTTAGGCAGCAGTCACACACACACAATCAGCATATAAATATATATTTTGTTTGACAAGGCTGCTCTGTACAATCTGTTCCTCACTATATATATAGCAAGAGAGCAACCAAAGATTACCGGCAACTTAACCCAAGTTCTCTAACCATCGTTAGGCTTCCGTCTTTTGCGGACTCCATCTTCTGTTAACCATGGTTACTTTATATCAACATCTTGCTCTGTTTACAGGCTTTTTAACCTGCTTTTCTTCCCATTTTCATGTCTTGTTTTGGTAAAACATTCTCTTGTTTTACTTGCCAATTTTATCTTCATGGAGCTTTGTGTTCGATTTACCTACCTAGTATATAGCATCACAAGATTATTTGCAAAGATGATGTCATGGAAAATTTACATGGCAAATGGTGTGATTTTATTAAGGGCTTTACTATATACCATCTTTTACAGTTTAAGACTCGAAATACTATTTTTTTAATGTTAGAATGTCTTAATTTCTGATTTGGTGTTGCTTTTTCACACTTATTCTCTTCTTTTGCACTTCTCTCCTTAATTACATCTTCCGAATCTAGGAGCGCATAAGTTTGCTAGGGCCTTGGTCCTAGCCTCAAGCAGCTCTCACCCAAGGCCCTAGCCTCAAGCAGCTCTCACCCTCCCTCCAAACATTCCCAACAAATATGGAATGCCAGTATCGTGACTGCTTGAGTCTCTGCTAATTTATTCAATCAAAAGACTGAAAAAAATAAAGGAGCGGAGGAAAGAAATAGAAATTCAAAATCACTACCTTTCATCTCTCCTCCTTACTCAAAATCTCTTGCAACAAAGTGAATCACCAGATGAATTTACATTTGTAACAAGAGTTTCACAATTGAATTAACATCGTGCAACTTGAGTCATTTTGTGTATATAGTCAGTTGTATAAACATATTTATCTTGTTTATCGTGTAATGAAGAAAATATAAATGTTAAGAAAACTTTCTCAAAAGTAAAATTCTTTATGGACTCTTTCCATCACATCTTTTTAACATTCCGTGCTAATATTATAAAACATAATGTCAAAAAATAAAGTGTCAGAAAATTTATTAAGAATCTCACTTTAAGAGAGTCGTTAGTGTTTCTCTAAAGAAAAAAAGCACAAAGTTCTAAAGTTCTATAGACTCATCATATCATGTTATAGAGTGGCCAAAATATAGGTAAGATTGGCCGTCCTTTCTAAGATTTCGCCTCCAATGGACATGTGTCATGGGATGTCTGATTACATGTCATTTTTCACCAATGGTCGCATGCCAATGTGTCCCATTGCTACAATGTCTCTCTGCGCATAGGTGCATATGTGTCTACATTTCTAGGTAAGGTTTTGTTTGTGGACTACCCTTTTCTTGGAAAGTAACCCTTGCCCACGTGTCGTTCCTCCAAAGGAGCACTAGAAAAACGACATGGTAGTGGGCCAATGGGAGCCGAGCACCCCAATCATCAGCACCATTTTCCACGCGGCAAATGGCCAAACAATGTCATCTACCACTAGCCACCATGCATGGTCCATAAGGATGAAGATGAACCTCCTTTTTAGGGTTTTAACCTTTTTCTTCAAGGCTTGGGAACTTTCACATCTTACAGATTCTCTTTTGTCAATTTCATAGCCAAAAGAAAAAGGAGAGGGAGTGTCTTGCAAGTTTATATTTTGCGTATATAGGGTTACAGGTACATCTTTCCTGGAATCTGAACTGATCCCATAAAAACATGCCAAAATGTCCTTTTGGTTTGGTAAATAATTGAACTATGGGAGTGGTTCATGCATGCACGCAAAGGAAAGACCAAAACTGTACAAATGTATAGTCACTTGCCACATCAAAACTATGTTTTGTCTACGTTTGTCCTCTTGTTATTCGATGTTATATCTATTATTTTAGAGTTTATTTTGATTTGATATGTACTAAAATTGCCGTGTTTTTTTTTGTCAAATATGACGTGTTAAGTTCTAATATTATAATAAGTTATTGGTAGTGTTAAAAAGTTGATTTCTCACCGTGCATGAGTGTAAAATGTTCTACCGACTAAAGCCACACCCTCTTACAACTTTATACATTATTTGACTTTTGTATGGGGTTGAGAGAAATATTCTAACGCGTTGAAGGTTTCTACCAAAAGAAAAGGACTTTTGCTATATATATAATAAGCACCGTTTGTGCTATTAAGTTAAAGATTGCTTACCCAACTTGATTGGATTGATGTTGGATTAGTGATCAAAATGCTGCTTTGTGACTGAGTATAAATATTAAAACATATCTAACTCTTCCAAACTTTCATCATAAGATTACGTAGATAACTTCATCTTTGGAAATGCCAACTTTGCAAATTATGATTGATAATGATATATTTGTAATAAGTAGCTTGGTATTGTTCTTTAGTCAAACAATAAGACATTTTAGTGATTGATAGGTGAGCAAAGAGTTTGTAAATCTCTTATTTATTTACCGTATTTATCCATGCACTCGGTTATTGCGTGAATTCTTTACTTATTTACATTTCAAGAAAGAGGTATTGACCAATTTTTTCCGCCCCGCACAAACTTGTAAGGACCTACTAGTTTTCCCATTGAACTTTAATTTTTAACTTTTATAATTGGCCAATTTCTTTCCTTAATTTTAATTTTATCCGATTATCCTTCTGAATTTTTATAATTGGTGAGGAGAACTGGGAACTCTAATTTCCCCCCTAAATTCTAAAATTCAAACAAAAAAGTGTAGGAAGTGAACTAGTGGAGGAGAAGAAGAACAAGAAAACAATATGTTGTCCACATTAGGGATAAAATTATCTTTCTGCAATTAGAAATTTAAAGTTCAAGGACAAAATTGACCAATATAAAAGTTCAGGGCAGGGATAATCGACTAAAATTAAAGTTTAAAGAGAAAAATTGGCTAATTAAAATGTTTAGAGATGACTAAAATTAAATCATCTTATAAATTCGAAAGGAAGAATGAAGGAAATTGAGAAATACCTCTTCATGAAGTGACATATGACGTTACTATACATGCATGGTAAAACTTAAGACGTGTACTAGACAACATTGTTGGTGACTCTTTTAATGGCCGTTAGCTGGTGCACACACAATGGACATGAACCTGCACATGCACAGTTTGTAATATAATCTGGAAAAATATATTGAAGCCTGACAAGTTCAAAAGCTTCTGGATGCAATAATACAGATCCGAAAGGCATCAAGCACACATTTGATGATGAAATATATAATATGTGTATATATTCGCATCGATGAGTTTTGTCTCCATGTCATAAAGGAGTGGAAACCAGAGATTCTGGGTGTCTCATTCTCCTCCGCCAAACAATCTCCTAATCTATCTGACCCAAAAAAAAAAAACAATCTCCTAATCTAAAAAAAATTAAAATAAATAAAACTCTCCAAATCTCTTCACAAATTAGCATACGTACGGCCAATCCGCACCTTAAACCCTAAACCCTAAACCCTAAACTCGAAACACCATATACCAACGTTCTCATATCTTTCCGTTTAACTATGCATGCTATTGTTTTGTAGTGAAAACTTCATTTGTTTTATATAACTACGTTCAACAAATTTAAATTGCGAAAAAAATCTTCAATATTTGTGAGTTGAATATTAGAGTGCGCAACGAACGAGACTATAAACAAATAAGAATATTATTAAACACACGAGAATGCCGGAACGGCTACAAAACCCTAAGAGGCTACATTGTGACTACCTTGTTATTCATGCTAAACTAAAGTCATATTTATAGAGAGCAAAACCTAAAAACCCTAATACGGATGGGCTAGGCCCATATACTAACTAACAAGCAAACTCAAATAATTATAATATACTAATATTTTCCAACACCCCCCATCAAACTCATGACGGCATACGACATGGGTTTGCAAATAAGCAGATGCGGACTGGCTCAGTTAGGCGAACTGGCAGGCATGCAAACTTGACTTGACTTGACTGGCAAACTGGTTCTTGATTCTTGACTTGATTGGCAAACTGGTTCTTAATTCTTGCTGGCAAACTGATTCTGGTCTAAACTGGCTAGTGTTGAGAGTATGGAAAGAACCCATCACTAAATGGACGAGATTTTCATATCTCAATTGTAGCAACGAACAAACAAACACAAATACTATCACTCGAGTGACGATAAAAAAACAATTCCAAACAGGCCAACCAACAATTCATGCAGGCCTAAAATAAACTTAACCTTTTTTTTTTCCTTGCCTGTGTGGGCCTAAAACAAACAACCAAAACTAATTTATTTTCCCTTTTTTTCCTTTCTTATTTTCTTTTCCACTTTTTTTCTTACTTCCTTTTTCCTTTTTTTCATTTTTTCTTCTTTCTGGACCGATGGCATACACCTCCAACATTGGTGCGGCGGCGGTGCGAACAAACAGCAACAAGCGGGTGGTTCTAAGGCAGCGGGTACGGCAGTGGTGTGGTGGCTTGCAGGCAACAGTCTGGTGCGGGTCGAGATCGTGAGTACAGGGGTGCGGAGGAGGTTCTGATTTCCAGGCTTGCAGAGTGGTGCAGAAATGACGAGTAAGAATGGGGTCTGTGCAGGCTTGCAGCAACAGGTCGGATTCTGGGTTGGATTACAGGCGGTGGACGACACAAGACAAGCAGACGGCGAGGCAGGATCTGGAGGAGGGGAAGGTTCAGGTTTTTTTTTGTTTTCTTCTGCAAACTAAACCAACGACAAAAAACAAGAATACATACATACTGACAAACAGAATACCAACCCCGACCAAGCAGATTAAATCCCGAAGGATTGAACCTGCTCTGATACCAAGTTGAATATCAGAGTGCGCAACGAACAAGACTATAAACAAATAGGAATATTATTAAACAAACAAAAATGCCGGAATAGCTACAAAACCCTAAGAGGCTACATTGTGACTACCTTGTTATTCATGCTAAACTATAGCCATATTTATAGAGAGCAAAACCTAGAAACCCTAATACGGATGGACTAAGCTCATATACTAACTAACAAGCAAACTCAAATAATTATAATATACTAATATTTTCCAACATTGAGTACATGATGCAATATACTTTTTCACTAACTAATATGGCTAAGTTCACGTTTGCATGCACTATTATTTGTTTATTTTAAAGGATTATAAGATTAAGAATTTAAGAGTGGCTTCATAAAAAGGACTATACATATATATAATCTTTTGAAAGGTAAGAGAGCCGTGTAGTGCCACGAAAGTTCATTGAACTTTAGCTAACTCTGATAGGAAAAGCCTGATAATGATATGTTATCAGGTGGATTTCACGTGCTCATCCATCTCTTATTTATTTATTGTCCATTACCATTTGCAAACCCTACCTCTTGTTACCATCTTGGGTGCGTCCTGCCCGTTGACCTATTTTTTATTTTATCTTTTTTTTTTTTTTTTTTTTTTTTTTTTTGGTCCAAGGAAAACTCCATTCCCAACTAGAGAAAAACAACAAAGGCCCAAAAACATATGAACACAGCAAAAAAAAAAGGGCCTCAAAACAAAGGCCCAAGACCAACCTTGGAGCCCAGGACAAACAACCAAACCACAGAAAACCCTACACAACTAGTCTTCCTGCTGCAAACAATACCGGCGCCGACAGAGAACCACAGCACAATCGGCCACCCTCCATGATTACCTGAGATCAAACCATCAAGAAACCCAGAATTGGTAAGGGCAGAGGTCTCATCATCATCCCAAGACCAGCACCGGATTAGCCGCCAAGAGAACAAAGAAGCACGCGGGTAGAGTGAACCCACGAGCAACATCGCCGACAAGGGCGAGTAACAACGGGAGTGACCAGCAAGGGCCAACAAGGGTGGTGGTGCGGACACCCGAGCTAAAGCTCTACGCACCCTCCCAAAGATCCACGACAAAACGTGGTAAGCAGAGGCGGTACCCGATCGAAAGTGAGAAGAGAGATGATGGGGCCAACTGAGGAAGATGATGGATGGGAAAGGGTCAAGGAAGAAGGAGGAAAAGGAGGATTTGGAAATAGGGCTCAGGATGGTGAAATCAAAGGCAAAAGGAGAAAAAGGAGGAGGAGATCGTACAGAAAGCATGGAGGTGGAAGGAAAATGAGCAGGCACTGGGCAGAGGAAGAAAAAGATGAAAAAAACAGAACACAAACCACAAAGAAAAAACCTGGAATTGTCACCAACCCTAGCCAAAGCTAGGGCTGGCGCCGAAACAAAACAGAGAAAGTGAAAACCAGTCACACAAAGGTGAGAAAGCCTCCCACAGAGGAGAGAAAAACTCTCACAGAGGAGAGATGAATTTTTTTGTATTTTTTATTTTATCTTCTCTCTCACATTATTTGTACTTTTTCTTGCACAAATTGATGAGTTCACTCAATGGAAGATTGCTTCAAAACGTGTATAAAGTGCTTTCTTTCATACTCTATTTGCCCTCAAATTCGGTGTGCAAAGGAGATATGCAAATAAATATTTTGGATACAATGAAACCCGACCTTACGCCTATTATTTGTCAAAGTTTTGTACACTCCTAAGACAAACCACAAACACTTAAACAGAGACAATCCCTCCACCACTTGCAAAATAATAATACAATACTAAAAACATTTTGTAAAATTTTCTTGAGCAGTTTTCTTGAAAGCCTAGTGCATAACTAAGGTATCTTATGGACTTGAACCTTAGCTTAGTAAAGACGCATCAAGGTTAAATCGAGATGGAGAAGTAGCTATGCTTTGAACTTAATTACGATCCCATTATTATGACCTAACCAGACACATCTACTTTTGAACCCCTTACTAGTGTTTCTAAAAACCGACACGCGGATTGGCCTTGTGTCTATATCCACCTGTGTAAGTGCTCTAGAGACTAGCCCAAGTCGCCTAGAGAAGGCGCACCACCTCCCCACTCATATAGGTAAGCATGCAGTATCCTGTAACTATAGTCTATAGTACTTTAAGTCAATGCGTATTAGGAGCCATTGCTCAACTTCCTCATACATTACAGGACCAATCACTGTTACCTTGGATGGAAAGATTAAATAGTCGTGTTTTCATTATATGAAAAATACTTGGGGCTTGCAATCGCCTTCATATAATGTATTTCGCAACTCTTAACATGCTTTGATAGCATGTTAAGAGAGCTCACTTATTTCAAGAACCGTCTTAAGTTTTTTACTTAAAGGATTTGGGTAAACTCACCTATTTTCTTGGGTTGCAGATCACTTACTGTCACATAATGTTTCATAAAGTAGATCGATGGTAAACTTTATAAAAACAATTATTTAGCATAAAACATATTTTAGAAATCCATGCTGTAACCACAAAGTATACTAGCACGGGAGTTTTCAGGGTAATAACTATATCACATATATTACAGTCACTCACCGAGATGAGCCCGCATAGCCTCACTATGCCTCTGTTAATACTAATTTTAGTTTTATGAACGATTCGAGACATGTTGACCAAAAGTCAACTCTCAATCAACGTTGGGGTCCACATCCCTATGTAATTTGATCCGGAAGATCCGCACATCGGATTTTGAATCCGTAATCTTCTAAAGTCCACATTAACAGTATGCCTCTAGAACAACATACTAAAATTTCATCGCGATCCAACGGTTGGATCTCCGCCAATTACTAAGATTAGGTGGTGGTCAACAATTTATTTTACACAGTTAGAAATCCAATTTGAGAAGATCCGTACGTCGAATTCCTGATCCGTCAGTTACAGCTATCCTCAAATATTACGTTCTATAACGTATTAAAGTTTGGTGACGATCCAACAGTTGGATCGTCGATTCAAATTTTGATCAAGTGATGTATCGTAATGAAACTAAGTTCAACAATCAACTCACGTCATACGGATATCAATTATGAGATCAGGGCACCTAATAGTACTTAAAAAGACATCGTCGGCCCACTGGCCACACGCCGCCGTGGGTGGCGGTCGGCAGCCCCGACTTGCCAGAAATTCAACTATTTTAAAAAATTACCAAATTTTACAAACAAGTAAATCTCGGTGAGGGGAGAAATTTTCGTACCTGTGGCCAAGTCCAATTCGGCCGTGAAGTGTCCCAATTTCATCCAAACCCACCGGAAACCCTAGAAATGGGCAGTCTTATTCACTCTAAATGTTTACAACTTAGAAAATCCTAACTTCCTGACAATTTGCTATCAGAGCCAATCCCCGGACGGAAGTGTGCCGATGAGGACGTCGGGCCCCTAAGAGGGGTGGATTGTTAGATCCCACATAGCCCAGGGGAGTGGATCATCTATGCCTTATATATACATGTCCACCTCCTTTAGCACAAGGCCTTTTGGGAGCTCACTGGCTTCAGGTTCCGTAGGAACTCCGAAGTTAAGTGAGAATGTGCCAGAGCATTCCCAGGATGGGTGACCTACTGAGAAGTTCTGCTCACGTGAGTTCTCAGAAACAAAACCGTGAAGGTGTGGTTGGGGCCCAAAGCTAACAATATTGATAGGAGCATATATATGCGACTTTGTTAGCCTATTTCTTTGCATTTACTTACTTAGTTTCTATTTATTATAGTGATTTAAGCTATTTTCATGTGTTTGTAGGTCCAATTGGCAAAGGTGACAAAAAAGGGCAATTTGGAGCAGTTTTTGAAACAACCCGTCCTGAGTTTTACTGTATAAAAAGAGTATTTTTGTTTTTTTACTAGGTTTGGGGATCTTTTTCTTTTAAAATTGTTTTTGGGTGTTAAATGGTGTGCCCAAAGGGCCCACCTGTGATTTATGTCCCCCAAGTCTCTCTTTCCCTCTCAGCTTTCTCTTCTTCCTCGTCTCTCACTCTCGCAGCACTCTTTTTCCCTCTCCTGTAGCTCTCTCTCTCGAAACCCGCTCTTCCTCTCTCGTTGTGAACTCGCACACACACATCCACTCTCCAGGACCCGCGACGAACCCAGGATCTTCTCCTTCCTCTCGTCCTTGGGAACACGACGACACGGGAGCAAAGCTCCGACGAATCCTCCTTCCATATTTCCGATTACGTAAGTCGGATCTATCCCTCTCCTTGTGATTGTGACGTTGGGTTGTGATTTCTAAGCTAAAACCATCCTTTAATGCTTAGGTTTTTCCTCGGTTTCGAGCTTGGGTGAGCACACCCATTTTGTCGGCGAACCCACGAGCATTCAACATTATTCCGGTCTTCTTTGAACGTTTCTCGACAATCTAAAGGTAGCATCTCACTCCCCTCAACTCGTGCTTCATTTTGGTACCTAGATCAAGGCCTAAAGACTATGTTTGCAGTCGGCCAGAGCTAGGAAAGCTCCGGCATTCTTCTCCGGTCTCCTTCCCTGGCGAGACCAACCAAACCCAGGCCTTCAGGCCTTTTAGAAACCTCCACGGGCCGTAGCCCGTTTTGGACCAACCCAATACCCTGGCCCGCACACTTTTTAATTTCATTTATTTGTTTTAAGGGCCCAAAGGGGCCTTGGACCGGTTTTGTTTAAAGGGCCTAAGCCCAGCCCTTTTGGCCATTAGGCCTGCGGGCCGTGCGCATGGGTGTGTGTGTGAGTGTGTTGTGCCGTGCATGTGTGTGGGGTATGTGTGTATGCATGTGCACGTGTGTGTGTGTTGTGTGGGCTATGCCGTGCATGTGTGTGTGCTTGTGTAGTGTATGTGTGTGTTGGTTGTGTGGCCCAAACCACCCCTTTCACCCTAAACCCTTTTAACCCAAAAACCTTAGGAACCTAAAACCCATCTACCTAAAACCCAAACCCTTTATGGGGAATCTTCCATCAGGGAATATTCTAAGAATATCCTATTGACGTTTACGAAAATTATCCGGGACCCTTCCTAGGGTAATTCGACGTCCTGAATCCGTTTCCGACGTCCGTTTTCCCAAATTAAATCATTTGAATAGAGTTTGACCAAATGTACCCTTTATGTGCTTAGGGGCGAATATTGTGGCGTTTCCTTCTTTGCTAGCTTGCGTGGCTATTCGGCAGCTAAGTACTGTGAGTGGACCACCTTCAAAAATAGCATGTTTTAAATTAAAGAATTGCATATGTTCCTAGCATGCCTTGCAGATTTATTGATTTGATGAACACTTTACAGGAAGCATGATGATTTGAATATTATTGATTATATACATATTTTGAACTAGTTTCATTATATCGTATTTTCTACGCAACCCTCAGTCTGGTAGACTATCCGATGGATGACGATAGGATGCTAAGAATGTGTTTCAAATGCTTTTAGAACACCTCTTCGTAGTATGAGGGATGGATGAACTTATGCTACGAAGTTGTATTTTAGGAACTGTTTTGTGCGTGCCTAGTGAACACCATGCCGCCAGGGGCGAGGACTTGAGTTGGCAGAGGCCTGGAGAAATAATCCTTAGCGGAAAGCTGAAGGACCACGAAGTCTGGCATGGGGTCGGGAGGGAGTTATCTCATGGTGAAGGCCATAGAGATTTAGGTGCAGGCAATGGGCTGGAAGTTATTATTATTATTCGGTGATACTCACTAGCAGCACAACTTGTGTTATGCTTCCTGTTATGATTTATGAGATTGATTTGCAGATGGATGTATGAATTGTTTTATGGCATGCTAGAGGGTTTGAAAAACCTATCACTTACTATGCTAGTAGTTTTCATTTTAAACTGTGGGGGTTAGTATGTTCATAACTGTTTTCGTATTACATATATAAACTTAGTCCACTCACCCTTGTTTTGCCCCCCCCCCCCATTCAGGACTTAGAATCGAGGCATACAATCCCGGCGTTGAGGCACTTTCGCATCGGCACCTTCGAGTTCTCTCGGTGTAGGACCCATTCTTTATTTCATTCAAATTTTATCTTAATTCGTTTTAGTGATTAGGTTTAGTTATATGATCTGAACACGTTCCTAAATTGTTAATCCATTGTATTTGAATTCATAACCCTTATTTATTTCTTATTCTTAGCTTTTGTATCAATTAATGGCTTTCGTCACCCTCGGGTGTCGGCCAGCACGTGCCTATCCTGGTATTCGAGGAATATCAGGGTCGGGTCGTGTCAGTTTTGGACTTGGAATGGATCGCATACGTGGAGAGCAAGTTGGATGGATGTTTTTGGTGTTCAAATGATGCTAGGAATGTGCTACAATCTAGAAGAATTAAGATTGAGTCTTGGAAGACAAGGAATCAGAAATTAAAGGGAAACCTTATCCAATCTAATCTTATCCAACCTTATTCTTAACAAACCTTATCTTATCCTATCATATCCTAATCCTACCTTACCTTATCTCCAGCTGCAAGGGGATTCTTTATCACATTAGACCACTTCCTATCTGATTTAAGAAGTCCTAAAATAATGCAAACAACCTAATCATTTTCCTCTACAAAGTGTGTAGTGCCCTACCTATATATATTCACTCTTGCCGCAACATTCAGATGAGAGTTTTTTAGATTTGTGGCGCAAGTTTCTGAAGGGAGAATAAGTGTTTTTGTGCCATGTTTGCAAGGAAGGAGAGAAGGAATTGTGCCTTGACCCTACATACAAGGATTGTGCCGAATCTGCCATTGGAGTGCTGGGGAATTTTAGAGTTCTTTCTATCCTTATTTTAGTTTCGATGTTTATTTTAGATTGCTTTTCAAATATGATGAACATGTGGAACTAAATTTCTTTTTAGCTAGAGGTGAATTCGAAGCCATGATCATATGTTTTATATAAATTGATTACATCCAGTTATTGTTTCATAAAACATGAATGTGATTTACTTATCTGTTTTATTAAGAACTTATTCTTGTGTGTTGATTAAGGGTGCACACTTAGTTTGCATGCAGGGATTTGATGCTAGAATATAAGGGAATTTCACCTAATCGTTATTGACACACCCCGACCGAGATCGAGGCATGCTGGCCGTCACGTGAGGGTGACGTAGCCAAGTGCATAGTGCGGAAGCAATAAAATAGCAAGAATTAAGAAAGGATGAAAACCAATCATCAAAGAGTGCTAGAGCGGAAAATAAGTGTGAATACACAATCAGAGCAAAGTAGCCTAAGTGCAGTCAAGCATAAGAAGTACTAAATTTAATAACACCCGAAGGTGGTCCTACATAATTGATGGTCTGTCAGAACCTCCGTTGTATCTTCGTGAGCCACCAACAAAAGCTACCTAAAACCTGGAGGGGCGCAAAACAAAAAGCGTGAGTGGGCAAAAACAAAGCTTTTTGAAAAAATCATTTCATAAACAATAGTTATAACCCCTCGTCGTAAAACCTATATACTTTCCTAGAAAATAGTATATACATTTACTAAATCTCAACTGAAATCATCAACTTCAAAATATGCAAATAAATCATGAATATGCCATGCCATATAAACCCAAATCACCAGGTAAGTAATTCAAATGCAATAATAACTGCAACAGCTCGTCAGCTGAACTCTAGCTCATAAATCATGCCTGCACACGAGTCGAACCCACTTATAGTGGTCTATACGACATGACTGGGTGTAAAACAATACGCTCTAGTGCCACAATCATGTGAAGACTGTGTGAATGATTGCGAGTCACCTATGAGTTGAACTCAATGAAAGTGTTCTATACGACAGGACTGTGCACCTAACTTGGATCCAAGATGAGCGTGTGGTGCGGGAGGTGAACATCACGTGAAAGACTATGCCCCTAACCCTGGGCGGGAGCACTAACACCGAGGTGCAGGTTAATGAGCTCTCGATGCATCTCATCATAATCATCATAACACAACTCTTCATTATCAATATATAAACTTACCTGGAACTTACCTGAGCGTCCACAGCGTCGACAATCATGTATAAACAATTCATAATGCATAAGCAATAGTATAGATGCATTGGCATGGCAATTCATTGATAAAATCATTTAAGAATGCATTTCTGGGAAAAAAAATACTTAGTATATAGGTATATATGGAAAACCAAAAGCCCACTCACTGGTATGTAGACGGATCGTAACCTCCGTGCCTAGCCTGGCTATGCTCCTCCTCTGGATAGGTTTCGCCTATATGAGAAACAACTATAATAACGTTATTTTAAAGCACATAAACGAAACTAGGAAATAACTTCTCAAACAATGCTCAATTGGGGTGTTTGGATATATCAAAATGATCTACACAACCTTGGGAACATCCCTATATTTTTAGAAAAAAATTTCCGATCACTCACGCGCCGCCACGCACCGGCCAAGGCACGGCCAGACGCGCCACCCATGCGCGGCACGTGCCTGGCACAGGGGACGAAAACCCTAACGGCCTTAGGGAATATTCCGTTAAAAAATGAGAATATGCCGTTAAAGTTACCTGACGCCGTCAGGTTCTGTTAAGAATATTCCGTCAACTTGACGGAATATTCCTCTTTCTTCTCCGGCGATCCTCCTAACTCATCCATTTCTCAACCAAACTTCATGAAACTTGGACCAAATGAAAGCTTACAATGAGTAGAATGACAATATACTTGTTTTAAGCCTTAAATTCCACGGGATCACATCAGAAAAAGCCTCGAAAGTCTGGCCAAAATTGAAACTCCTCGTTCTTGCTATTCCGACGTCCAAATTCTTCCAACGAAGCACTCCGAGCTTCGTGAGGTCCTCCTAAAGCTCCATGTGAGCTTGAAATCCTCTGAAACCTTCCTGATCACAGTTGCATGAACAGTACCCCAAAACTGGGTTTTCTGGTTCTCAGGGAAAACGAAGGTTTCACGTATAACGAATGGTATGGTTACGCTCTAGGGACTACTGGGAACTCAATTATAGTCTCTAATGGCTCGATCCGTGCGTGAAAGGAAAGGTTCGAAGTTTGTCCGTACGGTTGTACGGAAGAAAGCAGAAATTCGAGAGAGATAAAAGAGAGAGAGAGAGTCAACGGGTTTGGTTTTGGGTGTTGTGTGTGTGTGGTCCTCACGTTGCCAGCCAAACAACACAAAAACAACCACAAGGTTAAGTTCTAATTGGTTTAGAACCTAACTAGAACAAACTACTAACCCTAACTTCCCACTACTAACCCTAATTGGTTCCCACTAACTTGGGACCATTCTAATTGGTCCAAAACCATTAATTTTGGGCCTCTAACCTTAGCCCAAAAATAAAAACAACCCAACGCTCAAGGGTAAATTCGTAATTTCACATTTTCGAGGAAATTAAATGTACAATTTTCAGGACGGGTTGTCACAGTTATGAACTTATATTTACAAGTAGTAAAAGTCACTAGTCATGATTGTGTTAAGTAAATTTCTGGCAGGATTATCATGCAGTTCATAGTTACGAATGCCTTGTGAATGCTTATGATTTTCACAGAACTTAATGATCTTCGAAATGTATCTCTATCATACTTTTCATAGTTAGGGAACTTGAGAAGAATAATTTGGTTGCGTCGCTAAGTCCAATTCAATGAACTTAGGAAAATCTGAGAGTTAATTTGTGCAGTTCACGATTAATTTGGGGCATTGTCATTCATGGTTTATAGGAATAATAACTGGAAATCAATTTGTATGCGTATGTTTCATGTGTGGAGAAGAATCCTCTAGCTAGCCTTTCACCCAATTTTCGTACAAACTCACTTTGTTTCTGCAATTTAATTGTTTTAGTTCAAAATTCGTCCAAAAACCCCCCTTAGTGCTTATTTGTGTTAGTTTAGTCTAGTTTTCAGTTTTTAAGTCTAATTAGTGTTGATTAGCATCCCTCCTAATCCCCGGCCTAGAACGATCCCTACTTGCTCATACTACAACTGTCTAAATAGGGTTTAATTTGTGTGTTAATTTTTACCACATCAAATATCGTGCTACGGCGGAGTCGAGCCCGGGTCGGGATGTGACACTTACAAGACAAATGGTGACATTCTTGGGAATCAATCCTAGTATATATTAAGGATTTAATTCACATGGCAGGTATGGGTTCATGTAAACCTGCCTCTACTCCTTGTAAACCTCATGATCAATTACTGAGATCCAACTTTGTCCAAAATCATAGTTGGTTCATTGCAATACTTGACCTTCACTAAAGACTAATCTTTGATTTAACAATAACATTAAATTCATTTAGCGCAGACATTGCACTAGTCAATTGTAGTACTGATTAAGATCCCGTTAACCTTCTTATTTGGATAATTTACGTACAGTCATGCATAATATACATAAAAATTTTACAAAAAAAATATGTCACAATATCACGATATGCATCGGCAAATTTTAAGCAGCATACCAAAAGATATATAAATCACCAACAACATGATATTATAGTTTTGAATGTCAACAAAAGCACTAATTTCGAATCACTTTTCCAGTTTGGCTTTTAAGTTTATTCATGTATTAACAAAAGCATGTCTATGTACAAGTAAAGTAAGCGCATGCATCGCTTCAAGCATGCTTTCAGTAACAACAACACAACAACACAACAACACATAACAGCAGTCAAGGAGCCATTTATCCAACTAAGGATCATTTGATCCTGTTGGACCCATGCAGCATATGATGGATTCACAGTGGTGACACCGGACAAGTGTTTGGGAGGACAAACGGAGGTACCATCCACATACCCCATCAAATCTCTACTTTTGAGGATAGGGAGAATTTGAGCCAACCACACTGGGTAGTTGGTTCTGTCAAGCTTTATGTTGACAACAGTGGAGAAAGGATGGAACGGATTGGTGGTGGGAGGGTTGGTAGAACTGGAGGAGTTGCTATTGCTTTCTGCCATTGAAGTGTGGAGAAAGAAAAAAAAAAAAAAAAAAAAAAAAAAAAAAAAACTGGATCGAGTCGCTAGACGGTAAGGCTTTGATACCATGTAAAATCTTAAGAACACAGACTTTCACTTCAATCGCATACCCCATTGATGATGGGATGCATGTATTTATATTAACTTGAGGATAACTGAAAGGGTTTGAAAACCCGAGATACATGGAGATTTCAAAGCATACAAACCTAATCTGATCACAAGCCTAATCTGATCACAAGACTGCATGCGCAGCGTGAATTACAACAATCATTGGAAAACCAAAATTCTATAAACTAGGAACAGCTAAAGATAAGAGTTTGAACTGAGGAAGACTCCTCAAGTTGGAGGGATGTCGCTGTGGGCTCTGTGGGCTTGACTTCGTCTAACAACAAGACCTTTTGCATTAGACAGGACAGTTTGCTGTTATAAGGCAGTTGCCACTTTTAAGTTACAGGTCCTAACAACCTCATGCCATATAAGTACTCCATACCGTTCCAATATCTATCACTGCAATTTCCTCAATAGTATAAAATTAAACATTTTCAAAGAAAAGAAAACTGCGCACGACATATATACAATAAGAAGCAACATGAAATGGAACGATGATATCCAATCCACTTTATGTCTTAATTAAACATATACCAAGTGATCTACATAATTCAAGCATATGCATATTTGTAATTCTCATAACTAAACCAATCAAACATTTAGAATTTCGTTTATAAAATTTTGTACCAGTTATGTGTAAGCATTGAAATTGTCTTACATAAATCTGAAATCAAATTACTTTGCCCCTCTTGCATTGCCTCCACCAAATCGTTGTCTTCATTGTTGCCTCCACCAATTCAATGCATCCACAGAATATATAATATATTATCGAACCAAGCAATCTTCCCTCAGAGTCCATAACCAAAGGCTAGAAATGGAGTCTGAAAACTGTTGGGGAAAATTTGATAAACATGTGAGTTATGGTTATGATGAAGGATAAAAGATTGCAGCAAGGCACGTATATACGCTATCTTCCAGACTCTATTCGCCCCATATTCAATGTGCAAAGAGAATATGCAAATAAGCCTTGTGGATACAATGAAGCTTGACCTTCCGTCAATTGTTTGTCAAAGTTTTGCACTCTTCAGACAAATGTCAAACACTCAAAGAGATAAGAACGCTCAAGATTAAACTAGAAACTAATTTGCAGATATTAGTTACTAGAGCTTTTGTATAAGAAAATAATATAACAATGGAGGAGGTTTTGAATTATACACGGAATAAGGAGAGAATTGGTAGTCTTCAATATGCCCGTATGCACCCTGGTCTGCATGTCTCTTCAAAAGAGGTAATACACCACTTTTTTTATTTTTGGTCAATGTTCCCTTCCTCTAACTTTTTTTTTGAGAAAGGGAAATATATTACCCACAAAGAAACAAAACACAAGAAGGGCCCAAATACACACTAAGAACAAAAGAAAAAATGCACCCTTAAAACACACAATACAAAGCCAAAGAAAGCCTTGGGAGCCAGCACAAAAACACCACACAGCAAAAGAAACCCTAAATCACAGCTACTGTAGCTGCTCCTCCTCCCGCCAACACTTCCCAACAATTTGAAGCCATCTCTGCCATAAGGACCTACCATCACACCATCTCGAGTCCCAGAGTTTAGGAAGAAAAAAACCGCTCCATCCTCCATGAACTACCAAAACGATTGCCACCATAGAACAAAGGAAGCCCGCGGGAAGAGAGATCCCACAAACGACAACGCCAACAAGGGCGAACAATGGGAAGAACCTACAAGGGTCAACAAAGGTGGTGGTGCGAACACCCGAGTCAAAGCTCTACACATCCTCCCATGGAACAACGATAAATCACGGTGAAAACTGGCGGAATTGAAATTAGGATTGGTGGAAAGAAAATGGAGCCAAGTGATGATGATGGTATAGGGGAAAGGACCGAATAAGATGGATGAAACGGGTGAACGAGATTTGAGGCTCGAGATGATGAAAAATATAGGCAAACAAAGTACCAGGAAGATGAGATTATGGGAAGATCATGAAGGAAACGGGGCTGGGGTTATTACAAAAAACCATCGGAGAAAGAAAAGGAACAAGGCAAAGGAAAATCAAGGGACTGCCACCAGCCTTGTCATGGCAAGAGCCGGCGACGACGCAGAAAATCGAACACGGAGTCACTCACACATTCGGTGAGAAAGGCTAAGAACCATTAGATTAATAGAAGCTAACAGCCCCATTAGATTAATAGAATTTTCAATGGGAATTCTTACTTCAGGACTCCCACTACTCTTTTTGAAGATTTATTTAGAGATTTAAAAGAAATCTTTGTGTCACTTAGTTTTACGTACGGTCTACTGGTATTCCTCTTCACTGGTAAGTGAGAGGTTACTGCTAGCCTATTGTGAAAGGAGTTGAGCCCCTTGCATAATGGCGTAGATTCGAACCCCGTTAGTGGCTAATCAAACAAATCTATCATTTGACAAAAAAAAAAAATCCATCGCTCCGATTTCTAACTTCTATATTGTTGAAAATATTCCAACAAGTATTGTGGATGGAAATTTCGTATAGGGCAAATTAACAAACTTCCATCTATGAGAAAACTAACACTGTTAGGTTAATTAATGAACATCGAGAAAAAAGAAGAGATTGTCCATAAAAAAACCTCTGTTGCCTAAGTCAGAATGGTAGTTTAAGAAAAAAGAGACATTGAGAGAGTTTTGAGAAGTAAATGACTATTACCAATTTCTTCTTTTGACTTAGCTATTTATAAACATAAACCCTAGCAGGTAGCTGGGAGGAGAGGTTGCGGGCAAACGATCTGCTAGTGGTGGTGTAGACCAGTATGCGCAATCCTACCAGTTGGGTTGTCATGATTTACGTTGGAAAGAGCAAAGGGGTGCTGAAGAGACTTTGAACAGTAGGCTTCCTGCTACATTAGGTACTGTTTGGTACGCAGACGGGACGGGACGAGACAGGACGGAACGGATGATGTAAATATTGAAAAAGATAAGGAGAAATTTTGTCTTAAAATGTTATAAATTTGTGTTTACAGATGTGGAACGGGGGGAAGAGGTGGAACGAAAAATCAGCCAAATTTCGTCCCATGGGACAACCCGTTTCACAGTTTTTAGACACACCAAACGTGGGACGGAACGCCTTATCCCACTACGTTCCGTCCCGTCCCACGTACCAAACGATACCTTAGATCGTGTATGGCTTGATGACAGGACATATGAGCCCGAAGCACCACTGGTATATTGGCAGCTACCCTATGAAAACTGCACGGATAAAAAACTAATATCTTATTTACTAAGATATTATACTACATGTAGAGGCAAACTATTTTTTTTTTGATAAAAAACTAAAAAAACAAAAAAAAAAACCTTTAATAAAGGCAGTGCTATCTACACACCAATTTTTACTTCTCACACATCTTTTTAATTTTCGACAATCAGATCAAATATGAAAAATATCAATAATAAAAAATTAACAAATATATAAAAGATAAAAATGAACATATGAATATCATTATTTCTTAATAAAACGCCATCGTCTAGCAAATATAGAAACAAAAATAGGGCAAACTATCTCTTCTTCTTCTCAAGTTGTGCCGCCGGTTTATAGTTTCTTCTCTGCTAGTAATTTTACTTTTTCACAAATAGCCCAGCCAATTATCGGCGGAAGCAGAAGCAGCAGCAGCAGCAGCCAAAGATTCAACCTTGATTTGGTTTGGGGCATAGGACGCCATGGCCGAAGAAACCCATCTGCCAGAAGCAGCAACAGAGCCAAGGAAGCGGAAAATAGGGAAGAAGAAAGGCTCCAAGGCAAAGAAGAAAGCGAAGATGTTACATTCGTCAGAGGAAATCAGAGCCATGAAGCCGAAGAAGTTTAACAATAAAATGAAGAAACTGTTTCTGAAACGAGCTAAGGACTACAATTCGGAGTCGGAGGAGGAGTCCAAACAGGAAGATGTGAAACCGAAACCGTTGGGAAACAATGAGGAGGAGCCGAGTGGCGGTGCCGCGTCGTCTTCAGGAGAAGACTCGGAGGAAGGTGGTGGTGGTGGTGGTCGCAGTAGGGGTGATGGAGTTTCGGATGACGAGGAGCACGGCGAGATTCTGCCCGGAATCATGAAGTTTTCGGAGGGTTGCAATGCGTTTAGGTTGGCATTCAAGAGTATAATCAAGAAGTCAGTGTCTCTGAATGCAGTGGTGAGTTATATAGAGTTGAGCTGCTATGTCAAATTGTTTAGTTTTTGTGTCTTGACTCTTCAATAACAAAATTTGATTGCTTTACAGGGACCGGTGATGTCGGCGCACAAGAAGCTTGTTGCAGAAAAGCTTGCCGAGGAGCAGACGGAGCGCAAGGCCAAGGGCGAGGCTAAGAAGGAAAAGCATACGGTAGTTCATATCTTCGATTTGTTTTTAATTGTAATGTGTATGTATCCAACATTTTGCTTGAGAGGTTTAATGCTTATTTGTTTAGATCGTTTTGATTTGATAGGTGATAGAAAAGGGGCATGTGATGCCGGCCAATTATTTGGACACGCACGAAAAGTTTCTAATCGGTGTTGCCACTAAAGGAGGTACCGGAATTTTTTCCCTATGGTTAAGATATATTTGATCAAGTGTTATTTGTCTTATGGGAGTTGTCAAATTTCTTTCTCATACTGACTTGGCTCACATTTACCATGTGCAATGCTGGATGTTCAGTGGTGAAGTTGTTCAATGCTGTAAGTTGCTTTATGTGAATGTAATTGTTTGCTTGTTTTCGAATCGGGAGTTTAAAAGTTTTAAGTTTTGATAAGATTGTTTCTGCTGCGCCTCATTGAATCATGAGCTTGTGTTCGTGTCTAATGCAGGTCAACAAGGCACAAAATGCTCAGAAAGGACTGAATCCATCCAAGTTTAAAGATGCCAAAGGTGTGTTCTGACTTCTTAGTACTGCGGCTACAATTTGAGACCTTCAGTTTTGCTGAGGCCCTCTGTTTAGCCAATTTATTTTGTTAAGTTTCAGGTATCAACTATGTGGTTGAGTTAGTTTTGAATTTTAAACTAATAGTGAAAGCAATACGTTTTCATCATATCACAGATAGTGTTGAACTGTTTTATGATTTTATGTTTATTCCTGCCTCTCTGAGTAGCCTTTCATACATGGCTTAGTTAGGAGGCAGATATTAATTCAGTGTTTTTTGGCGAGGCCTTTTGAGGGGACTCTTTGTCTCTTCCTCATCAATTGTCCTCCAAGCAGCCTCGCACATTCTCTAATTAACCGAAAAAAAGAATGCTGTCATCTTATGATTTATAATTTTCTCATAGACCGTGTATCAGTGCCAGTTTTTTAACATTTTCTTGAGGTATCCCATTTTTCACATATTTTGATTGCCTTTTAAAACCTTGGTTTGAATCATGAATGCCTTTTGAACACAGATTCACCATTAGCACTCAAACCCTGTAAACAAAGTGTATTCTCACAAGTTATTTAATGCTTATTGAAATTCAGTTTACACAAATCTAACTAATCATTTTGGTCAATTAATTACTCCTATATTTGTCGGTGAGACACATGGAACACATATTTCTCTGTTGGCAGTTGCAAATTTTGAGTTTAAATGTGTAAACCTCTGTTCTGATTGTGTGTTTAATCTCCCTATATCGTTTTCCAAATGTTTCCAGTGATAAAAAAGCGGAGGAAAGAAGCATTCTTTTCAGAGTTGGGCAAAACGTCTTCGAAGGTCAGCTATTTTTTTTTTTTTTTTAGTTCCTTGCATTCTCCCACAGCATTTTTACCATCTTGATCTTCCTTACTGGGGAAGGTATCGTTGTAGACATTCTTGTTTCTTATTTTCAAAGATTTGAACAATCATATATACCATTGCTCCAAAATCTGTTTGGAGGATCGATATCGGATGTTGAAGGTCCTTTTCTGAAATATATTTATCTTCCAACCACCTGGTTCCATTAAATTGTTGGTAGTGCCAAATTGCCAAAGTATATTTTCTTAATTATTTTTTTGTGGGTTTTATACGTGAGAATGATTTAACATGCAGGCTCATGCGTCTAAAGGCGCAGTGGATGGTGAAGGGCCAGCCTGGGCTCCCTTAAGAGATAATTACATGCTCACAAATCCCAAATTGAAAGACTGGGATAAGATGCCAGTAAGGATCTTTAATCACATCTTGTTAAAGTGTTTCACCTATCAAGGACACTCGCGTGCTCTCACTTAAACACGTGCGCGCATACACAATGCACTTCTAGTTGCTATTATGTGTTCTGGTGACACATTGCTGTAATTTGCATACAGGATTCCATTGTGGAAGATGACATTGGAAGGGTGGCTGGAGATAGTTCCGATGATGATTGATGCTGTGGAACTGCACAAACGGCTGGAGATAGTTGCGATGATGATTGATGCTGTGACACTGCACAAACGGCTGTGCGCCGATTGTTTCCTAGGCATACTTTTTGTAAACATTACCGTGTTTCCTTGTTGCTACTGCACAGGAGGAATTTTGTTTTCGATTTCTATTAATGTTATAAATGTGTGCTCTATCATACGATCAGCGAAAATATCCTGTTTTTCTTGCTCATTTTGTGCAAAATTTTCTTTTACCAAGAGAGGATTTTGGAGAAGCAGCTCACAGAAACAATGACTTTATATTCGCAGCTTGCAAGCGAAGCGGAATATATTTTTGCGTATATTACAATGACGTGCAACAAAACACCGGACTTTCATAGCATTCAGAAGGCGTAAACTGAAATCCGAAAGAAACTACTTTTTGTCCTGCAACCGAAAGAACGGTGCAAATTTTATTGACAGTACATGTGATACTACACGCTAGAATTACAAGGTGAACTGTACTCCAATTAAGATACTACATCTTACAGCAACGACAGCGAATTAACATCCCCCTCCTCTTATCGGTGTAAAGAAACTACAAACTAATCTCCCTAAACTGCATATGTAAACCATCCTGTTCTTGTCTACCCAGGCCAACAAAAATGAAAGCGAAATTTACAAGTTCGAGTTTAACTCTTAGGTCAGAGCTCGTAACACTCAAAGGCATACGTACAGATCATGTGCATGTCAAATGAACAGAAAAAGGGGAAAAATAACAATCCAAGGCTAACCTAATGACCGGAAACTACAAGTTCAGCCGCAAAGATGCCATGGCAGCCGCTTTTTATAGGAGTCATCGGAGCAGGAGGACAAAATATAATATCAGGGATAATCGAGGCATCAAGCATAGTAATGGTTTGGAAGACCAATGTGAATCCTCCCGGGAGAATAATTGAACAGATGAACTTCGGCCTGAGAAACATAAAGAGAAACGAACGATCTGGATAATGTCACGATCAGTCAATCTGTCATGGTGATTAGAATCAGAAATCTGCTCCTCCACTTTATTAGTGAAGCATATCAGAACCCGGCCGTTTGCATCAACTCTTCTCTTTCAATGAAACCAAGGCCCTGTGATACAATCATACAGCTTTTCACTACACAAGGAAAAGATGCATCAGCTTCGTCTACCATTACGTAATAAGGATCAAACAGCAATTGCGTCTTTTATATTATATAACATGGTTAAAAATTGTACTCAGTAGCTTCTGGTCCTGGACTGGTTCAAAGGGTCATAGTCATAAGCTTCACCAGCTTTAATGAAGCGGCCCTTGACACGCTTTCTTACATCAGCCCGTGCTTTGCGAGAAGCATACCTCACCCTTTTCTCAAACCTATCAAAAGGACAACAGAAAATATACATGTTCAATAGACAGTGCGAAATTGCATAACCAAATAAGACTTCAGTGAAAGTGTAACCACTTCATCCAGAGGAAAGTAGAGAAAGAAATCAAGATACCCTACATAGTTAAATCTCTATAAGCGGCGAATAATAAGAAACAATCATAAGACTACTCCAAGAAGTGATCAAACAAAGAGGCGAAGAAACTAGAAAACGATTGCTGGCTTAATAAATGAATGAAGAACAAATGGTAGTCTGTGTGTGCATGCTTGCTAATATATTTACTTTTTGTACACTTACTTGCGAGCCGCCTTCTTTTCCTTGTAACGCATAACAGCATTACTACGGTTAGCTGACTGCATGGAACTCTCAGGGCAAGGAGGACACCATGGCGGCTCTCCCATGAGAAGCATTGAGGAAGCTCCACAATCTTGACAATCACCAGCACTACTCTCTCCAGTGACGCCCGAAAACGAAAGGTTTGAATGTGCTTGTTTTGCTGGAAAGCAGATAATTGGATCCGTTTTCGTACTCATTACAGAATCAGCAGATGCCGCGTTACTGCACACTGGCTGTGGAGCATTTCCCAGTCCAATTGAAGACCCCTGGCAAAAAGCACTAATAGTTAACCACAAGTACATTTTATAAACTCAAATCTGGACATGCTTTACCAACTACATTAAGAAATATTCAAAAAACAGGAAAATAAGGAGACAAAACTACCTCGGCAGCAACCGCATCTTGACAATCCCTGGACACGTTCTTTGCCCAAAACAAGCTATCAATCCCGCCATTCTTGAAAAGCTCTTCAGAGTGATTGAGAGATACACCAAACAGTTCTTCATAATTTTCAAGATTCAATTCCATTTCATCCATATCTAAATCATCATAAAGGTCATCGTCTTCAGGGAGTCCGGTACCTTTGCCCCCATGAGAGTAGAGCTGTATAATCATAACACGAAATTCCAAAGGTCATTGACGAAGAAACTTCAAACTTAGAACAAAATCATACACACGAATGTACCCAATACTGTATTAAGATCATAATTTTGGAATAAAACTTACCTTAGGCAATGAAGCGTTTACAGATCCGGACAGCAGGCCAACAACATGACGAGCATGACTACGTTCAGGCACCGAAGAGGAACCAACCAGAATACCAGACTTGTCCATGGAATGTGCAGCATTCACTTCATCCGCACCAGATGCAGTTTGGCTCCAATCACTTCTGGTGCTGTTCTCAGCGATGCTCATCAATCCCATTTCCTGCTCGCAAGCAGATTCTCCGTCAGAAGGTAAATCCGACACGAATGACCAGATAGACGATAGTTCGGCAGATGACGGGCAGCCGTTGTAACAATTGATGGTTTGCCTCTTATGTCCAGAAGCTGAAGTGGATGCTTGGTGACCCATCCAATCACAATTCTGACAAAGAGACACCCTCTCTTCTGTGCATCTAACTAATGCGGGTTGGGAATTGCATCTTTCGCAAATAAGCGTTCTCGAGTGACGCCTAGACAGGGCATTTGCGGAGTGGACGGTTCTGTCGCACGATAAACACAAGCATGCCGCATCAGACCGGCAGTGCACCATGGACCTTTGAACATGGCAGTAGTCACACATGTAACCCATGTTTCAACCTTTTTCTCTCCTCTTCTAATCAAAACTTCTCCAATTTATCCAAACTGAATACGAATCCAACCGAAACTAGCCTCTCAAAAAGACCACAATTCTGCTGAGTGTATCTCACTACAACCTTCAAACAACATCATTAACACAAAATCAGCGTTACTGCTGTAAAAAGATCTTACAAGAAGAACACGAACAAGTTTTCGTAGAGAACAAATTCGAAACAAGAACAACAAAAAAGGTTCTTTTTTTGCCTATTGAAACGAGGAAGTTACTATGTCAATTATAGGAGAAGCTATGATTACTAATCTGAAAAATTGGTTAAAAAATGGATCTAAATATCTAAAATATCCTTTCAAACAAGAGCTTCACAAACATGTATATTTTGTGAAACAAAAAAAAAAAAAAAAACAGAAAAATTCATACAAAAACCAAATTTGCAGATATATTTGGACAAGAAAATATAACCAGAAAGTTGAAAAAGCAAAAGCCTTTAACAAACTTGCATCGCCAAAAACACAAAAGGTTCAATCTTTTGGGTGAATTTAACAAGTTTTTCAGCAAAGATTTTGGCTTCAAATTTCTCTTCAAAACAAAAAATGAATAAAAGGGTAGTTCAATTAGGCCCTATATATTATTTCTTCACCATCTGATATTTCAGATAAGAATTATCAGACCCACAAACAGAGGAAATATCAAAGTAAATCCATTACAAACACCCAATAAAACTTTGAACTATAAATAAGCCTGAAAAGTAGTAACAGAAAACAAAAAACCAACAGACACAGAGAGCATTCAGGAAACTTTACCAAGAGAAGGGGAGAGGAGGATAAGATCTGTAGACAAACAGTTTTTGATATTTCTGAAGGACTCCTAAAGATATGAACTTTTGGGGTTTTTCCTCCCAAATTTCTTGCTCTTATGTGGAGATGGAAAAGATAGAAAGATTGGGTTGGGGAGGAGGGGTGGGTGTGAGCATAAGCATAATGTTGTTGTTTTGGTGTCAGAGGGGCTCCAAAAGATGGTGACTTCAGCAAAGTTGATAAAAAGTGCATTACTTGTGTGGGTCCCTGTCATTTTCCTAGTGCAGGGAAAAAGTTAGGCCTTTCACTTTTCTAGGTCCCTCCATCATATAAAATTCATATTTAATTTTCCAAGCTAACTCCCTCTTAATATCTCTCTGATCCTCTGTTTTTTCTTTGGGATTTTTTGGGATTTTTTTATTTTCCTTATTGGTATTATGGAAATAAGGTGTAAAAGTTGTCAAAAGTGCTTCCACATGGTCCTTAATCTAAATCTATATGGCCTTAATCCCACATGATTTGGCATGTCATGTGTCCTAATCACTTATCTTACATCTGTCCCTAGCTTTTCTGGTTATTTGTTTTTCTTTTTCCCCTTGGTCTGATTTTTTTACTTTGTTGTTGCTTTTTTTTTTTTTTGGATGATCTTTTGTTTCTGTTTATAGTTCTTTTCTTTTATCTTCGGTTTATTTTCTTACAAAGTAATGTTCTAAACTAATCTAGATAGGATCATATAGAGCTAATTCGAGCTTTTAATATCTTAACGGCTGATATAAAGTTTTAATTAGAATTTAAATAAAATTCTTACACTTGATAAAAATAAAACTCTAATCTAGTTTATATGAACGGAGATTTGACTTCAGATCTAAGTGGACAAACACAATGGATTAGACAATCGACTTAACTTACACATTTCTCCTTTTTTTCGACTGATGACAAAATAATATTCTAATTAACAAGATAGGATATTTGAATCCCAATGAAAAAAGACAACACATCATCTTCGTCCACTGACTAATCCACATCCGTTTCGATCTTTGATTTGAGTTTTCATTTGATTTTGATGTCTTAGACGGCCATCCAATCCAATCTTAGGGTACTTTTCTTTTGCACTCTCTTAATTTGCTACTACATCCCCTAAATCCAATCCTTAAAGCTCTAGAAACCTTCATATGAGTGTTGATGAGGCAACTTGATATCAACACCACAAAGACACCCCAAAAAGTGAAGGCAAAGTCTCCATATACAATTATTAATTTGACATTCAATAATAATAGGCCAATAATGATAATCGTGCTCTAATGAGTCATAACTCCATGACATAATATATGATCCCACTACAGCATATATTTGCACTTTTCACACCTAAGTCCTATCATAACTATGGTGCATCCACCTCACCTTATATTCTACATGATTGAATTGGATAACCATAATTTATTATGGTTGGTGTGTGTGAATGTACTTTTTCTTACCTTTCTAAAAATGACAGATTCTATACCATTTATAGCATTGGAGTTAATCAGGAAAGAAATTTAGGTGTATATTCACTTGTATTCATACTTTTAAATGACAAGTGGATATCACTTGAGTTAATCAGGACAAAAATTTACACGCAACGAGATGTACATTCCTTTATGTTTGTACTCTCCTCACGTGACTACATGATGTTCGGATTTGAATTCCAACAGTAACGTTGGATTTGAATTCTAACATAAATTAACCTGAAAATGATCCTACAAATCAATAGGAATGTAATTAGAGTCTAATATCATGATTACATGAAATCACATATAATTAGCTTGTCCATCGTTTTGTCTTAAAGGGCAAGTTACTGTCATTAACGTCATGATATTATTCACCAAAACTGATATCATATTATATGGGGGTGTGGAGGGGTTTGTATAGACAGAAGTCAAAACCTAACAGCTATATAATCCTAGCAGTCCATGCAAACCCTACAACACAACATATAGACTTCTCATGAGTGCGTTGATAAGGGTGGGTGCTTTGCAGAAGACTATAGGCGTTCAAAGTTGCTTCCCGCATACTTCAAACTCTCCACATCGACTTCAATGGCTGCTAGAAGCTCAGGTCAGCTGTTACTCACAAGGTTTTGTGTTTTGGTCATTCAACCATCTCAGGCCATGCACATGACGCATCATAGGACGAGACAATCAAATACAAGGAAAAAAATTAACGCGTTGCATGTAAGTTGTTATCTAAAGTTAAGGTTAACTATCATTTTTTTTGTGGTACATCAAAAGGAATCAAGCCCTAGACTTGCCATATTCATTTATCTCTATTTTCTCCTTGCAAAGCTACGTGACTCATTGTGTAATAAGAGTAACAAAGACAAATGAATATACAACCAGATGTAAGTAATTTTATGTCCCGAAAGCTAAGGTAGTTATCCATCTATCAACTCTATTGTTTATCGTACAAAAATCTTACAAGTGGCCAAAGCCCCAAAGAAGTTGGAAGCAACAAGAAAAAGAGGGAGGTGATAGGAAGCTACGTACATATTAGATGAGCTTAATCAAATGTATTAAGGTAAACAGTGTATTATGTATTGTGATTAGTGCTCAGCTAATTGTAATAAGAGACAAGGCAGGCCAAAAGAAAAGACACGTGAGATTCAACTTATCATGCAGTCAATTTTCGTTAAATAATATTTATATTTGATTTTAAATGATTTATGATCTCGTGATATACGATAAATGAATATGATCACGGAATTTCTCGAAACCCTAGAAAAAGAATCCGGATGATCCTTTTCCTAACTTACAATTACAAACCCCACTCTCACAAAAAGTGCTACCCTTTTGGCCATCTGTCAATTTTTTGTGTGTATTCACCAAACTAACCTTCTTGTGAACAATTTGTCTCCCTCACATCATGCCACGTTGCCTACATAATATCCCATCCCTCCATAATATCCCATCCTTTCGGTCCTCCCTGGACTTTTGACTGGACTATCTGCTGGTCTACTACTACCAGACTACCAGACTTACCAGTGGCAGCGACTCCCCATGCCAGTGATAAAGGCTAAAAGAGATTATATTAGCAATTAGCATATCATTTGAGTCCACCAAAAAAGGAAGAAAATTAAGAAGTTGACCTAAATCTATAAACCAGAACATCCTTTGGTTCTGACAGATTTATAATTTCTTAATTATTAAATATATGCTAATCTTTCATACACAAATCAAACTTCAGATTTGGAGGACTGTTTTTGTAATGCTATGCTATCAAATGCGTATCAATCTATTAGTATCTCTTTCAGCATGTTTACGTTAACGAGTAAAAGGAGTTATTTGTTTGAGCGGAAGCTAAAGATATATATAGAAGTTGTCATTCAGTACTACGGTATGATAATATTTCTCTTTACTTGTAAGTGTAAGGTCTTAGGTTTGAATCTCGTAAATGGTGAATTTGATATCAAATTAAGTTTCCCATTGTGTGGCTAGTCAAACTTCTCATCCGCTTAATGTAAATATATATCGTTGTACTAAGAAAAAAAAAAGAAGATATATATAGAAGTCACACGTGAACTAGTAAGGAAAACTCGTGCGTAGAGACAATGAGCATGTGCTTGTGGGATCCACAAATCCATCAACGTCAAAAGCGTTCAATTGTCAAAAGCATTTTCAAACTAGAGGTGACAAACTTCATTACGCGTGAATGACTATTAACCGTTTGTAGCTGTAAAGGTAAATTATGTAGCATTTTTCAAACCCACACGTGTAAATAACTGTCAATTGTTAATGCATGTTTAAAAACAATTATCAATAACGTTTTTCAAACTCAACACAGGGCACGCCAACATCTGAGTTATTCATTGGACAAAATCTTACCTATTACTATATTGCTCAAGTGAATGACTCTAGTGTTGAAAGACAATTATCGGTAGAAACCCTCAAACTCAACATAGGGCACGTCGATCAGTTATGACTCATGAGTTATCCATTGGACAAACTCTTGCACATTACCATTTTGCCCAAGTGAAAATCTCAACGTGTCCCTTAAAAATCTATGTCCAGATACAAATTTAGATAACCACAAAGTATATTTCGTACCACCGAGGCAACTACCCGTATGAAACAGGTTGGGTGCCATTGACCATTCAACTCAGATATTTTCCAAGATTTAGAAAAGATCAAGAAAATATCTTGGACTTTTTTTTTTTTTTGCTACAAATATCTTCTACCTACAAGCCAAAAATAGCTTTTGGTAGGCCACAAAGACAGATCCACCTGTCATTTTAAATTGGAAAATCCAATTTTTCAGAAAAAATCTAGTCGACATTGGCAGCAACAAAATACTCCTTTTCCACTTTTCTTTTGGTCTGAAAAGTAAATAAAACACTACTAACAATTTGTTCTTTCTTTTGGTCGTCAATAGCAAAAATATGAAGACATCGCTGATCATAAAATGTTGGAACGTACAACAAAAGATAAGAATGTGTGCTCAACCTCGCCAAGTTCAAACCGATAGTTAGTGACCTTGCACGGTTCGAGCGATAGAACTCGATTATCCAACTATCTTTAGCTAAATATGCAACTAGGGTGACCTAAGGTAAATTCCAACGATGTATTGGCGACGCGTTTGACCTCCCTTGCAAATACTCCGTGTGTGAAGTTACACCACGTTGGAGATACACTTGCAGAGCCTCATTATTCTCGTATATCCAGAATCAAGACTCTCCGCTGCGGCCCGTATTTCAGCTACAAGTGACTCAGGCAGCGGCTTTTCTACTGCAGATTCGGAAGCCTGTATCTCATGTGGAAGGATCTCTGAGGGATAAATCCCACTGTCCAGAAACCAACAAACAAGTCACTATTTATCCAAAGCACTAAGGTATAAGTCACTATTTATTCAAAAGCACTAAGGTATATGTGCAACAAACAAGTCACTATTTATCCAAAAGCACTAAGGTATACGTGCGTATAAAGCACATTGAGTTTCACATTGTTTCTAAAGAAGCAGAGAGTTCTCTGTCACACAGAGGGCCAACAAAGTAGTCCACATAGCATTTCGGAGAGCTTTAAGGTGGTAAAGACAAGGAGGGCAGTTTTGAAGTGCATTATTATTATTGCATTGTTAACCAAACATGATGATCATGATACCCACGAGGCATCACGTAAGAACCTAAATAAAAACAGAAGAGTGTAGTATTGTTTAGGAATCTGAATGTATTTGTTGGGCCAAGTAACATGATTAAATGTATACAGGTACAAAGAACGGATAAATGGGCACAAAACCTAAAACTGCAACAGGAATTTGCAGCAGTGACAGCATACTTTAATACTGATTATACGTGACTGGTTCAACTATATGAAGCCAATTAATATGGTATAAATTTCCAAATTAACTAAAGCAACGAGATAGCCAAGGAAATTGGATAGGATTGTACCTTTTCAAACAGGTCACGTCGAGAGTCAGTGCCACTTGTCTACCACTCTTAAAGTTGAGGAAACAAAGCTTCAGATCAAGCTGCTCAGCTATAAAACAAGAACATATAACCAACAATTTAGTACAAAAATAACTTTATATGTGAAGGTGAGCCAAAAATTTATTCAGTGAATGATGGTGAAAGTTCAGATAAACAAATTGATTATCACATTTAGAAGAGTAGATTTTGTTACCAGATGGAGTTTGAAAATTTGTTTGAATCAAATTTACAATCTCAAATCGAGCCAGGTGCACTTCCTCAACCACGTCTAGCAGATTTCTTAGCAGTGAACGGGTTACCTGCATTATATATAGACCAAAGTGAAAAAGCAGTATAGAATGTGGAGTTAGAAACATATTATCCACTTTGACCCTATGGGAATTGAAACCCAGTATCACAATAACCAATACACGTAATATTCCATTCACTTAAATAGTAACATACTTGTGTTTCTTGTGCCAAAGGCAAACATCTCAACTCAGAACTTTTTTTGGTAGCCTCAGCATTTAGCACAAAACCAAATGCAACTTGAACATCCATGTTTGGGAATTCCTGATGTCCAAAAAAATAACCATTTAGAAAAAGAATAGTAAAATAAACAACTTAATGACCTCAGTACCTTTGTGATTTTTATATCATTCATATTGTGTGAGATGGCTATGTTTGATGTTGGGCCCACAGTACCCATAAACCTGTATATCATCAACACGAAATCACATGACATACTTGAATTTTGTAATCAGAAAGAAAATGTCCATGACTTAACCAAAAGAACATCCAAAGAGAAGGAGAAAAAACCTTTGCAAGACGTAACCATGATAACTGAGAAGAATGTTGTAATGGCCATTCTTAATCTCAAAATGATCAATATTCCATAGCTGTTGAAATCACAGGTGTCTCTTAGTGACATAAGACATTTATTTCGTGTCTGAAAAAAGTCATATCATGTAAAAAATACCTGTAAATCATGACATATAATCCTGCAACATGCTCTTGTCTTCAGTTGATGTTGAACTAATGAAATAGTATCGGCGCAACTTGGTTCTCCTTTCAACTTGCAGTGGATGTGAAAGAAATTGCTTAAGTTTTTTACATCTCTGTCTAAAGCTTTAAGCTCCTGCCTCATTGTGCTTACATTATCATCGGAAGCCTGACAATAAAAGGTTTATATAAACAAAACTCATGACCTGAAACTTCATTATCTTCACATAATTATTTTTTGTAATATCGATAAGCTGAACTGGTTGTTTGAGAAAGACAAATGAAGAAGAGCGGTTTTCTTATGCTGTATTCATCTTATTTAATTTTCTGGAACTTTTTATAACAGAAACCTGTCACCTGTTTTCAAATTCTACTACTAATCTTTCTTGGAATTTGGTTCACAGGGAAACTTTAAAGAATAGTACTTAACTCTGATTCATATATTCCCAATAAAGTAGGGTCTGCCTAGAAATTAATAAAATCGCATTTCTATTGCAAATATACAATCTTATGTAATGGCTTTTTACAAAAAAACAAAATCATTCACCTTGCTTTTGTAGTTACATAAGGTTTCTCTGGTTTATAATCTTTGTAACAGTTTTCGTAAGTGTTTAAAATCCTTCTGTTAAAAATTAGAGAAACACCGGACAGATAAATTGGCAAGAACAATTACTGAAGCTACGATTACAGGGACAAAGAAAATGGTAAATAGATCCCCAATCTTAGAGTTGATAATTACCTCTTGTTCACCCTCAGAATTAACTAAAGAGGACTGATGATGACTATCATCAACATGAGTCTGCCATTCACCGGGTTCAGACTGACAACGAATGTAATTCAATTTCAGCATCTGAGACTTCTGAATTGCAGAGCGTAAGAGCTGTACTCTACTCTGCAGGCAAGTATAAGTCCAGGTGACAAACTGTATGCATATCTAGAAATGAAAAACATAAGAGAGCCAACCTTATTTAATATATTTTTTTTTAAATGCAAACCTGTAATTTATCGCGCTTCACTTGCATTAACTGCAACTTTGCCTTTTCATACACTATTTTATAAAGCAGCAATCTTGCTTCAGCTACTCTGCAAAGGTTAATGTCAATGCTTATTAAGCTAACCCACATTCCTGGACAGGTAAGAATTCAAAATAAATAAATAAAAGAAAAAAAAAGGCATGATGAAAGACACCACCTTTTATGCCCAACATTGATGCAGTCGAACTTCTGTACACATTAAATACCATTATTAGCATCAAAATTGAAAGTGTAGAAGTTCTATTGGATTTAAAGAATGCTATCTGGTCCGACTATAATATGTAAACATGTCCATAACAGACCCTGATTGATCATTTAATTCAGCAAACCTGAGACTGGACCTCAGAACACAATGTCCCATATTTTTTAGCCTTCAATAGGTGGACCAGCATATCATCCAGCACACTGATCTACATGATCATGATAAAACAGCAATGTCAACCAACAGATACAGATAACAAGCTTAACCATGAGATGGTTAATTCTATCACCCAGATTAGATTTTACTTGGGAGGAAGTAATTAAAAAAAAAAAGAATATACCGCTCTTAAATTTAGTTTTCTTGCCAATGGAGAAAGCAGTTGTTCTGTATCTCCTGAGAATTTTACTAAAATCTGCAAGAGGGAAAACTGAAGTAAGAACAAGTATGAAAATAAAATACTTATCATATCTGCCAGAGAACCTGGCTATTCAAGTAGATTATCACAAAACAGGAAATAGTACACACACATCAGTCCAGCACTTCCATGTTGTATCGCCCCCACACTTCACTCTGCCATCGTAACCTTTATTTGACTGATGCAGCATGAACTCTGGATTGCAGTTCTCACTTCTGGGAACTTTTGGACTTTTCTGGATTGTGGGGATCATATCTGTACAGTATCCATCCTCAGAAATTATTCCTAGGTTTCGTCGTTTCCGTCCAACAGATTTCTCTGAATCTTGCGCTGTAAATGGACTCTGTGAATTATACACTCCCTGATAACAGTCATCACTACTAGGATGACTATTTGAATTGGACTCGTGAGATACTAGGTCTTTCCCAGCAAAGGGTTGCATATTCTCAGTGTCAGCTGCATAAGATGAATCCAGCCTGGAGGGGCTATTTGTTGACTCTTTTCTTGAGGGACTCCAATTCATATCTTTTATGAAGGGACTACGAATTGGCTCTCTCACAATAGGACTTTGAATTGGGTCTCTCACGACAGGACTTCGAGTTAGCTCTTTCACAAAGGGACTTCGAATTGGTTCTCTTCCAGGACTCGGAGTAAGTTCTATTCTGGGAGGACTTGGAGTTGATTCTTTCCTGTGGGGACTCTGACTTGGCACTTTCTTGAGGGGACTCTGAGTTACCTTTCTCCCAGTAGAATTCAGGGTTGGATTCTCCCGGGGTGGATTCTGAGTTCGCCCTTTCGTGGAGGGGTTCTCAGCTGACTCTTTACTGGAAGGGCTCTGCATTGACCATTTGCCGAACAAAATGTCAAACCCCTAAGCAACACAGAACAAGTAATGATATTTCTAAATAGAACAGCCTAGTATTTAACAGCAGCCAACTAAAGCATGGGAAACTATATAAAGCTGTTTTCAAATTTCATTAAATATTAGCCCAACACCCAACCTACTGTGTTTAGAATGGGCATGGAATGCAAAGCCGAACAAATCTGTGTGGTATAAAACATAGGCCCAGTATCCATGTCCTTTTAAAATTTAGCAAGTATACAGACCTGAAGGTATTGTTCAGTCGTGCTGCTGCAGACATGTGGTTTAGAATGCAGTGGTTCTGCTCCACCTGGAATGCTTTTATCTGGGCTGTTTAGAATGACTGCACCTCTTGAAGGTGATTGGAAGTTCTTTTCAGATTCAATTTGCAGATGGGGAGGATTATCTTCTCGCTCACCTGCCAATATGGGAGCAGTTCCAGCAGAAACCAATAATCCTTCGGTGGGAGTTTCTAACATCAGGAGGTGCTGTGTCATTTTGCTTCCTGATAATGACAGCTGAGAGGGTGAAGCCAATGCTTTTCTTGGTGTGCCAAATGTATGCTTCAAAGGAGCGTCTGTAACCATGCTATGCTGAGGCTCTTCATCTTTATCAAGGTCTGCGGTCTCGTTAACCTGGCTCAACATACTGATGTTTATTGGGTTCTCATTCCCATTGCTATTCATGTTAAATAAGCTTTCCTGTCCTCTGATGAGATCAGGCATAGCTGTTTGCTTCTCTAAACAAGCAGTAGGAGAATTAGAAAATTTGCATTGGAGATCTTTGCTAATGTCAGCCTTAACATTCTTTACGGGAGAATTCACAGATGAGTAACTTGATAATCTACATTTTAATTTTTCAATTCCATCTTTGAGACTAGAAGCACAAGGAGAAGGCTCAGGAAGTGTGAATCTAGAAATACTTTTCTGAATTGATGAAACCCACTCATTATGTTTTGTGTGTTCCGCACTTAAAAAGGAACCTGGTTGTTTCGAGGATGGAGTCACTATCCTTGAGTGCCTTGCCAAATTAGGAGTATTCCAAACCGATTGCTGACGTCTAGCAGATAACAATAATATGGACCCCTCCATCGGTGATCTATATTGTTGGTCCAAATGTTGATCTCTATTAACATTATATGTTTTATCCTTAAGAGAATATTCTTGAACCACGCCTTGACTTGAATGTTGATAAGCAGGTTCATGCTGGACAAACACATTAAACTGAAGTGCTTCACTATTGAATTCTGGTAGGACTTTGCCATTAACAGCAGTTAACTCCAATTTTTTCATATCCCTTGGAGATCCAACTTCAGTAAATTCCTTATTCACCTGCAAACAAACCTGTGCATCAGTTCACCGATACAAAAACTCACATTTATGTAATTTTTTAGCACTTCCCGTTTTCTTCACTGGTAATGTAAACATATAACATAATTAGAATGAATAGTTAACTAGAATGCAAGCACCAATAATGCATCAATTATGCAAGCTAAAGTCGACAGGAATAGGACCAGTCCTGAATTGTCAAGCATGATAACTCTAAGATGATGCTATTAATAAGATAACAACAGATATGTAGTTTCTTTTTGGTGTAGATCGATTGGAATAATCGTAAAATGTGTATTTCAGTATATAACAAGTTGATTATGGACATGCAACCACAATAATAACATGATGACAATTAAAAATAAAAATGTACTTTAATATGATAAATCATCATCCATCACAGCGACTAGACTACTAGACAAAATCTTTGGCAACTGAGGCTATTTACTCCAGCTGAAAACTAAACTATCAGTTTCTGTTGTCCAATCCAAATATCCAACTTCCAAATTTTTCT